>OX459056.1:11203118-12403118 GCA_949775005.1 Orthosia gothica
AGAACCTGTCTGGTTTTTTCGTGTCAAAAAAATTTATCTAGTTGAACACGGCGATGTTGATCTGGCACTACCGAAAGTTTTCGCCGAGTATATTTTTCATTTGCTCTGAACGAATTAGACACCAACTGAGGCTATTTGGAAGAGACGAAGATCTTATCATTGACGTCTGCGATGATTTATTTTTAACCGACTTACCGAAAAGGAGGCGGTTCTATGTTTGACTTCTTGTATGTTTTTTTTTTTTTTATGTATGTTCACCGATATCTCCGTCAATTGTGGACCGATTTTGAAAATTCTTTTTTTGTTTGAAAGAGTATGTTTCGAAATTGGTCCCATTTTAATTTGGTGAAGTACTGATGAAGAACTTCGGAGATATACAACAGAACTCTTCAATAAATGACGGCAAATCATTCAGGATTGCTGCAATCGCATGTGGGTTTATTGTTTATACCATTTCATAACATAACATCACGCCAGTACGCTCGAAAGGGGTACGCAGATCTCTCATTTCACTGGTAATGTTCAAGTATCGTGTTATTCGGGTAATCTATTCTGGCGTTATAGGCACCTTTCTAAACAACTTGCCTATTTTAGGTATGTACAACTAAAAAGGGATAATAAAAAATCATTTTTAAAAAAAAAAACTACCGACTTACAAACATAAACTACAAAGTGAAAAATAACTTTATTTTGGAAGTCGGTGTCCATATCGCAAAAAAATGGGAAACAAGAAAGACACCGACTTCCAAAATTAAGTTATTTTTCACTTTGTAGTTTTTTGTTTGTAAGTTGGTAGTATTTTTTTGAAAAAATGATTTTTTATAGTGTTCAATTTTCTAGTTACAGTGTCTTCCTAAAAATAATAATTCTGTATCTTCCTGAAACACATCATCATCATTTTTATCATTGCTTACGTGCCTCTAAGATACCTTTCTGACGCGACGCAATTTATATTACGTCAGTAGATGATCATCATCATCATTTCAGCTGAAAGACATCCACAGCTGGGCCTGGGCCGGGATGGATTGGGATGGGCCTTCCCCAAGCGTCGAAGTTGAACCATTGGTAACCGAAATGGTTACGATAACAAAATCTTATACCTACCTAAGGAACATAACGTCTTAATGTCTTATATCAAAAATTTTATGATACCGTTTCAAGCAAGAAATATCCAAAGGGTTTCATCTACAAAACACTTTTAATATTCGACCTGCTTTACGCTTATTATCATCATCATCATCATCAGCCTATAGCAGTCCACTGCTGGACATAGGCCTCTCCAATTGCACGCCATTTGGTTCGATTTACGGAAACTGTCATCCAGCTGCTACCAGCCACCCTGCGAAGGTCGTCGCTCCACCTAGCCTGAGGGCGTCCTACCTTACGTTTACCAGTTCGCGGTCTCCACTCAAGAACACGTTTACCCCAACGGTCATCGGTTCTACGACTTATATGGCCGGCCCATTGCCACTTCAGCTTACTTATTCTGTGAGCTATGTCGACAACTTTGGTTCTCTGCCGGATTACCTCGTTTCGGATTCGATCCCTTAGAGAGACTCCGAGCCCTTTCCATAGCTCGCTGAGCAACTTTGAACTGATGAACCAGCCGTATTGTGAGTGTCCACGTCTCGGCACCGTAGGTCATAACAGGTAGGACGCACTGGTTGAAGACTTTAGTCTTCAGGCTTTGTAGGATACGCGACGAGAATTATCATATTTCTCATAAATAAGGAAATAGTTTCCTGCCGTATCACAAGTTCTCGACGTTCCTTTAAGCTTGGTCTTGATTCCCGAGTAGTATTCGATCGTGACAAGATTTATGATAAAAATAATTATGGGGCCTTTTGGATTAACGACTGGAGAATTATTTTTGAATTCTATGAAGAATAATTTTATGATAGTAATTTCAAATAAGAGGTAATCTTAAAAAAAACAGACCTAGCGAATTTCTTGATGACCCTGCGCGATTCTTATTAAAAGCTTTTATTTAAGTTGCAATGTATGTATGTGTGTATGTATATATGTATGTAGCTATATAAGTGTGTTTGGGTCAAATTTTGCAACTTAACGCAGTTATCCTCAACCGAGTATGATTATGTAAGATATATTAGTGGTAAGATTTGCAAACTCGACCATGTGTAAGTTGTGGTCACCTGTAATTGAGTGTGCATAACAAGAAGGGTATCAAAATGTATATTGTCTGTATAAGTTAATATTGTGTAACTCGTTGGTGATCCTAATAAATGAATAAATAATTTAAGATGAAATTTTGCATACACGTTTAGATGACAATACATGATTAGCTAAGTGACGTCATTCTAAATCCAATATAGCGGACGGCCAAAGATAGCGAGCGGACTAGTTATTTATTGTGCATTGTTAGAATATGGGTATCAAATGAAATAATAATTTTATTTTATCTAAATAATAAATATAATTATTAATTAATAATTTTATCGTATGATCCAATGGTATGATGTGTTAACAGCTGATAAACATACACGCGTGGTGAAGGCTACGTAGACCTATTGATGACGATACTGCAGGTTGCAATGATTGTAACCAGGAGGTAGGTTCATCAGAAGCCGTCGGCTTCGACTCCGGCTTCGGTTTCATCGCTTTCTCTTCAAAAGGCATCTTCTTTAGCTCTTTGGCCAATTATTTATATCACAACGATAAGAAATTTTACTGAGCGACATAGCAAATACGTCCAATGCGCCGCAATTCGACCTATTTGCTCTTGAAGTTTTGGACCCTTCGGTTACGGAACCATAAAAATCAATATTTGAATCAATTATTTTTTTTCAATATTATACCTTCGTGAGTTTTTTTTGTAAAAATTCGGCACAATCTATATCTATACTAATATTATAAAGAGGAAAGATTTGTATTTTTATTTATTTTTATGTAACGAATAAATTTAAAAACTACTGGACCAATTTCAAAAATTCATTCACTTTTGGGAAGCTACACTATCCCCGGGTGACATAGGCTACTTATCATCCCTGTATTCCCACGGGAACGGGAACTACGCGGGTGAAACCGCGAGGCATTCGCAAGTCTTTTATATTTTGTACGCATTGAAACATAAAAATATATTTTTTATATCATTGTTTTTGTATATCAATGTTTGCACAGCACAAATACACTATGCATTTAACTAAAGGTAGATAGGTTGGCATACAAAAATACCCAATGTTTCCAACCTGCGGCCATCGATTCATAAATCCTTTCAACCCATTCACAGGTGTAAACAGGAGCGGATGAATAATATGCAACAATATATACGGTAGGTAGTTTTATAAAATATGAATGCCTTCTCTCAATTTCCATTACGTTCGTATCAATATTAATGACGTCGTCAATACCAGACAAAACCACGGCAACAAGTGTTGGGTTAATTGGATGTTTAATACTTTTTTATATTAATATTATATTTAAACAGACAGGCAGGTAATACAGTTCCTGACTATGATGTCCATCCCTGACAATGTTTGCTAAGTGCGTTTTGTCTGAGTAAAATAATCAATGTACCTTTCTTTGTATGATAAAATATATTTTTAAATATTTTAAATAATGTCGTCCACAGTTTCCTTCGTGTCCAAGGCAATCTTCTTCATAAACCCAGATAAAAAGTATTTAATCAATGCGTTAATTTAAGATACAGTCAATCAGTTTGCCCATAAAAATTTGTTGTTTTAATTTCGTAACAAAAAAATCATCCGAATTTGTTTACACAAAGTATAAGTATAATGTGAATCTCTCAAGAAAAGGGCGACTAAAAACCCTTACCTGGGCAGATCAGAGCTACAGCCCAATCAATCAACACCATTTATTTTAATAGGTAGCGTGCCTATACCTTCTTCAAAATAAAGTTAATATTAATAAACTAACAGTCGAACAATTAATCTCAATAAAACAAAAAACTCATCGGCTTTACATCCCTTTAATAAAGATGTACGATTAAGTTCTTGTTATTAATTAATCTATGCGTATAAAAGTCAAAGGCGATTGATTGTCTCATTCATCAGGGCTTCGCGAGCGACCTTTCATAAATGAGCCAGGGTTTCAGCTCGAAACTTGCTAAGCCTTCAATATATTTATCAGCGTTAAGGTAGTTTTTCAAAGGTATTTTTGGTAAGTAATATTCTGTAAAGCTTGGGAATTATTTTACTTTAGCTCGAGTTACATTTCTTCACGGAGCCATGTCCCACGTTTTGCTGTAATTTATGAGGTGGCCCAAATAAAAGGCCCAATATGAGGCCCATGGCAGTCGTAAACGGTGTGATTTACCATTCGTCTATAGTACGTAAAAATCAATCTGTCCGGCAAGTGTGGTCATTGTTTAAGTATGTTTATATTTTCTTACGATCTTGTAAAAGTCATCAATTCATTATTCGCCTGCCCTCATCCAAATTTATTAGGTGTCATTCAACTATCTTTTCTTCTCTACCATCTGTTAATCGTCACCTGGGTGAAGCCCAACTAGCGTAATTTTTAGAGCTGTTAGTCGCGTAAAATGAGTCGCGGAATTGACGCTGCATTCGGTTTCATACTGAAGTCTTGTTTGTACCACACGGTGACGCAAAATGAGTTATCTGCGGACTCACGCTTATTATTTCAACCGAATCACAGATTACTAAATAGTAATGAATTGCGCTCGGGGTGAAGGAGGGGAGCGAGGCAAGCGTCATTAGTTCCTTACAAACGTTGGATAGCAACTGAAGTTACGTCCGTCCGTCTGGCAGCCTAACCAATTTTCAGTTGAACGTAAATTGCGGTACTTAAAATACGCGACTCACGACTTTTGCTCGTTTGGCCTCACCATAAATCCAAATATTAATCTGAAAAGTAGTAAAAGCGTTTGTAAATTCTTCCTCAGATAGAAAGTTACACTAATTGAATGCCGTATTATTATGTACTTTTTTCTGGTAAAATTCATCTTTCTTGATATATAGCCCTAAGAGCGAAGCCCGAAAAAAGTGATCAGTAGGTCTACAATAGCTATAATAAAATAAATGTACTGGTATACCCATACTGGTACATTTATTTTATTATTTTATGCGTTAAGAAAAACTTTGATGAAACTTTGATTTATGTAAACTCAATGACACGCGCTTCGTTAGGATTCAATAGAGAATTCATTACTCAATAGTGACTATGGATGCGGTCATTATTTCCACTTGTCCAGCTCGGTGGCAATAGCGACTGTTGGTATTGCCTTCCTCTTTAGAAGATGCTATTGTATTAGCACACCAGTCTGACCTGTAGAAGGTCCCTTAGTAGAAAAGCTTTTATTTGAGCATATCAATCCGGACAGTAGACAGCTTCTGTATAGAAAAAGCCATTGTTTAAGCACATCAATCTAGTCTACCTCTTTTAAGTGCCAAAAAATGTAATAGAGCGAGTGGAGGTCACATTGTTTGATTGTTTATTGACCGAGCAAGCGCGAAGTATCTCCGTTTCAGCTTGGACAAAAATGCTTTCGTATGTCTGGATGTTTGGATGTCCGGCTGTTCTACTCTACAGATCGCATTTCTCAACCGATTATCGTGAAATTTAGTAAACAGGTTCGATAATAATATGGATTTTTTTGTCGATCCTGGTTGATTTAGTGGTTCTGCCATTTTTTAAAATGCCCAAAAACTAAATCCACAAAAAAAACAATAAGTAACAAAACGACTTTTTTATATTAATTTTTGTACGTCACAAATACACTATGCATTTAACAATAGGTAGATAGGTTGGTATACAAAAAATACCCAATAAAAATAAAATAGGAAACAGTATACTCTTTCCAGCAAGCGGCCATCATATTCATAAATCCTTGCAACCCATTCGCAGGTGTAAACAGGCGCCGATATGCAACAATATAGGTAGGTATTTTAATAAAATATGAATGCCTTCTTCCCATTTCCATTACGTTCGTATCAATATTAATGATGCCGTCAATACCAGACAAAACCATGGCACCAAGTGTTAGGTTAATTGGATGTTTAATACTTTTTCATATTTATATTATATTTAAACAGAGAGGCAGATAATACAGTAACTGATTATAAGTCCACAAAAACAAAAAGACAGACTCGTGAGGTCTACAGCTGACAGAGCAACTCACTCACTAATTATGATCGTAAAAGGTCCTGTCTGGAAATTCTGATTCAATTATGAAAATGATTCAATGATAGAAAGGTACAATATCGCTGAGTCTCGTAGGTTCTTTATATCCCGGCACAGATAATATAATACTAGCATACAGATGCCTCATCCCATACAAAAAAACCGTGCCGACGTAACTAGCGTTTTTCATCTGCTTAATCTTGTTATTTTTGTGAGTACATCAATCGCGTTTGATCCCGTTTCACGGCAATAGATGGTGTTAGCAGCGCCTTGCAAGTAAAAGGGTTTACGAGGTTCGTGAATTTTTTTTTCTTTAAATACAGTGAAGGTTCGTTTTATAGTATTTTTTTGCACGTTGTTACAGTTTGTTTGCACCAATATGTGTTAAAATGCAAATTTTAACAATCGAGTTGAATGCCTCAGAAATTTAAAAATGCGCCATCTATGGCATTAATTTTAAATGATCCGTTCAAATAATCTTTGAAATGTGAATTAAGAGCCCAATATTCCATAATTTTGTACTTAGGAGAGTTAATTAAACAAGAACATACAATGTGTATGTTCAATTCCAGATAATGTAAATTTTTAACACAATTCTATTGAATTGTGTGTAGATGTCGTGTCATCTAGTGAGATTTATTTGAACCAAATATTCTTTCTTAGCAATGAGACCCCGTGATCCCGGTAAGATCACCGGTAGATCTCAACGAGAGAGAAGTTAATTCATAAATATAGAACCTAATTATTTTTCAAAATTATATTAATAATATTAAAAGAAAACTCAAAAATAAAATTACAGTTTTGATCAGATTTTTAACATTCTAATACGTCAAAAACTTCGATAGAACGAGTGCTAGATCAAACTCGAATTGACCTTAAAATTTTAATTAAACTACTCAACTTTTGCAAAAGATGTTATTAGAGTGGAAAGTTGAAACCTGTCTTCAATTAAAATTATTTTTTTCTCACTTTGCTGAAGAGCTTGTTAAATAATAAATGACTGGTGTGACTGCTTAGTATTTTTGATGAGCTCGTGAAATTAGGAAGGAATTAATTCGGTGAAGGTTAAGGGGAAGGGGGTCGGTTGGCTTAGTGCGTGGTTGGCACGATTAATCTACAGTTGTTTTAGACATTTTGGAGTACATTTATCTTCGGTTTGATGTGTAGAGTTTAGCAATTAATTTCTAGGAAGTTAAATACGAAATGGGTCACGTTAGTACTAGGTATAATCTATCACTTTCCTAAATCAAGAAAATACATTAGGATCAGGAGCAACTAATATTGGGTTTGATACTACTTCTTCAACTCAAAACACCAAGTTATTTTTTCTAAAGTTACGCAATATCTACTTTCAGTATTCAGACTTTTGCAAAATGATGTTATACTTGTTGGACTAAATAGAAATAATGTAGCTTGTTTGCATATGGTGGTGTTAATAAAAAAAACCTGCTAAGTGCGAGTCGGACTCGCGCATGAAGGGTTCCGTACCATTATCGCAAAAACGGCAAAAATATCACAAATAGGTAAGGGTCCCGTTTTTACCCTTTAGGTACGGAACCCTAAAAACCTAATAAAAAATTTACTTAAGTGGGGCTACCTTATACAGTGATTTTTTTCCGTTTTTTGCGATAATGATACGGAACCCTTCGTGCGCGAGTCCGACTCGTATTTGGCCGGTTTTTAGTATTTGTTGTTATAGCGGCAAAATAAATACATCATCTGTGAAAATTTCAACTGTCTAGCTATCACGGTTCATGAGATACAGCCTGGTGACAGACGGACAGACAGACAGACAGATGGACTGCGGAGTCTTAGTAATAGGGTCCCGTTTTCACCCTTTGGGTACGGAACCCTAAAAAAACACAATATTTGTACTGCAGCAAAACACTAAAATAGAAAACTGAGAAAACGTCTCAAGAATTCAAATTACTCGTATGTACCTACCCGCAATATTTTATTCTACAAGGGCGATTCACTCGTCGAAGCCGCAAAAGCGATACTACAGAGAGCTGTGCTGTTGACTTTAACATAATCGGACGATAAATACACCTATAATTCTTGGCATTATCCCGAAAAAAGGTGATTTGGAACGTCAACTGGTCGCAGTAAACGTTTGATATTCGGAATACGAACTTTTAGGCCGCTTTTTATTGTCCTTACTTGATAGATGGGCGCCTATCTCTCGGACACATTTACACGCGTGGCCGCCAACGACTATGGAATTATAAAGCCGTTTAGATGATATTATTGTGGGGTTTTGATTTGCTTTTCTAGAATAAAATGTTAGATGGTTGTTAGTCTTTTTTATTTAGATTCGTTTTCATAATCATATGATTTTATCGAGCGACTAACGCAAAAATGTTACTTTTGGTTTTATACTTACTGTTGTCACATCCAGGGCATTTAAAAACTAGGTAATATTAATAATTTAATGTTGCCGATCAAATTATGGCCACGGTGGCCAATCTTGACGTAGATTAGCGTAGCCGTATGAGATAATTTACGAGTACAGAGACTAAATATGTGTGCAAGTACAGGTGTACTCTCTGTTCTTTCACTGTCATAGTCCGATGGGACGAATATACGAGGTACATAATCGTAAACGTCGTAAACGTCGTGGTGGCGCAATGGCAAACACATCGTGCGTGTGGTGATTTGTTTGAATCCGGTTAAGGCCCAATGTGGCTTTTTCAATTCTAATGTATTTTCTTTGTTTGACATAGACATCGCTGACATCGGTGAGAGAATACATCGTGAGGAAACCTGCTAAACTTCTTGTTATTATAAGTTTAAATCGCTAATCCATCTTGAACAAATGTGTTGATTAATACTCATTTTCTGTATGAGAGCTTTTACCCTGCAGTGAGACACAGACTAGAATTACCAGGTACCAGATCACTTGTAATAGAACTGTCCAAACTTACTCCACGAACGATGTAGCTACAACCACTGCTAATAGATCAAAATATTCTGTTTATCTTATTCCATTACGTCTGGCTACTGTGGTTCCGTTGAAAAGGGTATTGATTAGCAATTAGCTTCAGCCAACTCAGTTAGAGCTTCATTAGATGTCGGACGAAGGTCTGCCCGGTAAATTAATTTTAACCATTTACTGGCCCGAATTCTGCTGTAATGATACAATGGCCTACTTTTGTTGATAGCTTTTTGAGATTAGATCTCAGTGGTATTAGCTTGAGCGCGCATTATTGCATGGACAATCAGTGTCCTATTTTTAATCACCGACGGAAAAACAGGATGTAATAAGTTTGATGTGTGTATTTGTGTATCTGTCTGTGGCATCATAGCTCCTAAACGGATGAACCGATATTGATTTCATTTTATTTTTGTTGTTTGAAAGGTAACTTTATCGAGAGTGTTCTTAGTTGGATGAAAATCGGTTCAGCCGTTCTAAAGTTATGCGCGTTTTACTGTTTGAATCGGGGTGTTTTCGCAAGATATCGTAATTACATGTTCGATTGGCTGTCGATCGAAACGTGTCTATACTACTACTAGATAAATTATGTAGCATGACATAAAAATATTCTGGGTTTTTTTTTTAATTTTATTGTTTAAAGAAGATATTTCGTATGTTTGATGCAACTTAGTTTTTAACAATACACATCATAAAAAATACGACTGGAGGTAAAGGCTTAGTTTATCGAAGGTAAATACACCTATATTTCATGTTTCACCTACAGTTATGTTTGAGTTCATGTATCCTACCTAACCTATCACCATCAACTGTACACAAAGTACAGTTCCTGGACTGCTTTCCTTTCCGTGAGATAATTTATAAATATAAAATATAAACAAACGCCTTTTTTCACTGACTTAAGCAGAAACTACAGAATAAAACGCCATCGGCTAGGAAACACCAATAACATCTTTACATATGATAAAGGTGTAAATTAAAATAGATCTTATTTTAATTTACATCTGCATTATGGCAAATTCTTTTCGAAGGACTTTGACAGGGTCTGGCACGCTAGTATACTCAGCCATAGATTACTTAATACTCAGCAAGCTTCCTGTTTATGGCATCCTAGCTGATTTTTGCAGCTGAATATCAGACTTCCTCAGTGAACGGTCGATCCGAGTAGTCGTTGACGGCTGCTCCTCTGAACTTATGGCCATTAATGCCGGAGTTCCTCAGATGTCTGTTCCCTCTGCAACTCTTTTCCTGCTGCCCATCAATGACCTACTTCTGCCTGGTATTGTTGGGTACGCAGACGATAGTACTGTTTCAGAAAGATACTTCTCCAGCGCAAAAACCAACGGGGATGAAGTTCGTTCCTTGAGAGAGGCTATGGTGGGGGAGACAGATTTGACCTTAAACCTTGTCTCCCAGTGGGGTGATGACAATCTGGTCGCTTTTAACGCCACCAAAACACAGGCATGTCTTTCTACCGCAAAAAAGACTCATTTCATCCTAAGGCCTACTTTTCGGGGTGCATCTGTTCCTGTAACTGATTGGCTCGAGATCCTTGGCATGGAGTTGACATCAAGTCTCAGCTTCGGCGCCTCCATTGAGTACAAAGCCCAAATTGCAGCAAAAAAACTGGGCGTCCTAAACAGAGTGAAGCGATACTTTACGCTTGGACAGCTTTTAACTCCTTACAAGGCGCAAGTCTGATCCTATATTGCAGCCACCTCTGGGATTGTTGTTTCCGTTTAGACATGTTTTCGTTTCGGTAGATTTTTGATTTTTATTGAATAGGTCCTTTTGCTTTGAGGTTTGGTTACTGATCCGGTTTTACTTATCAAAATTAATTATATTTTACTTAGAATAGAGGCGGGTTTTCACCCTCACAGAAAAGGGTATCAATCGATTCCCACAACCTCGACAAGGTAAAGAGGTGCTCACGGAAACTGAAATTCGGGTCGACCAACATTTACATCCTTGTTTAAAACTAGTCAATAATAATAATCTGTAAAGATTACCTACGGTTGAAAGATATCGAGTATTATTAACCGAATTTCCAAAAAGAAGTTGTTTCTATGTTCAGCTGTTTTTTTTTGTGTATTTGAAAATTATTTTTTTATTTGAATGAGTACGTTCCTGAATTGGTTCCATTTAAATTTGTTGAAGATGAAGAACTTTTGAGATATGGAATAGAACTCCTCAAAAAATGACGGCAAATCTCTCGGGATTACTGCAATCGCATGTCTGTTTATTGTTAACACGATTTCACCCCATAACATTACGTCGGTACGCGCTAAAGGGGTACGTAGATGTGTACACTAAACTTTGGTACACTCTTATTTCACCGGTTATGTTCAAGTTTTATGTTATTCGGGATATCTATTCTGGCACAACTTTGGGCATTGTACCAACCTTACCATAGAATTTGCCCATTATGTACACAACTAAAAAGTGTAAAATTTCAACTTTAAAAAAAGTTTTCTATCTTACTATCTGTTTTCTAATTATTTAAACAACTTTAGAGCTGATATCTTAATCGTATTAATTAATTTAAATGGTTAATTTACAGGTTTTCTATAGAAAATTTACGTCAAACACAAAACCTACTATCTATTGAAAATCATCCCTTAATTTCCCAAACACTCGCACATAATACACACACACACACAAACACACACATATATAAAGACACACTCACATGCACTCAAAAATAAACATTGTTATAACTTTTTACTTCTAAATTACTGTAGTATTATATTATTTTATTTTTTTGTACTAGTTTCACTTCAACATTTTGTAAGGGATAGGGACTGTTATTCCTTAATACAGGTTACTCTGTAACCTAGCTAGGAAAGCAGAACTTCACCGACCTTATTGTAATAGATATGGTACGAATTTCTTTTTAAACTTTGTATATGCCCATGTACTACAATCTCCGTTTTTATTGAAACAAAATTATTTGATTTGATTTGATTTGAATTGTAGTATAGTAAACCTGCTCAATCGGCCTCCATAAATAATAGAATGTATTGATTGCCATGGACATTTATAAATTAATGGCAAATTATGAAACAGACACAGTTCCATATTTCGAATAGGGAAATCATAGTCGGGCTTTGTGAGTACTTTAATACAAAACTCTTAGTAAAGATATGTGAACTTTCAGTATAGTATAATGTACTCAGTGGTATGAACCGTATAACGTGTGATACTGGTCGATATTCAAGGTTAAGGTTTGCCGAGGTTGATCCGTGGATGGATTGATCCGTGATCTAACCTAACCATTTAAACGTACTGTACCGAGATTCGTCCGAGTCTCGAAAAACAAGTTTAGCCGTTGGTTCTAGCAGTCATTTGTAGATCTTGTCTGTCGCAACGGATAATCATAAGCTAGAAAATCTGGGACTAGTCTTGCCAAAGGAGTATCATGTTGCTTAGTTGCTGATTTTTGGAGGACAAATAGGCAGACGTTGCATCTAGCTAGACTGGTAGCCGACGAGCCGAAGTTGAGAAAAGACTAGGCAGGTTGATTAAGAGTTTTAGTGCCGTAGTAATTACCTAGTAACCCGAACTTCATAGTACCCCAGAACAATTAACAAAAATTTGAGTATAGACTAGGGAATTTACTTGTAATACAACATCGAGCACTAGCTGTTTTTTAATTTATTCGAACCACACTTCGAACATGATGCTCGACGTTTTCTTAGAACCTGATTTTAAAAACCAACGAGTGTTTTGGTGTAACATTTTATCGAGCAAAGTCACGAGCGCGGGTGAAAGAAATGTTACAGGTAAATGCTCATTTACCTTGAGAATTACGTCGAACGTAACATTACATTGTAATGCTGGTGAAAATGCTCTAGTGCATACTCACCTTAAACCTCCTTGAAAACATTACGATTGCCCTATAAATAACCTAGTTCCAGATACCTACTACAACTATTCAATTTGTCGAACGTTAGTCAACGAAAACATAAACAGTACTTCAAGCTGAAAGTGGTGACGTCACAGTTAAAAGTATCTCACTTTGAGGCACTCCATAATGTCTCATGAATAAATTACCGGCTAGTTGTTTGAAAGAGAATAAAATGCTATTTTATTATTCATTCACCTATTTAAAGTAAAGAAAACATGAATAATTATAGACCTATTGCCCTAATATCTATATTCTCAAAAATTTTTGAAAAATATATTTGTAATGAATTAGTTAAATATTTTGAAACCCATAACATTCTCGCTAAAGAACAAAAAGGCTTTAGGCAGAACAAAAGTATAAATCTTGCCATATATGAATTTTTGGAAATTATAACGTCCAATGTCGACAAGCGAATACCAACCTGCGCCATCTTTATGGATATGACCCAGGCTTTTGATCACGTGGTACATGACGTCTTATTAGATAAGCTTGAGACATATGGCATAAGAGGTAACATCTTAAAATTAATTGAAACTTACCTCAAAAACCGCACTCAGTATACACAAATTAACAGACTTAATATTAGAACTAAGATGGAGGATACATACTTATCAAAGGGACGTAAAATACAATATGGTGTCCCGCAAGGAAGCGTACTGGGACCACCATTATTTTTAATATACATAAATGACCTTCCAAATGCGAACTCAAACCCAATGACACTCTTTGCTGACGACAGCACCGTTGCAATCAAATGTAATGACAGAGCGTCTTATGAGTATGATATAAGCAGTACCCTAAATGCAATCATTAAATGGCTAGACATTAATAATCTGCAGGCAAACATAGGGAAAACTAAAATAATCCACTTTAATCAGCGTATGAAAGCAATTATGCCTCAGATTAACTATAAGGGTGAACCTGTATCTGACGTACAAACAACAAAATTTCTTGACCTGTATGTAGATAACAAATTAAAATGGAAATCCCAGATTGAAACACTATGCAAAAGAATTAATAAATCAGTATATGCGCTACATGAATTAAAACAGATAACAAATATCAACACCTTGTTAACTGCATATCATGGTTTGGTTGCTCCAGTCCTGAGGTATGGTGTGTTTTTTGGGGAAATTCGACTGACGTTGACCTAATTTTTAAAGCACAAAAGCGGTGCATAAGGGCTATGTTTGGACTTAAAATAGTTGAGACCTGTAAACTATATTTCCAGAACTACAAAATTCTAACTCTCCCAAGCCTATATATTTATGAGATTTCAATGTTTGTTAAGGTCAATCAAAATTTATTTACTTTGGCCTCAGAATTCAATAATAGGCAACAACGTGACGCACTTCGCCTCTGTGTGTGCCAAACCCGTACCACATTAATGCACAAAAGTGTGTTTCGGATGGCTCCTGAAATATTTAATAAATTACCTAAAGAAATAAGGGCAATGAATACTGCCTTATTTAAAAAAAATCTAAAGAGCCTTTTAGCTGAAAAATGTTACTATAATTTTAATGACTACTTAAACGATAAATTTTCCTAACTCAAGACTTCACAGTGAAATCAAATAATAGAACAATTATGCATGTATCTTCAAATAATTTATATCTTAATGTATTGTATTGTAATAATACTAGGAATGACATTGAAATAAATTGATTATCATTATTATTATTGAATGAATTAAATAAATGATTATTGAATAATCTATATTAATATAATTTTAAGGAGGACATTACATTAATTTAATATTTTAAAATATTTTAAATAATTTTATATGTTTCAATGTCAATCTTGATTTTAATAAACCATGATTGTACACATTTTGCATGCCTTACGGTCGAATCACTTGAAACATGTACATATAATAACACCATTGTAACAGTGTTTTCTGCAAAAATAAATAATTTGATTTGATTTGATTTGATTTACAAAAGGTTGTTTAACGTCCACGGACAGTTTTCAGTAGTAGGCTTACGTCCGAGCTACTTAGTTGAATCGTCAATCAAAAAGACGCTTTACCTAGAATTTATGAATGTTAGAAACCTCTCTACAGATACTGAGTTTTCCCCTTACAAATATGTTTTTCATTTCATATAATAAAAAAAACAATTTGCGGTCTTATTCAACTTTAGATATACAAAGTTTTAAGTGAATGATCGGGATCGATCACTTTGAATATTAAAAATATATGGTTTGCCACAACTTTATAATTCTTCTTTACGATCGAATAATTTTAAACCGAATAAAAAGAGACTACAGGGGTTTTTGAACTTGATAATCATAAGTCTCTCACCACGTCCAACGTAACCTACCCTCAAACACATTAAAACTGCAATAACATCAACCAAAAGATGGAACCCATTCTCTAGAATTATATTTAGTATTTTTGACTTTATAGATGGGGAAAGAAACGGCCTACATTGGTTACCTGAGCGTTAAACTGAAAGTTTTCCGAGTCGTGTCGGCTTTTCTTATCTGTCTTGTCACGCGAGCTAACACCTTGTAATACTATCTTCGCAGGCGCTGAGTCAGCATGTCTTACATCGGGTGGATGGCGAAACAGTGGGAGGGCCAATGACCGCTTACAGCACCATACGACGTAAATAACGCGCTACGGCAGGTTCAGGATTGGTTCACTGCCAATAATTTAGTATTAAATGGTAAAAAAACCAAATGCGTAAAATTTTCGTTGCCAAATGTCAAAAGTACTGATTGTGACATTTTATTAAACAAGGAGAAGCTCGAATTCGTCGATAAAACGGTTTTCCTGGGGATCACGCTAGACTCAAGGTTACAATGGGGTCCTCATTTAGTATCACTTGCGGGGCGGCTGAGTTCGGCAGCTTATGCTGTCAGAAAGATTCGTCAATTTACTGATGTGGATACCGCTAGGCTAGTCTATTTTAGTTACTTTCATAGTATAATGTCTTACGGTATCTTACTATGGGGAAGGGCTGCAGACATTGAGTCTATTTTTATTCTGCAAAAACGAGCCATCAGAGCGATTTACAATCTTCGCCGCCGTGATTCTCTAAGGGAACTGTTTAAGGACATTAACATCATGACGGTTCCTTGTCAATATATTTATGAAAACATCATGTACGTGAGAAAGAATTTACATCTTTTTAGTAAAAACGGAGACAGACATAATTACATTACTAGAAATAGGGACCAATTAGTTCAACCAGGTTTCAGACTGGCAAAAGTGGCCTCATCTTTCATGGGGTACTGTACAAAATGTTACAATAAAATTCCTCCCCATATTCTAGAACTGAATGAGACGAAATTTAAAAATTGTATAAAACGCACACTATGCAGGCAGGCATATTATAAGTTGGGGGATTATATCACTGATAAAAATGCTTGGCTCAATGCTAGTCCTGCTCCACAACCACTAGGGCGCAAAAACAAATGATATGTTTATGTTTGTGTTGTATAGACTCGATTTCTTTTAGTTTTGTATAGCTGCACAGCACGTGTGTGGGTACTATGTACCCAACTGTAAATCTACCATTTGCTATACCTATGTGTCGTTCGTTGACTTGTGTGTGC
The DNA here is from genome assembly GCA_949775005.1 of Orthosia gothica. NCBI lineage: Eukaryota > Metazoa > Arthropoda > Insecta > Lepidoptera > Noctuidae > Orthosia > Orthosia gothica. The sequence goes on from OX459056.1 coordinate 11,219,639, forward strand.
CCTGGCAGTTGAGTGTGTCATGCTCTCTCAAATGTCTCTCTGATGGTGGCGCGTGTGTTGGATCATTCGGTTCCCTTCATGATGGTTGAGCTGGGTGGTGCCGATTCATGCGTCATGTTCGTGAACGGGCGCCGTCAGTTGGGATTGGTCATAACTCAACTGCTTCGGATGTTGATGTTTTTCTAGTACCTATTGTATAACTGCCCAGACATGTGTGAGTACTTTTAATACTTTACACCTTTACATAGTATAGTGTGTAGTGCTATTCTGGGTGCATTGTCCTCACATATGTGAATTTATTAATGTATGTACTCATGTACCTAAATATTGTAAAAATCTTTCTTTTTTTTTTTAAAAGAGTAAGTATGGAGTTTCTTGTGCATTCTTCTCCATAACAAGCTACTTTCCGAATGCACGGTAGAATCATTTTCTTTTTTAAAAGAGTAAGTATGGAGTTTCTTGTGCATTCTTCTCCATAACAAGCTACTTTCCGAATGCACGGTAGAATCAACTTTTATTCCATGTAAATTTAAAAAGTATGGAGTTTCTTGTGCATTCTTCTCCATAACTAGCTACTTTCCGAATGCACGGTAGAATCAACTTGTATTCCATTTAAATTTAAATTGTGACATTCAAAAGTGCCGCTTGGTGGCCCAGTTGAAATAAATATCTTTTGTCTTTTGTCTTTGTCTTTGTCTTTGAGTCTCTTTGATATAAGATGTGATTTGTCACTAAACCAGAAATAAACATTTTGAATGCGTGCACCTACCAAACTACCCATTTGCCTTTTATTGATCAATTTTATGCTCAATTTTCTACCAACTATTTATTAAAGTTTGAAATATCATAAAATATCATAATATTGCACGTCAGTTTATAAGATAAACTGTCAGGGCTGCAAGGACGTAAAAAAATCACAAAATAAGTAAAAAAAATACCCGATTTGTTTTTTTTTCATGCTTTTTAAACTACATAATTTATCTAATAGGAGACTAACGATCGACAATCTATCGAACACGTAATTATGACACGATTCTTGCGAAAATACCCTGATTATAACAGTAAAACGACCATATCTTTTGAACGGATGAACAGATTTTCACCTATATATATATACTTGGATTGGTTAGGTTCTTCGTGTTAGATTACTTTAGACCCCCAAATTTTTATTTTATGATACTACATATTGATTTTTCAGATATTTCAGTATTTTATTCGGATTTTTATTTATTTGAATTCGCATGTAGGTTGTCGGAAAATCTATACTAATATTATAAAGAGAAAAGATTTGTATTTTTGGATTTTTGTATGTAACGAATAAACTTAAAAACCACGGGACCGATTTCAAAAATTATTTCACCGTTGGGAAGCTACACTATTCCCGGATGACATACTTTTTATACCTGTATTCCCACGGGAACGGAAACTATGCGGGTGAAATCGCGAGGCGTCCGCTAGTTTAATATATAAAGTAGTAAATTTCATGTTTTGAGTATGCTCATTTTTTAATTTTTGGAGTTTTTATTACTATCCATTTCAAAGGTTTGTATTTCTGGGGGCAATTTTTATTGATATTTAGAGATGCAGACTTACAACTAAATAATTTTTGAATGCAATAATTTTGTGCACCCCTGATTTACTTTCTACTATAAATGCACCGTTATCTGATAACAAGTTCAGTTTTTGTTGAAAATGTTTTACAGTAATATCCGTTAGCGTTCTGATATTCCGTCTAGTTATCTGAAGATTGGACTTAGTTAATAAGAACCATGGCAATAGATAATGACAGTGTTACGAGTAGTGGTAAAAAAGGGAATGCATATATGCAATGGTTGGTGGCTATGCTAGGTAAGTTTGTGCACTTCAACTTGTTTCTATACATCTTAACTGAGCACTGATAATCGATTTTGCTTAAGCGAAATTGCAAGTACGTTCACATGGATACAATGCGATTTATTTCGACCGATTTGCACGTAATTTTAGGGTTTTTTTTTAGAAAATACGTGCACGTTATTATATCACGTCGTCAGGAAGGTCCGTTAATGTACCTATGAGTACCTACTTAATCATATTTATAAGTAAATGCTGTGCTGTGCCTTACACTTTCAACATATTCTTTGGATAAGCTTAATGCATATCTACGTATCTCCAATTAATTTTTGGGCACTTGTCATTATCGAGTAAAGCTAGAAACAAAAACAAGTTGGCGAGCAGTGAGTAGTGAGTGTGGTTCCGATAGTTTCGTCGCTCGGCTATTAGCGAGTGTTCTTGTGCGACGGGCGATTACTCGCACCACTCGCTCCGGGCGGCCGCACTATAGGTAGAAATTACTGCTGGTTGGTCTTTCGGCTTGAGTTCTGACCATCAAGCGAGCATTGCTGAGCGAGTATAACTTTGATAGCTCTTGTCGCTGCGACAAACTTCTGGTGAGAAAGTACTCACCGGCAATGTAAACAGCCAGCAATCAACTATTTCTATATGTGTCTCTTTAATAGACACCGGCTCTTAAATCTTTAGTATGTTTCTTCACCGAGAAAATAGTCGATAGCTAATCCCTTACTCGTCGGCAGTGGTGCAAGTGCCTTAGATATCATTGTGCGTGCGTTCCATCAAAAACATTAAAGTTGATAATGGATTCGAACTCAGGCATTTCGAACGGCCTTAGTCTCTTATGCTCTATTCGCTTCAAACACTGTTATAATATTAGTCCCCTTTCAGCCGAATGCACGGCCATTTCACAAATCGCTTGGGCAAACAAAGGAAATTTCATTATTGCCATAATTAGCAAGCTTGGCAGTTAGTAAGTTCTTGGTACACAAAAGCAGACGAGTTCACTGATCTAAAGAGACCTGGCTGAAGTTTTAATTATGGCTTTTTTCGGGCAGTATGCAATAAGCCTTTGCGCTACTCGTTTAATTCCTTTAATATAACAAAAATGTATGGTCTTCAGTAAGCTGTTATGCTTGTAAACGAAAACAAGCTCAAAGGAGCAATGTTATTTTTTAATTGGCACAAATTTATTTTTCGTGAAAAGAAGCATAGCACACTCGTTAAAATGCTGAAACTTCGGCAAATATTAGCTGAACAAACTACGAATACATAACGTTTATAAAGGCTCCAGCAAAAAGGTTACAGTGCAACTCCGCCGTGACGACAATTCTTCATTAAAATGTTGTCTTGCCATAAGTGTTGCAAAGTTTCCCACGCTTGTCTGTGGAAATCTTAAAAACTCATCGTGTGTATGTTTTTTAACCGCCGCCGAAAAATGAGGGGTGTTATAAGTTTCACGTGTGTGGCTGTGTATCTGTATAATTGTATATCTTTGTATCTTTGTATCTATCTGTGGCATCATAGCACCTAAACGGATGAACCGATTTTGATTTAGTTTTTTTTTTGGTGATTTTGTTGAGAGTGTTTTTAGCTATTTTTGAATAAAATCGGTTCAGCCTTTCAAAAGTTATGGAAATTTTACTGTTTGAATCGGGGTGTTTTCACAATATAAAAGTGTTGGGGGTCTCTAAATTTTGAAATTTTACTTGTTTTACACTAAATACATCTCATTGTACCACTTTATATTCAACGGAAAAAATACTACTATATAAATTTAAAGCACCTTGGAATTCATCCCAAACGTCACCCGAAAAAAAGAAATCTCAAAACAATGCAACGTCTATCAGGAAATAACCGGACTGTTTCATTTGCAGCGAATACCACACTCCTCACATACGGGTTACCGATGACAAAAGTTTTACAATCGGTGGAGTCCCCAGCCGGGTACCCGTTGTCGGACCATGAAATATCGTGGATCGCCAGTGCCCTTTGTATATCGGCGATGTTTGGAGTCTCTCTATTTGCTTATATCGTTGACAGATTTGGAAGGAAGGCGGCAGTATTAATTATGGCTGCATTGCAAGCGGTAAGGGTATTTTCATTATTTGTGTTAGTGTTTTGCTTCCTTTTTTACATTTGTTGTATGTTTTTTTTTTATATAATGCAGTGGGCTTAGTGCGAGTTGTTACTTGTGCTCAATTGCGTTGATGTTAACGTCAATTCATATTGAAACTGGATAAGTACAGTCTGGTTATAGTAATGAAAAACCGATTTTTGGGGTCCCGTACCCCAAAAATAGGTTTTTCATTACTATATATATTCCTCTAAAGGGAAAAAGCAACCCTTATAGAATCTCTTCATTCACTGTCTGTCTGTCCGTATGTCAAGACCTTTTTCTCTGGAACGCCCAGGCGTTAATAATATTAATTTTAACTTGATATCTCCAGAGATATCAAGTTAAAATTAATATTATGATATACTCAGGTCTGCAATCCCTTGCAGCTGTGAAAAAAACAATCTTTTAAATCAACGCCATCAAAAGATACAGCCGTTTATGTCGCATATTTTCGGAATCGTTAGGGAATCAAAACCTAAATGGAACCGTTGACCTAGAATCATGCAATTTGGCAAGAAGCCAAATGAAGAAGTAAAGAAAAAAATCGGAAAACTAAAATTTTCAATTAAAAAAAAAGTATTAACTTATTTGCAAATGATAAACTGACCGCGATCTATATTAATGTATGGTGACAACAGTTTATGAACAGCAAAGTTAATTTGGTCCCTTCGTTAGAGCAATGTTTGGTGCTTTCATTGTTTATGAACGTCAGTAATGTTACCTAATTACTTTGGTAATTGTAGCTCTTTATTACGGTTTACGTATCCCTCGGTGCACGAGTCCGACTCGCACTCGGCTGGTATTTTTTCTATAATTGACGGCTTTTTGTCAACGTCATCTATGTTAAAGTGATCAAGTAGGTACGTTAAAAAACTCGCACTGAGGTTTCATGTGAGTTTAGTACCTACCGGTTAAAATGGGTTGTCCCCACAGACATAAATCTAAATAGATAACGTAAGTCCCGCCATCTGTATGAAAACCAAGCGTGCCACTTTTTAACACACAATTTAATAACAAATTTACTTACCAATGAAGGAAAGCATTTCCATATACTGTCTTTACAGCTCAATATGGCATACTTAGGCATTTTTCTAGATTTCAGTGGATTTCCGGTGCCGATAATACTAAATGAAAAGCTCAAAGTACGATCATTGATCATAATTTTACTCCGTTTTTGACACGCGAAGTACATACAATCGCGTCATCTAGTTAGATTTATATCTGTGGCTGCCCCATTTTACCCGGTAGTTTCTGACTGTACGTAGACACGCAAGGGTGAATTGATATAAAAAAAATATTGGGATTTTTATCTAACCCAGTTTTATTCATTTGTAACAAAGCATCAACTTTTGAGTCCTTAAATAATGCAAACAATATTTCAATAAGGGGCAAAACCCTCCTATAGTCACACTATAATATTATAAAGGCGAAAGTTTTAGAGTATTGTGTGTGTTTGTATGTTTGTTACTTCTTCACGCTCAAACGGCTGGACGGATCTGAATGCAATTTCGCACAGAGATAGATTATAGTCAGAAATAGCACATAGAATTCATTTTATCTCGGTAATATGTTCCGTCGGGATAGTTTTCGACTTTTACGCATGCGAAGCCGCTGGCAGAAGCTAGTCTTACATATGGAACACTGGTGCCAGCTAGATTTTAAGCCGACCCAACAAAGTTGAGAAAACTCAAAAAGATGATTTATATATTAAGTTATTAAAGAACTTAGCGTAACTTTAGCGTTTGTGGACTACGAGAAAGCCTTCGATTCGATCGAGACTGAGCTCGATTGAGCTGTACTGCAGTCTCTCCAACGGTGCCAGATCGACTACTGGTACATTGAGGTGTTGAAGTGTCTGTACAAAAACGCCACCATGTCAGTCCGTCTTCAGGATCAGACCTCGAAACCAATCCTTCTCCAGCGCGGCGTAAGACAGGGCGTAATTTCTCCGAAACTGTTCACTGCTGCGCTGGAGGACGTCTTCAAGGTTCTGGACTGGAAGGGGCTTGGCATCAACGTTAATGGCGAGTACATCACTCACCTTCGGTTTGCCGACGACATAGTGATCATGGCTGAGTTCATGGAGAGCCTCAGTAAAATGCTCGATGACCTTAGTAGAGCTTCCGAAAGAGTGGGTCTTAAAATGAACATGGACAAAACCAAGGTCATGGTGAACGCCCATGTAACACCCACTCCTATCAAGATCGGAGACTCTACACTTGAAGTTGTAGACGAATATGTTTACCTGGGACAAACGGTCCAGTTGGGTAGGTCCAACTTCGAGAAAGAGGTCAACCGTCGAATCCGACTCGGCTGGGCGGCGTTCGGGAAGTTGCGTGGTATCTTCTCGTCCAATTTACCGCAGTGTCTCAAGACAAAAGTCTATGACCAGTGTGTGTTGCCAGTGATCACCTATGGGACCGAGACGTGGTCGCTCACAATGGGCCTTATCAGAAAGCTTAAAGTCACCCAAAGGGCAATGGAGAGGGCTATGCTCGGAATTTCCTTGCGTGATCACGTCAGAAATGATGATATCCGCAGGAGAACCAAAGTTACTGACATAGCCCGAAGAATTGCCAAACTTAAGTGGCAGTGGGCAGGGCACATTGCTCGCAGAACGGATGGCCGATGGGGCCGAAAAGTTCTGGAGTGGCGACCGCGAACTGGAAGACGATACGTTGGAAGGCCTCCCACTAGGTGGACCGACGACCTGGTTAAGGTTGCGGGAAGGCGCTGGAAGCGAGACGCACGGGATCGGTCAATGTGGCGACGCCTGGGGGAGGCCTATGTCCAGCAGTGGACGTCTTTCGGCTGAAATGATGATGATGATGAAAGAACTTAACAAGAATCTATATTACTCTCAGACTACCTACACTTGAGCAAAAAAATAAAAATAAACTTTTAATGGGGGTTAAAAGAGTCAATTTACCTTGACCTAAGTTTGGCCTGTCTAGCATGTTAGATTACCGAAACCTTTCCAACTTTGCCGTAGATAAGAAAAGATTGCCTTGCAGTTTGAACTTGGCATTGATTAGGTAGGTAACTAAATACAAATGAACTGACAGAAACCTCCTACTACTTTGAAGTCGCATATAAATAAAGAATATATATTTCTGAACCTCACAGGAGACACGAGAGTTATAACAAAAAATTAAACAACAACTGAAAAATAATGCCGTGCGAGAACAAAAAGGCTGGCGCTATCTCAGTAAATCCAGCGATTTAAAAATAAATAAATAACGCCTAGCTGGTGCTATGATAGGGTTACACAAATACAACAACAACAAATTACAACAGTAATACTTAAGGCGGTACCCCAAGCAAAACGCCGCGCAAGCCGTTTTTTGTGCTGTTTTTAGGAGCTATCTACTCGTTATTTAAAAAGAAATATCAATTAATAAAAATACAATAAATTTCTACATAATATTGATTCTAAAATGGTAGATTTAGTTTTTTTTTTAAATGTTGTATATATTTCACTAATCTACTTCCAAAAAAACATAAAAATGAGAAATAATTATTGATATTATGCATCTCCTCGTAAAGTGTTCATTGATTATTTTTTGTACTAACACTAATGGATAGACAATTTAATAACGAACATTTTTGTAGAATTTTTTTTTTCAAAAGACCAAAATTCGATTTTATAAAGATTTTACTCCAAAATCTGGGCGTATTCACTACTGTAATTCATGCGCCACCAGTGCCGCTAGACCAATAGGAACGCTCATATCTCATGCCGAATTTTTGGTCAGGGTACCGTCTTAAGAAGAAAAGCGGGCTGAGAGCTCCGACTGAATTTCCTTAGTAAAAAGTCATAGTTCGAGGTTTAGCTCTCGCTTATTTCCTCCTCCAATATTGGACAAATTTAAAAGATATTCCATAAATTGAATAATAAAAAGAATAATTTTGTGCTTATAGGTTTTTCTTTTTTCATTTATAGTTGTCAAGTTTGTACAGTAGGCCTCCATTAACAGTGCAATTTTGATGAGTTTTTTGAAGGTTATTCTAAAGACCATCTCACTATCATCAAAAAGGTAAACATAGGGGCTCAGTATATCTTTATATTTCAGTTTTTGGCATATCTTTTAAATTGGTCCAATATTGGAGGACGAAAAAGGCGAGATCCAAAACTCGAATTATGACTTTTTAGTTATGATATTCAGTCGCATGTCTGCGACCACATTTCCACTTAAAACTGTCTTTACATTCCACCAATATTACGACGAGTTTACTTAAATCAATATAAGAAAAGTAAGGCTAGGTCGTCTAAAGGTCAAAATCTAAAATTTTGATTGAACCCAATACCCAACGTAATTGTTGCCTAATTGGTTAAATTGAGGCTATAGTCTGTTCATATGAATAGTTAGTACGATTTGGTAATGTTGTATTGAAGGATTACGTTATGCCTAATTTCAATAATTGACATAAGTTTTCAGGGACAAATAATATCTAGGTAATGTTTGTTACATAATATTACGTTATAATCTGTATAATAATTGTCAACAGTTTATACTGTTCCAAATGTGGCAGACATTTTGTCCTACAGTGGGACAGTCCTGCCTTTTCCACACAATAGGGATAATTACTGGGTAAAAAAATATTTAGTCGGTAAGACAAACGAAAAACACCTATGTTTTGCTTTATCAAATCAATAAAAATTACAAAGATAGAGTGCATCAAAGTTTAAGAGTGGGAGCTAGTGACGTCACTTGTGAGTAAAACTTGTACTAAAACGTGAAGTCACGCGAAATTTCAACGCACTGTATCGTCGTTATTTTTTGTTTACGTGACAAAAGAAAAAATACGTCTCCAATATTTTTTTGTTTATCTATCTGACAGACTAAAAAATATTTTTTAGAAATCATATTTTTTGCTAAAAACCGATGGCTAAGAGAGAAAACTGCCAAAAAATGTGGATAGGTTCATTTGTCAGTTAAATTCAATATATCAAAAGAAGCTTGCGTGACTCTGACAATGATTTTAAAATATATTTTATTAACAACCTTCACCCCTTTTCAGCTTTGCTGGATAATGAAGCTGTCATCCGCAAACATTGCAGTGTTAATCATAGCATGACTCTGTGGCGGCTTGTCAGCCGGAGGATGTTACAACGTAGTGCCGATGTACGTCAGAGAGATCAGTCAAGATGACATTAGAGGAGTTCTCGGCTCCTTTATAATACTGTTCCAGAATATTGGCATATTGATCATGTTTGCGATGGGAGCCTACTTTAATTATTATACTGTTTTGTGGATTGTGTTGTGGGTGCCGATTTTGACAATTGTCATGATGTTAAAGGCACCTGAATCGCCGGCATTTTTGGTGAAGAAAGGGAAGGTGGATGTAAGTTTCATTTTTATATTAGTGGCCCGCCCCGGATTTGTCTGGGTGATGATAATATTAAGATAACCTATAACCATCTGGTACCGTATGGTGACGGACGTAAAGTACCGTATGGTGACGGACGTAAAGAATTTCACCATCCCATATCTTCCCGTGGGTGTCGTAAGAGGCGACTAAGGGAAAAACCAGAGAATGGGCAGCAGCGTTCTCTGTGCACTTTAATAACAAACTGCGATCGCCAACCCGCCTGCCAAGCGTGGCGATTACGGCAAACCCCCCCAAACCATGAATAGCACAGTAAAAAAACGGCCCCGAGTGCCCGGCAGCCCGTCTACCCTCGACTACGGTAGCGGTCGAGGCGATGACGTGGCAAGGGGTGCGAAGAATCTCCGGAGTGGACCCGGCTACCCCAATAAACACCGACGACTGGACCTGGCAACGTACAACACGCGAACACTCCGGACCGACGAGAAGATAGCCGAACTCGAGGAAGAATTGAGCAGGTTACGATGGAGCATTATAGGGTTATCTGAAGTCCGAAGAGAGGGCGAGGACACGATAATCCTCAAATCTGGTAACCTGCTCTATTTCCGAGAGGGTGACCGGCAGTCCCAGGGTGGTGTCGGGTTTATCGTCCACAAGTCCCTTGTGAAAAACGTGGTGAAGATCGAGAGTGTGTCGACCAGGGTGGCGTACCTTATACTCAGAATATCCTCAAGATATTCGCTGAAGGTCATACAGGTTTACGCCCCAACCTCGGCACACCCCGACGACGAGGTAGAGACCATGTATGAGGATATCTCTAAAGCCATGCATGGTTTCAAAACTCACTTCACCGTTGTCATGGGGGACTTCAACGCAAAACTGGGCAAACGAGACGAGGATGAGCTGCAAGTGGGGCAATTTGGAGTTGGACGTCGGAACCACCGGGGTCACCTACTGGCCAGTTTTATGGAGAAGGAAGGCCTCTATATGATGAACTCCTTCTTCAGAAAGCGTGAGCACAGGAAGTGGACATGGCAAAGCCCCGATGGTGGAACTAAAAACGAGATCGACTTCATCATGTCAACCAAGAAGCAAATGTTCAATGATGTCTCTGTGATCAATTCGCTGAAAACCGGGAGCGATCACCGTATGGTAAGAGGCACATTGAACATTCATATCAAGCTTGAAAGGTCTCGACTGATGAAGTCCACGCTCCGTCCAGCACAGATCCAGATCCAAAACCCCGAGAGCTTTCAGCTCGAACTCCAGAATCGTTTCGAGTGCCTAGGGAGCTCCGTGGACGAATACAGCGATGGGTTCGTGGAAGCTGTCCATACGGTCGGGTCTAAGTTTTTCAAGACCCGCCGTACATATAGAAATAAAAAGCTCTCTGATCCTACTCTCAAGCTAATGAAGGAAAGGCGTGAGATGATCCTGCAGTCTTCAGACGATGCGGTGAAATACCGGCAGCTAAATAGACGGATCTCAAAGTCCTTGAAAACCGACCTCCGCCGCTTTAATACCGAAAGCATTGAAGATGCTATCGAGCGAAATAAGGGCTCCAAGGTCTTTGCAAGAGATCTGTCTATTGGGCAGAGCCAGCTCACAAAACTGAAGACCGATGATGGCAGGATTGTATCCGCCAAACCGGAGCTTTTGAGAGAGATCGAGAGTTTCTATGGGCAGTTGTACACGTCAACCAGTAAACCCGTTGCGAATCTAGCAAACGACCCAAGAGCTAGATTGACCCGACACTATACCGAAGATATCCCGGACGTCAGCCTGTACGAGATTAGGATGGCTCTGAAACAGCTCAAAAACAACAAGGCGCCGGGTGACGACGGAATCACGGCTGAACTCCTGAAGGCGGGTGGAAAACCGGTCCTTAAGGCCCTTCAGAAGCTGTTTGATTCCGTCATACTCGAGGGCAAAACGCCACAGGCATGGTGCAGGGGTGTGGTGGTCCTCTTCTTCAAAAAGGGTGACAATGCCCGGCTGAAGAACTATAGGCCTATCTCACTTCTTAGCCATGTCTACAAGTTGTTTTCAAGAGTCATCACGAATCGTCTCGCGCGCAGGTTTGACGATTTCCAGCCTCCCGAACAAGCCGGATTCCGAAAAGGCTTTAGCACCGTAGACCACATACATACGCTGCGGCAGGTTATACAGAAGACCGAAGAGTATAACCTGCCTCTCTGCTTAGCGTTTGTGGACTACGAGAAAGCCTTCGATTCGATCGAGACTTGGGCTGTACTGCAGTCTCTCCAACGGTGCCAGATCGACTACCGGTACATTGAGGTGTTGAAGTGTTTGTACAGAAACGCCACCATGTCAGTCCGTCTTCAGGATCAGACCTCGAAACCAATATTTCTCCAGCGTGGCGTGAGACAGGGAGATGTCATTTCTCCGAAACTGTTCACTGCTGCGCTGGAGGATGTATTCAAGGTTCTGGACTGGAGGGGCCTAGGCATCAATGTTAATGGCGAGTACATCACTCATCTTCGGTTTGCCGACGACATAGTGGTCGTGGCTGAGACCATGGAGAGCCTCAATACAATGCTCGATGACCTCAGTAGAGCTTCCGGAAGAGTGGGTCTTAAAATGAACATGGACAAAACCAAGGTGATGTTGAATGCCCATGTTACACCCACTCCTATCAAGGTTGGAGACTCTACACTCGAAGTTGTGGAAGATTATGTCTACCTGGGACAAACGATCCAGTTGGGTAGGGCCAACTTCGAGAGAGAGATAAACCGTCGAATCCGACTCGGCTGGGCAGCGTTCGGGAAGTTGCGCGGTGTCTTCTCGTCCAACTTACCACAGTGTCTCAAGACAAAAGTCTATGACCAGTGTGTGTTGCCAGTGATGACATATGGCTCTGAGACGTGGTCGCTTACAATGGGCCTTATCAGAAAGCTTACAGTCACTCAAAGGGCAATGGAGAGGGCTATGCTCGGCATTTCCTTGCGTGATCGAATCAGAAATGTAGAGATCCGTAAGAGAACCAATGTTACCGACATAGCTCGAAGAATTGCCAAACTTAAGTGGCAGTGGGCAGGGCACATTGCTCGCAGAACGGATGGCCGATGGGGCAGAAAGGTTCTGGAGTGGCGACCGCGAACCGGAAGACGTTGCGTTGGAAGGCCTCCCACCAGGTGGACCGATGACCTCGTGAAGGTTGCGGGGATCCGCTGGTTGCGAGACGCACGGGACAGATCAATGTGGCGACGCTTGGGGGAGGCCTATGTCCAGCAGTGGACGTCTTTCGGCTGATATGATGATGATGATAATAACCATCTATTGCGTAAGAAACAGCAATCAGCAATCATCGCGCAATCAACGCTTTATGTCATAAAAGCCGGCATTACCTACAGTGTAGGTAATTCATGCTAGGTCCTCCACAATCGTTTGCTAATCGCTCGCTGTTTGTCAATTGCACTTATTTGGGTACATACGTATTGAAGGGAAATTATTGCGCAAAAATCGCTATCATTTTGCTCTTGCAAGTTATGTAATAAGCCTGCCGTTCTTTTTTATTCTTCTACTTTTTTAATAAAAAATAAACCTTATTCGACCGTGTACTATCTATTTTACAAGGTTTTTGTTAATTTGCTATGTATGTATGTGTATGTTGTTCGGGTCAAATTTTGCAACTGAATTTTAAAGCACTTATCCTTAACCGATTATGATTAAAAATATGCTTACACGTTTGGTTTGGATGAAAAGAAACGGGAAGCGAAAAAGCTTGTTAGAAAAAAGATTTTTTTAAATAGAAAAAAAAACAAAATTACTTATCAAAAAATAAGCCTGTTTTTATGTAAGCCTTGAAAGTGTATGCTGTTTTGACTTAATCTTTCTAGGTACCAACTTTCTTACAATTCTACAAAGTCTGGCCCAATTTCCTCTGAAATCTGATTTGTTCGCAAGGAGTTTAGCTTGATTACCGTAGCAGTTCTTTTTCTCCCACACATTTATACACTCCAATTACATACTAAGTCCGCGCAACAATTCTCTTTCAGTCCGTTTACAACAGTTCATTACGCACAAGTGATATATTCCTTCACAAAGCTCCGGTAATGGAGCAATTTACTAATCCATTAATAACGAAAACATATCTGGGTCGAATAAAGACAGACGAAATAGATAAACAATAGAAGTTCTTAAGATGATATCCTAAATGACGGAGGATGTAAACTGGAAGAAATCAATGAAATCCAGGTTACTTTATGATGTCTGATGTCTAAAAAGCTGTCACTTTAGATTTTTTGAGAAATGAGAAAAAAATAACAAAAAGTTAATTCAAAAATAAAAAACCCGACTGATTAAAGAAAGGAAGAAAATCATGCTGTGCAGTCGGAGGATACAAACTTGCTCTGACTGTTTACATCTTTTGAGTTCGCTTCTTAAGCACGCGGATTTTCTATTTTTAAATATTTTTTTTGTTTACAACTTTATAGCTATCCTTTTTTTCGAATTATCTTCAAACATATAAGTGGTATATATTTTTGTAGCCATAACTTAAAACCCTTTATTTAGTTACCCCACACGATGGGGTTGGATGAAAAAAATATTGGGACCCGCACATTATGTCACCCCACATCCGCCATGTTTGTTTGTTTTTTATAGTCACCTATCTAAGAACACTTGGGTGACCAAGACGTATCTAACGATATCGATGTCAATGTCGCGTAAAAAGGACCGCCCCGACCCATCTGCCAGGCTCTTAAGATCTGTATGAATATATATGTCGCAGGGATATGATGAAAACAGGGAATTGATCAAATCTCTACAAATCTCTAAGCGATTTGATCAAATCACGGAGGATGTTAAAATAATAACACGTTTTTATCATTTCCCTAAACAAATCTGGTGATTTGACAAATCCCAATAAAGAAATCTAGTGATTTGAACAAACCCCTAAATTGATTCAGTGAAAAGATAATAAAACATATTTATGGTCAACGAATCAGTACAAGAGCGAGCGAAGCGAGCTCGGGAACCTAGGGCACCCCGACACGGACAGGTTAGGTTCGAACGAGATGACGGGAGCTGAAGTGAGCGAGCAAAGCGAGCGAACGCAGCTCCCGTCATCTCGTTCGTGTTAGGTTACTTTTGACCCTGCAGACAGAAATAGGAGCCCCGCGCAGCGGGGCTACGTCGACTTTGTTGCTTTAACTCTAATCGTACTTGCACCTATTCTAACCAGAAAAGTTATTTTTGTCATTTCACTGAACCAATTTTGAGATTTGTTCAAATCACTAGATTTCTTTATTGGGATTTGTCAAATCACCAGATTTGTTTAGGGAAATGATAAAAACGTGTTATTATTTTAACATCCTCCGTGATTTGATCAAATCGCTTAGAGATTTGATCAATTCCCTGTTTTCAACATATCCCTGCGACATATACATAATTGATAGCAGGTGAACCAAACGTCGTGTTCGGCAATAGATACTTCATTTCCCCAGAGAGATTACTCTGCAAGAAAAGCAAGACGAAGTTATTTTCTGTCAGGAAAATATCATCTAAAAAACTAACACATTTATTGAGGTAAAGTCGCGGCTGCAGGTGCTCCAATGAACATTCGCTTATCGTGAATTCCAGTTCTAACCACATACCAATGTGTTTTCAATTCCTGTCTTGTTTATTTATGCAATTCCTAACAATAAAACACGTTTTTCTGCTGAAATGAGAGCAGCTGTGACCAGTACTTACTTGGAAATATCATCACACATTTACATATAATTTTTCCTTTCTGAGCGAAAGTTCTAGCAAATACAATATTCGAAATATGATACGTGTTTCAGGAAGCTGCCTCAACATTAGCGTTTCTGAGAAAACTGTCTGTCAATGACAAAATAATACAGAACGAGATTGACTATATGAAAAATCAAGAGCTTACTTATAAGTCACTTCCAAAGGTTACCTTCAAAACCATATGTAAGTAACAAAACACGAGTTTTATCTTGTATTTTTAATATCAGTCGAAGATATAACATTGTGTACAAAAAATATAGCGCTATACGGCTATACGCTATGCTCCATACCTATACCACCTACTTATTTATGTTTTCATGTATAAAATAATCAATATAAAATTGTTTTGTGATTTTGGTACCCATTGATACAACAAAATGCAAAAGTGTCTCAAGGTTTTTGTTTACAATTTCATAGCCCACACGTGTAAGGCAATTGGAATGCTTTAACTCAAACGTGCGAGATTTGATAAGACTAAAACTTTGTACGGGGAAGTGACCCACATGTGGTGCACTCACGCCTCATCTAAACCACGAAATGCTTCACATGTGAGTCAAGCACAGGGAACGTGATAATATTATTTATAACAATCTTTACATTATTGTGGAGCCACCACATGAGCACATCATATTTAAAATATCTATGTACATCATTAAATCTTTGAAGTTTAACCTTTTTAACACTTGTTAAACTGCTAAAGGAGGTGCACTTGCACACTTTGTCCTGTCAAGATTTGTATTTCGGGCATTTTCCTCTGTAAATCTTGAATGTGCTACGAGGCTCGAGGTTCAACCCTGAGCCAGGTGAAATCGTATTGGGATAAACTTGTCATTATTTTTATAATTCTTTCAGGATTTGCCAAATTTGTATTGCAGTGTTGTTTTATTATATTTATCATACAGGCTGAAGTTATTTTGACACTCAACCGACTAATCATTGCTAAAAACATACCAATTCTAGCATTGTACGTAATTTAGGGCGATACGAGTATTATAACCTATCGCAGCGATAAATGCTAAATATATGTAGGATGTAGTTTGGAACGCACCTTAGTGTTGAGAAATTATTAGAAATATGAAACGCAGCGAGGATAGAATGAAAGAGCATAATATGTGGTAGAGAGAGGGAAGCTAGCGATCTATTATATTTAAGATGGAAGATGTTGGTGTTTTGGTTAAGGAGTTTAAAAATCAAATAAACAATTTATATATATATATATATATATATACCTAAGACCAATTTTTATATGTTGAAATAAATAAAATAACTAAGTAAAAATTTTATTAAATTAAAAACCAATAAACAAAATTAATGGTGAGTAACAAATTAACTTAAAATCGTTTATTTTCAGTTAAAAACAAAGCATGGCATCGTGGATGCATTTTAAACGTAATAATAGTGGGGTTCCAAGCGAACAGCGGGAACTTCGCAACATTGACGTATTCACCAACCATCTTGAAATCCGCCGGCGTTACGTGGAACCCAGAATTGCAGACTCTCAGCTTCCCCGCAGTTATGATCCTTGCCTCGTTTATCTCAATGAGTTGTGTGGAAAAGTTCGGGCGGAAGGTAAGAGCCTTTCCAAAGTAATTTTGATAAATGTGTTTGCCGACTAATCTTTATTTCTGATCGGATTAGAGGAGAAATATTCCCTATACTTTGCGTTTCAACGTTTTATTTGTACATTTCTTGTTTTCCTGTGGGGGACTTTGCTGAGCTCTGATTTTTAGGTTTTTGTTTTATTATTTCTTGCTGGGATTTTCTTAAGCTGTACGGAATTATTCGTCGCAGATAGAGAAAAACTTCTTGCTAACGTTGAAAACCCAAATTGCCTTAATTTGGGAACGTTTTCGGCTTTATTTAACAGAACTATGTATTGCTATTTTAGTTATAAAGATCAACGTGGTGGCCCAGTGGCTAAGACCTCGCCTGTCGTGCTTGAGGACGTGGGTTCAAATCTGGGCAAGTACCAATGACTCTTCAAATTCATATGTACTTTCTAAGTTTATCTTGGACATCAAAGGCAACAGTGAAGGAAAACACAGTGAGGAAACCTGGACTTATATAGTTAATTAAAGACTGATATAGCTAAGTCAGAGGCCTGTGGGATTCACAGATGCAGCTTAATTAACTCTGACACCAGAGGTAGCCACACCTCACACAAAAATAATAAGTTATAAAGATAGCTGGATAAAAAACCTTTTTTTACCCGGAAAAGCAAAACCATTAAAAAATTATGTTGTTAACGTATTTATTTAAGTCAAAATGAACCCAACATTTATAAACCCTTTTCATTAGTGACAATCATCGCGGTCGACTGCTAATTCATTATTCATGTTGTTAATATTAAATTTTCATTCGAGAACTTTATTTTCAGAAATATTCACACTATTCCACAACAGTCCGCTGGAGACCTTGGTTTTGAACGTGGCTTTTGGTAAATGTAACGTAAACCTTATTAGCTCCCAGGATAATAAATTAAGTTTTACTACCGATTTTTGGGAGGAACTTTCTAGATTCTTATGCATGGTGATTTACGTTGAGATGTATCATTATGAGAGCGACCCTTTTGTCCTTTCGACTTTTTCTTATTTAACATATAACGGTGCATAATCGTTAACGCCCCTTGAACCTTCTATATGGAGAGCTATTTAAAGGACTATTCAGAATAGAAAGGTACTTCACTTCAGATTCAGAAATGCGTATATTCTTTAAGACATTTTTAGATGTATTTAAACATTTTCATTTTAGAATTCATATTATTATGTGGTACTTTGAAGTTTATGGATCCATGATCATATGCATTGCTCTTACGGTCCCTATAAGTTTAGCCAGGGTTGATATTATTCCCAAGGCGCTACTTGAATCCACGTTTCGCATAAATATCTTGTGTGAGATTGTGGAATCGCATAATGTGGTATGCTACTACAATGTAATCTTGCCTGGTTCTAAATGAAATTTCAAGAAATTATTGAATAGGTTCCCTGCGATAATCCACTTTGGCAACTTTGTTTCATTAAAGTTGGCAGATAAAATAGAGGCTAGAAAAAGACAGCAAACGAGGGTGATCCCACATTTAACTACTTTTTTTCTACATAATTTCATGGTTTGACACCCCCTAATATTTAGTATCGCTGTTACAAATGTTTTCCTTCTTCTACGATCATAATCAAACCGCAGACGGTCTAACCCATCCTCTGTCTCTCGGATCGACTTTAGAAAATCGGTGTAAAAATAACATCCCGGGTCAAAGGAAGTACGGCGTGCAAACTGTGGCTAACCTGGCTCCATGCCAATAAGACAGACAAGCTTTTCTCAGATCATACGACTTGGCAGGACAAAGTAAAACCAGTTTTTTCGGCTTTTGAACTTAATACAAACATTTTTGGAGGCGAAATTATACAATTATTGCTGTAGTCGTTTTGGGTGCAAACGCAGTGGCAAATCTTCTTAATTGTGATAATTTAATTGTTATAGAAAAATGTTATACTATGTCGATGTGGCGACGCTTGGGGGAGGCCTTTGCTCAGCAGTGAGGTCTTTCAGCTGAAATTAAGATGATGATTATATTTGGATTTACAAAAACGGTAATACTATAAATTCTTATATACCTATCCTGTCTAGTATGATTGGTTTTGGTTGACTGAAACAGCAACAGACATTCAAATAACATGAAATGAGATTTGGCAACAGATAAAATCAAAGACTTTTTGCAACCAGAGGCTTGTTTTTCGTGTGTCAGTAAGAACGGCATTCCCAGAAAAAACATATCCGCTATGCTAGAGTTCGAAAAAAAATTTGCGCAAGGTAAATGGCGAGACGATCTAGACAGATTTTACCCGAACTGAGAGGATGAAGTGTGGGCTCGCGAAAGATGGAAGGATTGCAGGGAGGCTTTTGCGATAGGCAAAAGTAAATGAGACAGGACAGACTAGAAAAATAATATAACTGAATCACTTTTTCAGACATGAATAGGCTCGACGTATCATGTGTAGGTACGAGAAAGTTGTTATAATTCAAGTTAAGTAGGTATTTTAAAAGAAAAGAAAGAAAGAAAGAAAAATATTTATTTGTGACCCGCACAGGAGACACGAGAAATAAGCATAAAATTAAACAATAATAAAATAAAAACCCCGTGCGAGACCAAAAAGGCTCCTATCTCAGCATGTGCAGCGATAACCAAAAAAGGTAACGCTGCGCTGATATTCTGATAGGGCCCACTGTTGATGCCACGGACACACTTACGGAAACGAGAGTTATATAATAAAAAATAAAATAGAAGAATATATAAATAACAAACAAAATAGAAAAAAAACACTTAAGGTGGGTCAAAGTATGTGCAAGTATAATACAAATATATAAATAAAACATATTAAATATAGGTAGACCGAGAAACCGTCATATACCATCTTTACCGTGGCAATACTCAATGATCATTTGTCGAAACATAGACAAACGACAGAGCGCGCGTAGCAAAGAGTGACTAATTAAATACGGAAGAAATCTATGGTCGGCTGTCAAAAGAAAAATGTTATGTAAGTTATGTTATGAAATAGTGTAAATGAATAAGTGTAAATAAACCTGGCGAAAAGAATACATAGAATAATATATTGCTAATATTGGATAAATCAGAGTGTTATGAATTTAATATGTGTGGTGTGGTGTTCTCAACAATGTTAATAATAAATAAAATGGATTACAGGCAGTAAACTTAACTGCGTGCAAACCCCGGGTAAGCCAATCTTCCAGATTCCTTTTGCTTATGTAATAAGTACTGCTTGAATTTAGTACTAAATGTTCCAATCGTTTTTATAGCACGAAATGGCGGAGGAAGATCATTTGATATATTTCTATTTCTTGGAACACAGAAACATAACCAAAAAAATTTATGTCACAAGGTTCCATAATAAATGTGACAGGAGATACCACTTTATGTTGACGGTACTTTCTGACGATACTACTTTTCTATATAAAACTTTTTATATGCACCTTATAACTACGAATGATAAGACTCTAGAGCTCTCAAACATTTATAGTCCCTTATTTACGTTACTTAGAGAGACATAACTTTCTTTCTTTTATTCTTGCACTGGAACTCCTTCCAGCAATTACACCAATGGAGCATACACAAATTTATACTAACTATAAGTCCAGGTTTCCTCACGATGTTTTCCTTCACCGTTGTCAGCGATGTCCAAGATAAATTTAGAAAGTACATATGAACTGAAAAAATTAACATCTCGCTTAAGCACGAGAGGCGAGGTCTGAGTCACTAGGCCACCAAAACCACGCTTATAGCTGCCTATTGCTAAAAAAAAATAAGGATTCAATTTAGGACGAAATGTCAAATATTGTAAAGACGCATTGTGTGGTAACTAAGCTACTTAGAATACCGCAACAAAAGGCTTACTGCAAAACAATAAAATATATAATTTGAGTAATAATAATAATTGGACGGACACGGCTCGTATTGTTAGGAGGTTCCTCTCTCTGGAGCCCTGACCGCCGGTAGCTTGGACCCTGTTCCCGATACCAGTGGGCCTCTATTTTTTATATTTTTAAATGTTTTTCTTTTTTGTATGTGTTTTTTAAAAATATTTAAAAATGTATAAAATAAGAAATTGAATAAAATAAAGAACATAATAATCTTACCTACGTCTTGTAATATATTGGTCAAATGAAAATTCTATCTAATCTAGATAGTGCTAAGACGTAACTTATAAAGAAGGAATATGAACTTGCGACGAAATGGTTAAGTCCGAGACGAAATAAAGATGTCGTTGAATCCGCAAAGAATTTAATCAAAGTAACAGATGCAGAAAATTACGAGATTTTTCTGCAAATCGTAAGGAAATAAGGAATCAGAGAGATAGCGCTTTATGGAGACTGAAAACATAGCGACCCAGAATTAAATTAAGTGGTTGAGGAAGAATTTGTTGAAATAGATAGAGTTATTTAATACCTTGTTAAAAGTTTCAAAACATAGATTACATAATTTTTTAACTATGTTTTTATTTAATGAGGCGGCACAAGAGATATTTCTAATGAAGAAAAAGTGATGCAGAAATTACACGGGTCAATGAACAACATATTGGTCTAGATAAAGTTGATTAATTTATTTTTATCGTTGTAGGCGAAGCGACCAAGACCTTAGACGTTGTAGGTATCTTGGTTCATTGGAACCGATATAATATAAAGGATGTAATCAGTGCTAAATATTTACGAGGCGTTATAAGGCTACATTTATTTAAGTAATGCTTTGACGGCGCGACAGACTATGAAGGACAGAGTGGGTTGCGTTTTAGACAAAGTAAGACCACGGCCCTGTGTAATTACTTAGGTCTTGTCTTGATGATTTTATCTAGCAGCATCGGAGGCCGTAAAATATTGATTCTTCTTGAGGCTTACTATAATACTCTGAAGTATTAATTTGTGGTTTCGATATTAGTTGGTATCAGTTAGTGTTGCTTTGCTGTTTATGTGCATTGTCTGATCATAAATCGTAGCAGTAAAAATTAAGGTTACGATGGGATTGTCAAAAAGAAGAAAAACGCTGCAATGTTATCAAATATTGAATTAACTTTCAAGTCCCCAACGTTAATACATTATCTGGTAACAGTAACTATTGCAAAAATGTGTTTGTGTATAACCTCGGCACCATGTATAGCTTCAAACACGCAAATACCTTCAAAGTCTTTACGTGTGGCACGGATCTTGAGTTAATTTTATGCAACAATCAAAATAGTTATAAATTATTTTGCAATTTGACATACCGGCTTTATAATTCCTCAAACAAGTATTCAAATTGTGTAAAGATGTACTTATCTGGCGCGGTTTATTTAGCTAAATATTGCTTAGAAGGAGATAATCTACAATCATAATAATATGTGTATTTTCTCTTCATTCCAGCCCCTCATAAGCATCGCCTTCGCAGTAGCAGTGCTGTCACACTTAGTTTTAGGAACTGTTATGTTGATCCAGAACCAAGGAGGTTCTACTCCTGGATGGATACCTGTGGTTGCTATCATAACTTATGTCGCCGTCTACGCTGGTGGCATATCACCGATGCCTTATATTATTATGGCTGAGATGTTCAACTTTCAAGTAAGTAAGATGCTTTTTAGACACTGTATTGTTATAATAATGTGCAGAGGTCTGAGTTTTCAATCGTTTTATAACTTTATCATTCATCAACAGTTCAGCGGAAAGACCACTAATGAACGAAGTTATTATAATTTAACAGCGTTTGTATGGATAAAGTGTAAAACTTTTATTTTTATTAACTTTCATATTCAACTTTCGTAAATGCCACTTATTCTTATTTTATTTCAAATAGACTAAAATGAATCCCTATCTTATACGAGTAATAAGTCACATCTCCCAACTCGATTTTACCTCTGATTATCGTTTGTTGTTTACATGAATCGTGGATTTTTCCATTGTTCTGGACACCCTTTGAACTGAGTTGTTATAATTTATGGCCCTAAACATCAAATAAAAAAAATTAAAAACGAGACCTTGTAAAGAACTTTTGAATTGTCAAACAAAAAATGAATCTAGTAGCAAATTCGAAAAAGTCAGTAGGACTCCACGGACACTCTTTTCCATCAGTTTTCATTACAATTATTTGGTTACATCATTATTGTTGGAAAAATATATATATGTCAAATAGATTTGACTTTGACTTTATGTGAGAACGATGTAAAAAAAACGCGCACGCAAAACAAACAATTCAAAAATACAATAAGTACGCAATTAACTAGGTGACCGATATTATATTTTTGATATGAGACCGTATGCTCTTTACTCGTAGCTTTGCCGTTTTGTTTTATTATGCTAATTTGACGCAGTGCAGCAGTTAACGGAGTGTTTTTGTATGCAATCCTTCATCTGTCTGTGTATTAAAACTTGTCACAACTAAACCAAAATGGGTTAACAAATTCTACCCTAAAACCACGAGACAATCACAACAAACATGTTAGAGGGCTCAAATGTCTATAAGTAATTAGAAACTGTCCACCCAACGTAAACCTAAGGTAGTCCGGAAGATTTTGAATATTAATTATGCAGATACCTACGAACTACCTATCATGTTTTGGACCACAATGTACTGGGACATGGGGAGTACCAGTGAATGCCATGTTATTATATTATACTTCGGGTCTCAACCGAAGACGATTACAAATTTACTTGCAGCAGTACATGAGAAGGTGCTGTCTTTGCCACACTTTTAGATACCCATAGCTAAAAAAAAAATAAGAACCAAAACCATGACACAGTGTCCTGTCTCGCTCCCACCACCCGCACGCGGCGCTCTCGGTCCCGCTCTTTATTCATTACGTGTTTTTGTGTTGTCGGTGTCACACTGTTTCAATTTTTTTCTGCGTTTTTTAGTTTGTTTATTACAGAAACATCGAAGTTAAAATGGGAAAACGAAAGCGTTCGCGATCTAAGGATAGTGATGATTATTATCATAGTATGCGAAAAAAGGTTAAAAAACTCGAGCGTAAACTGCAAAGATACCGACGAAGTAGTTCATCATCTTCTGATCGTTCTTATTTTGAAAGTTTAGCTGGTTATAAAGACGCTAATTATGTTGAAGGTCTGGACGAACAAGGTATGTACCTAAAGGGCTAGCTGATTACTAATAATTATTATTAGACTGTGTCCCAATCTATTTTCCTACAATATTTTTTTCGGTATACCCACATTTTATAACTTAAGAGAAAAGTATAATTTATTGTAATGTTATACGGTAATTAATATACCCAAACCCATGTCCACGTATATCGTGTTGAAGTTATGACCTTATTCAAGACGTAAATCGTTTTGATGTTGCGAAACAATTTAATAAATATTTCCTTCACGAAAACCGTGTAGAGGACAGTGCAATTCTCCACGTAAATCGTGTCGAAGATTTCAAGCTACGTTTTGGTTTGGGAGCTTGGTCAGTGACGACCAAGAGTGAGAATTTTTATTCCTTTCTCCACGTATATCGTGTTGAGGCAACAAAAATTTATCCAACCTCCATGTGAATCATGTTGAGATCCTAATTGTCTTGCTCCGCGTAAATCGCGTTGAGTATCCAAGACATTAAAACAATATAACGATGCTCATTTACAGATAAAGAAATCCCAAACGAGGAAGTAAATTTGAGGGAATTGGATATCCACGCACCGATACTTTCGGAACCAATCGTACCGTCTGCTGCTGAGGAAACGATAACTTTGGTCGCCACGGAACCAGAGAAAACCGAAGAGGTACTTGACCCTGACATTTTAATGATGCTAGGTGAAGATCCATCTACACAGAAGGAACATGGACAGGATTTACATAAGGATATTGCTGCTAGATGGGCACATGTTTTAAGTAATGGCTTACCTAAAGAAATAAAATTGGAATTGATGAAACAATACTTACCGGCAGAAAACTGTAGTAGTATGAATGCACCGAAACTTAACCTAGAAATTGAGGCGGCTTTGTCAACCCTTAATATTAAAAAAGATCTGTTTAGCCAATACAAGCAGAATCAATTATCAAGTTGCTTAACAGCTATAGGTATAGTCCTTAATTGGGCTTTGTCCACTTCTAAATATACGCTACTACAGGCACAGGAAATTATAAAACCATTAAGTGACGCTGGACGACTCCTGTGTGACTGTCATTACAGGGAATCACAGTCAAGGCGATATGCCGTAATTAACAATTTGAATAAAGATACTCGAGATATTGTGAAGAATACAAAGATCGATCAATACTTATTCGGTTCCAACCTTTCTGAACACCTCAAATCGGCCAAAGCAATTTCCAAATCTGGTCTGGAAATGAAGAGTACTCAGCGCGCTCCGTATAAGCCTCCGACAACACAATACCCAAGGGGGGCTTTAAACGCGAGGGGGGTTCCACGAGCAGCAGCCGGCCAGCCGCGTCGGAACCCCGCGCCACGGAGGCCAGCAACAGCGCCGCGGGATCGCCGCGCAGACTCGTACCGCCAGAACCGGACCAGCTCGGCGCGCCAGCGGAACAGGAAGCGCTGACATCATTAACCAAGGTAGCAGTTGCAGGTAGATTGCAATATTTTTATCATAACTGGCGTTGCATAACCAGTGATCCAATAATTTTATCTTGGGTACGAGGCTATAGTATACCGTTTGAGCAAGAACCTGTACAAACTATTCCTCCCCAAAATTCCCATAAATCGATGTCGGGATGCAAGATTATTGATAATTGTATCACAGGATTATTAAAATCAAAGGTTATAACAACCTGTGAGCCCTGCGAGGGACAATTTATATCACCCATATTCACATTACCTAAAGCTAACGGTGAACATCGCTTTATTTTAAACTTTAAAAAATTAAATAAATTTATTCAACTTAAACACTTTAAAATGGAAGATTACAGAACAGCATTAAGGTTATTAGATAAAAATAATTTTATGGCAACTTTAGATTTAAAGGACGCCTATTTTTTAATCCCTATAAATACTATTGATAGGAAGAAATTACGTTTTGAATGGAAATCACAACTATACCAATTTAACGTTTTACCCTTTGGTCTATGTGCTGCCCCGTTTGTGTTTACCAAACTGTTAAAACCTGTTCTACAGTATCTACGATGTCGAGGTCTGATGTCAATTAATTACTTAGACGATTTCCTATGTATTGGACAATCATATGATGAATGTGCCTACAATATTAAAAAGACACATAATGTTTTACAATCTTTAGGTTTAGTAATAAACTTCAATAAAAGTCAAGTAACGCCAAAGACAGAATGTAAATTTTTAGGCTTTATTTTCAATACCGTAGATTTGACTATTTCTCTTCCTGAAGAGAAGAAACTTCGTATCTTAAATAAAACTATAGAATTTCTGAATTTAAACAAATGTTCAATCAGGTACTTTGCTGAATTTATAGGCCTACTGACTTCTGCATGCCCTGCAGTCAGTTATGGATGGACCTATACAAAATTATTTGAAAGGGCAAAATTTCTAGCTCTGGGTAACTCATATGACTATAACAGGATAATGACATTGTCAAATTCATTGAAACCGGACTTCCATTGGTGGAAAAATAATATTAAAAATTCAATATGTCCTATTCGTAATAGTGATTATAGTCTCGAAATATACAGCGATGCATCAACCACTGGTTGGGGTATAGCTTGCGGTAACGAAAGTTCACACGGGAACTGGACTGAATTAGAACTTAGTATGCATATTAATAGTTTAGAATTGAAAGCTGCCTTTTATGGTTTAAGAATATTCGCTTCTATGCTAAGAAATTGCAATATTCTGCTGAGAATCGATAACACAACGGCGATCAGCTACATAAATCGAATGGGAGGTATACAACATCCACATTTAAATGAAATAGCCCGCAATATTTGGCAGTGGTGTGAACTTAGGAAAATTCATGTATTTGCTTCATATGTTAAATCTTCGGATAATATTATTGCTGATAGAGAATCACGTAAAGTTAATGTGGACACCGAATGGGAGCTAGCTGAGTATGCATTCTTGGAAATCATAAATAAACTGGGTGTACCGAACTTTGATCTTTTTGCTAGCTCACAAAATTACAAATGTCCAAGATACGCCTCATGGAAGCTTGATCCCCATTCTGAAATAGTAGATGCCTTCACTTTTAACTGGAAAGATCTTTCCTTCTATGCCTTTCCCCCGTTCAGCATTATAACCAAAGTTTTGCAAAAAATAATTAGAGATAAGGCAGAGGGTATACTAATTGTACCCTACTGGCGTTCACAACCTTGGTACCCACTATGGACCAAATTAATAATATCAGATAAAATGTTTTTTGGACCTGATCAAGATTTGTTATGTTCTCCTTTCAGAACACACCATCCACTACATGCAGACCTTATCCTAGTGGCAGCGAGATTATCAGGCAATCGATGATAACTCGAGGTGTTCCGGAGTCATCTTTGGGTATCGTAATGGCTTCATTTGCGCCAAAAACCTTTAATCAATATAACTGTACCCTGAAATCTTGGCTAAATTATTGTCAAGACAATAATTATGACATTTTTAAAGCCAGTAGTACTCAAGTGATTTCCTTTTTAACAGTAAAATTTAACGAAGGGGCTAGTTATAATACGATAAATACACACAGATCTGCCCTCTCAATTATTTTAGGTACAGAAATCACGCTAAATAGTTGTATCAATAGGTTCCTGAAGGGTGTATACAGGTTACGACCTCCCAATCCTAAGTACACAGCCACTTGGGACACTAATAAAGTATTGAGCTATGTGTCTAGTTGGTATCCTTATACGGATATAACACTTGAATGTTTATCAAGAAAAGCAATTGCTTTATTATCAATAGCTTCTGCGCAAAGAATGCAGACACTAAGTTTAATCAGATTAAAGAATATCAGTATTGAAGATGACATGATTATAATTAAAATATCCGACTTAATTAAAACCTCGAGACCTGCGACCTTCCAACCCCTTATCAAGTTACCCTTTATTCGAGAAAATGTATCTATATGTCCAGCAACCGTAGTTCAAGCTTACATTGATAAGACTTCATCGTTACGTATCAATCACAATCAATTAGACGACCACTTGTTCATTAGCTTTCGAAAACCTCATAAAAAGGTATGTTCGCAGACACTAGCTCACTGGGTCAAAAAGGTTTTAGAGGACAGTGGCATTGATATATCCATATTTGGAGCCCACAGTACTCGCCACGCCTCCACATCAGCCGCGCGTAGGCTGGGTGTAAACCTGGAAGTGGTACGGAAGGCCGCAGGTTGGAGTAATACTTCTAATGTTTTCTTAAAGTACTATAACAGAGATATTATTAACCCGGTTAACAACGATTTCGCTACTGCTATATTTAATAATCTTTAATTATATTTAGACAAGAAATTATCTTAACATAACACCTCGGTTTTCCTGAAGGGCTTGGCAGAGGTGTTCTCACATTAACGTACATTCATAGTTAAAACGTTATATTTAAGTCTTATGTTAGAGGGCGCAAGCCTATTACCACTCAACTGAAGATAAATTCAGACTTCAGAATCAGAATATTAAAATTAATAATCATGTACACCTATCGAATTGACTAATTTAGTTAAGATCAGGATAGATGTAACTGGATGCAGCTAACAATAAAAGTCTGATTAATAAGTAGAATATTTGGATATTTAATTATTGTTATATACATGTATAACCTGAATGATTAGTAAAGAGAATTATATTACTACAATGTTTGCTTTCCCTTTTTTGTCATGATACTTACTCTAAACATCTGCAAGTAAATTTGTAATCGTCTTCGGTTGAGACCCGAAGTATAATTAAGAATCAAACGAACTAACCTTGTGAAGTTTGATTCCAATTATGCGAGGGTCTCAACCGAAGACGATTACAATCCCACCCATCCCTACGAGAACCCTTACAGACAAAAAGGAAAATTCAAATATATTAGGTTTTCAGCTAGAAGCTGATATTTCTCTAAAATTAATGAATAAAGAGCGGGACCGAGAGC
The DNA here is from genome assembly GCA_949775005.1 of Orthosia gothica. Lineage (NCBI taxonomy): Eukaryota > Metazoa > Arthropoda > Insecta > Lepidoptera > Noctuidae > Orthosia > Orthosia gothica. Next base: position 11,248,189 of record OX459056.1, read on the forward strand.
GCCGCGTGCGGGTGGTGGGAGCGAGACAGGACACTGTGTCATGGTTTTGGTTCTTATTTTTTTTTTAGCTATGGGTATCTAAAAGTGTGGCAAAGACAGCACCTTCTCATGTACTGCTGCAAGTAAATTTGTAATCGTCTTCGGTTGAGACCCTCGCATAATTGGAATCAAACTTCACAAGGTTAGTTCGTTTGATTCTTAATTATAAACAATTGTTGAGTATGGGCTTTATAGAATTTCATGTTCGGAAATTGTATAGTATAATTTGTAGGTAATCAAATTATAGATTTATTGATTCTTGTGGGTGCTTTGATGCAAGCTATTTTCTCCAGCAATGTTTTGCAATAAAGTGTTTGTAGATATTTAGAAAAATTTAGTTAAAAGTGAAGGCTCAGATACTCGGGAGTCGTGAAGAATCTGAATATTACTTATACAGGTACCTGCCAACTATCTACTATGTTTGGTAGCACAACTTGTACGGCGTTGAGTATGTAGTAGCAACCATATGAATATAATATGAACAGTTGTTAAATACAGCCTTTGAGAATGTCATGTTCGAAAATTAAGTATCTACTGTAATAATTAGTACTATGGTCCAAGGTCGTTTATTTACTAATGAGAATACTTACAACCTTTTGGATACTATTTCTTCTGTACTGTTTTTGTATACATAAGTGTTTTGAAATAAATTCTAAACAATAATAAGTTACTTAATAGGAGTTTTAATCTGGTGATTTCTTCTTGTTTTAATTGTTGATCTGCAGAATTTTCATCGTAATTATAAGAGTTTTTTACCAGTACCACAAACTATATATTTTTAATATTTCATATTTCTCAGAAGTAAAAGATCTAATAAAACGTGGTTTCATTTTTCTACGAATCTTCCATTTTCGTATAATTAAGTTTCAAAGATTTTCTCTAACATAATTTGTAGACCTTAATTTTCTTTTTGCTCTTTTTCGCTTGTATAAATATAGCAAAATCCTTATTTCATTTAGCCACTTACTTACACAGCCATTATCCGCTTAGAATTATTCATGGCCTAAACGTCTTATAGGTATAAAAGCACTCCTAAACCTTTTATACCTAGATCGTTGATAAAAAGTTGATTTACAAGATTTTTCTGTTTATCGTTTGATGTATGTTTTATATATTTATGTTTTGTAGAGTTTTCCCTGAAACAAGATTTGGTTCGTCTTCTTTGCTATTTATAGACTAGATTAAGTCTTCGATATCATATTTCGAATGGACTGAATAAGTTTGAAACGTTATTGTATATTCATTGCCTTTGATAATTTTAGTGGAAAGTGATTGTATTTCGGTAACTATCCGATTATTTCCTACTGATTATTTAATCTAACAATGGATTTGCTTGTCTAGTACTGATAGTAAAGTATCTTTCTACTTATTGCGGTGACCCTGGCCAGAACATGGCCTATTTGCTGGATTGTCCCGTGTGCCAATACACCAGTTCATTCGGTATTTTATAGTTAAAGACCGAATGAACTCCACTGACGTTACTATTAACGTGGCCACCTAATTAGCCTAAATTATATAAAAAGTAAAACAGAAAAAAAAAGTAATCCAGAAAAGTTGAAGGGAAACCGTTTGTTCTGGTATGGTCATGTGATGATGAGGGATGAAACGCACGATGTAACTAAAAGTGTTATGAATGAGATATGATATGATATGAGATGGATGGAGAGGGAGAGGAAAGCCAAAGAAAAGATGGATGGACTGTGTGAAGAGTGATATGAAAGTAAATGGAGTCAGAGATAGCGTGACAGTGGACAGGACGGTATGGAAGAAAAAAACGTATTGCGTCGACCCTAAGTAACATGGAATAAGGGCAGGAAGATGTTGATTTACCATCGACTCAAAAAGAAGAAAATACCTACATATTGTGAAGAGAAGAGAAACCTTCGTAAGGGTTTGGCCAATAACATTTTCTTTAGTGCTCCATAACCCACTATTTATTCGATGTACACATAATGTAACTCAGATCGACTATAAAAGTCAGCCAATAAAACTCGAATATTTCTCGTCAGTCGATATTTTCTCGTTATTCTTGTTAACTTAAACTTAAGCTGTCTGCTGAAACATTGCGTGGCTTTAAAATTTCAAAAATACATTCTCTTTAGTCGTCCAATTTATTTTTCGCTTCAGTATGTCAATCTTGTTACACGTTTAATCTATTTTTATTATTTCTTACCTTACCAGTTCAACTAGCTTTTATTGTAAGAGTTTTTTTAATGAAAACTAGAAGTATTTGCTTTACTTGAAATATACGGGTACTATAACTGTAAGATTTTTGTAAGATTTTGAATTATTTTTTTAGTGTTTACGTTTTTATTCCACCAACCCACATTGGGCCCGCGTGCTGGATTACGGCCCATGCCCTCTTACAGAGAGGAGGCCTGTGTCCTAGCAGTGGGAACATTAAAAAGGCTGATGATGATGATGACGTTTTTATTAAAATTGCCTCCCGTCTTCCACGAGTAATAATATGTAGGTAAGTCTGGGACACCCTATCAGTTAGGTGCCTTGTCGATTGGAATCTATTTTTCATGGCATAAACATTGCGAAGGCATTTGCTCCTGTCGATTTTAGAAAAAAAGAGAGACTATATCTTACTAATATTATAAATCTGCAAGTCTAAAGTTATGTTTGGATGTTTGATAACCAATCACGCCTGGATATTTGAAAACATTGCCTCCCATAGCATAATTTTTAATGGTATATACATGTATACAGGCTTTTATGTTAATAGGTTATATCGTATAGGTATGGCTTTATTTTATGTATATCAAATGAATATCCATCATAGTTGTAGGAGTCTCAAACAAGAGGCGCAGTGAAGTCAAAAGTGTACTCCAACTTAATTAAGATGACGTTTGATTGACACTCAAGATACTTAGCAAATACTAGTCTCTGAACTATGAATACTTAGTATTTCTAGTAGGTATACATACTGCTCTGCAGGCCTTAGCTTCAATTGTGCACATTAGCTGTACTAATTGCTCTCCTAGATTTGATGAAGAGAGATTTTGATTTGTTTGCGGAACAACGGAAGACGTTATTTTGCGAGTTTATAGACCTACGATCTGTTTTATTTTTAGTTATTCTATATTGTTTCCTTCATATTTTTACATTGTGCTATGTAATTTATATCATGTTCGATTATTCGTGTATTTAGATACCTACTATTTCCTACGGGAAACACGATTATTTACACCGTATTTTTTTATTACTGTTTGTGTTTTATATACCTATTGAATGAGTGATCTTATAAGGGTTCCGTTTTTCCTTATAACTTTCGCAACCCAAATAAAAGTTATACAGAAACTAAAGCCAGTTCCTTAAACAAACTTACCTTTTTCTTTTCCCATGCGATTGTTCCAGTAAGTTACTTAAACACTAAATTAAAAGAAAGTTGCTACCACAGATCGTATCGTGGCGTTTTACTTTGCATTCGCCTCGTATATTTCAGTGCCCGCGTTCGCAATCCGCAAGGGAGAAGAAATAACCATGAGTGTTGAAAACTACCGGCAAATTCGAAATATACAACGAGAATCAGAGTAAAATAGACCTCAAACATCCCAATCAAAATTGTAGTATTTGGCATTAGTATGATAGGTATTCGTTATTTTATTGTAAAACTAGCTTTATACTACACTTGTTTTTACTTAGTTTTACATGTCCCAAGGCTCTTATTACGTATCTTGCAACAACAAAATGGTATAAAAAATATCGTGTCATAATTACGTGTTCGATAGATTATTGATCGAAGCGTGTCTACTACTAGATAAATTACGTAGTTTAAAAAAAAAGAAAAAAGTGTCGAGAGTTTTGTTTCTTTTTTAAATTTTACTTGTGAATCTGCTTACTTCCGAAATGTTAAAGTAGAGTTGAAATTTTCTGTGATTTGTAAAAATTATAGCATCTTCCGATAGGGTGATTACTTTTTTGCTAACCTTTATATTTATATCTGACCCTTTGTCGTGTCTATTTGACCTGAAACACACTAGCAATTAGGTTAATACTATTTTAATTGTCTTTACACAATCCCTGCTTAAGTTCTTATTACTACCAATTGATTGTTTTGTAAACTGAGGGTTAGATAATGTTTTTAAAATTGATTTTATAATTTGAAAGGGATGAAGTGACACTTTGCAGTGGGACAATATAGGCTAATAATAAATGTATAATTTGAGTGAAAAGAAACACCGCAATAGAAACGTATGGGAATTTCTCAAGAAGTAATGTGGTCGTAGACTTCCGACAGAATATCCTAAATAAAAAGTCATAATTCGAAGTTTGGCTCTCGCCAATTTCTGCCTCCAAAATTGGAATAATTACTAACAATGTCTTTATTATAAAAATAGGTCAAGTGGTTTGAAAGATACGAGGTAATAAAGAATATTTTACCCTTTTCTTGCAGCTGGGTAAACATGAAAAGCAGCACATCCACCACTGAGCAATAACTATGTATTATTCGTCTAAACCTAAATGCATTGCTATAATCGGGCCCGGCAAAGTTTGTACCTAATTAGATTTCAAAACTACACGAGCAGAGTTCAAGGCGATTTACATCTCTGCTCCCGGGAATTTGAATTTAGAATTGCGCTAGTTTCAACGGTTTTTCTATCTACCTTAAAATGGCGGCACGGCGAGGCGACGCCGTATTTCAAATTACATGCTTTCTGGGCCTTACATTTTTGGGGCTCACGTACTAAAAGATTGGACTTTACTTATGGTTGAATCGTGTGATTGCTACATACATTATCCTGCACCATGTTTTATATTCCATATAAATTGGTTCACATTGTCCCCTATTTGCCAAGTCATGTCTTCCAAACCGACTCCATCTTTGATCATCAAATTGACAGCTATAGCTTGTTATTTAAGGACAGTAATCGAGGGTTTTTTTTCGTTGTCATGGCGAATGAGTCGATTGGCGTGGTTCAAACCAGGGTTATTGCGAACATCAGTATCAACATCCGCGGAACTTCAGCATCATTTTCAATATCAAAATCAACACCAGCATTGATCGATACTCATCATTACTGTTGAAGTTTGAGTCGTGACATGTCGGTAGAGGGGGCGGGGCTTATATCACGTTTCCTCGATTGCGTGTTTTGAACTATTCTTTTTTTATTAAAAGTCACAAAATTATTAAACAATTTTTGTCAAAACTAAGGCAGACTGTGCTACTTTTGGGATCCTGCCGTTTTGCCGAAAAGATTTTGACAAAATTTCATTACCCAAACAAATTTTAGCAACCTTTTTTTATACCATTGCAATATGTCGAATGATTTTAGGACGCATATTTTTATTTGGTCAAATTTTTACTTGGCAAAATATTACCAAGTATAATGTCATTATGGCATTTGGTCTTTAATCAAATGATTTATTACAGCAAACAATCTTCAGACAATAAACGTTTGGTGAAATGATTTGTTAAGACAAAAAATATTAAGGCAAAAAAAAAATAAGAAGTTTTGGGAATTATTTAATTTAAAAATTATTTTAATATAATCATTTGTTTAATGCAAAATATTTTTACATTACAATTTTAAAAAAATTGCAAAGGACGTTAGCAATTTTATTTCGGAGTATTTAGTCTTGTGTTGCAGAATTCGATTAATTATTTCAATTTGTCTGAAACAAGTCAAATTTATGGTTACTTGGTATTAGTTTATTTAAGGAAGTAGTTAGAGTAGGTTAATTATTAAAAAATGGTTAGGTTAGGTTAAAACTGTGACCTCCTACGCACGAGCCGAGCGAGCGAAGCGAGCGGTGCCGCGGCAGCGGCCGGCGAGTGCCAGAAACGACTTGCATTAATAGAAAAAAAAGAGATTGTTTTTAGTAGGTTACCCGGAACTGAACTATTTAGATTAGGATAATAACTTATTTAAAAAAAAATGTTGAACGACTACATTAAATTACATATCTTTTTTTGCAATTCTCCTCTCGCAGATATGCTGGAAGAGATTTCGATAGAAATAAGCATACCTTTGTACCTATTTTCTGTTCCTTCTTCTTGTCTATTTACTGTGTGTGTGTATATTAATGGTTAAATAAATAATAAATAAATAAATAAAACTAAAAAATATATATAAAAAAAGGAAAGTAAAAAGTATAAATATTTGGCTTATTTGATTTTGCGTTAAAACTGTTATTCCAACTGAAATATTTGACTAAATAAAAAATGTTAAAAGTACTAGTTGGTAAACAAGTTATAGTTTAAACGTTCATTTCCCAAACATTAGGTTTGCGTTACAATTTTTTGTGAATAGATTTATTGCTAAGTAATAATTTGGCTAATGAAATTATGCGAAAATTTTTTTGGGAAGTGAAAATTTGTCAAATTCCTTTCGGTCAAACAAGGGAGACCCGCTACTTTTGGATATAAATTCATAGTGGTCAGTACTTTTTCCCTGTTTTTCCTCGACTGCCGAAGGAGGGTAACGTGTTTATCGGTCTATGCATGTATGTTCCTACATGGCGTTATAGTGACCAAACACGTAGGCCATTTTGATGATTCTTACGTCAATCGATTCGTCTTAACCTTGCGAGTGTCACTGGATATATTAATATTTTTTTGTGGTGTTTTTGGGCGCCTTGGTGCTTTTGGACGCACAAAAATAGTCTTAGGATATACCATGATAGTGACACCATTGTGAAGTTGACAAAAAAGCTGTCAATGTAACGTCTTTTGAATCGCGAAAGGTGACATTTTTATAACATTAGCTGACTCATAAATGTGATTTTAGTAACCTTCGACCGCATTCAGTGCCAGTCGTTTTCCTATTTGGATCACATCGGGCGTGCCATTAACTCGGCATAAATCCATACTCTGAGCCAGTCAAAGCAAATTCATTATACGTACCTATACCTACTGGAAGATTTTTATCGCCATTTTTTTTTTCCAATGACACCATTTTTTTTCGCAAATCGACAAATTGTAGGGCAATCGTGTTTTTGATTGATAAGTATAACGCCAGGTAAAAATTGGATGATGATAAAAAATCTGTCAGTGTAGAAAAACCCATCATCACTGCCTGATTTGCATTCTCTACCAGTCAACCAAGCATAGATTTAGTTTTTTTGCTACGCAATATCTGTGCAACCAAGGGTGGTGAAAAGACAACATGGCAGGTGCATTCTTTAAAAAGTTGCAACAAAAACATACAAATAGTAATGAATTGATTAAAATACACATACATACATATTTTATATAATACACACGTGTATAAATATATATTTAATAAAGTAATGGAAATAGTTTATTGAGATGACCCTCCCACCGCTGATAATCAATAATTTAATTTAGTTTATTTCAAAATTCATACAATTTACAGTCCATTTCTTGTTAGTAACATACTTATATAACTAGTGTTAGTAAAAGGTTCATTACAAATCAAATAAACATTTACAAAATATTGCCATTTGATATTGATAGTCACTTGATTGAATTTAAAACCACAATTAATCAAAAATATGTGAATTAATAATAAAATGTCAAAAATAAAAAGATTTTAAATGTCAAGAAGATATTGTAAAGAATAATACAATTGCAATTTCCGCTTGAAAGCATACCGTCTGGTTGCCTTTCTGAGTTCCAAAGGAGAATATACTGGATATGAAAGGAAGAATGAACAAAATCACTAGTATGAGAAGGACACAGTAGGAGAAGATTGTTAGAAGAACGCAGATTCCTAGCGTGAGAAGAACGGTACAGCCCGAAGCGCAGAGGTTTCCTATCACATCACATCATCAGCCTATTAATGTTCCCACTGCTGGGAAAGAGGCCTCCTCTCTGTGAGAGGGAATGAGCCGTAATCCACCACGCGGGCCCAGTGCGGGTTGGTGGATGTCACTTATCTTCGAATTTTTGGTTCTAGGACATGCCGGTTTTCTCACGATGTTTTCCTTCACCGTTTTGAGAGCAGTGTTGAAGAAATAATTTACACAAAGTAAAACGCCTGCTTGGGCTCGAACACACGACCTACAACTTGTAAGTCGCGGCCGATACCACTAGGCCTCCACTGCTCTCTATAGTGCTACTAAATTTATCTGTAATGCAGGTTCTTATTGAAACCTATCACAGGCACCGCTACTGAGAAGTTTCAGATGGAAAAAGCCGATCACATTTTACTCAACTCGGGAATCTAACCCAGTACCTCATGCTCAGCAGTGAAGCTTGCGAAAGCTAAATCAACGGGATATTAACAATTAATTAATACTGGCTTCTACCCGCGGCTTCCCCCGCTTGAATGTCGAAAGTTATCCTAAGGGAACATATTCCAGCAAAGTTATACCGCTGAGAATCTATCTCTGTGCCAAATTTAATCCAGATCCGTTCAGTAGTTTTTGCGTGAAAGAGTAACAAGAATAAAAACTCACTTACACACTCACTAACTTTCCTCTTTATAATATTAGTGTGATTAAATTGATGTTTCACAAAAATACAAGTTTCTTAAATCACATCAAAATATTCACGCTAACTAATTAATGAGAATTAGTGAAAGTGAAAAGTGTTTTCTTATCCCAAGGTAACATTATACCGGGATGGAATGTAGCCGACTAACTGTAAAATACTATAATCTATCTCTGTGCCAAATTTCATTCGGATCCGTTCAGCCGTTCTGGCGTGATTAAGTAACAATCACATCCATGCATCCAAACTTTCGCATTTATAGTTAATACTATAAATGCGAAAGTTTATAAATTATACGAGGAGAATTTAATTAATAAGATTGGATAATTGAAGGTAGTTTGAAGACTGAAGAGACCTCGCACTTTCCGTAATACGACACCTTCAATAATCGTAATGGCTTTCGGATCTATCTTCAAAATCATTCGAAAACAAATCACTTAGTACCTACAAATTTATTATTAACCATTATCACTTTGATTTGAGTGAAATATTGAATGTTCACTCGGATACAAGTATGGTTCGCACAAGCACTAATTGTTGCTAGGTACGGTTCCCGCATTATCGAGACTGGGGAGCTCATTAGCCGTGGCTTGGCCACCCACGGTGAAGTCAAGAGGAATCCGAGGAGGGGCCGCTCGTTAGAGTTTTTGCCGATTAATCCGACGACTTAGCGGCCAACAAGTAGGTTGCGGTGCCGCTTGGTAACAGAGGCGACATTGCAACTGAGGTGGGCCGCGATGTCGTATGAAGCGTCCCTGGTCCTATACGATATCGCGGCTGAGGGTTGGAGGCCGCGGTGGGAGAGGAGTTCCGGTATTGCGTTGTGCCGCTCTCCATACCTTCCGCGGTCTGGACGCAGTCACTGTTGATGGTTAATCGTGCTGGCTGTATACAGAACACTGGTTTTCTTTATTTAAATTTACTTTGTATGTCTTTACTTGTCATACCTTTTTCTGTCACTCTAAAATGACTAAATAAACTAATTACAACAAATCGGTTATGGGCGACATAAAATTGTTTATTTTATGTCCGTACGTGATAATACGATTTCCGTACCCGGTGGTGATTTTAATTCCGTGCCCTCTACATACGCGGGTTCTGGAGCTTCCTTAATGTCCATTAGGAGTTTACATGGTAAAGATGGGTATGCTCAGTGGAAATTTAAGATGCGCATGTATTTACTGCACGAGGACTTGTGGTCAGCAGTTGAGGGATATAGTGCTGAAGACACTACATCTGTTACCCAGAGAAATATTAGAGATTTAAAAGCGTTAACAAAGATGTGTCTTACACTAGAAGGCGGAGCGATCACTCATGTGTTTGCCTGTAAGACTGCTAAGGAGGTGTGGGACACCTTAGCTAGTGCGTACGAAGATAAAGGTATGGGTAGACGGTTGGCGTTAGAGCGAAAGCTTTATAGATACGAGTTGCAGAATTTTGCTTCTATTGAAGACTATATTAATGCCGTGACTGGCACTGCTCAGGATTTAGCAGATATAGGCCGAAAAATAGACGATCTGTCTATAGGCGCAATTTTACTTGGAGGTTTACCAGCAGAATTTGACCCCCTAGTGATGGCCTTAGAAAACTCGAATATCGAAGTAACATCAGAGTTAGTAAAACGGAAGTTACTGAATGAAAGCGCCAAACGTGAGTCGAAGGAGTCAGCTCTTGCAACTAATAATTTGAAAGCAGTACCAAGAAATATTATTTGTTTTAAATGCAGAGAGCCTGGACACAAGAGTCCCAATTGTCCACATAGAAATAAAGGAAAAAAGGGAAAGCAGAGGAAAGGTCAGAATAGAGAGTTGCAGAGTAAAAGTCAGGATGACGGTAAGGAGTCGACACTTATTTCAGCTTTCGGTGTTGGAGGTAATTTAAGTCCTACGGACTGGTATGTGGATTCTGGCGCCTCCACACATATGACCTGTTCTAGAGGAATGCTTACCAATTTTAACAGTACGTCTGAGAGCAAGGAAATAACTTTAGCCAACAACAAAAAGGTAGTTTCAGCTGGCATCGGTGAAGTGTTGCTTTTAAAGGACAATAAGTTAAAATTAAATGGTATCAAAGATGTTCTTTATGTTCCCGAGTTGAGTACTAATTTAATATCTGTTAATAAGGCGGTTGAAAAGGGTATTACTTTTGTTTTTGATAAGAAAGGTTGTTCAATGTACAGACACGATGACGTGAAGGTAGTTGGCAGAACAGTAGGTCACGCTACATGCAACGTTGGTGGCTTGTACAGGCTAGACCATATACCAATTTATCCTGAAAGCGCAATGGTTACTGAAGCTAATGTCACTTCAAATTTGTGGCATCGCAGACTAGGTCATCTGTGCCGCGCTGCTTTGGAGCATCTACGTCGTGGTCAAGCTAAAGGTATTGTATATTCTTCTTTAGATAAAAACCCTTGTGTAGCTTGTATTGAAGGCAAACAGAGTCGAAAGCCCTTCAAATCTATTGATTATAAGAAAGGCACCGAGTGTTGGAAGTTATACATTCAGATGTTTGTGGCCCTTTTGATGTTATTTCTTTAGAATCAAATAGATATTTACTTACTTTTATTGACGATTTTTCTAGGTTTATTTTTTCTTATTTTATACGCTCTAAAGCGGATGTTAAGAAAAAGTTTTTAGAATTCGAAGCTCTTGTTGAGAGAGAAACCTCTCTTAAAATAAGGAACTTGCGTACCGACAATGGCGGTGAGTATGTCAATGCCGAATTCGAGGCATATCTGGCTTCTAAAGGTATTAAGCACCAGACTACTGTCCCGTATTGTCCTGAGTCTAATGGTGTTGCCGAGAGGACGAATAGGTCCTTAATTGAGAAGGCTAGGTGCATGCTGCAAGACAGTTGCCTACCTAAAACTTTCTGGCAAGAAGCGATACGTACAGCTACTTATCTTAAAAATAGATGTCCACACAGAGCTTTAGAAAATCGTACCCCCTATGAGCTATGGTACAACAGAAAACCAGACATTGCTCATTTACGTGTATTTGGTTGTCGTTTATACGTACATGTACCATCTTGCGATCGCCAAAAGTTAGATGCGAAAGCAAAGCAGTACATATTCGTCGGTTATCGTGATGACAACAAATCAAATAGGTTTCGAGATCCTTCCATTATTAGGAAATCTATTAAAGGACGGGATGTAGTATTTTTGGAGAATTGTTTTTCGAATCCTAAAGTTAATGATGAGACACCCCGTCAAGATATTGTTCTCTCTTCTGATACCAGTAATTTACAGGTGCAAAGCAGCTCAGCTGTGGAGTCAGCCTTGAATAATGATCCTGTTGCAAGTACAAATGCTGATGCTGTACCTGCGGTGTGTGTTTTTAAAGTAAATAAGTTGTGCTTTATGTTACTTATTTGTTTTAGTTTTTTGACTAGTGTAGTGCTCATGTTTTTATAAGATATGACAATATGTAAAGTACAGTCAGATCGATTCATATGTGTCCTAGTTTGTACAGTCATGCAACTTAATTTGTAGCCTTTTCGATTATGGGGAGGATGTTGATGGTTAATCGTGCTGGCTGTATACAGAACACTGGTTTTCTTTATTTAAATTTACTTTGTATGTCTTTACTTGTCATACCTTTTTCTGTCACTCTAAAATGACTAAATAAACTAATTACAACAGTCACAACCGCCTGATGGCGGGCGCGGTGGGGCCGCAAAGGAGGTCCCTATCTCCTGCGGCCGAAAAGTGGTAGGTGCCGGGGCGACTGACCTGACCCGTCACAAGGGGACTAAGGGTGCCATACACGGGGTCGTCTGGCGCTCATGTGCTGGTTTGGTCTCTGAGATGGTCATGGCGTGCTATGTTTTCTGGTGCACCGATAATGGAGGGTACACCCCAGAAGAGGGTCCGATGACGGACAGCCGCGGTGGGTACGCGCGCTAGATACTCTACAAATAAAATATAAATGTACTTGTAAACGGTTACTCTACTGAAACTGGTAGAGTACTTGGAATTGGTAGAGTATTACGGTAGTGGACCCTAGCGATAACTCTACCAGTGTACACCAAGCTTAACAGTCAGTACCTAACTACCTTTGAAAGGAAACCATGATATTATTTAGATGGTTTACAGTTACTGGTGAACAGTCACTAAGGGAGGAACAAGACATGGAACTTACCAGTATAATGTGCCTACTAAATAATTAGACACAAAAACTACGTTTACTGCTCTCACTTTGTTAAAACCAAGTACGTTGTAAAACTTGAATAAAATTAGTTTATTAACACTTCAATAAACCCCTTTACCAGAGTTTTTATTCACTGTCCAAAACAAACAAAATAGGTACCTATATAATATGCTAAAGCTGCTTACTTTCTAAAGTGTAGAATACCTCGAAAGCGTCATCAATATACGTCGGCTTAATGTTTTTAGCTCACAAAAGGGGTTTGGTTACGTATCGGGATATCCATAAAAACGCGTTGTTCGCTTTGAACGATTTTTTGACCGACTAGGTAAGCCTCTCCAGCGTTCCCATTTAAGCCAGACGGGTTTTTTGAGCGTCTATTTTCTGTCCAGATTTCAAATAACTACCTACCTACGTTTTGATTTTTATTCGAATGCTATGATCCAGCTCACAAACATCTGTTTTATTCGTAAAATATAAGGCTCGGCTTCCACTAAAGCAATCACAATTTTTTTTCATTTAGTGTACAATAAATTATATACTAAATAATAAAAGTACAAATTAATATTGTTATAGGTTAAAGTTGTGCGGATAGATGGCAAAACGTCGCAGGCCTATTTACATCTCTCTTGTGAAAACCGCGCCTCAAGTCAAGTCGAGATTGATAAATGCATGGAATTAGTAAGCACGATAATCGTTACTTATGACAGCTATATGACAGTGACAGAATATGCCTAGAAGTCATACCACAGAGCATCTTGTTAAACTGGTACAATAATAATTACATGTCAATAAATCTAGCAGCAACGAACTTTAATTGTAATAAATACACTATTTACCTATGAAAATCGTTTAACATCGGAATCAAAACAAGCTTACGGGTAGATCCCTCGAGGATCATTACTTTGACCGAATATTTAGGCTACTCAGTCGATTAAGGTCAGTCGAATCACAGGCGTGGAGTAGGACGGTATGCTAACAAATTAGATGCCGGACTGAATGTTTGTTGTCATATGACTTAATTGATTGAGCGTAGGCAGGTTTTTTGATGACGACCTTAACATACATAAACTCACGCCTTTTTCCCATGGGGGTAGGCAGACACTACAGAATGCCACCTGCTACTGTATGTCCTTCTAGTAGGGCGTCCCCTCCTCCGTTTTCACTCACTTCTGCCTTGTAAATACCCATTGTAAGTCACCATTCATTCATTCTCTCAACATGACCAAATCTCTAGCATATCATCTAAGCATATTTTTTTTTTCTGATCTTGGAATTTCTTGGAATTTCTTGGAATTTCTTGGAATTTCTTGGAATTTCTTGAAACTTCTTAAAATGACTTGGTCACAAAATAAAATCGGCGTCCGTTTTATCTTTAAACTTCGGCAGCTCCAGGTAGACAATATCACGGTAGTTAGGTATATACACAGTCACAGTATATAGTTCCAGGTTGATAGGACCTTACAACAACTGGAAATGTAAGATAGATAATATAATCTCTAAACCTACCTCACAGATCTAGGGATCATTACTTTTGAAAACAAAAGCGGTCTGGCAACAATTAGATTATCATTTCTACAATGCCTAAATCTAAAGTCGGTTTCAAACTTCGAGCTAAGTTATAAACTAACTTAGCTTAGCTTGAAGTTTGAAATCGAGTTAGCTCGCAAAAGTAAGGGTTTTTCGTACATGTACAGCTAAATTTACGTTTACATAGTTTGCGGCCTCTGCAACACAATCTTTATCATGAAAAATTATCTCAACTAAACTAGCTCAGCTTAGCTCTTGAAATGTAAGTAGCTTAATTCTCGCAAAAGCATGCCGCTTATAGCACACAAAAATAGTTATTCACATTTATAAATTCATGACTATAAAGGTTTTAATCCTAGGATCCATCAAAAACATATGCAGATTGCCAGTGGATAACGGTACTCGAACTTATAAAATATCGAATCCAAATAACGTATTTATCAATCAGATTACAAACAGCAATTGCCTAAAGTGTTCTGTTCAATCAACTGACTCTGCTGAAAATCCAAAAATCTATACAAATAAATAAATTTGAAGTGTCTGTCAATATCGAAATATAGCTTTTTAGTAAAAGCATATGAAAATATATGAGTAACAAATAAATAAAATGAAAGTATTTGGTTATAATATCAATATTAGCTTATTAGTAAGTGCATAATGAAGGTATATACGGTAAACATAATAAAAAATATCTTTCTGTTTGTTCCAGCTAATCTCCGAAAGAGCAGGACCGATTTTAATGAAATGTCACTGGCATATTACCGACGAGAAAAAGAATTAGGGTTCCGTGTAAAAATTAATAACCATGTTATGACAAAGTCGCGGACAACAGCTAGTAATAAAATAAAACCGGCCAAGTACGAGTCGGACTCGCGCACGAAGGATTCCGTAACATTATAGCAAAAAAACGGCAAAAAAAACACGTTTGTTGTATGGAAACCCTACATAAATATTTATTTTATTCTATTTTTAGTATTTGGTGTTATAGCGGCAACATAAATACATCATCTCAACATTGAGTTAAGCTCGCCTCTGTACATGTACTTTATTATCACACTGTATGTAATGTTGTTTTTGGTGTACAATAAAGAATTAAGAATCATCTGTGAAAATTTCAACTGTCTAGCTATCACGGTCCATGAGATACAGCCTGGTGACAGACAGACAGACGGACCGCGGAGTCTCTGTAACGGGTACGGAACCCTAAAAACGTAGTATTGTTATATAGAGGAATGTTTTGCCTGTATAAGCACGGTATTGTTACTACCGGGCAGCGATTTCCATTTACTGATTTCGTAAACACGTTTTGTGTACTTGTTTCGCCAATCGCTTTCGAGATTTCTTGAAAGCGTGTTAACTTCTGTTTTTCGTGGAAAAGCGTATATTATTAACATTAAATGAAGTAGCTATTTCTACCTTTACAGGCAACTTGTATTTACACTCATTAATCTCCTGTAAAACTTGGTTAAAACACTCAGACATGAAGTATGTAGGTCCCGACCGGGGTTTCCTACCTACGTTGTCCACATTTGTGTCGCCCTAGTAATCATTATTATTTATTCAACGTATTAAGTCATTAACTCTACCATCAATTAACATTTTTAATATCCCGCACATGTATGTAATTACCATGTTACTGAGAACCATATTCCAAGTAAATTTTGAAGGACCTCCGCTCGACTTAAGTGTCATGACAATAAAAAAACCGGCCAAGTGCGAGTCGGACTCGCGCACCGAGGGTTCCGTACAAACCTCAACTTAAAGGTATTACAGACCTGAGTATTTGATATGAATTTAAATTTAATACCTCTACGCGTTCATGAGGAATGGGGTAGTAAGTTTAAAATTATTAAAAATATTTTTATTATTTGAGGTAACTAAAAATTTACGGTTTTCGCAATTATTCCTTTATCTGTGCTATAAGACGTTGCTTCGTACCAAATTTCAAGATTCTGAAATCACGAGCAGTACACTGTAGGTTTTGATTCCCTTGCGAGTGTCGAAAATTTGCGGCATAAAGGGCTGTATCTTTTGATTGCGTTGGCTTAGAAATTTGAATTTTCACAGATTTTAAGGAACAGTAGACCTGTATTTGATATAAATTTCAGCTTGATACCTCCACGCGTTCCTGAGAAAAAGGGGCTTGACAGACAGACAGACAGACGGACGGACGGGCAACAAAGTGATCCTATAAGGGTTCCGTTTTTTCCTATCGAGGTACGGAACACTAAAAATACCCTCGATTATTGATTACAAATTAATACATTACAAAGTACGAGTATATTTGTCTAATTGATGATTCGAAGTGGACTCGAGTTGGACGACATAACATAGCAGAAGATTATAAGATAAAAAAAACTTTTTTACATAATAATACAACCGACTTCCAAATAAAAACTACAAAGCGAAAACTAACTTTATTTTTAAAAGTCGATGTGTTTTTTTTTTCGTTATGGACAACGACTTCGAAAAAGAAAGTTATTTTTCGCTTTGTATTGTTTTTATTTGGAAGTCGGTAGTATTTTTTGTAAAAAAGTTTTTTTATTTATCACTTTTTTGTTGTATCATAGGCAAGTTCTTTAGTAATGTACCTGTAATGACAGAAAGGATAACCCGAATATCATGAAACTTAAACAAAATCGGTGAAATGAGAGTGAACCAAAGTGATCTGTACACATCTGCGTACCACTTTAGAGCGTATTGGCGTGATGTTATGTTATGAAATGGTATAATCAACAAACAGACATGCGATTGCAGCAATCTCGAGAGATTTTCCGTCATGTATTGAAGAGTTCTGTTGTATATCTCCGAATTTCTTCATCAGATCTTCATCAAATTAAAATGGGACCAATTTGGGAAATATTATGTCAAACAAAAAAATATTTTTTAATAATCGGTCTACAATTGACGGAGAAATCGGTGAACATACACAAAAAAAAACAAACATAATGTCGAACATTGGACCTCCTCCTTTTTGGAAAGTCGGTTAAAAAGAGTCCGTGGAGTTTCTTCATGTTCTTCTCCATAGAAATGTACCTACGCTTACATGTGTGCAACTACCTTCATCTTTGCTTGACTAATCAAAAATACCTGTACATGGTTTCATTCAAATAAATTGAGTTTTTGTCCTAACATCACGCTAAGTATGTGAAGGGTTAGGAAGAGGCGCACCTATTTAAACCAACATTTTAAATATTATTTTTCCTATTGCAGATACGAGCAAAAGTGATGGGTTGTTTAGTGACACAAGCGTGGTTCATATCGTTCGTGCAGCTGGCCGGTTTTACAGCCATTGCGAACTTCCTGGGCACATACACCGTAGTGTATTGTTACGCTGGAATCAACCTCTGTGGGGCTCTTGTCAGCCTGGTATTCTTGCCCGAGACAAAAGGGAAAACTGCTGAACAAATCGAATTGGATCTACTACGAAAATAATTTGTTTTCCAACTGCTTGATTACCTTTTGTAAGTTCGTGTGTGTGGTTGTTCGCCAATTAATCGGAGTTACTAATTATGTTTCATTTCGAGAGGATAATGAGAATGAGTACCTTTGAATTTCACATTAATTTGACTAGTTTGTGTTGCTAGTTCATAATTAGAATTTAAAGTTATGTATGTTATTAGAAAATAACATATCTTAATTAAATGGTACAAATTAATGTCAACGTTAGAATTACAAAAAGATTGTTATAATTGTGTATTCTCTTGATATTATAATTTACGAAATACCTTTACAAGTCGTTATGGCGTGACCGCGTGGGTTTGAACGAGGTATCTCAGGTTCTATCAATTAAGTAAATGTGTATGAAAACAGAATTTTATTTTACTTATAACAACATCAATCAATCTGCCTAGCCTTTTCCCAACTATATTGGGGTCGGCTTCCAGTGTTACCGGATTCAGCTGAGTACCAGTGATTTACATGGAGCGACTGCCTAACTGACCTCCACAACTCAGTAACTGGGTAACACGGTACCCCTTGGCAAGACTGGTGGCAGATCTCAAGCTTTTGACCACCCGCAACGACTGTCAAAGATCTTCAAATGACAGCCGGGACTAACGGCTTAAGACGGTACCCTGACCAAAAAATCGGCATGAGATATGAGCATTCCTATTGGTCTAGCGTCACTGGTGGCGCATGAATTACAGTAGTGAATACGCCCAGATTTTAGAATAAAATCTATACGAAATCGAATTTTGGTCTTTTGAAAAAAAAAAAACTACAGAAATGTTCGTTATTTAATTGTCTATCCATTAGTGTTAGTACAAAACATAATTAATGAACACTTTACGAGGAGATGCATAATATCAATAATTATTTCTCATTTTTATGTTTTTTTGGAATGTGATTAGTGAAATATATACAACATTAAAAAAAAACTAAATCTACCATTTTAGAATCAATATTATGTAGAAATTTAATGTATTTTTATTAATTGATATTTCTTTTTAAATAACGAGTAGATAGCTCCTAAAAACAGCACAAAAAACGGCTTGTGCGGCGTTTTGCTCGGGGTACCGCCTTAACGTGCTTTCCGAGGCACGGAGGAAACTCAGTATGTTGAAATGTTTACCCATCCACGGACCGCCCTCGCCAGGTCGGTCCGTGGATTGGTGTATAATAACATAATTATTATTAAAAATACCTCATTGTTTTTGTAAAAATTCTCAAAAAGTCTGTAGAGCCTTCACGACAGTTTAGGGTTTGCACCAAGAAAACGTCGTGCTCAGAACGAGAAAACATTTATTTTTGTTATGTACAAAGGGGGTCATGAAAGCCCTGAAAATCTTAACACCTTCATTTAGCGAAGTGTCAAAAATGTACAGCGCCATCTATTGGTTTTGAAGCAAACTTAATAATACAACAAAAGTGACACTTCTTGAAATTTGAATCTTAACAGTTCTCAATTATGAAACACTTACTTTACAAATGAAACTAATAAGATATTGACATGACTAAGATATATTATAGGCATGAGCTACAATTGCTGAACAGAGCAAGAACATACAAATCCATACTACATTATATATGCAAAACTATAGGTCTACCAGAATCTCATGGCAAAAAGGGAAATAAAAATTTGTTGTATGCAATACTGGGGAAATTGGATCAAACGATCTTGATACTGTTTAATTTTTATTTATGTCTTTAGTATTAATGAACATGAGGTACCTATATTATAGTAGTCACAACGGATCTTTGTGTCTTTGAACTTGGTCCTGCCAACCATTGCGTAAGAAACAGTTTGTCATCGAGTATACTGCATAGAGTAAGCGAGATAGGACGATGACAAAAAAGACAAAAGATATTTATTTCAACTGGGCCACCAAGCGGCACTTTTGAATGTCACAATTTAAATTTACATGGAATAAAAGTTGATTCTACCGTGCATTCGGAAAGTAGCTTGTTATGGAGAAGAATGCACAAGAAACTCCGTAAGCTTATGTGACATACATAAGCGAGTGAAAGAGACAGTTATACAATGCTATCTTCACCTTCAACATTGACACAAAAATAGCTACTGCGCGGGGTCTTGCAACCAAATCAGAGACACAAAGATCCACTGTGAGTATTATAGGTATGTGTATGAATAATGTTGTTATACATCGTGTTCTTAACATAGGAAAAATAAATCAATTGAATATTAATTTATGTACTAATTTATTATTTAGCATTTAAATCATACTAATAACTTAAAACCTCATTCAGAACTAGAAAACTAGAATACGATTCCATGAACTCCACTGGCATTTCAAAAACTTGTATGTTTGTAGTTTTATGTCATCTCTCTCCATCAAAATGGTTCTTTTTCATTGGCATTTAACATATTCAAAACCAATCTCTTTATGTATAAAGTCTGTAAAAAATAATAAAATGTATCATGTTACTTAAAGTCATTCATCATCATCAGTCTATTTTTTTTTTTTTTATGTTAGTTTTATGGCCTGGTTGCTAGGACCTTTTAGCCACGTCTTTGGAAAGAGTTTTGGATCTTATATTTATTCTTTAGTATGCATCAGAATGTGGATGTAACAGGTTCTAATGTTTTTTGGAGTATTTGGCAGCAAATTGTATCGAGTCAGTCTTCCCAGTAAGCTTTGCAGACGCAGTCAATACTACAATAAAATACACCGCTCCACTATCCCGAGATCGCTTTTGTCAATGATTTTACAAATTGTCCAGTTGCGGAGACAGTTGAGATACAAAACTACACCAATAATATATCACAATATCCATTAGGAATCAATTTGCAAATAATATTAACAGCCACTGAACTTCACTCGACAAAATCCCGCCAAAAACTCCAGTCTATATACACGTCCCACTGCAGGGCGCAGATTATTACCTAATATTTTTCTTACGTTAACAGGTTGACTGCCACGAAGGTCACCGGTGACCCCCAAACAATACATTTTCTATTGTGTTTATTTCGTGGCAGTCAAACTGTTAAAGATTCTCAATCTCTGTTAAAATCAATATCTTGTCGAAGAATTAGTAACAGTTACATTACTGTTGCCATTTCCTTCCAGCCATCATTCGATGTGCCCTGACCTACGATTTACCATATAATAGTAATGGAAAGAAATTAAGTAAGAAAAATATAAATTAAACTAAAAGTATCAAAACAAGTCAGTCCAACATACCGGTCCACTCTACGACGCACTTTAAAATCAAAGATTGAGTTTGATTTACGCCTTCTTCTTCCCTTATTTTATGATACACATTGAAAACAATTATGTCTCGCATATGTGATCGAAGTGGGTTTTTCGACATTTTCACAAAAATAACAAACTTTCCAGATAATATCAAAAAATTTCAGCAGCGGTTGACACATCAAGTACTTTGATTCGACAGGTGACAATTGACATTGCCATATGAAAATCACAATTTAAAAAAAATAAAAAATGCCATGAGATTCTGGTACACCTATAACACTGTCTATCTATTTATTACACTTTCACACCAAAACCGCAGAACCAATTTTTCTAGCAATAAATTGAACTATGGAGAAGCACATAAGCACGGGGTTCCAGCGCTAAGAAAGATAATTTGGTTAAAATAAACATCAATAGATGGCGCGATATGCATCGATTTGTTATTGAATTGTGTGTAAAATTATTATTTTTTAGAATTGTGTGTAAAATTATTATTTTTTAGAATTGTGTGTAAAATTATTATTTTTTAGAATTGTGTGTAGGTAAAATTATTATTTTTTAGAATTGTGTGTAAAATTATTAATTTTTAGAATTGTTCATAAAAATTATATGATTAAACAAGATTTAATCAACGCTCCTAAGCACATCATCATTTTCGAACATAAAGAAACGAACGAACATCATTTTCGAGTATAAGCAGCAGATTTTTGACAACTTGTTTCAAAACATATACGAGTATTTAAGGTGACCTAAAATTTGCGCCGCAACCGCTTATCAACTCGTACTTCGCAACTAGTTTCTAAAAGCTCGTTTAGGAAGCTCGTTAAAAAGTCAAACATTTTCATAACGATTCAGTATGTTTGAGCTTGTGGGAATTCGTAATCCTACCTTTTATACCCGGCTAACCGTTTACTCGCATTAGGGAACCACGTTTTAATAGATCTTTCTTTTTTAAATTGAAGTTAAGCAAGTATATGTGCTTCCGGGAGTAATTACTTCCTACGAACGGATGTTTGATTTTCTGTTTTTTTTTTCCACGAAATCGATGCTTAACATTTTGAAAGTAAGATCCCGTTGCCAAAAATCTTGTAGCCGTGGAATCTTACTAATACTGCTTAGTAATATTATGAAGGCAAAAGTTTGCGAGTTTGTATGTATATTACTCAATCACGCCACAACGGCTCTAGATGAAATTTGGCACAGAAATAGATTATAGTCTAAAATAGTACATAGACTACATTTTCGCCTAGTATAGATATATAGATATACAAGGAAATACCGTGTGATAAAACACTTTCCAGGCGGGCAAAGCCGCTGGCAGAAGCTAGTGGTATAATAAAGAAAGATGACCAGTACCATAAACAAGAAAATTTTATCAAAACGGAACTGACCAGCAAAAACGCTGTTGGTAGACCCAAAATTACTTTTATCTGGCTTTTCTCGTGTTCTATCCTATATTAAAAAAGCAGGATTAAAAGTATCTCACGAGTAAGACACTCATTTAAAATTATTAGTGCTAGTAATAGTGTAGAAGTTGGGATTATTGACTTACACATAAACGGTCTTCACGTTTAGCAAACGTATTGCAGATCGTAGTACCTTCCTATGTTTAATCGCTTTGTAAGTTAATATCTTAGATCTGCTCGAAACGATCTAATTTATACTATTATTCACTAAGTCTCATTAATAATTCGACCTTCAATGAAACTGATATTACAGGTCAAGTTCATCAGCGCACAAAATAGCTTAAAACATTATTTGAGTGTTAAGAGATTAATTAAATTAGATTGAAACAATATCGGGATTTCACTTTTTGTTCGGGATGTTTGTTTAGGATCTGCTTGGCTTCTGAAATATTTAAGTACTTACGTCAAGTAGGTATAATTATAGATAGCCTATTATTTTAATTTTAGAATACGGCTTATTGTTTTAAACTTTGTTATGTCCTCAAATAGGTAACAAATATTGTTCGCGACGATACGTCACCTTTTAGATAGGTTGTCATATGTAAAATATAAATAGTATTGACAGACACACGTCTGCTCACCCCAGAGCGCCATCGCATAATAAGCGATGTCGGTAGGTGAAAAAACCTTTTATAGTAAAGCTCGTAACTAATTTTTGCTCATGTTTTTGAGACACTAAAATTATATTTTATGTGTCTATCAGTAGGTAATAGAATTATATAGTCTAATAACAATAAATTAGAAGCTTTAATATGCATACTGATTGTGTTATTACGGAAAGAAACAAGTATTTAACTCCGTAAAACACAACCATCATCAACGAGCGTTTAGTTCACAATGACCTGTAAGAGGGCGGCACCTTATATTTATACTAAAACCAGTTATTGTAGAATTTTGATAACTTTAAACTCATGTTTTAGGGGCTTTTACATAGTTTAGAGTGCGCATGTAGCGCTTATGTGTTAGAGTTATGCATAAGGTACCTTAGATATATGATAAATGTATAGTTTTAAGGAAATAAAAATATTTTGTTTACTTATTTTAGACCCCCCAAAATTGGCAGGGTATCAAGTAGTGCTATAGGTATTATATTCACCTACCAATCAGATTATTTCCTTACACGTAATTGTTTTGTTAGGAAACATCATCTAGGTGTTCTAGATAAGATAGCTGGATACCATGACTGAGAAATTATACATAATAGCAGTACATGGCCAGTCTTAATACAGTTTCACTCTGAAAATGCAGATATGCATACATTTTTGCTCAAGTAAGTATTCAGAAAGTTCAATACAAGCCTTTTAGCACTTCTGGGTGACCTAGAATTCTGTCTAGGCTCCTATATAGATAGCGCCTATGTAATTCTAGTACATAGGCGTCACTTACTTGAGAGGATGTGTCTGTGTATGCCGGCATGGACGTTTCTATGCGTCTGCCGATGGGTCACTGCGTCCAGGGACATTTGGTGCCTGGTCAGCTATAGATATGCTGTCTGAAGCATTACCTTCGTGGACCCTCAGGCAGGCGCCTACAATCAGTCATGACACAGAGCTAGTATATAGGGGTATGTAACGCACACAGACACATTAAAGCTGTGAGACGACGTAAAATTTAGTATTCGGCCGCTTCCCGGCACCTTAAGCTGCGGAAAGGCTGGTGGTACACCCATCAGGGTACCGCCGTCAGTTAGCCTAGTTTTCCAGCTACCCAACCACACTTCCGGAAGGAGCTTAGCTCTGGTGGTTGAGGAGTTAAGCGACCTGATATGGTGCGAGGTTACATGGATTTGCTATGTAAACAAACTTGTAACAAACGATAGCTCATCGGGGGTTGGACATGTAGCTACCAGACTTCTACCTTGGGATAGCCCATCACGAGGGCTACCCGGGTGTGAATGTAACTTGAAAATCCACTCAGCGGTCTGAGTAGGAATCGAGTTTATGTGCCAAGATCAGGGGCATAAGCTAACTTCTCGCACCATTTCGCGGCTGTACGCCTGAAGGTTTTGAATATAACTGTAACACTTATGTGTGTCAACGGTCCAGTAGGAGGGCTCCAAGTCCCTCGCTGGTACCCTAGAGTTAACATGTCTAGTTTTAGGAGAAACTCGATTGTAAAGCTTCAAACTGGCGGGAATTCCCTTTCTTTGACGTTCTCCTTACGAGAACTCCCTGATGGTAGGGGCTAGGGACCTGGATCAAAGACCGGAGGGAAGGTCTCCTCGAGACCTATCCAAAAGTACAAGTTTCACCAGAATCGGTCCAGTGGAAGGGTAGTTCCTGTCAGTTTCAAGCTACGAGTCTTAGGTTATATTTTTTGAAAAATAAAAGTTTTTGCGGTCGGAATGTTGTGGTCCTCGTCGCAGTCGAGTTTGCCTGTTTAATAGTGCGCAGGCGCGTGAACATATCGTAGCCATTATTTTACTTAAAGTATTTCCACGCATCATTGCGCATCGAGGACCATGAAGGAACATCGCTTCTGGCCATGAACAAATAGTTTTATTTAACCTGGACATCACGTTTTTCACCTCAACCTACTTGGCAGCCTTCAAGTGTCTCCAAGGTCCATAGTTACCAGATGACAACTGAACAATAGGTGCAAGGGGCGTCAACGCGTTCAAGCAGGAGCCTTACAACCTCCTGATTGCCTGTCGGTCTTGGACGATCACGTCCGTCCCGTACAAATATCTAAACTGATATAATAAGGAGGCAAAATTGTGTGTTCGTATGTTTGTAAAAGATTATCTCCGCAATGACTGATTCAGCTAAAAAAATACTTTCAATAATAGAATGTATGCCCTTTGCTGAGTACAGTAACTTTAAATCCCGGCAAAATACACGTTTTTTTGAGATAAGCAGAAGCGAAACCGGAGTAAAAAGTTATTGAGAAATAAAATTACATAATGTTAAACCCAGGGATGTAACGGATGTAGTTTTATCAGAACCGAAGGCGGAATCGGCGTTTTTAAATTTGCTTTATCGGAGTCGGAATCGGAGTCGGAATCAGAGTCGGAGGCAGGATCAGAAGTGGTGGCATGAGAGAGATTTTTTATTTAAGGCCAATAAAACATTATTTAGTCAATTTTTTTCTTTTCAATTTGAATGTCAATGTTCGGTAGGTTTTGGGCTAAAGTTCAGACCTTTACATTGAGCAACTTACTTGACTAAGTAAGTAGGTATTGACTTCAAGTATTTGTTAAAGTTTGAAATAAAACAAACAATGAAAAAAAATTGGCATATTTCCAAATAAACAAGAAATTAAAATAAATGAATTTAAACCCAAAGTAGACACACCGATTAAAACCTTCGATTTAAAAGTGTCGGAGCTGAAGTCGGAACCGAAGGTGTAATAATAATTGGAAGTTTCGACTTAACGGAACCGGAGTCAAATCTCCGTAACATCCCTGGTTAAAACTGTAAAGAGGAAACGACTAAGAAACCACTAGATAACTAATAAATTATCTGGACACAGTAACTTCAATCGAATTTAATTACTTCATAGACAAGTGGCCTTTGGGTCAATCAGGGTGCGCCGGGCGTTTTGTTATGTTCTCGCTCTGGGAGGCTAACAGCTTCCTTAAGTCGGCTAAAACAGTAAATGACAACAGTCCTGGCGAAGCACGCAGCAAACTGTGGCTCCTCAAATACCTTCCTCCAACTGACTATATCGATCCTGCAGAAAACCTCCAGCGTTAGTCAACCTGGCTGAGTTCTGGTCGAAGAACAACATTTAAACTAAAAACTATAAATGCAATCATTGAAACGATCAAGAAGAAGAAGATAGACGTATAAAGAAACAATACATTTCAAATCAAAATTTATAGATTATCCAAAATTAACCTTTCATGCTACGGTAATAAGTTTCAATTTACGAAACAAACCAAGATTAAGTACATGATGACAGAAACAAATGACTGGTGAAAGAGCGCCTAATAAACTTGCGCAGATTAAATGCCTAAATAAGCAAGCTTTGCTTCATTTAAATCCTTTACGTTTTCCAGATTATTATCGCCGACGGTAAAAGAGGGGTGCTTTTTTATTTTCTTTTGTCAAAACCCAATAAAAATCATAAGTTTGTTGCAGATAAAAGACAAAAAATGATGTCGCAGTTTAGATAAGTTCGTACACTATATAAACACTTGAGTAATTAAAATATATATGTAGTAGTTGCGAAGTATGTATGGTGTATATTGGTGATGTTCTTCAGAAAGACCAGGTGCGCAGTACTCATAACCGGCGTGTGTGTATGACTAGATGTATGAATGTGTGTGAAGCAAAAGAAGTATGTAAGGATCGTAGGAGGAGGCGTTCTGTAGTTTCTTCCTTATCCCCATGGAAAAAAGGCTTGAGTTTATGTATGTATTTAGTAGTTACATTACATTAGGGCCCCATCCACTAACGTTAATTCCTTCTGGCTTGTCTTGTTGTACAAAACTGTACGGGATAAAAAAAAACCGCTGAAGCCACTAATACCGTCATTCTTCCTCGCTCTTGCAAGTGCACTGACGTTCATTCCTTAAGGATTATAGATTACGATTCAGGAATGAACGTTAGTAGATGGGGCCCTATTGATAGCGGAAACTTCTTAAAATCTGTTCAAGGCCAATTCGTATTACCAACAGCGTGAAAAGTATTTGAGTTATTGTTACATGAACAAAAGACAGATCCATCCCTATTTTTTTATATGTATTTTTTTTTTAATAAAAATCAAACCACCAAAACATTACAAAGAGAAAATTTCCTTTTTTTTTCCGAAGTAGGTGTCTTTTGTACCCATGGTTTTCCGTTTCTCTCTAAATATAAATCTAAACATGATCAAACAACCCTGTTGATCACAATTAACAAGGCAATTCTCACGACGGCGACGAACGCTTATTGCGACACACTTCAGCTTTAACTTGCTGTAGGAAATAGAACCTTTAGTCTATCGCTGATATTTCACTTTCGTTTCATGCTAAACTTAATAGAGAACGGAGTCTAAAACGTGCTAAAACTATGCTCAGGAAAATGTTCTACTAGTAAAAGTGGGACCTAAAATTCTGGCTCTAAAATAATCCGATTTTACTCAAAGACGAGACAAACATTTTAGTAAATAATTTCTGAAACCACATCAGTTTCATGCTAAAATTCCTAATTATGTAATCATATTTTGTACTGTAACTATTACGAAACATTCCATAACTTTCTGTCAACCTAAAATCAACTCCATTTGTTTGAAGATAAAGTTGACAATCGATACGTAGCGCACATAATAAGGCACACTATTAAATAAAAGAAACATCTCGGTAGTTTCTATCAATCTGAAATCAATTCCAGTTGTAGGGCGATAAAGTTGACAATCAAAAATAATAAGTTACACTGCCACACGACATCTTATCCTGGTACTACTTACCGCATCGTTGTTGATGAAGAAAGACAGGTTGGCGGCTGGCAGCGAGTGGCGACTGATGCACTCCACTTTTAGCTTCATGCCGGGTCGGTACCGGCGCTTCAGACCGTGCATCGAAGGCCCGGATTTAGGCAGAACTGGAGACAGAAAGAATGATGTAAATACGATTTTGAATGTGGAAGCTGGCATAGTCACCCATCGCCATTTTGATTGTCCTTATTTATCTTAAAATAAAACAGCAGTACGATACTTTAGAGCACCATATCGCAAATTGTTTAAGTGACTTTTTAAATCGTGCTACACCGAAAAATCTAGCATCACTAAAATTTTGACAATATCCATTCAGTTGAAACCCCTCGGTACAACTGGGTTGTAGAGGCAGGGTTCAGCTGCATCTGGTTACATTAGAAGCTGACCCCAATATATGTAGTTGGAAAATACTAGGCATATTTTTGGTCCTTCGAGCCGGATCGCCACTACTGGAGCCAACAGTCCTGCAAGTCGCACAGGTACGAAGTGTTTCTACTGACGATAGCGAATCGGTTTGACTGGTCTTCCACAAGCGGATCGCCCCAGTCAGATTGAGAAGGCGCACAATATCGTACAGAGACTCCTTCGGACGGCGATTGCCACAGGAAACATCAACATTTGGTGGTTCGGGAACAACAATACACAACAAATTCAACAGTGAAGTCAGCAGGTCTAACGTCTGTCAACAATACGTACCCGTACGCTAGACAACAAGAACTTCTCAAGCGGCAGAGTATCATCGCAGAGGGCATTCGGAAAATTGGTGTCAACTTCGGCAAAGATGGCCCTGATCGCAAAACCACAACATACATCCGGGGTAGACTGGATAACCTCCAGGCGCACTGGATCGAGTTCGAGATGAACCATGGCGTGTTACAGGGCGCCACGGACCGGACCGATGTATACTACAGTACAAAGGTGTACGACAGAGTCAAGGCGGAATACTCAAGTATACAACATAAGCTGCAAGCATGGTCTACCAGCACTGCGGAACCCGCGTGCTACCAAGGTGAAGAGAGCAAAAACACTGGAGTCCTTTCAAAATCAGACGAGCTCAAAACTCAGCAAGCAACTAACTTTAGAGCCTTCTCCCGGTTCACCAGCAACTTGTGCACTGCTGACATTATTGAGAAATGGGATATAGAAGACAAGCTGCGGACCCTCGAATCTCGATGGAGGGTGATTGACGAAGTACACTGGCAGCTTGACAACATTCTCATCGGTAGCGACGTTAACTACGAGCTTGAGTTTTCGAAGTATGAAGAAACGTACGAGTGCACAAAGCGAGATCTTAACCGCAAGCTCAACCTCGCTGTCCAACAACGGGACAATGCACCGAGGATCGAAATACCAACATTCTCTGGTAATTACACACAATGGCCGACATTCTTCGACCTATATGTTGCGGCCATTCACAACAACCCGTCCCTTTCGAAGGGGCAGAAGATGCAGCACCTGAAAGGGAAGCTGAAAGGGGAGGCTGAACGCCTTGTGCAACATTTGACTGTTTCCGAAAGCAACTACGACTCCTGCTGGGAAATCCTCCACCATAGGTACAATAACTTACAGCTTCTCTTCACCAAACAAATGCAAGTTTTGATGAGTCAACATACGATTCAACATCAAAACGCTTACGACTTAAAGCGCCTACACGACACCAGTCTTGAAACCGTGCACGCGTTGCGTAACTTGGGCATCGACACGACATCATGGGACCCGATTTTGGTGCACATTCTGGCCGGAAAACTGGACACACAGACCTACTCAGACTACATGGAGGCGAGGAAAAGTCCAAGAGGGCTTCCCAATTTCAAAGAATTCATCCAGTTCATCGAAGGGAAGTTCACGGCGCTAGAATCAGTGGTGAAGAAAACAAGCAAGCCAAATAAGCAAACAGATGCAAACACAGGCAGCTCGACTACAGCAGCACAAAGGGATGCGTATAACAGATACAGACGCTACCCCAAAGCAAACCATACAAGCTCCGACAGGAATTGTCCTGTATGCAAAGCAAGTCACATTTTGCTCCACTGTAAAGCGTTTCAAGAGATGACGCCAGACATAAAAATTAGGACAATTGAGCAATTGAACGTTTGCAAAAACTGCATGTATCCGCACAACGGAAAGAAATGCAACTCGCAAAAAAGATGCAAGGTGTGTAACGGCGCACACCACACAACGCTACATGACCTAACACGTGATACTACGTCAGCGACACTGTCGTCAAGTCAACTGACCGACAACGTGACTGACCGCAACTCGCAGCGAAAAACTAATCACGTGTCAGGAAATTTTAACGAAGTTCTTCTAGCGACAGTACAACTTAAAGTCAAAGCCGCAGATGGAACCTACACCGTACTCCGATGTCTTCTAGACCAAGGTTCCCAACTGAACCTTATAACAGAATCGGCTGTGCAACGACTTGGCCTTCCGCGACGCAACCACAACTCAACCGTGTCGGGAATCGGAACATTTTCCAGCCAGAGCAACGGAACCGTTCAGTTGGACTGTAAGTCCCTTTACGGAGATTACGAGTTTTCAACGCCGGCGCTAGTAATGGCCAAACTACTCAACAACCTACCTAACTACTCCTTCGAAAAACAGGATTGGCCTCACATAGAAAATATTAACCTGGCTGACCCACAATTCAACTTATCAAGGCCGATTGACATTTTACTTGATGCCGGAGTATACGGCGATATATTGATGAGCAGCATAATTCGAGGAAACATATACGCACCTATAGCACAACAAACTAAACTCGGCTGGGTATTAGTTGGAAACACAAATACCTTCAATTGTCATGTCGTGGTAGATACTAACGATATCTCTCGTTTTTGGGAAATTGAAGACATAACGTCAGACGACAAGTCCACGAGTGTTGAGGAGGAGTACTGTGAGAGGCTGTATACTGACACAACAAAAAGACTTGAAGACGGGCGATACGAAGTTAGAATCCCCATGAAGACCAACTTCGAACAAAATTTGGGACGATCAAAGCCTCAAGCAGTCGCGCAATTCAAGCAGTTGGGAAAACGTTGGGCTAGAGACGAAAACCTCGCTTCAAGTTACAAGGCTTTCATCGACGAATACAAAGCTTTACAACATATGAAAAAGTGCACAGAGCCGGACACACCGAGCTGTTTCCTGCCCCATCATGGAGTAATGAAACCAGACTCAACGACAACCAAGCTCCGAGTGGTTTTCAATGCATCAGCAACCACCAGCACGGGACACAGTCTAAACCAATTGATGGAATGCAGGCCTAACTTACAACAAGACTTACAAGCGATGATTCTACGATGGAGGGCATTTGAATACGTGTATACAGCGGATATCGAGAAATTCTACCGACAAATACGTATTCAGGAAAAAGACCAACACTTGCAAAAAATCGTGTGGAGGGATTCAGTCACAGAACCGTTACAAGAGATACAACTGACAACAGTAACATATGGCACCAAGTCCGCACCCTTCCTTGCAATGCGAACCATAAAGCAATTAGTCAAGGATGACGGCGCGCAGTACCCTTTGGCGGCGGCTATTCTCTCCAACCAACTATACATGGACGACTTACTAGGCGGATGTCACGACTTCATAACAGCACAGAAAGCTCAACATGAACTAATAACAATGCTGAAAGGTGGTGGGTTCAACTTACGAAAGTGGGCTAGCAACAAAACGCGCCTACTCGAAGGCTTGTCAGATGAATTGATAAGCCAGAAAATGTTCGACTTCAAGGACGCAGACACAAACAAAACGCTAGGCATCACTTGGAACCCGCGCACGGATCAATTTACATACAAACAAATATCACTCTGCAACAAACGTGATGTCAACACAAAACGCACACTACTGTCGGATATATCAAAACTGTATGATCCACTTGGCTGGATATCACCAGTTACAGTGAAAGCCAAGCTAATCTTTCAACATGCATGGTCGACAACAACGAGCTGGGATGATCAACTCCCAACAAATATACAGCAAGAATGGGAGCAATTCCGCAATCAGCTCACGCACATTCACGACATATCCATACCACGCTGGGTCGGCTACACTCAACAACCCTTCGAACTACATGGCTTCTGTGATGCATCTGAAAGAGCCTACGGATGCGTCATATATTGCAAGTCCACGGACAAAGAAGGTCAACAGGTGATCAGGCTAGTAGCAGCTAAAACAAAATTAGCCCCACAGAAAAACCCAATTTCCTTGCCACGACTGGAGTTATGTGGTGCAGTACTGCTAGCACGACTGATCGAAAAAGTGGAAACCTCGATGAACTCACAGACAGTCACCATACATTGCTGGACAGACTCCATGGTGGTACTTGGCTGGCTAAATGGTGACGTGGGTCACTGGAAGAGTTTCGTAGCCAACAGAGTCACACAGATAACGAAAATAACTCCATCCAACTCCTGGAAACATGTCAAGTCCGAAGATAACCCTGCGGACTGTGCAAGCAGAGGAATCTCACCATTAGACTTAATAGGTCACGAACTCTGGTGGAAAGGCCCTTCTTGGCTTCAAAACAACAACATACCCCAACAAGGTATTTTTACAACGAACGAAGAGAAAAGGAAACGAGGTCAAACTTGCGCAATACAAACAAAACACGCGCCACTCATCGAGCAACTACTGCAAAAATACAGCTCAATGACTTATGCAACCCGAGTCATCAGCTGGCTTATACGATTTATAAATAACTCGCGTGACGCAACAAGAGCCAACCGTAGGTCGCACTTAACTACAGAAGACATAGTGCAAACTCAGAACCTGCTTGTGAAAACTGTACAGAACAATACCTTTGGCGATGAAATAGCGCACCTACACAAACATACCAAGGTACGGGCCACAAGCAAACTGTTGAGTCTGAGCCCAATGCTAGACGACCACGGCATCCTTCGAGTGAGAGGAAGACTTGAACATGCCAAGTTAAACGACTCACAAAAACATCCAATAATTTTACCAACAACTAAATACATAGCCGTTAACTTGAAAATGGACATGATGATACCACTAGATCAACAACATCTTTCATCATGCACACAAGTAAACACAAATCAGCTGTTGCTATGTAACCTTGACTTACCTATATATGGAATAAAAACAGCCACAAAAATGTGCGAAGCAGACATTATTAACAATCGAGGAATATCAAATTGCCGCACTGAGGTATCAAGTTGCAACAATGAATGGAAAAAGCTACACAGTAAGGGGGCTTGGCTATTTACGTGTTGCGAGGAATGCGCTATGCGCATTTTCTGTCCAGCTGGAATTACGTCACAGACACTACAAAATACAGGCATAATCACTTTAGCGACAGGTTGCATAATGCGCGGCGATAGACACCTAATTCATTCGCACTACAATATGCAAAGCACAATGGAATTAGGCAATGAGCAAGAGATCTACATACCAGAGATAAACCTTAACGAACTATTAACAAGCAATAGTCAAATTACAAACATAACTAACATGGAAATGGAAACACATGAAGAACAACTAAAGGATCTTAAGAGAAAAATTGAGCTGGTTAAAAAACAACAGGACATCCAAATGGTCAATTCCGTGGAGGCGGAGCAGCATCACTACGTCCTGTATGGTTTTATGATAACCTGTACATTAATATTCAGCATATGGGTATACTTTCAAATAAAAGCACGCTGCGTCCGTTTACCTTAAGGAAGCTTAAGAGTAACGCAGGCGCACAAGGAAGAGATTGAGATGGTACCAAGTCATATCCCTAGGGAAGGACAAACAAAGGCAGATCTACAGACACTAGAAGAGGTCATCGGGCATCGTTCTATCAGCAACACGGTGGATCGCGAAACGTCGCCAATATCAGTTAGCGGCGAACGCAGACCCGTCTTATAACTTTCTTTACATACTTCACTTACTTTGATACTCTATTTTACTTGTTATATTTTGTACTTTTATAGTTGGCAGGATGTACGAGCATCGCCACATGATATAACTTGTTTTAGTTTTTACCTGAACAAGCAGTCGCTAATTCACCGATTATTTATGTACATTCGCTGACTAGGCTATTACGCCCGCCACAACTCACCTACTTTAGGTATTATATAATTTATTGTTTTGCCTAATAAACTGTCAATCATTAACGGACACATAGCAGTGATTTTATTTCCTGTACACATCCCGTGTGATTCGTCCATCTACATTCCACATCTCAGTGTGCGGTGCTATTGCCCGTACACATATCATTTATTTATTTATTATTATTTTTTGAACAATGGGTTTTACGTGGATGACAAAAAATATGCCTGAAAATACGTCATCATATAAAATGACGTATTTTCAGGTATATTTTTTGTGAAACAGACATTTTTCAATCTAATATCAATTATAGTTAGTTGACAAAAAAATATCTATTTAGCCCGTCAGTAGTCCTAAAAATATTGGACACGTATTTTTTGTTATGCCACGTACACAAAAAATAACGACGATACAGGGCGTTGAAATATCGTGTGACGTCACAAACCCTCACTCCTGAACTTTGATGCACTTTATCTTTGTTATTTTTTACTTATTTGCTGAAGCAAAAAATACGGATCCAATATTAATTGATAATCTTACTGACGGAGTAAATAGAATTATCGTTTTTCTACACACCTATTGAATTATGGCTTTCGGTTTTTTTTATTAGTTAATGGGATCACACTTGACGTCATCCTTGATTAAAAGCGAAAGATGAGTTCCAAGATGAAGCGACAAAAAAAAATAGTATTGTTTGTAGGTACACTATATTGTGGTCATCCATCTAGGTAACACAAGGTTCCTTAATAATGCAAAAGTCAAGTTTAAATTTTACTGGTCTAGAGTTTTTTGGCTAAGACGACATATGTCATAATGACAGAAGCAATTATCTAGGTAATTGCTTCTGTCTTTGGCTTCACCCGCGTTAAGCTAGGAAATTATCACAAAGGAGCGTACTCCCGGGATAAAAAGTATCCAATGCCTTTCACCAAGATCGAATAATATCTCTATACAAAAAAAGCCAAGCCAAGTGCGAGTTGAAATCGCGCACCGAGGGTGCCGGACAAACCTGTAGGTATATAAATAAAAGTGGCCGGTGGTTGGCCGGTTTTTAGTTCTTTTTTTAAATATTTTTTAACTAAAAATTTACGGTATTCGCGATTTATCCTTTATTTGTGCTATAAGACGTTGTTTTGTACCAAATTTCAAGATTCTGAGCTTACGGGAAGTACGCTGTAGTTTGTATGTTTTGATCCCCTCGCGAGTGTCGAAAATTTGAGGAAATTTGCGACATAAACGGCTGTTTCTTTTGATTGCGTTGGCTTAGAAGTTTGATTTTTCACAGCTTTAAGTACAATGACAGTGAACTGACAGTAGACCTGAGTATTGGATTTAAATTTCAGCTTGATACTTCCACGCATTCCTGAGAAAAACAGACAGACGGACGGACCACAAAGTGATCCTATAAGGATTCCGTTTTTTCATTTCGAGGTACGGGACCCTAAAAAATATCAAAATTCGTTCAGCGGTTCAGGCTTGAAAACGTAACGAACCAACAGACAGAAATGAAATAGCTGTCCTATACTTGTTTACACAATATGCTATCTAATGAGCTAAATATTGAACTATCATTGCAAAATCTCAAAGCTGCAGTTAATTCTAAATGAAAATAACTGAGCTTGTAATTTCAGCATTTGAACCGAGGTTAGCTATACGATTTTGTAATCAGTCCTGCAACCTTAT
The DNA here is from genome assembly GCA_949775005.1 of Orthosia gothica. Taxonomy (NCBI): domain Eukaryota; kingdom Metazoa; phylum Arthropoda; class Insecta; order Lepidoptera; family Noctuidae; genus Orthosia; species Orthosia gothica. The sequence goes on from OX459056.1 coordinate 11,283,596, forward strand.
TGCGTAATGTATTCGGCAAGGCAAAGGACAAAGAGCACCACAACTATCGACCAATCAAATGATGAGATGAAAGACGCGAAGTGGATATTCCTCTATGTGATTGGTCGATTGTTCATACTCTTGATATCCGGGATAAAAACTATGTTATGTCCTTTCCAGGGTCTCAACCTATCTCCATACCAATTTTCATCTAAATCTGTTCAGCGGTTTAAGCGTCAAAACATAACAGACAGACAATTACTTTCGCATTTTTTATATTATGAGTATGGAAAGTGAAACATAATTAATTCCAATATTTTGTCAACAGGTTGAAAAAAATTAAACTTTTCAATGTTAACAACTCATATTACCGTCGAAACAAACTGCTTTCAAACCCATAAAAGCATGCGAAACGCACCAAAACTGGCTTTCAAATAAATTAAATTCAACTTTAACGAACGTTTCGCCCAAAAGTTATTAACGTACGTTAATAACTTTGCCGTAACGGCAAAAACGGATCTATCTCACTCATTTTCAAGTACAGATAATTTCCGGATTATCGTGAACAAGGGTTGGCTTTAAGCTTACATATAAAATGAATATTGTTCATCGCTGATAGGTGCCCATATTGTATCCCTTTATTATGCAAATAGGAGTAAGATGCTTTGGTACGATAAAACGGAACAAGGGCACTACTTTAGATTTATTCGTAAAGTTAAACAAAAGCATACACGCTGTATATTGGGTCATGCCGTCCGATGAACCTATGTAGGTAAGTATATGAAAACTACTGCGACATCAGATAACTGAGCTCCAATGTATGGTGTTTCATTTTATGAAAACGACTTCAGTTTGTTTTGCTTATATTGTGAGCAAAGACTATCTTAACAAGACACTTTCAGGAAGAATCGTTTTCAAGGGTTTCAGCAAACAGTTATGTAGATAAAACTTCGTATAAATCCCTTTATACGAAGACATAGAAACATTGCCTTCTTTTCTTGCAGACATCGTGGATGCTTTGTAGATTTTAATGTAAACTAAAGCGAATAAAAACTGAAGAAAACTAATGAAAACAAAAGATTTTCAGTTTGCCGTAACTTTGAACTTTTATTGTTATTAATTCAAGATAATTTATTGCTTTTGCAACCTTTGAAAGGCCAACACATTGTTTTAATAGCATTTTTTATTCGTGCCCGTTTCTGTATTCATGATAAAGGCTTTCAATTGAAAAATACCACGTGAATAAAACCGTTTCCAAAGACAATAAACAAACATTTATGTGTCATGTCTTTTTCTAGGAAAGCAAACCGGTAAATCCATTACGAGACCATTTTCCCCGAACTCCTAGGTAAAAATATATCCATCGGGCTATAAATACGAGACCCTCACGTTCTGAAGGCATTGCTTGCGTAAAACAGTGTCACCCTTAAGTATGTTACTGTCCTATAAGGCTCTTAGACTGTAGTCTATAAACTCTGTCACTTTTGAAAAGACTGATTGGAAGACATCTTTATCGTCCTGTGTATCTAAAGATGTGTTAGGTCGAGAAAGGAAAAATATATTGAGTACTTTACCTTTCGGGATGGGTTCACCACTGTTTGATGATAAGGTCTGTATATTTAACCCTATTTTGAACTATCTTACGATAACTCTTACCCTTTTTTCAGGAAAAGCTTGTAACATTGTTGCCATAATTCATTGACTTGAAACTCAAGACTGGTGGTTATTTTGTTATTTATCAATCTTTCTTGTGTGTTGTGCTTTGTTTAAATACTCGGGTTAGAAATCACAAGTATTGCGATTTTTTATTGTATGACAATGATATAGTGTTTGGCCTAAATTGAGCCTACAGATGCATCTGTTAATCAACTTGTTTGCAACTAGAACTAAACATTTCTAACTAATATCTGGTTTGTTGGTTAGTTGGTTTATATAGCACCATATATACTACCTTGCTTTGTTATTTTTCTTTGTCTATGTTACTATCACTATGTTTCCGCGGACCGAAACGGCTTTTGTGATAAAATATGTTAATCTTTGCGTTACCTACCACGAAAGAAAGATGTATCTTAATTGTCAATATTATGTGTGACGGCTTCTTTCGGCCTCGGTGACTGCTAGTGGTTTGTGTGGTTATTAACAGTCCATGTGGCTGATTCCTTTACCGATTATTTTGTAAATGTGTGAACATTGTAGGCCTTCTAGATGCTTGTTAACTTTTTAACTCGTTTTATTTTCTTTTGTTTAAATAATATGTAATCTTTTTTTTTTTGTTTTCTTACGACTTATTGTCGGGCCTACGTTGTCCCCACATATCTAAGTACTAATGCTGTAACAAGGAAATATTGTAAAACCAAACCATTTTTTTAAAAGAGTAACCATGGAGTTTCTTGCCGGTTCTTCTCCATAGGAAACGACCAACCCGAACCGTGCACATTGTCGACGTTTTATAAGTGCCCATGTAGGCCTATATGAAATAAAAAAATTGATTTTGATTTTGCTGCTAGCGATCTGTGTGACTTCTAGTGTTCTGTGCTAATGCTTTCGACCTGTATAGTTGCTAGCGGTCTGTGAGCACCGTAGCGGTGTGTATGACTGCTATTGGTCCTTTTGGCTGCTAGCGGTTTATGTGGCCTATAGCGATCTGTGTAGCTTCTAACGGTCTGTGTGTTTACTAGCGGTCTGTGTGGGTGCTAGCGGTACAATTGACTGCTAGCGACCTGTGTGAATGTTAGTAGTTTGAGTAGTTTTTAATTGTCTTTGTGGTTGCTGTGGATCTGTGCGGCCGCCTTAATTACTGATAAAAACTAAAATGACCATGGACTCACCCACGACATACATGTGCGTGTGTACTTGCGCCGTCTGGAAGGAAGGCGCGTCGGCAGACACTTGGCATGTGTAACGACCTATGGCAGTCTGTGTGGCTGCCTGGATTGTGAGTTTCTCTGCGTTGCTTTCTTCTCTCTGTACAGAAAAAAAGTTGTGTAGTAAGAGCAATAATTTTGTGAATAATTAAGTCAGGATAGACGAAATAAATTTATGGAATATATGTGGCTTATATCTTTATTTTATGGTAATCTCAATTAAAACTACGTTGAAAACTATTTGAAATAACACTCATACGTAATCTTGGTATTGTATCAGTAGGTAGCATCTAGTTTTTGTAAGGCAATACTCCTATGAATTGAGTAAAGGGCAAATTGTTATTGAATTCATCAAACAGCTCAACAACCAGTTATCATTATCCCTGATCTCTATTCTTGGCATTTGGATGCAATGTAATACTGAAAAGTAATAACTACTGCTCATCTTCACGATGTCTCTTTAATTAACGTTTACGACACCACATTAGTGTAATTTTATCGAAGTTAAACCCGCCACTTATCCCGAACATAGTTTCAAATGCTTAACACTAATTGTAATCGCTTAATCCGTGGGAGATTATGGGTGTAGGAAAATATCACGTTAGATTACCTTTGGGGAAATTAAGTGCCTACATAGAGTGTTATAAACACAAAAAGTTGAGATTGTTTTGTTTAATTTGAGACCACTAATACAAGGAATCTCTACGAATTCCCTAAATATGATGCGCAAAGTGTTATTTTTATTCCAGGGTAACATTATTCCGGCATGAATGGCATTTGTGGTATTCCAGACTATAATCTATTTCTGTGCCAAATTTCATTAAGAATCGTTCAGCTGTTCTGGCGTGATTGAGTAAAAACATACTTCAACACACACATCCATCCATTCAAACTTTCACATTTATAATATTAGTAAGATTGGATTTTCACCACGATCTCTAGACAAGTTATATTCTATCAACTAAAGCGTTGCGATAGTGATTGTTAAAATGTCAAAAATGTATGGGTATACCAAGCACTATCCAAATATCACGTGATCATCTAATCAAATATTTTTGCATTTCGATAATCACCATCGTCTTAAACCAACCGAGCCGGGCGGTAAAATCCAACAGTATGCTCTATGCACTCATTTAGTTTTTAATATTCGTAAAACCAGTATCTGTAAGTGGAGTGTGCACTTTGATAAATCAAAATCGAAATATATTAGATTCAATTAAACCTTATATATGATGTACTTTTGAATTGTCAAAAATAATATGAATCTAGTTGCACATTCACAAGCGTCAGTAGGTCTCTATGGAGAAGAATGTGCAAATTACTCCACGGACACCCTTTTCAATCACTTTTCACTACAAACAATTATTTGGTTATATCATTATTGCTGTAAAAATAAATATGTGAGAACGGTGTAAAAAGACGTACACGTAAAAGCGTCTAGATTCAAACAAACATATCAAAAATACAATAAGTACGTAATTAAAAGCAGGCCTAAGCAGTTAAGTTATGACCAATCGTAACTGATGGCGCCCGTTCACGAACATGACGCATGGATTGGCACCACTAAGCTCAACCATCATGAAGGGAACCGAATGATCAAATACATGTGCCACTATCAGAGCGAGACATTAGAGAGAGGCAAACACAGAAACGAGCGAAAGGCAAAAAAAATAGGTATCTAAACACTAAATGTATATATTTAAATGCGCTACGGCAGCTTAAGTTCAAATGTATCTCAAGATTATATGTACAAGTATCCAAATGCAAAATCTTACAAAAAAGAATGGGAAAATTTTACAAACTCTATTCTTTAGTTAAAAGCACCTTTTATGATATATTTATTTAGGTATAACCGCATGTTGCTGGAAGACCTACAAAAGAACTCCAACTTTTGCTTAAACTGGGTTACGTGGCAATTTCATCAACTCAAACCCCATTTATAGTCTTCAGCTTATTTATTGTTCAGAAACATACAATTATTCGTAGATTTGATCACAAAAGTTCATTATGATACGAGGGGAGAAGAATTTATAATTGATTACAAAGTAGCTTATGCTGATGCCTTCACCCGTGTCAAATTCAAAAATTATTCCACTGGAACGAATTATCGGGATAAAAATTCTATGTCTTAATCCAGATCAAAGTCTACTTCAGCACCTCGTCCAAATCCTTTCAGCTCTTGAGACGTGATTATTGATCTACAAAAGACTTCAGATTTTCGTTTTGTCTACATATTTGTTTATTTTATTTTATAATTAACTAGCTGTTCCCCGCTGCTTCGCTTCCGTGGACCACCCCACAGGACCCGTTTTCGGGATTAAAAATAGCCTATGTCACTCAGGAATAATGTAGCTTCCTATTGGTGAAAGAATTTTTAAAATCGGTACAGTAGTTTCGGAGCCTATTCGGTACTAACAAACAAACAAAAAAACCTTTTCTCTTTATAATATTGGTATAGATGTACACACAGTATAAAACATAAAGACAACACATCGACACAATAGAGTACTTACCGTGTCTACAATCACCTGAGTACCTGACTATACGAGAACAAAAGAATAAACTAACTAATTGGTTACAAATATCAAGACATTGAAACAGAAAGGCAGTCCAATACAAAACAGAGCGATAGCTTTCCACAGACACTTGATTATTTGTCCTCAACTTCGGATGGCAACACAAAACAAGTGATTGTGCAAATACAATTAAACTTGAATATGTATCAGAGCATACATATTCAATCTGGTAACAATAGGCAATTAAGTAGATAGGTAGATAATTTAAGCTGTGGATATAGCGAAACTTTTTGATTTTATTATATAAAATATAGCTGAGGTAGGTGAATTGGAGTCGACCGAAGATAGTTTTGTGATTAAATGGTGGGAGAACAATATCTGCGCGACGTTTAGTACTTACTGTGAAAGGCACACGATGTTTCCTTAATACACATTGTAACACAAACAACCCTCTCACAGACAGAACCCTGCATTCGCTAAAAAGTTCCAATGTAGAGTATCTATAGGTGAGCTCTCTCTAATTTCAGAATAAATGTTTTGCAGGCGCCACCCCAAGCTGGCAAACAATACAGGAGAAGAGACTGACAGAGTGAGTAGTAGACCATCATAAGTGATTCTGTGTCAGCCGAACCACGGAGTTTCTTAAAGTTGGAAATGAGTTTGCGCGTTCGGGTGACTAGATTATCTAAATAACTATACCAGTTCAGATTCTTGTCAATTTGCACGCCCAAGTATTATATACAAGATGTGGCTGTCAGAGAGAGACAGGTACAGCAGGAGTTTCCAGAACAGGTATGAGCTTTAATAGTAGGCGTTATATTTGGCTGAGTCTTACTACTGAAAGAAAATGAAACAAGTTTATTTTTTTCCGCATTTAAAGTTAACAAATTTTTGTTAAACCAATTCATGACAATGTCCAGCGCCATCTGAGCATATTTTTCTGTTTAACTTCAATCATTGCCATGAAAGAGTAGGGCTGTATCATCCGCGTAAGTAAATATGGAGCAGTTTGTTAAAAGAAGGGAACACAGGTCGTCAATGTAGATGAGGAACAAGGTTGGGCCTAGAATGCTTTCTTGTGGGACGCCGTATTCTATTCTAGCTTTATCGCTTGTTACCTCATCCAAATCAAGATGTTGGAAACGATTTTCTAGATAACAAGCAAAAATGTGAAGTGCAGGACCACGAATTCCCATGCGTTCCAGTTTTGACAGAAGTATGGGCGCAGAGACAGTGTCAAAAGCTTTCGCAATATCTAGAAATATACCCAGACACCACTGCTTCTTGGCCATGAGCTGAGTCACTTTTTCAGAGAATGCAATAACCGCATCCTCCGTTGCAATTCCGGCTCTGAAACCATATTGGTTTTCAAAGAGAAGATTATAAGCATTCAGGAATTTAAGCAAACGGTTGTTACATATCTTCTCCAGAATCATCCAGATCCATATCCATATCTTCTCCAGATAGTTGGTAAAATAAATATGGTTCTATTATTTTTGACACTGTCTCTGTCCCCTTCCTTATCAATAGGGTGGACTAGACCAATTTTGAAAGTGTCTGGGAAAACACCGGTAGATATTGCAAGATTACAGATATGGGTGATATAGGGGATTAAAACTTTGCGTGTAAACTTCAATATGTGTCCAGAAATACCGTCAATTACAGCTACAGAACTTGATTTCAAATTAATTATAAGTTGCTCTACTTCCAAGTTGTCGGTTTCTAGGACACACATTGAGTTAGAAGTTGAATCTGAACTTGAAGAGTGAGGTAGCACATTCTGACTCTGCTGTATATTTGTAGCTAGGTCTTTGCCTAAATTAACAAAGTAGTTGTTGGCTCTGTTTGCTGATGTAAGTGTGTCAGGTTTGAGATGCAGCAGTTTTTTCGGCGGGGAGGGAGTAGATTTTGAATGTGTTATGGATTTAATGAGATCCCATTTTGTTTTGGAATTGTTTTTTCTTTTAATAAATTCAGTGTTCTCGTAAGTTATTTTCAATCGCCGTAGTAAAGAATTACAGAAGTTGCGATAGCGAGAATACGCGACTTTAAGGATAGGGTTGTCTGGTTGTGCTTTTATAGTTTGGTTCATTTTATCCCTGCCCACTTTCTAATAAAGCATAGTAAGCCAGGAGTGATCCAGGGCTTGAAGTTACGGTTTTTTGTGAGACTTTGGAGAAGTGGGAGTGTTTGTTAATAATTTGAGTCAGTAAAGTTGTAAAGGTATGCGCTGCTTCATTCGCGTCATTAGAAAAAAGGATTGGGGAAAAATCGGCACAATCAATATCCTTTTGGATGTTTGAAATGTCAACAACTTTAGCAGTGCAGGTGGGTTTGTGTTTAGGAGCATCTAGGTTGACACTAAATAATACAGGTAAATGGTCGGTAATAGGTAAGTCTATCACAATGGATTTTCCTGGTTGTTTGGTTTTTAGGAGAATATGATCTAAACAGTTATTTACTCTTGTAGGATATAGGTGCGCCAGTAATAAACCATGGTAGGCAGAAAACGTGAGGTATTCGTGCGAATGTCTGTCATTGTTGTTAGATTTGATATCAATGTTAATATTACCGACTAAGGCAACATGTACAGACTTCCGCCGCTTTAATACCGAGCGTATTAAAGACGCGATTTAGCAAAATAATGGATCCAAGGTTTTTTCAAGGGACCTGGCTATTGGGCAGAGCCAGCTCACGAAACTGAAGACCGATGATGGCAGGATTGTATCCGCCAAACCGGAGCTTCTGAGGGCGATCGAGAGTTTCTATGGGCAGTTGTACACGTTAACCAGTAAACCCGTTGCGAATCTAGCAAACGACCCAAGAGCTAGATTGACCCGACACTATACCGAAGATATCCCGGACGTCAGCCTGTACGAGATTAGGATGGTTCTGAAACAGCTTAAAAGCAACAAGGCGCCGGGTGATGACGGAATCACGGCTGAACTCCTGAAGGCGGGTGGAAAACCGGTCCTCAAGGCCCTTCAGAAGCTTTTTGATTCCGTCATACTCGAGGACAAAACGCCACAGGCATGGTGCCGGGGTGTGGTGGTACTCTTCTTTAAGAAGGGCGACAATGCCCGGCTGAAGAACTATAGGCCCATCTCGCTTCTTAGCCATGTTTACAAGTTGTTTTCAAGAGTCATCACGAATCGTCTCGCGCGCAGGTTTGACGATTTCCAGCCTCCCGAACAAGCCGGATTCCGAAAAGGCTTTAGCACCGTAGACCACATACATACGCTGCGGCAGGTTATACAGAAGACCGAAGAATATAACCTGCCTCTCTGTTTAGCGTTTGTGGACTACGAAAAAGCCTTCGATTCGATCGAGACTTGGGCTGTACTGCAGTCTCTCCGACGGTGCCAGATCGACTACCGGTACATTGAGGTGTTGAAGTGTCTGTACAAAAACGCCACCATGTCAGTTCGTCTTCAGGATCAGACCTCGAAACCAATCCTTCTCCAGCGCGGCGTAAGACAGGGAGACGTCATTTCTCCGAAACTGTTCACTGCTGCGCTGGAGGACGTCTTCAAGGTTCTGAACTGGAAGGGGCTTGGCATCAACGTTAATGGCGAGTACATCACTCACCTTCGGTTTGCCGACGACATAGTGGTCATGGCTGAGACCATGGAGAGCCTCAGTAAAATGCTCGATGACCTTAGTAGAGCTTCCGAAAGAGTGGGTCTTAAAATGAACATGGACAAAACCAAGGTCATGGTGAACGCCCATGTAACACCCACTCCTATCAAGATCGGAGACTCTACACTCGAAGTTGTAGACGATTATGTTTACTTGGGACAAACGGTCCAGTTGGGTAGGTCCAACTTCGAGAAAGAGGTCAACCGTCGAATCCGACTCGGCTGGGCGGCGTTCGGGAAGTTGCGTGGTATCTTCTCGTCCAATTTACCGCAGTGTCTCAAGACAAAAGTCTATGACCAGTGTGTGTTGCCAGTGATCACCTATGGGACCGAGACGTGGTCGCTCACAATGGGCCTTATCAGAAAGCTTAAAGTCACCCAAAAGGCAATGGAGAGGGCTATGCTCGGAATTTTCTTGCGTGATCACGTCAGAAATGATGATATCCGCAGGAGAACCAAAGTTACCGACATAGCCCGAAGAATTGCCAAACTTAAGTGGCAGTGGGCAGGGCACATTGCTCGCAGAACGGATGGCCGATGGGGCCGAAATGTTCTGGAATAGCGACCGCGAACTGGAAGACGATACGTTGGAAGGCCTCCCACTAGGTGGACCGATGACCTGGTTAAGGTTGCGGGAAGGCGCTGGATGCGAGACGCACGGGATCGGTCAATGTGGCGACGCCTGGGGGAGGCCTATGTCCAGCAGTGGACGTCTTTCGGCTGAAATGATGATGATGATGATGAATGCAACATGTTTAAATTTTGTTAGGGGGTTTTAAAATAGAATCCAGACTGTTTAAAATACCATCAATGTGGATGTACGAATGTGATCCAACTTTGCAAAGAAGACAGTTTGCGTCTTTAATATCAGGTTTAGGAGATTTAAGAAAGCTATAAAATTGTCTTAATTTTTGTTTAAACTGCGAATGTTTAGTTGAAGTATGGATTACTGATAGTGCCTTTGTGCACAAAGTACTTAAGCGGCGGCGCGCCGCAGACAGAGGGGCCACTCTCACTTTGACATTTCGGTTTTACAGGGAATATTGGGCAATATTGGACCGAGCTCAGTCGCGGCTGTCATGATTGCTTTGTGCAGGCGTTTGTCTCGTCATTCATACATTAAGTACTGTAACGAGGTTGGTTGCATTGGATGGGTTACCTTTATTATTTGTTACAGACCGAATTTACTTTTTTGTTTTTAATTCTTTCTTTCAATTATTTTTAAGTTATAAAGGTCATTAATCTTTCAAGATGACAAATTAGAAATTCATTATCTAGGATTATAATAAATTATTTTAAGCCCATAGATGAAATTGGGAACTTGACATAATAATAAGGTTCAAGTCATACAGCTTACAAATATGTTTCCTCTGACTGCACAGCATAATTTTCTTCTTGTTTAAGATCATCTTTGTTTTTTTGATTTTATTAGATACCTTTTTTTCACATTTATATTTTTGTCGAGCTTGGAGCTTTTCACAATTTAATTTTTTAAGTGGGATCATTATTACACTATTACTACGTCTTTTTACTCTCCAATATTTATCGTATGTGGCGTAATATTAAATGTTTCGTGATATTAAATGGATATTTGATGCCCTGTCTACCCTCTAAGGCATGTAAGTATGATATGATGTATGTTTAGACGAATCTATGTATTAATGTTTGTAACTTCGGCAACCTACTCTTTTTTTTAATTCGGAATCAATATAGTAGCAACCCTAGTGAATCTGTCAAGTTTAGCTGTCAATTTTCTAAACGGCGGGAGTGGCCCTTCTGTATACTTACTATTTTGTGCTTTGTGTCTTCGGTATTTTTGACATACATTCGCCTAACGGTAATTTATATGATTTTGATACTTGGTAGGTATCCAATTCTATTTTAAGGACATTAATGTGGTAAGCCATTGAAAGTAAATAATAATTTCCAAAATAAAGGAGTGTTGAAATATTTTGTCGATTTATTCTAATTTTTTGAAAAATTGCTCAATTCTATTTCTAATTAATCAAAAAAAAAAGAGAAACAGTGCGGGCGGCGCGGCGTGTTGGTACTAGTCGGCGGTGTTAACCTCTATCGGGAACGTTAGGATATCAGCCAGCGCTTTTGAATTTTATTTTCATTTGTTTTTCTGTGAATGTATTTTTCACTTTTTTTTTTCATTTTTTTTAAAACCCACGAAAAATGCCAACACTATCCAGAATCATGGTATTTGTTTTCGCGTCGGTGTCAGTCATCCCGAGTATAAGCTGATCATGGTTATGCTATGACATACCTACTTTTCTATGGTCTCTTCTCTTTCCACCGGACAATGTATTATTTTCTTAGCAATTAATTTGAATTTTGAGTCGTTTAGTACTGTATATATTTTGAAATAATAATATACTGACATGAACCTTGAGGTAAAGAGCGAGAAGGAGTAAAGAGCACATTACACAAAAGAGAAAGAATATGAGCGTTCCAGCGAAGACGAATTGGCAACCACTTGTGTTTCACACGGCAGTCGGAAACATGGTCATATTTGCGCAAACCGAATATGAACCTTATACAAAAATGTTGAAGCCGCTCAAGTTTATCGAGTTTTTCTTGAGTAAGGTCAAGACTTGGGCTGTACTTCAGTCTCTCCAACGGTGCCAGATCGACTACCGGTACAATGAGGTGTTGAAGTGTTTGTACAGAAACGCCATCATGTCAGTCCGTCTTCAGGATCAGACCTCGAAACCAATATTTCTCCAGCGTGGCGTGAGACAGGGAGATGTCATTTATCCAAAACAAAACGCGACTATGTCTATCTGGGAAAAACGATCCAGTTGTGTAGGACCAACTTCGAGAGAGAGATGAAGTATCGAATCCGACTCGGCTGGGCAGCGTTCGGGAAGTTGCGCGGTGTCTTCTCGTCCAACTTACCACAGTGTCTCAAGACAAAAGTCTATGACCAGTGTGTGTTGCCAGTGATGACATATGGCTCTGAGACGTGGTCGCTTACAATGGGCCTCATAAGAAAGCTTACAGTCACTCAAAGGGCAATGGAGAGGGCTATGCTTGGCATTTCCTTGCGTGATCGAATCAGAAATGTAGAGATCCGTAAGAGAACCAATGTTACCGACATAGCTTGAAGAATTGCCAAAATTAAGTGGCAGTGGGCAGGGCACATTGCTCGCAGAACGAATGGCCGATGCGGCAGAATGGTTCTGGAGTGGCGACCGCGAACCGGAAGACGTTGCGTTGGAAGGCCTCCCACCAGGTGAACCGATGACCTCGTGAAGGTTGCGGGGATCCGCTGGTTGCGAGACGCACGGGACCAGTCAATGTGATGACGCTTGGGGGAGGCCTGTGATATAGATATATACTGATATGTATGATGAAGGTCAAGATAGCTGGCATCAGCATAATCAAGGATGGGAAGAAGAAGAGATCAATCTTGGTGGCAGTCGGATTCTGCAGTCTTCTCAATAGTTCTATGTTCTATGTTATGGGGGTTTGGTTTCCGCACTTAGTCCTTCAACTGGACCATTGTGCGTGGGCCATGGCGGCCGTTGGGTGGATTATTCCAGCCAGCCCACCTCCCTCCAGAAGCTGATTAGGGCTCCTGGTTTTCCTAGAACGTCCGTGTAAGTTCTGGGCGACCCGAGGGTTTGTGTTCTTATATTGGTGACCCCTGTGCATTCGAAGAGAACGTGCGTGACGGTTTCCTCAGTCTCCATGCATGCCCTGCACAGAGGACTGTCCGTTATGCCTATTGTGTGGAAGTGTTTGTTAAGTGAGCAGTGTCCCGTGATGGTCCCCGTCATCAGGCGCAGGCTATTCCTGTCCAGGCGTAGCAAACGTCTGGTAAGTCTACTGTCCAAAGAGGGCAGAGCTTCTTTGGACTGCCTACAGCCTGGTGCCGAGGTCCACCAGTTCTCTGCCTGTGTCTGGGTGAATTCCTGTAGCCACCTGCGTATTTGGTTGAAGGGGATGGGTACAACAGGCTCGGGTCCATAGACCGCCGTGCTAGATCCGCGTCTCGCAAGCTCGTCAGCCGCGTCGTTACCCAGCGATCCACTGTGTCCCTTTATCCATTGCAGTGTTATCGTGTTACGACTAGATACAGATATTTGTTCTAGTGCGTTGTGGCATTCTAGTATTAGTTGTGATGTAAAATAATTTTTCCGTAAAGATTGGAGGACTGAAGCGCTGTCGGAGAGTATGCGTATGCGAGTGTCCGTAACCCTCCTGGCTTCTAAGGCATGGACCGCTAGTATGATGCCCACACACTCCGCCTGATAGACGGTGTTGAACCCTCCTAGCGGTCTGGATATATTTATATTTAGGTCGTGTGAGAAGACTCCGACTCCGGTACCGGAGTTCGTTTTCGATCCGTCGGTGTATACTCTCATCTCTTTCGAGCCTGAGTAGTCACATCGTTCTTCTGTAAGTATTATGTTGTAGTGCCTATGAAAGTGGTGTGTTTTTGGGGCTTTGTCGCATGGTGACGCTAACATGGGTTTTCGCTTGATCGCGTCCTCCTTAATGCGTGTGTGCTTAACTCTGGAGTCTTTATTTAGGGTACCTGATAGATGGAGTCTAAAAGCAGCCAGGGCTGCCTCCTCCCGCACGATAAGATGCAGAGGTGGCAATCCCAGCATTGCCTGTAGGGCGGCCGTGGGCGTAGTTCTCATACTGCTAGTTATTGCAATGCAAGCAAACCGCTGCAGTTTTTCTAGATCTTTTTGTGCTGTACTGAGGTCTGTCCTGGGCCACCAGACCAACGAGCCGTATGTAATGATTGGTCGGATGACTGTGGTGTATAGCCAGTGGGTGACCATGGGGCTGATCCCCCAATTCCTGCCCAGCAGTCTCTTACACTGCCACAGGGATATGCTGGCTTTTGTGGTGATATAGTTCATGTGTTTCGCCCAGTTCAATTGTTTATCCAAATAGATTCCCAGGTACTTGGTTTCAGTTGAAAGGCTTAGGGTTGTTCCAAAGAATTTTGGTAGTTGCATTGTCATTGGTTTCCTCTTTTTCGTGAAGAGAATTAGTTCCGTTTTTGTGGGGTTCACTGAGAGTTGGTGCTCACTGCACCATTTCTCTACTAGTTTTAGGGCTTGACGCATGAGATTGCATAGGGTGTTTTCATGGGTTCCATTTATTATTATTGTTATATCATCCGCGTAGCCGACAGTGAAATAACCTTTGTCGTTGAGTGTTTTGATGAGGCTATCCGCTACCAGGTTCCACAGGAGTGGCGAAAGGACGCCCCCCTGTGGACAGCCCTTCGCGACGACGGCCCTTGTGGTGTTGTTAACCGTGACTTGGACCGCTCGCAGTTTGAGCATGTTGGTGATCCAGCCTCCTAGGGTCGGGTCTATGCTATGTCTGTCGAGGGCCGTGTTTATGCTGTTGAACGTGGTCTTATCGAAAGCGCCCTCAATATCAATGAAGGCAGCCAGTGCTGAGCATTTATGGTCCACTGCGCATTCAATTTTGGAGACCACGTTGTGCAACGCGGATTCTGTTGATTTGCCTGTGGAGTACGCATGCTGTTGTTTGTGAAGTGGTTTTACCCGGAGAGGCCCATCACGGATGTGCCTATCACAAAGTCTTTCGAGGGTTTTCAGTAAGAAGGATGTAAGGCTTATAGGTCTATATGCCTTGGGTTGTGTGTAATCAGTTTTTCCTGGTTTGGGTATGAAGGTGACTTTTACCTCTCGCCATGCAAGAGGTATGTACCTAAGTGCTATGCTGGCCCGATAAATCTCCAACAGCCATGGTGTTAGATGATCTATCCCCCATTGCAGCAGGGCTGGGAAGATGCCATCCAGCCCTGCCGACTTGAAAGGTTGAAATGTGTTGATAGCCCATTTTATCCGGTCTACTGTTACTATATTTTGGGCTCTTGACCAATCTTGGTCCGTTGGAGTCCATTCGGTGTCAGTTTCCCACATCCTGTCCTCCAGGATTTGGCAGTCCGGGAAATGAGTTTCGAGGAGGACCTTGCTGGTCTCGTGATCATTTTGTGTGTATGAGTTGTCGGGTTTTTTCAGCGTGCCGAGGGTTCGGTCCTGATCGGTTGATAGTATCTTCCGTACCCTGGCGGCTTCATTATTAGTCTCAATGGATTCACAGAATTTCTGCCATGCCATCCTCCTGGCGGTTCTTATCTGTTTTTTGTATGCATATTGGGTGTCTTTGTATAACTCCCAGTCTTCCGGGAGTCTCGTGTTTTTTGCTCTGTTAAATTGCTTACGTAGCGTTTCTCTGAGTTTACCAAGTTCAGCGTTCCACCAGGGGTTCCTTTCGTTCCTGCTCTGTGGCGCTCTTGATTTACAGCATGCGTGGTAAGCTTCGATTAGGTATTTGGATAGTTGTGTTACGGTGTATTCTAATTGTGCTTGGTCCCTTATGGTTACCAGTGCTAGGTGTCTTGCTAAAAGCGAGGCCAGAAGGTTTTTATACCCGGGCACATTGGTGCGCCTCGGATTTCGCCTCGGTGCGGGTTTTTTGGTGTTTGTAGTTAGTGTAAAGCGGATCCTTCTGTGGTCTGAGCAAGAAGGCTCGTCCGATACGTGCCAGTTTGTGATGAGGCTTGTCGCGTTTTCTGTAGCGAGTGTTAGGTCTATGATTGTTTGTCCACGGACCGTGACCCAGGTGGGTTCTGAGCCGCGATTAACAATGTTAAGATTAGTGGAGAATAAAAAGGTGGATAGTACCTCTCCTCTGGAGTTCGGTGTGTCGCTGCCCCAGAGTGGGTGATGGGCGTTAGAGTCGGTGCAGATGATCAGGTCCAAACTGGCGCGCTCACAGTGCTGCACCAGGTCGGCCAACTCCTTTGGCGGGCAGTCTGTGTCCTCGCCTGGCATGTATGCCGAGGCCAGTACAACATCCGGAACGCTACCTTCAGTTTGGAGCCTGACAGCTGTCAGGTCTCTGGAACAGAATTGGGTCAGTGGCGAAAAGGGAATTTCTTTGGGTATATAGATGCAGGTTCTTGGCTTATCTAAGCCCTGTGTGTCGAGAATTATCTTACCTCCGATGTTACCGAGGCCACATATTCTGTTGTTCCTGATCCACGGCTCTTGAATCAGTGCGATAGTTCGGTGCTTTACCTCCAGCGCCCTGCGTAAGCTAGCCGTGGCAGTCTGGCTATGCTGGAGGTTTGTTTGGATGATGTTGAGGGGTGTTGGTGGAGGTGGAGTGGATTTAGTCGGGGACGGATCCATCGGATAAGCCTTCCGTCTCCACCTCCCGGTATTGGTCATCGTCGTGTATGTCTCCCGGCGACGATGCAAGAAGCTGCACGTTCCAGCCGGGTGATGCGGGTAGTGTGGGTTCGGCGTCATCGGCCATTGCCGCTCGGGCCATCTCCTCCTCGAGTTGGACAATGTCCGTGTCACTCGTCTGTGTCGTCGTCGGCTCTGTCGCCTTTGTGTCAGTGCTGTCGGTCTGGGTGTCGGCGGGGCGGGTCGTGGGCCAGAAACGCACGTATATCGACCCTAGCAGGTACGATATCCGTCGCTCCCGCCCCAGGACCCTTTCGGCTTCCTCCGGTGGCAGCCCCAGGGACAAGTATGTCCCGTAGCGGTCGCCACCGATGGAAGTCGCCCTATACAGTGACCACCTCGCGATGTTGTACCAGGTATTCTGACGGATCAGAATACCGTGGAGTCTGCCCACATCACCTCTGTAGTGAGGGACGAAGAGCGAGGCTCGGACACGGGTGGGCACGTCGGTCTGTCTTAGTACCGTCAGCGTCTGGTCATTATTCGGGAGTTTTATTTGGGGCACGTTTTGGGTCAGCCAGGTCAGGGCGTTCTCGTCTTCGCACCATATCTGCACCGTGCCATCCGCTATCCGTGGATATCCACGGAAGGCCGGGAGTGGTGTCGACGGGTCCTCGTCCATGAGTCTGTCTTCTAGGGCGGTCTTAATGTGTTCGGCCTCCTCCCTAGTTAGCTCTCTACTGGGGTGGGGAAGGCAGATTGCTACCGCCAGCCGCGCAGGGATGTCCTTTGTGGCCCGCGCGTAGGTTCTCTGCCCCCCCTGTGCGGAGTTTGTTCTCACGCGCTTGGCGTTCCCCTGGAGCGTACTGGGTGAGGCCGTGTCGTCGGGGCGCGTCCTCTTCTCCGTCTTCCCCGTCCCGCTTGGTGCAGGATTCGGGTTTGAGGTGCCTGGCTCGGCGTTGGATGCTAGCAACGCCCGGCGTGAGGCATGGGAGCGCTTGCCCCTGCGTTTAGGTCGAGTGTGGGTTCTGTCGGTGTCTTGGGGTCGGGCGGCGGCCCCGGCAGGTGTTTTCGCTTGCGGCGGCTCTTCGCGCTGGGTTGCCCCTTCGCGTATCTGCCCCCGCTTGCTTGGGTCCGCGTCCGGCCGCTTTCCGCGCTGGGTTTCCCCTGCACGTACTTGCAGCTGGTCGCGTGGCCCTGCGTCCGACCGTTTGTCGCGCTGGGTTTCCCTTTCGCGTGCTTGCGGTCGGTCGCGTGGCCCCGCGTTCGGCCCCTTTCCGCGCTGGGTTGCCCCTGCGCGTACTCGTGGCTGAACGCGTACCCACCCTTCAGCGTCCGATTGCGCTTCGCGCTGGCTGTTGCCTTCGCGAGAACTACGCTCTCGGTCGCCTACTTCTTTTTCTCTGGCTGGGATTTTTCCGCGCTTTTCCAGGCGTACTTCATCGTCTACAGCCATGAGAGTAGTAGAACTGCCAGGTCTGTCGTCCTTCCTTGTGTCAGTCCTATCGTGTCGGTCAGTGTCTGCGTGGGTGGAGCCGCTCCGCGTAATGCTCTGTTGCCAGAGGTTCGCGGGGGGCATACACCGTGTCGTGGGTACTGGCGCGTTGGTCGCAGCCGGGTTTAAGGGCGCGTTAGTCGCTGCCAGGGTCGGGTTTGTGGGCGCGTTATTCGCTGCCTGTGGGTTGGGCGCTAGATCAGCTGCCATCCGCGCATTGAAGCGCGGCATTAGTCCGTCAATGTTGCAGTTTGATGCTCCCCCCATAATACGCTGGGAGCTAACCGCCGAAGCGGTGTGGGATTCCCCGGCTTGGCCGGGACCCACCTGGGCACTTGTCTTTTCATTCTGCATTTTCATTTTTGGGGGGGTGGGCTTTTTTGGAACCGAGGTTACCCTTCCTCTGGGAGCGACAGGATTGAGGGATAGGAGGGAAGGAATTTTATGGATGTGGGTGTGGGTTCTTTGGGGGGTCACCCTGGGTCTGGGAGTTGACTCAGGGATTTAAGGATCGACGGGATCTGTGTGGATAAAGGAGGGATAGCTTTTTGTTGGATGGTGGGCACATAGGATGATGGTATTTGGGTTACCCTGAGCCTGGGATTTTGGCCCTCGGGAACTTCTCTTGTCCGGGATCTCTTTGGGAGATGCCCCGACCGCGGGATCACCCGCCAGCAGCAATGCAGCCACCAGCGGCCGGTCCCGCAGCCGGAGTCGGGCTATCCGCAACCTGCCCACCCGCTCGGTTGCATGAGAAGAAGTGCCTGGCAGTCCGGGTCACCCCACCGCGGATGTACTTATACATTCGCGTTGGGTCAATCCAGCCTCCCCCTTCTCAATAGTTTCAGCAGATGTAAATAACTTACGGCTTTTGCGTATGAGATGACGGAAGTAAATCAGTTTTATACTACAACGTGACGTCGCTTGTGTAATTGTATGTCTCAAAATAATCGAATGTAGGAACAACGATTTTATTGCAGGTATACCTATCACATAATTATTAAAACGTATCAGACCTAACGGTGCTATTCCATTTATACAAGTTTTTGCACTAAATATAAATCCGACATTCCTGATTGATTTCCGAATATTCGGCATATTGCCTAAACTACCTTCCGTATTATTGGTAATACTCGCCTCTATATCAAGTGTGATTTCGCGCCATTAAACCAGATTAGATTTATGTTTCGCCATTGTTGCCAGATTAATGACTTCACGATCATGTTATGGAGCATAACGTTTTGAACATTATAATAAATCTCAAAGCAAAATGTTTAAAACAAAAGAATGCATCTTTTAATTATGACACGTGCCTGTGATAAAAAGTGAATTTTATCTCTCTTTATTATGTCGTCCGTAGATGTGACTTGACATATTTCGTAATTAATTCAGCCCTGAGAGTATAGTGTGACACGAATAAAAATGCACTGTGTAAACTGGTCACGTAGAATGAAGACTTTGCAGTCAGATACAATGAAAATTTAAATTATTTTGAAAATTGTTTTTTTGGGACCAGTTCAATTTTATTATTGTTTGCCGGGCTGACTGGCCAACAAAAATAGAACTGTACAGGTTTCCGGAAGACATGGCGGGACAAACGGGATTGATTCAGTTGAAACTGCAAGGAGGATGCGCTGCTTGCGAAAGATGGAATGGATACAGAGGCTTTTTAGAATACAGCAGGCTAATAAAGAAAATAGTTAAACATTGATTGTTAAACACAAATCGCCAAAGTCACTCAAAAATCATCCAAGCTTAAGTGCGACTGAACCGGCCACGTTTTCCGCATATCGAATGAATTATGGGCTAAATCTACCACAGTGTGGGTACTGTTCGTGGCGTGAACATAAAGGAATATTGTGTTTAATTAAACTCACTTTAAAGTTGAATTAATTACTTTTTTAATCCAACACACAAATCAATGGTTGAGAGAAATTTTTTCTTCTTCTTCAGTTGCTAGTACACAAAATTAACACCTTTTTATATAGCCAGCATATAAAACAAAATATAAACTTAAATCTAGGTTCAGATACGAACATACTGGGGGCGCATCTGGCCTTTTGAACAAAACATTATAAAATTAAAGAATAACACAATTCAAAACCTAATTATTATCTTCATTAATGGGAAGAGCACATACTTTCATAACACTAGTTCGGATTACAGATCCCTTAGCAGTTTTAACCTCTAATGCACGAACACATCCATCTTTACCAGGCATTACTTTTAGAATTCTTCCTACCGGCCAGTTAAGTGGATTTATGTTATCATATTTTAAAATTACCATGTCACCTGGTTTTAAATTTGGTTGGATACTTTTCCATTTTGGTCTATTTTGTAAAAGAACCAAATAATATTTATGCCATTTTTTCCAAAATAATTGTTGCATTTGTTCACACCGTTTCCAAAAGGATAATCTGCCAACATTTACATTACTTAGATTTAATTCAGGATATGAAGACAATGGTGATCCTGTTAAAAAGTGTCCAGGGGTCAAGTAAGACATATCATACGGGTCTCTAGACAGAGGGGTCAACGGCCTCGAGTTAAGAATGCCTTCAATCTGCACAATAACAGTATACAATTCCTCATAAGTTAACACTGTATTGCCTTTTGCCCGTTTCATATGATACTTGACACTTTTAATGCCTGCCTCCCACAATCCACCAAACACCGGGGAATAACTTGGTATGAAATGAAAGAATATTCTCTCTGTATTACAGAATTCTATTACGGTGTCTTGGTGACTTGTAGAAGCCTGCAAATCATACAATTCTTTTAATACATTGGCAGCCCCTTTATAACAGGCACCATTATCACAATAAATTTTTGTGGGCTTGTTCCTTCTGGATATAAATCGTTTCAAACAACCCAAAAAAGTCTTTGTTGACATATCAGATGCTAGCTCTATGTGTACGGCCTTAGTTACAAAACAAACAAATAGCACAATATAGGCCTTGGTTATTACTGGATTGCGAATACGAGTTTGCTTAACACTAAAAGGACCACCATAATCCGTGCCAACTATCTGAAATGGCCTAGTCATATTTACCCTATCCAAAGGTAAAGAGCCCATTAATTGAGTTGCGTTTTTTGCCTTTAATTTGAAGCAAATAATGCATTTGTATAAAACGGAATTAATTTCACGTGAAGCATTAAGAATCCAGTATTTTTCACTCAAACTACCAAGAACCAAACTTTGACCTGCATGTTTTAATTGAATATGCTGCCTCCATATAATTCCCTTAGTAACATTAGATTTTTTAGCTAAGATTATAGGATGCATCTCTGCAAAGGTTAAGTCAGCATTGTGCAATCGACCACCTACTCTTAATAACTTAAAAGAATCAAGAAAAGGATTAAGACTACTCAAACTCAATTTCACATTATTACCAGCTTGTAAGCATTGAATCTCACTTTCAAAATGTTTACTCTGATCTACTCTTATTATTGTATGCAGGGCAGAGTCTAACTCTTGGGGACTCAATTTTTTCACGCTTTTACAATGTTGCGCCTTGCAAATATTTATAAATCTTAGCACATATGCCACTATTCTAATTAGTTTTTCTATATCTGAGTATTTCTCTAGCATAGTAAACAACGTGTTGTCTTTAACCCATAATATATTGATTGATTTTATTATAGGTTTCATTTCAGAATAAGAATAAGAAGTTTTTATTTGTATAGAATGTAGGTATTACAATAAGATGTTAACAAAAGTTCAAGAATCCTTGTACATCCTGCCTTTCGGCATGCAAACATTTATGGGTAGACACCGGTACATACATATGACATAGCAGGTTATCAGCGTAGAAAAAAACGAAAATATGTTCCTATATACTATCACAAATTATCATTCAAAAAATCGGATATAGAATAGTAACATTTTTGTAACAATAAGTCAGTTAGTCGCTTTTTGAATATTCTAAATGGTTGTTCTTTTATAACTTCAGGTAACTTATTGTATATCTTTGGCGCCATACACATAACGCTTTTTTTTAACAGTGTGGTGTTATAGCTACCTGTGTGCAATAAATTTTGATACTGAGATCTCATACAATTTGTCCTCTTTCGTATCTCACGTAACGATGGAAACAGATGCGGGTTGCTTTTTACAAAAATGGCTATTTCTAGAATGTACAGACATGGGAAGGTTAGTAATTTATGTAATTTGAAAATAGGAACACAGCTGTCCGTAACATGTAAGTTAAAAATTGACCTAACACGTCGTTTTTGGGCCTTGAAAATGTTTTCTCTTTCACTACTATTACCCCAGAATATGATACCAAACCTCAACGTTGAAATAACGAGGCCATGGTAAGCAACAAGGACTGTATTGGTATTTACTTTTTTAGATAGTTTGTATAACATATAGGCGAAAGTACTTAACTTTTTACAAATATATTCAGCTTGAGATTTCCATGTTAATTGATTGTCAATTAATATTCCCAAAAATTTAGCTACCTTAACATTTTCAATCTTATGACCATTATAATTGACGTTTAAGTCTTTGGGATTAATTCGTTGGTAGAAATGCATGATATTAGTTTTTTGTATATTTATTTTTAAATTATTGTAATCAAGCCAGTTTACTATAGATTTAAGAGTGTTGTTAATATCATTTTCATAGTTTTCTTTAATTGTGCATTTAACTAGTGCTGTACTGTCATCAGCAAACAATATGATTGGATGGTCTATTTGAAGTGGAAGGTCGTTGATATAAATTAAGAATAAAGGCGGACCGAGAACGCTTCCTTGAGGGACGCCATATTTAATGTTTCTATAAGAAGATCTGAATTTTATTTCACGTTTTGTATTCAAACAAATATCAGAAATTTCAGTATACTGCATACGACCAGTAAGATAGGATTTAATTAAATTTAATGCATTTCCTCGAATTCCGTAAGCTTGAAGTTTGTTTATAAGTGTCTCATGATCTACGTAGTCAAAGGCCTTTGTCATATCCGTGAAAATGGCGCAAACTGGTGTTTTGTTATCTACGTTCACCATTATAGTTTTTAATAAATCGAATATAGCCATATTGATGTTTTTATCTTTACGGAAACCTTTTTGTTCGTCACAAAGTAGGTTAAATTTTGTCAAATAATTGTAAATTTGTTCATATATAATTTTTTCTATTACTTTAGAGAACACAGGAATAAGAGCAATGGGTCTGTAATTTGACATATTTTCTTTATTGTTTTTTTTATGAAGAGGTTTTACAATTACTGTTTTGAGACTCTTAGGAAATACCCCGGAAGATATACTTGCATTAATAATATGACTTAAAGGACCAGAAATCACATTAGAAACGAATTTTATGACTTTAGTGGAAATGCCGTCGTAACCAAAGCTCTTTTTATCTTTCAATGATCTTATCACCCTTGATACGTCTTGCGGTACAACTGGGGACATGAAAAACGAATTTGGATTATGATTTATGTCCTTTACACGATGAGATGCAGATTTCGGTGAATCCGAGACTTGATCGACGAAAAAATCATTAAATGATTCAGCTATATCTTTAGGGTTAGTTATTATGACACCATGATTATTTATCTTAGAGATGGGTTCATTAATATTATTATTGTTGTTTATTATATGCCAGGCTGTCTTTGATTTGTTTTCCGAGTTTAAAAGTAAGTGGTTGTTTTGAGCTTTTTGAGTTAATTTGACGATTTTTTTAAATTTTTTGGAATAATTACGAAATTTTTGTTTATTTTCCTCTGTGGGTTTTATTCGTTGCTGCCACAGTAGGAAGCGCTGTCTTTTACTGCATATACGAATACCCCGTGATATCCATTTAATTGATTTTCCAAATTTAACAGTTGTGTATTTTATGGGGAAGCACAGATTGTATAGTAAAAGAAACAAATCCAAGAACATATCATATGCTAAGTTTGGATCCTCGCTATTATATACCTCTGAAAAAGTTAATGATAGCAGATGGTTTTTAAATTTGAGTAGATTCTCACCCGAAATATCTCGTGTACTTTTACGCCAAGATTGTATCTGAAATGATTTATTAACTTTGATTTGGAGAATTTGCGCTGTGTGATCAGACAATGCTAAGTCTATTACTTCCCATTTACATTTTTGTCTGTAATTGTGAGCAAAATTATCTAAACAAGTGTTACTGTTAAGCCTGGTGGGAACATTTATTTCTAATTTTAGGTTATAGCTCAGGAGAAAACATTCGAGTTCCAATGTAAATCTATTTCTCAACATTGTATTTATGTTGAAATCACCACACAATACTATTTTAGAGCCATTTTTAGTACATATAATTTTTAAAATACTGTCTAAATTTTCATAAAATTTGCTTAGGTTACAAATTTTAGGAGGTCTATATATACATAGAACGATGACATTTTGTTTAACAAGTTTTATGGCACAACATTCAATTATACCTGTTACAGAGTATCTCATTATGTCTGGTAGTTCCTTGTATTCAAGCCCTTGTTTTATCAATATGCACGCTCCTCCGCGCTTTATGTTATTTCTAGAGTAACATGCTGCTAATTTATAATTTGGAATGCGTAACAGTTTCTCTTGTCCAGACATTATAAAATGCTCTGTTATACATAAGACATCAATGTTCATTTGTTTGGATAGTAGTTCTTGAATGTGAACTGTTAATATATCTGATTTATTTAAAAGACCAGCTATGTTTTGGTGCATGATATAAAAGTGATCAGACACGAAAAAAATCAGAGTTTTTGTTTACAATGGGGTCATTATTAAGATTAAATTCTGATTCGATATACATACAAGATTCTTCTCGGACAATGGTAGTTAGCATTAGTATATTACTCATTATAGTTCTCATACCATGATTATTAAGTCTTCCAGTAATTTTTGAGAACATAGTGGCATCATAGGATAAATTAAGATTAGAGTCTAGTAGCGTAGCATAGTTGTATGTATGAATGTCCAAATAAAGTAGATTACTAAACATCTCAATACGGGAATTAAACATTACGGAAGATGTAAAGAATTTAAATGTTGGTAAGCAAATAATTATATTTGTGTGTTGAATTTTTCTTAAAGATGATCTTATCTCTAAAATTAAGTTTAAATAGTTCATAGATTTTTGAAAATCCTCTTCTCCGATCATTATGACACAGAAGTCATTTTTTGTAAAATCCACTAATTTAGTATGTAAATCACTAAAAAGCTGCATAATCCCGCTGTTTGGAAATAGATAGTGACATATCTGTGAGTTGTTAAAAGTTTCTTCAGCAATAGGTAAGATCTTATTCGTTTTGTTAGCACTGACAATGCATAATTTATTTATTTTTAAGGATTGGCTGCTTTCAGTTGTGTCAGGTATCCAAACATCACTGTGAGGCGACGATGTGATTTGTTCTTTGTTTACTTCTTTTGGTGGGTGAATTTCTTTTAAGACTGACTTTGTTTTCTTTTTAGACTTGTTACGTGGGGTCGCGATTTTAAGACTTTTGCAAGGACTGTCAGTTTCCATAGTTAACTCTCTTGATGCTTTTTTTAGAATTTCATGTTTGGACATTATATCATTTAAAGCTTTTTTAAGTTCACTATTTTCGATAGATAAATTATTGATTTCATCATGTGCAGAGTTCAGTTGCAAAGTCAGTTGTTCAATTTGTTGTTTATATTCTTGGACTTGAGTGAAGTTTTCATCTACCGATGTGTTTGGTAAGCTACTAGTGGTGCCATCTAGGTTTAAATGGTTCATACTATTATCAGACGACATTGCTGTTTCAGATAGTGTGCGTGTTTTTCTAAACGTTATGTTTTCAAAGAAATTCATTGTATCTTCAAATTATTTACTTAAAAAAACTTTAGAAAAGACTTTACTTTGTCTTCACTGGGGTTTGAACTCCCGGTCGCTATGCGCATGGGTTGCCTACCAGTCTCTTGGCCGACTAGACCAGCTGATAACTATTTCGTTTGACCAAATTATACTTCGCTTGGTTATATTTATAAATTTAGAATCGGGTATGTCGTTAAAATTCGAATATTTTTTTCCATTGACGGTTATCAATTTGTAAAATTTTGATACACTTTTTTATCACTTTTCGGTACTTTACACTGTTAATAGTCTGAGAAAACACTGTATTTGGAGATAAAATGTTAGTTATTTTGTTGTTTTGATGAAGTAATCACAGCAATGACAAAGTTGATGTCTTTGCCAAAAGTGTCAGCACTTGTTCACTTGAAATGCTTAAAACTTTTTAATATCCATATATTAGCACTGGATAACACTGTCACTTAGTTATTGAAGTTCACTTTAACTGTTGAACTGTTTAGATTACGTAATAACTTATAAAGACTATTTTTAAAAACATAAATAATACGGAGCTGATGTTTACGCGGCAACTAGCGCCATCTCTCATCCCAGTTTCAGGTATATCATCTATGGGCATTATAACTGGATCGATGACATGCACAAATTCAGCATTCCTCATATACTTGGGTCCATGCCACCACAGTAAATTATCCTTCAAAGAAGAAGGACTTACACCTCGAGACAGACAGTCTGCTGGGTTCTCGGCAGTGTTGACATAGAACCATTTATAAGAGGAAGTTATCTGAAGTATTTTCTTAACTCTATTAGCAACATACATGTTTAATTTTACAGGTTCGGTTTTGAGCCACGCAAGTACTATCTTAGAGTCTGAATACAAATAGGTACGAACATTATATTTTAGAGATAATTCAGTATTAACTTTGCTTGACAATGTAGCTAACAATAATGCACTTTCAAGCTCTAGTCGAGGTATTGTTAGTGCTTTGTTTTTAGGATTGATGCGTGACTTTGAGCAAAATAAGTTAATAGTTACACATTTATCAGGCCCCATTACTCTTAAATATAAGCAACAACCATAGGCGACGCCAGAAGCATCAGAAAAGCCTACTAGTTCAAAGTTATTACATATTACAGTTTTAATATTTCTAGGAACAGTAATATATGGCATATTCATCAAATCTTTGGCAAATTCAACCCATCTTTTATTAATATTTGATGGCAAAACCTGATCCCACCTTATATTATGAAACCACACTTCTTGCATTAGAATTTTTGCTGAGACCAATATAGGTCCCACAAGACCGAGTGGGTCAAAAAATTTACTTATAAAACTAAGCATTTCCCTCTTAGTATATTCAGGTTTTAAGTCTTTTACAGGACATTGTATTTCTAAACCATCAGTTTTCACATTGTATATTAACCCTAATGTTTTAATATACAAACAGTTTTTATCAAAATCTTTTATATCTAATTGATGTAAATTAACAGAAATGTCTACGAGTAAGCTACTATCATTTGAACACCATTTATGTAATGCAAAACTACCCATGCTCAATAATTTGCAAAGCTCATTCTTGGTCTGGTTTAGCTCATAGATATCATCACTACCAAATTGTATATCATCGACATAACTGGAGTTTTGCAAACAAAATGCAGCTAAAGGATACTGATCTTTATATCTTTGCGCTAATTCAACCAAGCAGCGAGTGGCAAGGAAGGCAGAACTTTTTAATCCATATGTTACAGTCTGTAGTTGAACACACTGAACAGGATTTTCCCTGGATTCTCTCCAAAGAATATTTTGCAACCCACACTGTTTTTCATCCAAAAGGACTTGTCAAATCAAATCAAATCAAATCAAATCTTTTTATTGTGGGCATAGGTTATACAGATAGATGTTAGGTAAATTACAGTTCCATTATGTCCTGCCTAGTAGGCATACAATAATTAAGTATATTGTCTATACATAGCTTTAATATCACAGAGTAAGACATACTTGTATGTTCTGAACAGAGTCAATATGTCAAACAAATCGCTTTGGACAACAGGTCCATTCAACAAAATATCATTTAGCGCTAAACCATTTTTTGTTTTTGCACTTCCATCAAACACAGCCCTGACTGGTGTTGTTTTACTGTTACGATTTACAATAGGATGATGAGGAAGAAAGTTTAACCTGCCTAAATCTAGGTTTTTGCTTTTAGTATCTAAGTATTTTGCATGACCCTGCTGAACATAATCAGATATAAATTTTTTATATTGTTGAAACAATTTATTATCTTTAGCAAATCTTTTTTCTAAATTATGCAATCTGCTCAAAGCCATGGGCAATGAATGCCCTAACCCTGTATTATCAAAATCAACTTTCAAAGGCAAAGCAACACTAAACCTATTGTTTTCTAATTTTACAGAATCCTGAAACATTTGCTCAGCCAGCTCATGCTCAGAAGTATCCTCTTTGAACACCTTGGGGACATTTTCAAATTCCCAAAATTTTAAAATTGTTTGTTCAAGTTGACTATCCTTAGTAATGCATGTGTTACATACCTTTGAATAATTATTTGGCTTTATTAGCAAACAGAGATTAGAAGAGCTTATTCCTCTTGAAGTTATAGGCAAACTGCCTGCTACAACATAACCCAAACTTGTATTTATCAGGTATGGTCCTGATGGAGTGACAGGCAGGCACTCACGGCGCAGCACCTGGAAAAAAATGTCACACCCCAATAGCAAAGACAGTTCACTAGTTTTATTGAAGTTTTTGTCAGCTAGTTCCACATAAGAAGGAAAAGTCAATTGAGAAATGTCAAAAGACTGTTGCGGTAATGGACATGCTATATTTTTTACAACACAGCATGAAACTGATACACTGTTGGTATTTACTGTTGAGTAAACAGTAAACTTAGCCCTGCATGTTACATTTTGTTCACCTCCTTGACATACACCCAATATAAGCTGATCAGTCTTACTCAATTTACATTTAATGTTGTCAGCCAAGCCTTCTGTGGCAAATGATACTTGACTCCCAGAGTCAAGCAGAGCCCTAGCAGTAACAAACGTGCCATCATTTTTGACCAAGCGCACCATAGTAGTGGGCAATAAGACATCTGTGTAAGCTGTAGCACTAGATAAAGCCACCCGGTTAACCCCAGCATTACTTTCATGCTTATCAAGCAATGCTATATTGCTAGATGCGTCACCTTGAGATGCATTATTGTGCAAAAGCGTATTATGCCTTTGCCCACATGTCACACACTTTATTTTTAGCAAGCACTTGCCATTATGGTTGTTAAGACACACTTTACAAAGCTTGTTGTCATTGACAAAGGATAATCTTTCCTTTTCAGAAGCTAATTTAAATTTTGAACACTCATAAAGCTTATGTGCTTGCTGACAATACTTACATAATGCCGACTTGGATGTGCTTACACCGCTTATTACCCTTGGCTTCTGGACATGGGTAGACTTATCATCGGTGGTGTTTTCCATTGCGATGGCCCTTCGTTCCAGAAAATCTAGAAACTCAGACAACTTAGGTATATCCTTGCCATGGCGTTCTTGATGGATTCCTCGGTTTGTGTAAGTCTACCTTTTTGGACACTATATTAACCAGCAAAGTGTCCCAGTGCTCCACCGGCTCCTTCAGATTCTTTAGTGCTGCAATGTTTAAGTTTATCACTGAAACAAGAGACCTAAGACCTTGAGCAGTGCATTTTGTGACTATGGGCAACTCTAGAATGTTATTTACATGATGATTGACTATAAGTAATTTATTATTGAATCTGTTGTTTAACAATTCCAATACAACATTATAATTTTCGTCATTTAGAAGTAATTTTTTTATTAGATCTAGAGCCTCCCCAGCCAAGAATGAGCGTAAATAATGTAGCTTTTCACAGAAACTTAGCCGACTATCTGCATCAATAACTGATTTAAACATGTTAATGAATGGTGGATAATCCACTACATTTTTGCCATTAAATGTTGTTAAATTTATAACTGGTAACTTTTTAAATTCACCTTTAGTAGGTTTAGTGTCCTTATTCAAAGATATTATTGCAATTGCTGTATTCAAAGCTGAAACTGTAGTATAATATTTTTCTTCCACCTCACTATAATCTTCCTTATCGCTAGGACTCAGACACAATATTTTTTTGTTAAGAGTTTCGTACTCCCCAAATGATTCTGATAATTTCTTACACTTTTCTTTGAGCAACTCTTCTTGTAATTCGGTGAGATCATTGTGTAAAAATTTGAACAATCGAGTAATACTACCTTTTATGTAGCCTCTTTGGGCTAACATTCCTGTAAGACGGCCATTGTACCGATCGTTCGCAGTTTTGCTATTACAATTAAACTGCGTCTTTAACTTTTATGTATGTAAATGTACAAATCGTTGTGCACAAACACTCAACAAAGGAACAACAAAATGGCGTACTTCGTCGGTATTGATGAATTGACAAAATCGCCGCAGACACACTTCGCGTTTTTTCAACACGGGTAACCTAACGAGATGCGATGCCGACGAATCACGAACCCCCGCGACGTTGATTATGTTGGCAGAATCTGCGCGGTGTCGTTTTTTCTTTTTTCTGATTGGTGCTTTCAAAAGTCGCGTCACTTGCACTTCGCGTTCCAGATGCAGAACAAAAACTACATGTTGATCTTGATTTTGTTGTCGTCTCTTTCTTGTTCAGTAAAAATTGATCAAAATAGGTACCATAAAAATCAATGTATGGTTATGTTTGTTATTTTTTACTAGTTGATGTTATGATTCCCCGCTTGATTCTTGAAGGCCCCGCAAGCCAGCAGATGATGCCCTGATGTATAGTACTGAATTGTCAGCAATCCTCCGAGCCCTTCGCCAAGATCACAGGAAATTCTCCTCCACGTGTTTTATTTTTCACTCGCAGCAGGAATCAAACTTCTTAGGTATCGAAACCAACTTTTCGGTCTCGGAACCAATTTTTCGGTATCGGAACCAAATTTTTCGGTATCGGAGCCAAATTTATGTTCGTGGCGTGAACATAAAGGAATATTGTGTTTAATTAAACTCACTTTAAAGTTGAATTAATTACTTTTTTAATCCAACACACAAATCAATGGTTGAGAGAAATTTTTCTTCTTTTTCAGTTGCTAGTACACACAATTAACACCTTTTTATGTAGCCATTATATAAAACAAAATATAAACTTAAATCTAGGTTCGGATACGAACAGGTACCACAAAAAACAGGCGACATCGCGGTAGACCCCGGGCAAGATGGCGGGATGACCTCGACTATTCTAAACCTTTCACATAACCAGGAGGAATGAAATGAAGAAAGAATATCTGTATCTCGCCGTGGGACAACACAGACATAAAATAAATATTGTAACAACAGAAAGGGTTTAATTGGTAAATTTTGCAGACTAGCTTCAGTTTGCTTTTTATTTTGAATATGTAAGTTGCACTTATGGTAATGTAGAAATGAGATATATCTGTTACTGAATTATTTAAAATTCAGTCAAATCTACTAGACAAATATGTGTGTCTCATTAAACGATTGATTTAACTCAATTTTGTTTCAATAATAAACGATTTTTTTTTCTATATTCTAATGGCAATAGGCTCCGTATGGTGTCGGACGTAAAGAATCTCACCATCCCATATCTTCCCGTGGGTGTCGTAAAGAGGCGACTAAGGAATACACCAGAGAATGGGCAGCAGCATTCTCTATGCTCTTCAACAACAAACTGCGATCGCCAACCCGCCTGCCAAGCGTGGCGATTAAGGCAAACCCCCCCAAACCAAATGAATAGCACAAAGAGAAAACGGCCCCGAGTACCCGGCAGCCCGTCTACCCTCGACTACGGTAGCGGTCGAGGCGATGGCGTGGCAAGGGGTGCGAAGAATCCCCGGAGTGAACCCGGCTACCCCAATAAACACCGACGACTGGCCCTGGCAACATACTACACGCGAACACTCCGGACCGACGAGAAGATAGCCGAACTCGAGGAAGAATTGGGCAGGTTGCGATGGAGTATTATAGGGTTATCTGAAGTCCGAAGAGAGGGGGAGGACTAAATAATCCTCAAATCCGGTAACCTGGTCTATTTCCGAGAGGGTGACCGGCAGTTCCAGGGTGGTGTCGGGTTTATCGTCCACAAGTCCCTTGTAAACAACGTGGTGAAGATCGAGAGTGTGTTGACCAGGGTGGCATACCTTATACTCAGAATATCCTCGAGATATTCGCTGTAGGTCATACAGGTCTACACACCGACCTCGGCACAGGATAGCTCTATAGCCATGCATGGTTTCAAAACTCACTTCATCGTTGTTATGGCGGACTTCAACGCAAAACTGGGCAAACGAGACGAGGATGAGCTGCATGTGGGGCAATTTGGAGTTGGACGTCGGAACCACCGGGGTCACCTACTGGCCAGTTATCCGCCAAACCGGAGCTTCTGAGGGAGATCGAGAAATTCTATGGGCAGTTGTACACGTCAACCAGTAAACCCGTCGCGAATCTAGTAAAAGACCCTAGAGCTAGATTGACCCGTCACTATACCAAAAACATACCGGACGTCAGCCTGTACGAGATTAGGATGGTTCTTAAACAGCTTAAGAACAACAAGGCACCGGGTGATGACGGCATTACGGCCGAACTCCTGAAGGCGGGTGGAAAACCAATACTTAATGCCCTTCAGAATCTGTTTGGTGCCATCATACTCGGGGGGAAAACGCCACAGGCATGGTGCAGGGGTGTGGTGGTACTCTTTTTCAAGAAGGGTGACAATGTTCTGTTGAAGAACTATAGGCCCATCTCACTTCTTAGCCATGTCTACAAGCTGTTTTCAAGAGTCATCACGAATCGTCTCGCGCGCAGGTTTGACGATTTCCAGCCAGAAAAGGCTTTAGCACCGTAGACCACATACATACGCTGCGGCAGGTTATACAGAAGACCGAAGAGTATAACCTGCCTCTCTGTTTAGCGTTTGTGGACTAAGAGAAAGCCTTCGATTCAATCGAGACTTGGGCTGTACTGCAGTCTCTCCAACGGTGCCAAATCGACTACCGGTACATCGAGGTGTTGAAGTGTTTGTACAAAAAAGCCACCATGTCAGTCCGACTTCAGGATCAGGCATCAGAACCTATCTTTCTGCAGCGAGGTGTGAGACAGGGAGATGTCATATCTCCGAAACTGTTCACCGCTGCACTGGAGGATGTCTTCAAGTTTCTGGACTGGATAGGGCTAGGCATCAACGTCAATGGCGAGTACATCACTCACCTTCGGTTTACCGACGATATAGTGGTCATGGCTGAGACCATGGAGGACCTCAGTATAATGCTCGATTACCTAAGTAGAGCTTCCGAAGACGAAGTTCTCAAGACGAAGGTCTATGACCAGTGTGTGTTGCCAGTGATGACCTATGGCTCTGAGACGTGGTCGCTCACAATGGGCCTCATCAGAAAGCTTACAGTCACCCAAAGGGCAATGGAGAGGGCTATGCTCGGAGTATCCTTGCGTGAAATGTAAAGATCCGCAAGAGAACCAGGGTTACCGACATAGCCCGAAGAATTGCCAAACTTAAGTGGCAGTGGGCAGGGCACATTGCTCGCAGAACGGATCGCCGATGGGGCAGAAAAGTTCTGGAGTGGCGACCGCAAACCGGAAGACGATGCGTTGGAAGGCTTCCCACCAGGTGGACCGATGACCTGGTGAAGGTTGCGGAGATTCGCTGGATGCGGGACGCACGGGACCGGTCAATGTGGCGACACTTGGGGGAGGCCTATGTCCAGCAGTGGACGTCTTTCGGTTGATATGATGATGATGTTGATGAATGGCAATAATTTAAGTAATGTCCTACAATTTGACTCCACCTTGAATTAGCTTGTACAAAAGCATGTGTGGCAGTGCAACGTGACTAAGTCGATTGGAGTGGAGAGAAGTTACTAAAACTCTAAGAATATAGATACCATTTATGACCACTGGATATCATACGTAACACCCATCATTAAAAGATTGCTAGTTCAAAAATAAATTTTTCCATGTTTTCAGAAAACTATGAATTTTTGAAAACTATAAAAATAAAGCGAGTGAAACAATTTAATCCCTTTTTATACCCTTGAATGAAGGGTATAAAATAATAATGTTCACATTTCAGAAGAAATAGAAGACAACGTAGACATAACATGTTTATGAGTACATTTATTAACAAAAATATCTAGTTTTTTTTTTTCTCTGAAAAAAACATATTCGTGAGATAGGCTAATATTTGTTAGATTTGAGAATAGATGAAATGTTGTCTTAAGCATCTTCATATTAAAAAAATTAATACTAACATGTTATAATTATTATGGAGAGAGTGAAGTTACGAAAGCTTGTATTAAAAAAATATTTATTAAGGCTCCTGCAGAAAAGTGCGGCGGGGCAATGCCGCAATGTAGCGACAAACCTACTAAAGACATGTTTCTACCAATTTTGTAAAACATGCTTATTTAAGGTTTGTCTTGCAAAGATAAAAGATAAAAGCTAAAAGTTAGTAAATTTAAGAAAAAAGAAGAGTTAATTCAATTCGGAGATGAACTCTTTCATTTCCACACAAAAAAATTATTACTCAACGGCAAGCACTTATTAAATTCTCCTCTAAATACTGCCGTTTTCCTTAGCCCAACCATTTAATTGCCCACTAGGCCCTCATGGGATCACACTCCCTTTCGTGATCGCGTCTCAGCTGGATAATTATGATAAACGACAGACCCTCACCGAAACAATTTATTGTTATTTTTGAGATATCCGACTTCTATTTTGGCGGGCCTATTGCCGCTGTTATTAATAGCCGGGCAAGAAAATTCTACCGTCGAAAACACCATAGTTAGGCAGAGAACAAAAGCAAATTTAATAAATATTCCATTCTCATCTATATTCTAAGTCATTTCCTCAACTTGACTCAAACTCGGCTCAGCGTCCCTCAAATAAATTGACAATTATAGCTTGTTACTAATAACAACTGTCCCACTGCAGGTTCCCATCGAGATTACGACTCTCAGTGTCTTTGTCAAGTAGAGTTGCGAAAGTTGCCTTCAAAAGAACATAGAATATGGGTGTTATATAGAAAATTGTATCATATTTAAGAATCAAACTTGTAGCAAAATTAATCAAGCATATTCTTCGTCGATTTATTTAATTATTTAAGAATCACCAACAAGTGTTACAAAAACATAAAACTTACACACAATATATAAATTGGTACACATTGCATCATTATCCTATAGTGCACACTCAATTACAGACAACCACAGCTTTTACATAGCCGAGCATACACAGCTTAATATAATTGATTAAGAATAT
The DNA here is from genome assembly GCA_949775005.1 of Orthosia gothica. Taxonomy (NCBI): domain Eukaryota; kingdom Metazoa; phylum Arthropoda; class Insecta; order Lepidoptera; family Noctuidae; genus Orthosia; species Orthosia gothica. The sequence goes on from OX459056.1 coordinate 11,318,416, forward strand.
TAAAAAAAGTATATAATAAAAATTAATTCACATGCGATACAAATACTAAATACAAAAAAAAATACAAAACATTTAAACTTAGTGTTACCTGAATGTCAAATAATAATAACAGTCGATTGTTGTTTTAATAATTAAGAATTCACTTAACCGCACTCACGGCTCAAAAGAGCGATCAAAAATTTAACAAAAAATACTTTCGTTAAGTACCCTTTCAGCACCAATGGATTATGAATGACATGCTAAGACAATGAGGCTGTTCACACGATTTTACCGACTAGCGTAACTCACAGGTTACGTAATAGTATACATGCCTACATACTTCATATTATAACTGCGAAAGTAACTCTGCCTGTCTGTTTCTTTGTTACCGCTACATTAAGGCATGAAAAACACCTAAACTAGTGTCCGACCGAAAGTTCGGTTTCGGTTTTGGCCGAGTTTCGGCAAAAAAAACCAGTTTCGGTTTCGGCGCCAAACCTGCTCGAAACTACGACCGACACCGAAACTGCATTCGGGAGTTCTCGCGCTGAGATCGGTCATGTTCGGCGCGTTAAATTCCATCCAAGCGAGTAACCGACGAAGACATTTAGCCCCGACCACGTGCCTGATCATGTCGTGACTGGCTTGTGTTTGCAGTTCGTTCTGTTTGTCAAGAGTTTTCGAGAGATTTATTTTGATGAAGATATAGAAATAAAGACAGACTGGTTATAATAACGTTTTCTTTATTTTGCCCCCAAAATATGATCCTTGTAAGGAAGTTTCGGTTTCGGTTGTAAAAACCAATTTCGGCCGGACACTAACCTAAACGGCTGAACGGACTTGTAAAAACTTATTTCACAGGTTGACCTGTATTATGATATAGGATACTTTTTATACTGATAGTATATTTCGTTTGGAGAGTAAAATCCGGTGGATAAAGCTAGTGTTATCTTTAAAGAAGCGCGAACCCCTTTACTTACTAAGTTTGATCCCCGAGTCAGGAAAATTGTTATCGTGTTTTTCCATTAGAAAATTGGCAGTAGCACAGGAGATTCGCTGTAACCGGGTTTGTCTAATGGGGTGACCCCGTAGGTATATGGGCTTTCAAACATAACTTGGCGCAGTGGTTGAGCAATTAACTGCTACAGTGTGTTTCGCGGGTTCAATTCCCTCACGGAACAAATATTTGTGTGACCCACAGATAGTTGTTCTGGCTCTGGGTGTTGTGTAAGTGAGTTTATATGTTTGTAAACGCACTCACGATATAGGAAGAAATTCCTAGTGTGTGGCAAAGTAAAAAAATAATAATAATAACTGGCCATAATACTCTTCTGCTTTCCCCTTCAGTGCACAGGCGTGGTGTTTTGGAGCTTCGTGTATAAAGGTACTTCAAAATTTTTCAACAACTGATAAAATTAGGGTTGATATACTAAGAAGATTTTTATTTTACATTTCTTCGGTGGTTACGAGAAGTATGTAAGTCTTGTTTGTCCCAAAAACGTCGTTTTTATGCGGTTTCCAAGAATTGTTGAATACGGTCCCAGATTTCTAGCTAAAGATTTAGTTAGAATATCCTAGTTACTGTAAAATAAAGCTGATACTCATGGAAGATTTTATGTGCTCTAGTTCAAAGAGATTAGGCAACGCAGTATACATGTTAGATTTTGTTAGCTGTAGTACTGGCAATTTTAAAACGAGTTCTAGTTTTTAAATAAAAAAAGAACAAACAAAAAACATCCAGAATGCGTTGAGTTTCCAGAAAAACTCCACAGAGTTAACGATTTATCTAAACTAAACGAGATTAAGGAACAGTTTTAATAGTTTGGAACAAAAACTTCGTACAGTTCTAAAGTAAGCCGTTGAACAATTCAACCTTATTTCGTGACGAAAAAACTTACTCTGAAATTCGCAGACGCTACTTAATCTTGGACAAAAAAGAAACAAAGAGCTGGCAACCCTGTGACATCATTATTGTAGGCAACACTGTGTGTTTAACCGATGTTGCCTACTTAGAAAATTATGGGGTAAGAGTGCCCTGCGTTAAATGCTTGCATATGGTGCCCGCAGTTAATCGTCGGCTTGTGCAAAAGCTTGTCGCTATCATTTGTTGAGTATTAGTGTTACTTTGCCTACAAAGCCTATTTAATAAGTAAAATGTAGAAGCTCCCGCAGACAGGCGTGAGACACTAATGTTATAACACGAATTCTATGCAAACGGTTGCATAGAATTCGTTTTATCTACATACTGGCTTCTGCCAGCTGCTTCGCCCGCGTGACTGTTGAAAATTATCCTATGGGAATATATTTTCGGGATGAAAAGTATTCTATGTGCTATTCCAGACTATAATCTATCTTTGTGCCAAATTTCATCCAAATACGTCCAGCCGTTTGAGCGTAAAGAAGTAACAAACATACACACACACACTTACAAACTTTCGCTTTTATAATATTAGTGTGATAACATTTTAAGTCTTAATGTTATGGAAAGCTTTGTCACATATTAGTCGAGTCGCACCTGTCTGCGAGAGCTTTAATAGTCTTTTTTTTATTAATTATGTTAGGGTTTTAGCTGACCATCAAAATAGGAACTTTATCCATATCTAATCAAGAGTAGAAAAAAAATTAAAAGTATTTAACCTACGAAAGCAAACGAGCAACGTAATAAATTCACAAATAAATTAATAGACAAAAAAACTGTCACCTCCAACAGGAATATCGCTCCGTTCATAAATTATATGAAATAAAATTCCAAAGTGGATACTTGAAACCAATCTTGATTGTTAATTGAATCCTAATGATTACGTCTCGGACTCATTAGGACTGATCTTTAGTTTCAATCATTTAAATATCTTCATTATTCTTTCATGTCCTTGGAGTAATTTAAGACTCCCACAGACAGGTGCGACTCAAAGTTTGACAACGCGTTCTTATCGATGTATGGATAATATAACCGTAGAACTATTTCTATTAAACAATGGTGAACAACAGAGGAGCTCGTGGCTAAATAATAACAGCCGCACTGGTCGATTATCAAGGTTAAGCAACGCTTGACGAGGTCGGTCCGTGGATTTACCAAACATTTCAATATACCGAGTTGCCTCCGTGCCTCGGAAAGCACGTTAAGCCGTTGGTCCCGGCTGTCATTTGAAGTTCTTTGACAGTCGTTACGGGTAGTCAGAAGCTTGAGATCTGACACCAGTCTTGTCAAGGGGTACCGTGTTACCCAGTTACTGGGTTGTGGAGGTCAGATAGGCAGTCGCTCCATGTAAAACACTAGTACTCAGTTGAATCCTGTAAGACTAGAAGCCGTCTCCATTATAGTTGGGAAAAGGCTAGGCAGATTGATTGGTTATGGAATTTGTAATACTTATTATGGCAACCAAGCCATTAATTTTCATGTGAGTGTACTATTTTTAGAACTTCGGATTAATTCATAATATCAATAAAAAGATTTTAATAAATAAACGCAATAAAATCTTACACTACATTCAGTTATGTTTTTTAAGCTGCCTTATGTAAAATAAAACAAATATCGAAATAATAATAATTTATTAAGAAATAAAAATAACATTAAATGTAATCAAACTTATCATTATCTAACTGTTGCATTCCGCTGCTGGACATAGGTATCTCCTAATACACTGAGTAGGTACGATCCTCATCTCATTTTACTTAATCTAAACTAATATTCTAGAGAGGTACAGTTTGTGAGTTTGTGAGGTTGTAGGAGGTAATCTCTGGATATATCTACAAAACTGATTTAGATGCAATTTGGCATGGGGATAGTTTGACCCTGGGAAGGACATAGGATAGTTTGTATTCCCTTGGGATGATAAAACCCATTTTACGTGGGTGAAGCCGCGGGCAGAAGCTAGTGGTAAGTAAAACACTACAAAGATATAAATAAATAATTTAGAATATTTACTTTACACGTTACATAACAACATGTAACATTTACCTATATTTATCAATCTACATTGTTACACTAGTACATTAGCTCAAAAAATAAAACTGGTTATAATTTTTACGTCCCATGACTTCTCACTCAAACATAATTATCGGTTTAGACCTTAGTTCTATCTTCACTTTATACAATTATTTTTGCGTTAAGAAGGTCGGTACAGACACAGCCAGTCAACCTATCATAACTATCAACATTAATAAATAAAACGTTTTGCTAGTTAGTTTGAATTATGGGCTTGTACACAAAATTGCGATGCGAATTCGCAACGCAGAAAACAGCTAAGCAGTAACAAGCAACAAGCTCGTAGATTTTTGCGATGTGACGTCGCATCGCAGTTTTGTGTACAAGCCCTAAACCTGTACACGTAGGTTTATAAGCCCCTCCAAATATAGATCACAAAACAAACAATTTCAAGCCACTCCAACACGACCTTCACTGACATAGTTGCCTTGTAAAGTTTCCTGGAAAAATAATACAATTGCCATATTTCTCTTAGTAGTGAACAAATAATTATTTTCAAGTGTATAGCAACGGAGTCTTAAAAATATAAAAAACATTAATGCCCTTAGTTCTATTGTTTTAAGGACTTTTGTATAAATAAACGTAATATTAAAATGTATTCCTATCAACATTATAAATGTGAGTATTTCTAACTCTTTCATGCAAAAACTACCAACTGGATTAAATGGAAAACTTAACAGTTGTATAGGTTAACCATCAGAATTACACAGATATTAAAATAATTTATATTATGTTAAGTAGGAATTTCACGCGAGCGAAGCCGCAGGGGGTAACTAGTACGCAATGACCGTAATACTTATGAAATGTCTTCTAAAATACTTATTTTAGGTACAGTGTTTTAGTCACTATTAATCTCAATTCGCATTCAGCTCAGCACGTTTCAGCTCACAAGCTTGTCCTCTACATTCGCATAGTGAGTCGGTTACTGCAGACCACACCTTTTGCACCAGTGAGTCTGATCGATTCACACTACCGTATTCTGCCATGCATACATTTTCAAAATACATTTTAATCACCAGCTGAAATTTGTAAAGGGATCCTTTGTCTGTTATTTATCTAACATGCATCAGAAAATGACTTCTAAAAGCAGAGACTGATCGATTTCAGACTCATAATGTCTATCAAAGAGTTCTTGAATAAAAAATACCAATTTAAATGCCAAACCAATTCCTTTAGTTGATTTTCTAAATCTCATCTCCACATAGGTAACAAGTACTCTCGACCTAATCGATTCTACGTAGCTGGCACGAGAATATAAATCAAAACCATTCATAATTTCCGTCTATTGTCAGACAGCAATTTTTCTTATATGCCTAAAGTAGGCATTATTCAATTGTACCTATCGCCTTATCGTCGACAAATATGCTTTTGTCAATAGAAATTGGAACTGAATGTAGACAATGTGTTGTGATACTGAAACAAGCAAACAAAGCGAATGGATCTCATGTTTCAATGGAGACTGGGGCCGGGCGGCCTATCATCGGTAAAATGTCATTCATTGATGAATTCAATGGCTCCATATTTACTTCATTGAGTGAGGAAGACAGTGCAGAGTGTAACGAAGCATTTTTAAAGGCGATAGTTCAAAACGTAAGGTAAACCTCAAAGGAATGCTGTCTAGAATGGAATTCTTAAAGGAACCTCATTAACAAGCACGGGACAATTTTATTATAAAGAAAACAGAAACATTCGAAAACTATTTTACTAACAAGCACCCATGACATAAATATAAATTATTAGACTAAGACTAGAAAAAAATGCTACCATGACCCACGCAGCGAACTTTTACGAAAAGATATTTCGATATAATAATATTCTATAAAATATTATAAAACCGGCCAAGTGCGAGTCGGACTCGCGCACGAAGGGTTCCGTACCATTATCGCAAAAAAACAGCACAAAAATCACGTTTGTTGTATGGGAGCCCCACTTAAATATTTATTTTATTCTGTTTTTAGTATTTGTTGTTATAGCGGCAACAGAAATACATCATCTGTGAAAATTTCAACTGTCTAGCTACCACGGTTCTTGAGATACAGCCTGGTGACAGACAGACAGACGGACCGCGGAGTCTCAGTAATAGGTTCCTGTTTTTACCCTTTGGGTACGGAACCCTAAAAACTACGTATTATCTTCTATAATATAAAAATGAATCGCAAAATGTGTTGGTAAGCGCATAACTCAACAACGCATGGACCAATTTGGCCAATTCTTTTTTTTAAATGGTCGTTGAAGTTCAAAGATGGTTTTTACGGGGAGAAAAATTCTAATAATTGCGGAAAAAAAAAATAGCCCTTTTCTTTTTCCCATACAAAAGTTTTCTAACTAAAACGTAGAGTCAATTTGAGCTTTATTGCTATTGTATAAGCTATTTTTGCTTTGTGTGGGGTAGGGTAGTGTCGGGTAGGGTAGGGTAGGGTAGGGTAGTGTAGTGTAGGGTAGGGTAGTGTAGGGTAGTGTAGGGTAGGGTATTGTAGTGTAGTGTAGGGTAGTGTAGGGTAGTGTAGGGTAGTGTAGGGTAGTGTAGGGTAGTGTAGGGTAGTGTAGGGTAGTGTAGGGTAGTGTAGGGTAGTGTAGGGTAGTGTAGGGTAGTGTAGGGTAGTGTAGGGTAGTGTAGGGTAGTGTAGGGTAGTGTAGGGTAGGTAGTGTAAGGTAAGGTAGATAAATGTTTGGTATTTTTATGGCAAAACAAAGTTTGCCGGGTCAGCTAGTATTTGATAAAGCTAAAGACAAAAACAGTCTTCCGACATTTAAGATATTTTCACTTTATAAGTCGGTTGTTTTACTTTGTAAAAAAACAACTAACGAAGAATTTAGTGAGATACTTTGCGACATTGCCACTGATAGGCAAACATAACTCAAATGTTTTGACGCTACTTGGAATAAATAAATGTGCAGACGGGAGCAGAAATATGTATGTTACTCATAGCGAAATTCAAGAACCAACTTAATTTTCTTCCCAACTGAATTTATGAAATATTTTACATATTTAACTAATTAGGAATTCGTATTTGTTCGCTAGTAATGAAAGGGGAGGTTGACATTAGTAACAATATTATTATTGTTTACTTTTCTATCCTTAATTATTTTTGCTACTTTTTTTTATTGATATTTGTGTGTTCAAAAGACATATAATTAGTAAAGGTTCCAACAAACAGGCGCGATGCCTCAATCCAACAACGCGTATTTATAGTTTTTTTTTGTTCTGGATAATAATTTAAATAAAATCGCGTTGTCTCGCTGTCGAGACCCGTCTGTCTGCGGCTTAACTTGAATATCTGCAATAAAATACTGAATAAGTAGGTCATTCATCATGACTGCGCAGAAATCTAGGTTAGCTACGAAGCCAGTTGAAACATGAGCAGAGCATATAGTCAACTTATTAGTCCTGGGGAATAATGACATAATGGGGGAAGGGAGAATATGTCATAATGGAAGACAGATTGATAACAATATGAGGGAGTTATTAGTACAGCAGTAGGCGGTAGACGAACGAGGAAATCCGACATAAAGTAAGACTTAATGCCTTCAGAATTCTACCGGAAGCAATTTTTGTTTCGGTCTTTTGTGCTTTGGACATATATGTTATTGTAATCACATTCTATCTATATTTGAGATGAGGGTGGAATTTAATATGATGTTTCTTGCTCTAGCATTTTTCATATTCGTGTTTTTAGTTTTGTTCATTTAAAAAACGTTGCCCCCCACACTAGGCATTTCACCTGTATCCTAGGTACGTTTACAATAATATAAACTCAAATACACTAACTCAGACCCGGAACAACTATCTGTGGGCCATTCAAATATTTGTTCCGTGCGGGAATCGAACCCGAGACACACACCGCAGCAGCTGATCGCTCAACCCCTGCGCCAACCGTCTCGTCAAAACCGTGTTTTTTGTTGTTAGAGCGTTATATAATCTTCTCTGTATTAGTAGTATTTAAACCCTTTGAAGTAAACAGTAAAATGTCCATCTGAGAAGAGGCAGACAAGGAAGGACCTTATCACGTAGTACCTACATTTTGTCTTATACTAAAAGGTTTAGGGGAGACAAAGCCATCTCCCAAGAGAGTTCACAGACCCTACCTGCGGTTGCCTTTAAAACAAACGATTTTAACCGTATATAGAAATACCTTTTCACCTGAAATATCGTCATAACTACTTCCACACGTTAGCTCAACATACATCAAATTTCCAGACTGCTTAAGAAGCTTGCTTTGTCTAAACAAGTTATGATCAAGAATGTTCACTTTGCCTCTTAAGAACAAACTTCAGACTGCCCAAGAATGAGAACTTTGTACTTATACAAACAACAAGACAAGATGTTAAGACAAGATGTCTTAACATCTTGTCTCTTACTATTATTATTGAAGCTTAAAAATATGCTCGTTTCATCACTGAGGTACTTTATGACTTTTGATCCCTATTGTAGTTCTGTAACGTCTTTAGCCGTAATTGCTATTGCTTGGTATTATTACAATAATTATGTGCAGTAGGTGCTCCTGTATGTTCTGAGTACCTACTGTTATTAGTAAAACTGATTTATCATGCCATTGACAAGAGCAATCTCTTATGGTAGAAAATTAATTCACTGATTTTATTATTAAAACAGACCAATCATAAACCATCGTCATCTTCCTGCCCTTGTTCGATGTTATTTGGAGTTTCTTCTTCCAATTCGTCAATCATCAGTCAATCATGCTTTCACTGACTCCCTTTTCTTTTTCCTCACATATCAAAATATTCTTCACCTTTATATTTTTTATAAGTTAGCTATTATATTATTTATTATTATATTTATTTATTATATTATATTATTTATAATTATATTATTATAATATAAATAATATAATATATTTATATATTATATTTCTTATTGGACTAGTTTTTTCAATATAGTCAATCAATCCAATTCAGTTAAAAGCGTATTGAGAGCGCGTCTTTATCCGTGAAATGATAGCGACAGCCTCAAAATGTGATTTAACGATTCTAATTAATTTGATTCCATACAAAACATAGCCCTCACTCCCCACAGCGACCAAGCTTATTCCTATCGCCCCATTATTCGCGTAAGTGGTTCAGACGTTCGAAGTAATTGTTGGGCCTTCAATCTGTACGAGCCCACCTGATCCCACGCAAGGCGCGTATTGTGCGTGTCAGTCTGACGGGGCTTTATAGGAGCTTAATAAAATGTAATGATAGTTGTGTGGGTTCTTCGCAAGGCTACAGTGAAGGTAACTAAGGAGACGAGTGGTCGTTAGGTTTTGATGAATGAGGTGTTCTAATGATAAATGTTTTATTAAATTCTAACGACAGGCAAATTGTTGTCAATTGAGAACAATTTGCCTGAGCTAGGCAGTGTCATCTATCAGCGATAACGAGATGGTTTTATATGGTGTCGGACGTAAAGAATTTCACCATCCCATATCTTCCCATGGGTGTCGTAAGAGGCAACTAAGAGAAACGCCAGCTGCGTTCTCTGTGCACTTTAACAACAGACTGTGATCGCCATCCCACCTGCAAAGCGTGATGATTACGGCAAATCCCCCAAACCAAAATAAATATCAAAATGAAAAAACGGCTACTAGTGCCCGGCAGCCTGTCTATTCCGACTATGGTAGCGGTCGATGATATGGCGTGGCAAGGGGTGCGAAGATTCCGCGGACGAGCAACGGGACGAGACAGCAACTAGAATTCAAACTGACGGCTGGCCCAGCCAACATTTAACACGCGTACTCTTCGGACCGACTAGAATATCATGGAAATCGAGGAAGAATTAAGCAGGTTACGATGGAGAATCATAGAGTTATCTGATGTCCGAAGAGAGGGGAAGGACTCAATAATCCTTAAATCGGGGAAGTTGCTCTACTTCCGAGAGGGTGATCGGCAGTCCCGGTAACTTGTTCTACTTCAGAGGTGGTGTCGGGTTTATCATCCTCAAGTCCCTTGTGACAAAGGTAGTGAATATCGAGAGTGTGTCGACCAGGGTGGTGTACCTTATACTCGGAATATCCTCAAGATATTCACTGAAGGTCATACAGGTCTACGCCCCGACCTCGGCACACCCCGACGATGAAGTAGAGAAATTCAAATTCAAATTCAAATATATTTATTGCTCAACACAGTACATATTCAAACATTTCCAGATGTCAAGTGAATGCGCAGTCCACTGTGTTGCACCAATTTAGGCATGCAAAATTATCATTAAAATTACACATGCTCATAAATTCAAATTAATACCTTACAAAATCCCATAAATTAATACCCTATAGAATGTCATAAATTCAAATTAATACTTTAAACAATGTCATAATGTCAAAATAATACCCTATTAAATGTCATAAATTTAAGTTAATACGTTATACAATGTCATAAATTCAAAACTATTAAGTTATAGAATGTCATAAATTCAAAACTAATAAGTTATAAAATTTAATAAAAACAAAACTAAAAAGTTATTAAAATGTCATAAATTCAAAACTAATAAGTTATACAATGTCACAAAATCAAATTCATAAGTAAGCAATGTCAAATGAAGAATACAGAAATAACAAAATAAAAATAAAATTATTTAATAAAACAAATCGGACCCAAGTATTCACCCTAACAATATGTATTATTATTATACACAAACATTTCTATCTGACAGGTAGTCACTTGTTGTGTAGTATGTCTTTTGCATCAGAAAATTGTTAAGTTGCTTTTTAAATTTATTTATATCGTTAAGATTTAATAAAGATCTAGGTAGTTTGTTATAAATCTGCGGTGCCATTCCGAGAAAGTTTTTATGGTATACTGCTTTTTTGTGCTGTCTACCGCTTATCATATTTTTATGTCGCGTGCTGTGTAATGTTTGAAACAAGTGCAAGTTTGTTTTTACGAATAGAGCCACCTCGTATATGTACAGGCAGGGTACTGTTACTATTCGAAAAAATGGTTTACAACTTTCCGTGCTCTGAATACCACATATTGCCCTAACACACCTCTTTTGCGCTCTAAACACCGTCTCCATGTTCGTGGAGTTACCCCAATAGATAATACCGTAGCGCAGCGTTGATGTAACATAAGCATGATACGCCGTAACCAAAACTTTTTGGTGTACCTCCTTTGCGAGATTCCGTAAAGCATATGAATGCTGACTCAGGCGTTTACATACACTTTCAGTGTGAGTTTTCCATGACATGTTCCTATCCAGTTCCAGACCCAAAAATTTTGTGGTTGTCGTTTCTGATATTACTTTGTCATCATATTTTACGTTAGGTTTTTTGTGATTTGTCCGTTGCTCAAAAGTCATTATTTTAGTTTTCTCAATATTTATTTTTAAATTATTCCCGGTCATCCATTTTATTAAAACTTGGAGACAGTGGTTTATCTCTCCCTCAAGTGTCGTCGCATCATTATTGTCACTAAAAACGACCGTGCTATCATCAGCAAACAAAACCATCGGGTGATGTATTTCTTTTGGCATGTCATTAATGTAAATTATAAATAAAAAAAAGAGACCATGTATGAGGCCATTTCCAGAACCATGCATGGTCACAAAACTCACTTCACCCTGGTCATGGCGGACTTCAACGCGAAACTGGGCAAACGAGACGATGATGTAATGCGAGTGGGTCAATTTGGGTTTGGACGACTGATTTACCGGGATCATCTACTGGCCAGATTTATGAGAAGGACTCTACATGATGAACTCCTTCTTCAGAAAGCGTGAGCATAGGAAGTGGATCTGGCAGAGTCCCGATGGTGCAAAGTAAAATGAGATAGACTTCATAATGTCGACGAAGAAACATACATTCAATGATGTCTCTGTAATCAATGCGGTGAAAACCGGAAGTGAACACCGTATGGTAAGAGACACATCATAAGCCAAAAGACGTCAACTGTTGGACATAGGCCTCTTCCACGCGTCGCCACATTGACTGATCCCGTGCGTCTAGCATCCAGCGCCTTTCCGCAACCTTAACCAGGTCATATTCGGTCCACCTAGTGGGAGGCCTTCCAACGTATCGTCTTCCGGTTTGCGGCCGCCATTCCAGAACTTTTCAGCCCCATCGGCCATCCGTTCTGCGAGCAATGTGACCTGCCCACTGCCAATTAAGTTTGGCAATTCTTTGGGCTATGTCGGTAACTTCAGTCCTCCTGCGGATATCATAATTTCTGACGTGAACACGCAAGGCAATTCCGAGCATAGCCCCTCCATTGCCCTTGAGGTGACTTTAAGCTTTCTGATAAAGCCCACTGTGAGCGACTACGTCTCGGTCCCATAGGTGATCACTGGCAACACACAATGGTCATAGACTTTTGTCTTGATACAGTGCGGTAAATTGGACGAGAATACCACGCAACTTCCCGAACGCCGCCCAGCCGAGTCGGATTCGACGGTTGACCTCTTTCTCGAAGTTGGACCTGCCCAACTGGACCATTTGTCCCAAGTAGACATAATCGTCTACAACTTCGAGTGTAGAGTCTCCGATCTTGATAAGAGTGGGTGTTACATGGGCATTTACCATGACTTTGGTTTTGTCCATGTTCATTTTAAGACCCATTCTTTCGGAAGCATTGAACTCAAATATTAAGCTGGAAAGGTATCAATTGATGGAGTCTACGCTCCGTCCAGCACAGGTCTAGATCCAAAAGCCCGAAAGCTTTCAGCTGGAATTCTAGATTCGTTTCGAAAGTCTAGGGATCACTGTGGACGATTACAACGATGGGTTCGTGGAAACTGTCCATACGATCGGCTCAAGGTGTTTGTGCACGTGCACAAGTGGCACGGAGTGGTCGTTGTGGCGCCAGTTGGGGAAGGCCTATGTTCAGCAGTAGATGCCTTTCGATTGAAATGATGATGACGAGCTCCTAACACAACAACTATATTCATTTTTGGACGGACGTGTTTCTCGCATTTGAAACAATGCGAGAAGCACGTCCTATTAATTAATGCATTATACCAATGCTTAGCATAGCGTCGTTTAATTACCAAATTTTTGTGAACTACTTATCGTAATAACACGTAGACGTCATCATCGTCGTGATAATATTATCACGACGATATAATAAAATAATTAATAAATAAAAATTTACGAAGAAGTAAATCATCAAAACCAGATGTATCCTCCAATTGTTATTAATTATTATAATCAATATTATAGCTCTCATTGTCCTTATAAAAAAGGGTGTACCTACCTACTTTTTAACCAAAGTTTTGGCTGGAAAATCATTTGGCTTGTTGTTGAGCATCTTATAAACTGACAATAACAGGCAACGTTGACGGCAATTAATCAATTTTAATATTTTATCATTCTCTTGCCCATAGCCGAATATATTTCGGGGTAAGCACGACATTCTTACCTACTCCTCTATTAGTCGTCGTCTCAGTCATCCCCGTTCTAGACTACCGTGTCTTTGGTCTCTTATAAATACTCAAAACTTTACTCACGCCATTTTCCTCATATCTGCAGAGGAACGAGAAGTCACACGACTATACCATGACAACCGAATTATACTGAAGTCTTCTGGAAAAAATCCACTTCACTTTCCAGTATCAATTTAATATTAAACATCAATAAATTCAAGTAAAAACATTACACAATTATCCCCCGTAAAAAGAAGCTACCTCGTTATCCCTTATTAAATCGTCAGTCGGCGAACGATCCCTTGGCGAACGATAGCCTTCACGATAAAAAGTTTATTAATGCCTACAGAACGTATGTGTTATAATGGTTTTAATGAGGATGCCAGACAGTTTTCAGTAATGAAGCCACGTTACGGCCCTGCGATAAAATTTAAGTGGCTCATGCGGACATAAAATGAGTTGATACTCACATACAGTTGGCATAACAATTGCCCATATAAAACAACACCGCGGATAGTATCGGCAACAGCTAAAGATGATAACGGTCTACATAGTTAGCGATAGGACGCACTCCCGATAGGCCCCCATAAAAACGATTGGATCCGTAATTATGGTAACTCGAAAAACTTGACGTGGAAAGCGGCGATAAAATATATAAATGTTTGCCCCGTTATCACACCGTGAACGTTACGTACACGCAATTATGCAGACATGATGTATTTAAATGCTGAATACAGCTCCACGTTATGTGGAATTTGTGCTAAGTCACGTTATTCAAACGCAACCACTGGAACAAATTAAAATTTTTTCACTGGAAAAATGTTGTCTATTATAAATATTTTTAGATGGATTCCGCAATTTATAGGATTTTTATTTGGCCACACAATGATCGCTAATTATAAATTAGCGCACGAAATATTTAGAAATTTCCCTTGACACACGATTTCACGGTATTTATCCAACATGAAAGCTCCGTTCCTCGAACACACTGTAAGGTCAAGAACCAGAGTACCTAAAGAAATTAAAAGCTCAAACAGAGTGCCCTTTGAGGTTTTAATTTAATTTAGAAGGAAATTTTTATTTAACAAAATGGAAATGGTTATAAGACAAGAATGAAAAGGTTTTATAGGCAAGCGTGATTAACCGTCGACCACATCATTACTGACCATCAGGACCTGTAGCAAAGTTAACAATCTACAATCGATAACGCTAGTAGAAAACGAATCAATGTATGGGATTGACACATCTGAACGTTAAGTAACGTGGTCAGACCATACAAATAGAAGGCGTTAACGATTGTAGAAAGAGATTCGATACGAAACGTTTCAAACTAGGCAAGGGGCCAGGTGAGATAGTGGTCAAGCGCGAGCCTATAGTATATAAAAAACCGGCCAAGTGCGAGTCGAACTCGCGCACGAAGGGTTCCGTACTTGGTAAATTGCGGTTTACGATTTATGACGTATTATAAAAAAACTACTTACTGGATCTTGTTCAAACCAATTTTCGGTGGTAGTATACATGGTAATGTACATCATATATTTTTTTTAGTTTTATCATTCTCTTATTTTAGAAGTTACAGGGGGGGGGGGGAACTCATTTTACCACTTTGGAAGTGTCTCTCGCGCAAACTATTCAGTTTAGAAAAACATGATATTAGAAACCTCAATATCATTTTTGAAGACCTATCCATAGATATCCCACACGTATGGGTTTGATGAAAAAAAAAAAAATTAGTTTCAGTTTCAAGTATGGGGACCCCCAAAATTTATTGTTTTTTTTTCTATTTTTGAGTGAAAATCTTAATGCGGTTCACAGAATACATCTACTTATCAAGTTTTAACAGCATAGTTCTTATAGTTTCGGAAAAAAGTGGCTGTGACATACGGACGGACAGACAGACAGACAGACAGACATGACGAATCTATAAGGGTTCCGTTTTTTGCCATTTGGCTACGGAACCCTGAAAAGGTTAAAAAAGATTCCGTGACTGGTTCGAGGAGGCACATTAAAAAAGTTCATCGAAGAACTTAGTGACGACCTTTGCCCAACAATGGTCAAATTTTAAATTTAAATGAAGCGTCTTACTCAATCTCCTTAAGAACTCTACATATTTTTATGCAATATGCAAGAACATGCCAAGACTAGAGCCATTGTTCTTAAC
This sequence comes from Orthosia gothica, assembly GCA_949775005.1. Classification (NCBI taxonomy): domain Eukaryota; kingdom Metazoa; phylum Arthropoda; class Insecta; order Lepidoptera; family Noctuidae; genus Orthosia; species Orthosia gothica. Next base: position 11,333,893 of record OX459056.1, read on the forward strand.
ACGTGGCTCAAAAATAAAAAAGTAGAGAAACGTCCACTAATTCTATTATATCCACGCCCATATATATCCACGTCCATATGGAATACGCAGCACTGATGCCCCCTGGTACCTGGTGCCTCGTAACCAGGAACTCCATGTCGATCTCAAAATCCCCACTATCCAGCAGTTTATGAAACGCGTTACCAAGCGCAAGTCCCCCCAGCGACGCCCTGAGCCGAGGTTCGACCCCACAGGGGGTAGCCCTCAGCGTTGTCGCTTAGGTTTAGAATTTTTTTGCCTGGCTGGAGGCTATATAGCTTAGTCTCCACAGGAAAGCCTGGTTAAGCAATAGCCGGCCACTTTGGCCGAATTGCGAGACGCCCCGTAGAAAAAAAAAAAGAAAAAGGAATACGCAGCATCCTTCAAAGGAGATATCCTGACTGGTGTGTGCCAAATAAATAATGAGCCGGAATATGGACGCGATGTTATTGAGGAAACAGACATAATTCGGTTGCCAGGCTATCTTAATCATGTCTTGTGTCTAACATTTATTTGTGTAATTATGTATTTAGCCTACATGATAATGCATCCAGAAATAGTATTCTGGATGAATCTGCTGTCCAATGAATATATAAAACTTGTTTCTGTAACGATAGTAATCGCAACATTTATGTGATAAATTGACAAACGCGCGTAATTATTGCAGATAGTTCAAGTCATCTGTGCTCTGCGCTTTGCGTGCGCTTGTAATTATATATTATGCATTTGTGTGACGCAGGTGCGGCAGTCGTCGTCCGAACAAAAAACCACCCACACATAGCGCCGCGCGCGAAGATGAGTTGGACTATCAATACCATAACTTGACTTGCATTTTATTTGAGACGTTTTGATTATTTCTTGCCAGTAACTGGGGGTTTGGGAAATATCTTTTACTTTACCTTAATTTAAAATCAAGTGAAATTTTCTCTAATTTTCAGTTTTGGTTTATTTTGTTGTCGCAAGCGCATTAAATCAATCATTAATATAAATGCTGTTCTAATTTCATCTTTCTATTGCTAAATAATAAAAATAAAAATGCCTTTATTTCTTACAGCTTATAAAACAAGAAGTAGATTAGATTAAGTTAGTTTACATATATACAATTATTAGTTTTGTTAGTAAATAATTTTGGTTCTTCAATTTACTTGTGTTAGTTTTTCTATAATCTTATACTTTTATTCTTCATTCTGTAAGAACTCTTCTGTAGCTTCACCTACAGAGGAGCCTCCTCCAAAGATAGCCAGTCCTCTCTAAATTGGGCTACTTGAATCCAGTTGGGCCAGCTGTTTTTTTGATGTCGTCTTCCCAACTAGCTACTGGTCTACCTCTGTTTCTTTTTCCCTGTGGACCCGCCTATGTTGTCACCGTTTTCGTCCATCTCTTTTCACGTAGACGCGCCACATGTCCGACCTACCTCTATTTTAGGGACTGAGAGTGTTCTAATCCATCCCTTGCCTTGGTTATGCTTCTAATTTTGGTGTACTCTATCGCTAAAGTAGATCTTTAAACCAAATCAGAAGTACCTATAACATAGTATATGGTTTCATTAGCTATAAATACTGTGAAGTTAGTTCCTTCGTTCCAAATCCTAAGAACGATTTTATGTCCCTTTAAACCATAAAACAGATTTGGAACCGAGCGTAAAATAATATTTTAATAAAACCCTCTACCCGAACACATTATCCTCTCCATCAAATTTTACATAACCAGTTAAGAAAATGAGTATTTCATCAACAGAGCCATAGCGTCCTTATTATTATTGGGTATGGAAGTAGGTCGTCCGTGAATGATTGGCTCGTTCATATTATGCGTGAAACGACCATTACGCACATAAGAAATACGACCAACCGGATCGTTTAGAACTCATTCGCAGGAATTTTTATACCCAACCAAATATGAATGTTAGGCACACATTTCAGGCTACCATTATGAACACGGGACCCCATTGGTCGTTAAAATGAACGATTTTAGGGTTACGTCAGCATGTCGACATTTTGCTGGTGTGATGGTGTCAGTGTATGAATTGGGATGTTTCCTGGGTAGATAAATGATTATTCTATATAGTCCGTCAGTGAGATTATCAAATAATATTGGACCCGTACTTTTACTCTATTAAATAAATAAAAATGAACAAAGATAAAGCGCATCAAAGTTCAGGATTGGGGGCTTGTGACGTCACTTTGTCAGTATAAAGTGTAGCACACCGTGACGTCACACGATATTTCAACACTCTGTTTCTTAGTAATTCACATCACATCATCAGCCTATTAATGTTCCCACTGCTGGGACACAGGCCTCCTCTCTGTAAGAGGGAATGGGCCGCAATCCACCACGCAGGCCCAGTGCGGGTTAGTGGATTTTCACATGTCTTCGAATTTTTAGTTCTTGGACATTTCATGCCGGTTTCCTCACGATGTTTTCCTTCACCATTTTGTGAGCAGTGGTGAAATAATTTACACAAAGTAAAGCGCCTGCCTGGGCTCCAACCCACGACCTACAACTTGTAAGCCGCCGCCGATACCACTGGGTCACCACTGCTCCGTTGTTTCGTAGTAAATAAACAAAAGTAAAAATACGTGTCCAATATTTTTAGGATATCTAACTGACGGACTAAATAGTTTTTTTTTGTCAACTACCCTATTGTCGGTGACAAAAAAAAAACTATTGCCAATCTATTGGTTTTTTCCTAACGCATACAGAAAAATAGTTCCAGTCTACCAGCCATTATTCCTAACACGCCTGGCCTCTGAATTAGTAAATTTATCTACTAGTACGTATAGTTAGACAACAGTCGGCCACAAATTGGATATATCGATACAACAAAACAAGCCATTGCTTCGAAGAAACGACCACACTTCCCTAGAATCACCCAATTCTCTCTTTATCTATTATGTGGGACCTACATATAATGGCTTCATCGTAGGATAGCCTAATTTCCAGTATAACTATGCCCTTAAATTTTAGTAGTCATTTGATAACACTAGATTGGCATAGGAACACATTGACGATAACGTAGAAATGTTAAAAGCATATCATAGAACTCGTCCATAAAATCTAACGTTATAACATTTGATGTAAATGAGCTGGGTATTATACACCCCGGGTGTCAAGTGCGAGAGTTCTAATATCGCGGAATGACGTGAACAATATTCGCGAAGTAATTTCCTCGATCGTAAAATTCTAAGCGCACATATAAATTACTTGCTATGCAGTAAGTTCTTCGAACGTATAAAGAAATACCCCAAGTAACTTTGGCAATCTTGATGTTATTATTATTTAACGACTCCATATCTTTCTGTTTTCATTAGACATTAATAAGTTGGTAGTCAATAACGAATCGAGATTTGATATCAATATTTTGTGTTCATCTGGGATTTACTGACGGGTGAACTGATCCAACAAGCTAAAGTAAAACTTGACAAGACGACTTGATTCAGGCCACTAAAAGCATATTATTTATTGATGGTGTTTATATGGATCATCCAGAATATATATATCATACTTCATCACCATCATTGCAGTCGAAAGACGTTCACTGCTGAACATGCCCAAGTCTGCGTGATATATTACATAACAATCCTGTATATTCTATGTGATGATGTATAATTATGTACAGATTTGATCTTGAAAACGGTAACTGTACATACCGTAAATATACAACTGACATAAAAATAAAACTGGGATATCTAGGCATTGTATCACGTTAATGTACTTTGTATCAAATGTGATATCGAAAAGCACTTTGAATACAACAGTAACATTACAACACTACTGATTAACAAATTTTATTACCGTCAAACAACACAAAAACGAAATAATCTCGCATGATATGCTGAAAAGATTTAAAAGGCTTAAAATTTGCATTTATACCACAGGATTGTTTTACAAAAATTAATTTAAATTATAATGGAGTGTTCACAAATCACATATCATAGAGACATTTACTTTTCACAAGTAGTCTTTATCTAAAATATACCTACAAGACCTTTTTTATTTTTGTAATAAAATGCTTTGCGTGTTTCTAATCTTCACAGAAAAACAATATTGTGTTTATAAGCTGCTTGTATTAACTCTAGCAAATTAATAAGCTTTGCATGAAGTTTTATTTTTATTTAATAAAAGTTTGCAATACATTGTGTATTGTTTAACTATATCAATACTATTATAATTACATAATAACAACTTGTATAGTTACTATCATCAATTTTAAATAAATAATTGTTTTATAATTATTGATAGGATGGTTCGACCACAAACCCACCAGATGGTTAGCGATGATATGGTCAACGGCCTATTCACTCTTGACATAAAGACCCTCTGATTGTAGCTATCAGGAAACACAGACTCCGGCAAGGAATTTCACTCTTTAGCTGTACGCACAATTAAAGTATTCTCAAAACGTTTATCTTTGGTATCTTTTACAGTTTTTGTGCTTATCTGCAATCAGTCCTAAATTATGAGAAGATTTTTCAAGGAGTTCATCAGCAGGAAATCCCTCATCCTTCACCATCTTTCACCGAGTTTCTGTATATCATGGCGTTTCAGTCGTTAAGTGTAGCTGATAGTTGCTAACGCGGTAGCTAGGTCATTCGGGTGATTTTCCAGCCGTGTTTTATATTTATTCCCTGTAAGTTTCAACTCTTCCTTAAGAGTTCTTATGCTCAGAGCTTCATGGATCTCTGTGTTAGTGATGAACCATGGTGCATTTAAAATGGTTCTTAGGATACCATTTTGCAGCCTCTGCATTAGGTTTAGATTGGAGTCGCTAGCACTTCCCCAAAGCTGTGCGCCATATATCCATATCGGCTTTAAGATCATTATATATAACAGCCGTTTGTTGTCGATCGATAGTTTGAGTTACGTGCCATCAGCCAGTAAATGTTTCTGTACCGCATATTAGCTCATCACGTTTTGATTTGATGTGTTTTTTCCAGGACAGCCTTTTTTCTAGATGCATAACGAGGTATCGGACAGAGTCACTCTGTGGCAGAACATTGTCATCCATTTTTACCGGAGCACTGCTTCCCCTCCTCAGCGCAAACGTGATATGTATGGATTTAGTTGTGCTGCCTTTGATTCTCCATTTCTGGATCCATTCGTCGAACTTATCAAGGCTATTTTGCAAAGGCGAATGCTGTGATTGGATACTTGCTGCTAGCGAGAATTGCAGTGTCGTCAGCAAATGTAGCCGTTGTGTAATGTCATAACCCATTGTGGTTCTGGGAGGACAGCGGTGTAGATGGTATATAATTATTTTACAGGAATATATTTTATAAGTAGTCTAATGACTTAATTTATTAATTCGTACAATCCAGCGCACTGTAACATTTCAATAAACATTCCATATCTAATCCCCAAACAAATGAAATTGTTCTGTTCTGAACACAACAAAATGAACGAAAATCTTGTCAATTTATGTACCAAACCCTGCTATAAATATTTGCGATAAAAATATTCGGGCCTGATGAATGAAATAAAAATGCAGCACTAATTCAATCCGTGCCCGGTACCATGATTCTTGTCCTAAGCCTACATCATCCGACCGTCCATTTGTATTCTATATCCATTGCTAGCCAAACCATTCGGATAATGGCATTATGCTATTGCAATTGCGAATTGTACGAGCAATAAAGTTTAGCGATCGCTTGCATTCTGTTACGTGGGTAATTTTGTGTATTCGTAATTGTATTCTAATTTCGAGCTAATGTAAAATTATGGCTTAATTTTTCAATGAAATCGGCTAATAAATTATTGAGCGTGTAAGTATCGCTCCATTTTTCTAACAGAGTTATTAAAAAAGAGAAAATAGTGGCTGTCAAATTAGTATAAACTAAATCTTCCACACAGGTGCAGATGGCACGTCGCAATATGTACGACAATGTCTATTTTTTACTACGTTGTTTGACAGCTCTACTTACCCCCCTTACTTTCTGAATTGAGAATTCGAAGTCGAGAATTTACCTAACTAAAAATAAAAGAAATCACTATATTTTTTAGCAATTGATTAGCAGATTCTTATATCAAATTTTCTATACAATTTCTAATCAGTGTCGAGATTTTTATAAATAAAGGTAGATATTTACTTAACATCTAATTCTCTTGGTCTTGTTGCTAGTAAAAAATAGCAATCGTTTTATATTATAATCGTGACAATCTAAGAAATCCGATGACGTTTCTCATTTTAAATGCCGCGATAACTTCGTACGTATAAAATAAAAATAAACAAATTCATTATCCTAATTTATTACTATGTTACCCATAGGTACACTATAACAACAAGTATAATGCGTTATCATCAAGTTTAATTATTATTTAGTACCTATTTTAGATTGTCACGACTTTAGTTCAGCTGATCCCCAATATGGAGGGTAGAGATATGGAGAACGATCTCTGTGCGTGAAAAAGTTTCCGTGAAAATGTACTAAATAAAGGTGGCGCAACAGTAGCCACCGGGTCAATTTTTGTAACAATATTTTGAAACAATAAGTTTAGGTTATGTTTACATACTACTCACCATAATAGTCGCAAAAAATATTAAATTTTCTAACTCGCAATACTTCAATCCGTTAACAACTGCTACATTCATACAACTGCTATATTCTGGGTTTTTAAACTATTATTTAGTGTATAAAGCTGGACACTTTTTCAACTTTCGCCCCATATGAGATCGTTCTCCTTACCTCTACCTTCCATAATCTCCGATACATCAATACGATCACAAACAAAGCTTATTCAAGAAACACTCACATTCGAATCATGAATTCCAAATATGAAAATCATAGTATCGAAACATTTCATGCGGCAAAAAAATACAAACGTCATTTCCAGTCATATTTTTATACAACTTCACAGTTTATTTATCAAGCACCACAAAGCCCGCAGCCCGAAAAAAAGGCGAATAAATAAAAAAAGAAACAATTCATTCAATTTGACGATATTTTTTAGACTACCGCCCAAACGATTCGATTAGTGGGCCTGTTTTTTTCGGCAATTGGAAAACTACTGGACCATGCGGCGGTACAATTGTATTCTGTATCTTTTTTTCTAACAAAGAAAATCAGGTATACTACTTATTCTTATATGCCATGTTTAAGATAGATAGTCAATTTATTTTTTGGGTCAATATCACCCTTGCTATCATTGTAAGTGACCTTTAGTGAGTGAGTGCACGTGTCAGAGAGTGCAAAACGCCTGCGCTCGATTCTGCTTCTCAATCCCACCTAGAAGTCACGTAAAAATAAAATAAATAAATAAATAAAATAAAAAGGTTTATTGCAGAAACTTGTACACTTTTACAGTAAATCTTACATAGGGACCTCCTTTTAAGTAAAAGATATACCTGTGCTAGGAGGACCCGCTCTTCAAAGACAAATTATAAAATGGTAAAAGTAATGTACAAAAGGAAAACAGAATCTAAATATTACAAGCAAAGTCTCAAATTTAACAAGATGAGACTTGAACTATAACTAAAAAAAAGAATAAAAAATACAAAGAAACTTAGAAAATATATCCTAAAATAATATCTGTGAGTGTGAGTATGCGTGTGAGTATGTGTGTGTGCATGTGAGTGTATGTATGAGTGTGTGCGTGCAAGTTTATTTTATTTTATTTATTATTATTTATTTTTCCAACTCATATTGACGATGCCTGCAGCAACAATTCAATATCATCATAGGTCTTCAGTTTCAGCCATTGAACTATTGCCTTTTTGCAGTCTTTAGTAGTCATAGGATAGATGTTAATTATTTTATTTATTTTATTATATAGGGTAGCGGAATTTGTAGTAAATTGTCTTTTGGCATATGTAGTTTTAACAAATTTTACTGGTGCAACACTGTGTTTTCGTCTTCTTTCCTGATGGTGAGGGTCATAAGGCAGAACTTTGTGCAATTTTAAGACAGCATGCAGTATGTATAATTTTCGGACTGTGAGAATACCGCTCAGAGAGTATAACTCATTGGTTGGGAATCTGTACGGTTTGGTATACATGACCTTGATAAGAGATCTCTGTGCTCGCTCCAGCTCAAGAAACTTCGTTTTTGTCGCACCGCCCCACACGGGTATACAGTAAGTAATAATTGACTGAGCTAGAGAGATATAGATTTCAGTTAACATTTTTTTTGTTGTCACATGTCTTAGGTTCTTAAATATCTAGATAAGTTTTCTCATACGGGCCATGACCATATCTGTATGAGTATGCCAAGATAACCGCTGATCAACGATTACACCTAGGTACTTTATATGAGTCACTTTTTCAATATTTTTACAAGAACAGTTTGTGCTAGATATATTATGGCAAGTGTGAATTTTGAGAGTTACGTTAGGTCCAGGTTGAGTGTTGTTGTAGATTGTAAATGCAATATATTTTGTTTTAGAAATATTTAGTGTAAGAAGATGTGAGTTTAGCCAGTTCGAGATTTTGGAAAGACCCTTTTCAGCACATTGGTACACCGATTCCCACGTATCACCAGAGAAAACAATAGCAGTGTCATCTGCGTATGAAAAAATGCGACCGTTCTCTGGCACCATTTTGCAGAGATGGTTTATGTATATTAAGAATAGAGTCGGGCCCAGTACGCTACCTTGCGGAACGCCGTAGGTCACGTAAGACTCTTTACTAGTATACTCCCCTACCATAACCTTTTGCCTACGATCCCGTAGATAATCTATTAGTAATGCTAACGGGTTTCCTCTTACGCCTATACCTTCTAGACAACGCACAAGGATGGGGACAGATACGGTATCGAAAGCCTTTTTCAAATCAAGAAACACAGTTAGACATCTTTTTCCTGAGTCTACTAGGTTAACAATATGATTGGTTAATGCTGTAACTGCGTCTTCCGTTGATAATTTTTGTCTAAAACCATATTGAGCTTGTGAAATAATGTTATATTTATTAGTGTAGCTGGTTAGTCTTATGTTAATTAGCTTTTCAATGATTTTAGATATTGCAGGCAAAACAGAAATAGGTCTGTAGTTGTTGACATCGCCTCTGTCTCCACCCTTATGCACAGGGGTAATTATGGCTTGCTTTAGAGCCGGTGGGAATTGCCCTTGGCTAAAACACAAGTTAGCAAGATGCGAAATTATGGGTACCACCAAATCATGAGCCGCCTTTAAAAATTTAGTTGTTATATTATCCCAACCTGGAGCGCTTTCAGATTTAAGACCCATTAGCACGTTATATACTTCTCTAGGATCCGTTTCGAGAAGCACGAAGGAGGAAGCCTGTGAATTTATTATAAGATCAGAATCGTGTTGAAGTTGTGATCGGTTTGCGGAGGTAATATCTTCAGCCAGGGTTTTTCCAATGTTAGAAAAGTAATCGTTTATGTGGTCTACTGAAGCATGAGGGGTGGTCTTTATCTCCAATAGTTCTGAGTTAGGTTTTTTTTTAGGATTTCGATGAGTTATATTGTTAATTGTGTTCCATATCTGTTTCGTATTTTTGTTTGCCTTTAGTAGTTGTTCCTTATCATATTTTCTTCTAAGCCTTTTAACTAAACTATTGCAATAGTTGCGATATCTTCGGTAAGTAATTTTCAGTATATCGTTTTATTTTAGTCACGTAACGCCATTTTTAAATAACCAGTCAATCCTCAAGATGAAGTCGCGTCGTAAGTTGCACTTGGCATGCCTGCTTTATGGAGTTATAAATTACAAACAGCCGACCTATCTGTACAATAAACTGAGCTGGATCGCTAGTAGAAGAGAATGCGCAAGTCGACAGTGCTCACAGCAACTCGCCACACACTCGCACAAGACAGCGGCTTTCAGCGGAAGTTTTAGATACGCCGCATACAAATGCTGGCATAATATTCCCCCGCCGATAAGGAATCTTAAATGCCTTGTAACGTTCAGAGTTCGACTGCGGCAGTTTCTTTTAGCCTCACAGAAAAACTGGGGATGACTGTTTTGAACAAGTCCATTATATAACTAGCTGTCATGTCCTTCCCGAGCCAATCTGTATATTTGGCGTATGTCGTGGTCAAAACCTGTAAACAAAGGATAGGTATGGTCTCTTGGTAATGAAAAAACTTGTGGATCTTTTGTTGGATACCTACTAATTTAAATACTCATGTTATTTACGTATATTTATTTATTGTAAACATGTTTACCCCTTGAATGCTGTTATTAAACACAATAGAAAAACAATTGCTTCTATGTACCTCACATCACACTGTCATAACACCAACATATTACGTCTGATATCAGCGTCAGGTATGTTTTCCTGACACATGCTGAGCTGGACTCCTATTTGGTGCAACCTTGAGACGCACTCCGCAGTGTTTTAATTGAAGTAGGTATGTTACTTGTGTCAGTTTTATTTGTATTATGTTGTTTTTCCTTCTTCTTTTTTTTTGTATTTTGGCACCTTTTTTTTTCAAATACCCACATGTAAATTAAATTTATTATTAATATTATCTATCTTTAGAATTGATAGGTCTGAGTTTATCAAGACATTCAAGCGTCATGTTATGACGTATATTATATGCTATGTTTAATATAAGTAGTCAATTTATTTTTGAATCCTTCACCTTTGCAATCATTTGTAAGAACCTCTCACAGAGAGGAGGCCTGTGTCCCAGCAGTGGGAACATTAATAGGCTGATGATGTGATGTGTGTGATATGTACGTTATTTGTATAAAATTTAAATAGTTTTAAATACCGATAAATTATGAATGCGCTATCACAATTAATAAGAAATCGATACCACTTAAACTAAGATGATTAGAGTCTGGCAAACGAAAGTAGACACTCGAATTATTTGCAAACTTTTTATATGGCAATGCTATACTAATTTCAACCACAGTTTTCCAAATCAAGATGGCGTGTTGTTTTGATTTGTTTTGGTCTCGATAATAGCATTTATTCAGTGAAAAATGAATAAAACAATTAAAAGTGAATTACGGGAGACGTTGTTTCGCATGATGTCTGAATTTATAGAAAAACAATTAGAGAAAGACGCCGAATTCAAACAAAAACAAGGTTGTTTACGTGTGGTGTTAGATTTGATAGGTTAGTATGACTCTAATAATTTAATACTTTGTTTTAATTCGTAAATACTATTGATGCAAAAACTATTTCTCTATTATTATTCACATTAATTTTATAGTAGGTTAAACAATTTCATAATAATGGCTATTTATCATACCATAATAAAAGTTTCATAGTAATTTATTTTTCTTTTACAGAAGATCTGGAGGATGTAGCAGCGGTTAATGAGATAATGGAAACTATTGAAAAATTTACGGATTTAGATCAGAAAGATAGGATAAGAACCCTGAACCAGTACTTTGGTTAAAGCTGGCAGAGGAGTGGAAGAAAATGACTGACCATGTCATACTATGTTGAAAAAATATATAATGAAAGGGACAGAATTACAGAAAATAATTTATAAAGTTTCATGATTAATGTACAAAACAGTGATTCCAGTGACTCTAATGAATCTATGCACTTTGAAGTCTTAGATTCACATTTTGGTTATGGTAGTGAATAAACCAAAATTATTATAGAATACTGTTTTTTTTTTATTTGGATTGATAGATACATAATATCTAAAGTATTGCCTGCTAGTACCTATAGTATTTTTATTCAGCCGAAGTAATATTAATAATTCTAAAGTATCAAATTTGGTTATTCCAAGTATTTCATACGAGTTTTGGGGTTGCTATGCTGAGATTTTTTAAATTTGCCGCGCTTTTTCAGTCTCTACTTTCGTTTGCCAGACTCTAATAGCGCTCAAGGAGTTTAAAAGGTATTTATTTAAAGGTAGATTTTAAGTCATTAATAATATCACTTTTTTAATGTGGAATATTAATGAACCTGTATTTTATGAAATACTCGGCCTCATCTGGCTAGACTACAAACCCAATCAAAAACTTTTTTTTTTGTATTTTTTTGGGTTGACACTAGAAAGAACGTACTTATAATTATCCAATGAGATTTTACCAGTAGAGACGTCATACTCATTAAAATGAAATTACTTCTACCTACATGGAACTTAAGGAACTTAGAACTGTATTTATATCACTGAGTAAGTTAAAAGATCACAGAGATATAAATAGGACCCCGTTGTCAAAAAGAGATAAACATACTGTTCAAACGTACGTTCGTGTCGCGTCCAGGTGCAGGACGGACTGAGTTCACTCAAGCTATTCAGCTTGTATTTGTATTGCCACGAAGACCTCGGTAAAACGTATCTACCTCAGTATATATTATTATGTACCATCATTGCAATTATCACCTTTTTATTTACTACTGATAGGCTCGTGTTTGACCAATATTTCATCTCAAGGTAAGCGATGATTTGGTCGACAATGGAGTACGCTTGCCTAGATGAAGTTCCAAATTTTAAAGCATTGATAAATTAACATACAGTCTTTCATATGTATAATATTAATCGATAGGATAACCCACGTGCAAAATACAGTCGACTGTTTAATATTTTATTTTAGTCTCTTAAAAAAACCCTTTGGAGTCGGTAAACTCTACAAAAAATAAAACAGCTTGTTAAAAATAATAAAATGTTATCACGGGAAGCTTATTATTACAGGCGAGCCAATTGCTAACTTGTTAGGACATGTGGAAAAAGGTAAAAATACCCTCCGTTTTTACATATTTTTTACGGGAGTGGAAAAAGGGACCACAGAAAAGGGGTTTTGGTACCTTGTGTCAATTGTAATTTTGAGTATTATGATGACAACTTAAGGATCCTCATAATATAATTAGTAAGAGCATATCAACATCTGCTAATCCTTTTTACCAACTTCTAAAAAAAGGAGTTTATCAATTCGACACATATGTATGTAATGTTGGAATTGCACAATATTCACATGTGTTACTGTATGTGCGCTTCTAAACACGTGTGCCAAATTTCATAAGTGTATGTATGTATGTTTGTTTGTATGTATGTATTTAAGTTTGTCCACGCATTTCTCAGGAACTAGTAACCGGATGGTGATCGTTCTTTTTTATTAAGTATTAAAAAAATATTTCATTTATATAAAATTATTGAATTAAGTATCTCTCAAATTAAATAATAGTGCAAATTTCATCAAAATCGGTTCAGGCGTTGTCAAGATATGGAACATAATAAAATTATAACCAAACTTCTGTTAAGGAATTCAAAGGACTTGCTAACTTCTTAGTGATGGTGCATGTATCAAAACTAAAATGAGAAAAAACAAAAAAATAAACCGACTTCTCACGGATTGTAATTAAGTCACTATTTAGCCTTTTTTAAGACATCGAGTTATCCATATTGTACAGTACACTAATTGTAAATTTTAACTCCATTTTCAAATTTTTAATCCGAGAGTTTTACCGTTATTTATTGAAGAGTTCTGTTGTATATGTCCGAATTTCTTCATCAGACCCTCAGCAAATAAAATGGGACCAATTTCGAAACATACATTTTCAAACATAAAAATAATTTAATCGGTCAACAATTGACGGAGATATCGGTGAAAATACAAAAAACCCTAAAGTCGAACATAGAACCTGCCTCTTTTTGGGTTAAAAAGATAGCTTGATCTCTGCGACATATGTCAAACTGACGTATACGTTATTGTGACGTTATTGTTAGCCTGTCAAGCGCTATTGTTACTGTATTGATACTAACAGCTGTCGCAGAGATCAAGCTATCTTTTATGAAGTATAGTGCGTTAGGATTCGATATTATAATAAACATTATGTATTTGAAATGACTTGGTGACAGCTGATACATACCAATAATAGGGTAGTTGACAAAAATATCTATTTAGTCGACGGACTAACATAACCTAAATATATTAGACATTTATTTTTACTTTTGCCACTTAAACAATAACATACGCACGATATTTCAACGCAATGTATCGTACATTGCGTTAAAATATCGTGTGACGTTACGGTGCGCTACAGTTTATACTGACAAAGTGACGTCACAAGCCCCCACTCCTAAACTTCGATGCGCTTTATCTTTGTAAATTTTTATTTATTTGATATAGCAAAAAATACGGGTACAATATTATTTGACTCAAAATTCAAATTCAAAAATTATTTATTTGCCAACATAGGTAGGGGTAAAGATGTTATACATGCTTTTTAATGTTCTCCATGCTCTGCCGTCATATGGGCATGCAAAATCTTACAAATAAATTACAACTCAGTTTCAAAATACAACAAATATTCAATATCAAGCCGAATAACAATAAATATTACAAAATTGATAATCTCACTGACGGACTAAATAGAAAAATATTTTATATACCCAGGCAACATCCCTATTATCATCTCAAGTCTAAGCCGTGATAAAATTAATCCAAAGACAAACGAGTTATTTTTACATTCAAAAATTAAAACAAGTAAAATTTCAATATTTTAAATGCCCCCTACACATTTATATTGCGAAAACACCCCGATTCAAACAGTAAAACGCCCATAACTTTTGAACGGCTAAACCGATTTTATTCAAACGTAGCTAATAACACTCTCGACAAAATCACCTTTCAAACAAATAAATCAAAATCGGTTCATCCGTTTAGGAGCTATGATGCCACAGACAGACACACAGATATACAGATACACAGCAACACACGTCAAACTTATATCACCCCTATTTTTCCGACGGGGGTTAATAAATTTGACTTTGATTTTATTTTCAAGCATTTCAGCATCCATTCCCAGAGAGTTAATAATAGGCTAGACAATAAAAGGAAAACCTGATGAATACTTTATTTGCTAAAATATTTTTAGTTAGTTGTCTCTAACATTCCCATTCACGAAGCAAAGAGCCTCTTAGCCAGACGATGCCCGTTTTACTCGCATATCCATATTTATAATAAAATCAGCAAAAGCTGCAACATTAAAGACTTGAACAACTTTTCATGCAAGAAAACCCTACTAAAATGGTTTGCCAAACTAACATATGAAGAGACGGAAGAAATCTTAAAACAATTAAACTAAAAAACATAAAATAACTGAAAACTAATATACACATCTGCACGCACACACACACTCACACACACTCATGTACACACACGCACACACTCATACACACACACTCTCAACATTATTAAACTTTAGAGTACTTTTATTTCTTTATGTAATATCATTTTAATTCTTGTTTAAAGGTAATCTAATGACCTACTTATGTCTTATTTCTTTTTGTAATATCATTTTATTTCTTGTAGGTAATCTAGAATTACATATAAGATATTACCTGCCTTGTTACCACATCAACAAATTGTGTTTTAACTTTAAGATATCGCAACTCCGGGCCCCAAGATACAGGCGCAGCCTAGTTTGGGTACCTTTGATTTTTCTTTACTTTATTAAAATATAACTTGTTACGATTACTAATAGCGCTAAGTTAGATTAAGAAAATGATTGTAACAATGGCTTAGTAAATTTATTCTTATTTATGCTCAACATTATCCCGCCTAAGCAAATTGAAGGTAAACACGTGGCTTTGATTTCATTTATAGTCAATTTAAAGGTCGGGGAAAAGTTTTAATTGACTTTTTCTGTTAGAAAACTTTCCTTAACGGGTCGAAATTGAGGGTGAAAAGAAAAGCAAGAAAATTATACTCATTATACAATAACATAGCTGGTGTGTTTATTAGGCTTTAGATAATTACACCAATTATGCTATATTATGTATAATGTATTAGTGTTAGAAAATGTTTATAAACATTTTTAACAGCAGTGTGAAAGCACCATAACTAGGAAACGTAGACCCTATATAGGCAAGGAGGCTATTTATGGCGGTACCAGTGTAGGTACCTTATTAGATACACTTCAGCTTTCTCTCTGAAATGTCTCTTGTTAAGCGACTGTTTCGGAGAGAGGATAATGTTTTTTGCAGCGGTCTTTGACCACCATCAAGTGGGCCGCCAAAACAAAAGTCGTCCAAAATCACTGGCAACCTAATTAACTCCTCTGAAATGGGCTTTGATACAACCATTGCCAAATGTCAGTGCTTAGACGGCCATTGAACTTGAGGACTCATATTGGCGTGTCCCTTCCTGAGCAGAATGATTTCCTGCCATGTCCTTGATACGCAAAGCTTTGTGAGCTTTATATTCATAAGTTTGCCGCTCCACGGAACGAGGCTACGTCAAAAGCTAGTCGGTTATATCCAAAATTTGAATGTCAACGTGGAAAGTTGATGGATATTATTGGTATTTTAATATTGGTTGTAAGCCGAAAAATAGAATAAATATTTAGATATTCAAAGCTTTTCTGAGTTACAAAAATCAGTGTACTTAGGTCTAGAATCCTGCCTTTTCTCAAAAGATTTGCAATTTCAATATCGTGATTCTATGTAGACTAGAATAAGCATTTAATTGTCCTGTTGTAGAATAAAAGCATTTTATAGGTAAAAGGCTAACTTTATTGTGTTTTGCTAGCTCCTTGCTTGTACTCATAGAACACATAATATGATCTTGATAGGAGTGGGTGTAACCTGGGGAAGTCACCATGACCTTGGTTTTGTCCATGTTAATTTTAAGACCCACTCTTTTAGAAGCTCTACTGAGGTCATCGAGCATTTTCCTGAGGCTCTCCATGGTCTTAGCCATGACCACTATGTCGTCGGCAAACTGAAGGTGAGTGATGTACTTGCCATTAACGTTGATGCCAAGCCCCCTCCAGTCCAGAACCTTGAATACATCCTCCAGTGCAGCAGTGAACAGTTTCGGCGAAATGACGTCTCCCTGTCTCACGCCGCGCTGGAGAAGGATTGGTTTCGAGGTCAGATCCTGAAGACGGACTGACATGGTGGCGTTTTTGAACACACTTCAACACCTCAATGTACCGGTAGTCGATCTGGCACCGTTGGAGAGACTGCAGTACAGCCCAAGTCTCGATCGAATCAAAGGCTTTCTCGTAGTCCAGAAACTACCTTAATTACCTTAGGCTTTTGTTTTTAATTAATAATATCCTGGAGTTAATGTTAAGATCGGTTTTATGTGGTGACGTATTCAAGGTGTATAGCAATAGCGTTTATCAATGCTTTTTGCTTATTCACCATAAATGGATTCGTAGTTCATCACTGAGGAAAATCTTAATATTTCCGATATGTGACAAGAGAGATGGTCGCGACTAACGTCATTTGTATGGCGGTCTGTTAACTCAGTGAGTCTCGTTCCCGTGAGTTCGTGACTTAACGCAATCGTCGTGATTCGCTCATATTGAATCAAGTCTGATGAGTCATACCTATCGGTAGATTCGTACGATTGTTTAACCATGTAAAATGTCTGAAGGCCACAAACACACTTAATTATATTGTCAAAAAGCTAGCTCTGTTTAAAGAAATCCTAATTAAAATAGTTTTTTTGAAAGTTCGGCGTCGAACAAAGTATCGTACATAATTTATATTCCCACTAGCTGTTGCCCGCGACTTCGTCTGCGTAGCATTAGTACTTTGAGTAGCCTATTTTTATATCACGCCATAATATTGTGTGTGGGCCGCCTTACTTGAGAAATTATTAGTTCAACATACAAACGTGTAGTCCCCCTTTCCACCGCCTAAATGATGATTTTTGGGATGAAATCTATCCTATGTCCTTCCCAGGCCTCAAACTATCTCGATACCAAAGTTCATCTAAATCGGTTCAGCGGTTTAAGCGTGAAAAGGTGACAAGACAGAGTTACTTTCGCATTTATTATATTATTAGTATGGATGGAACATAAGATCAAAGACACAAAGGAAAACAAATCTTCATTCGGCGTACAAACTAGAGTAGAAAAATCACGCTCCAGTTACAAAAAAGGATAAAAATCCTCTACATATCCTAATTCATTAAAAATAACGAAAAGTTTACGTACAAAACCGTTTATACATCACTTACATGTTTTCTGACGCACAAAATTAAAGCGCGAAATCTTTTTTCTCGAGTGCTAACCAGCATAAAAATTGAAATTTCATGTTAAGTTGTGATTGCCGGGAAAGTGGAGTCTGTGTTGGCAGATTGCCAGGGCAAATACAAAGTTTTGGAAGCTCGCCTTGGAGTAGATACAGGGCAACAAGCGGTCGCGGGCCCATTCTCCGCCATTCTGAACAAAATCAAGCGAACGCTGCGAGGAGTCAGACAATGCCAGCAAAGCGATGTCGTCTTAAACAGATTAACGTGATTTTAAATGGAAGCTTAAAGTGTTGTACCTACATCGTTAAGACGGCTATTGCTAAAATTAATTGCGGAATGGTTTAAAACTCGATAATGAGGTGCGAATTTAAGCAGTCTTTTTTGTTCATGAAAGAAGGTGAAACGGATAACTTTGCATATAAGTTGACTATTCGAATAAATAGACATGATAACTATGGATAGTAACATCCTCTCAAACAAACAAAGAATGGACATTGATAACTACTTAAGCACCGATACTTTCGCACTACGTGTTGGCGGTTACAGTCTGTATTTTGTTCAAGTTTCTTCACTAATTTTCTCTTTCGTTACTCCTGTATTTATAACATTTATAAAGTAACTATGATACCTTCAAAAATGCGTTTTTTTTGTTAAGCCCAAATTGTAACCTATTCCTTAGAAAGGACGTTCATTAAAAATATGCTTTCTGCTTATAAATTTCCTCTGTCTTTTAGTGCCAACATTAAGTACACTGACAACTCAAATTAGATCGTTCTAGAAGTATTTTAGGACCTGCTTGCCTCTTCACTTTACTCGCCTATTAAGAACACGTTAGTAACTGTTTTGACACTTCATACAGTACTAAGAATATAGCAAACGTGGAAATGCAACCCTTAAAATTGTCGTCGCTCGCGAAGTGACTTAAGTGGTCCCACGAGGAATGCCTTATTTAATTTGAATGTATCTTGGACAAGGTGCTTTAGTCTCTTTCCAGGCAGCAACTGTCGGAAGCAGGATGAAGTATCATCTGCTATACAAATCAACACACTAGATCCTGACGTTTTGCATCTTATTTGCATCTTAAGAACGTTAAAATGCCATTTTTACTCAGAATCTTGAGAGGAAGGATTACGGTTTTAGCAATTCATGACGAACAAAAGAAATGTTCCTTTTTTGTTGTGTTAAAAATACTTTTTGCTCTATTGAAGGCTTTCGGGTTGTAGTGTTTCTCTTTTGGCAGCCGGTTCAGTTTGGAGGGTTTCATACATCGTTTGATAAAACTTATTCATTGTTCTTTTTCTTTGTATTATGATCTCTCCCACTTATAAGGATTCGCTTTTATTAATAATACTTCCTAAATTTCTTTTGTCATTCACTCTCGTATTTGAGGATCGCTCATAGGGTGTTATTCAAAAGTTACTTTCAGACAACGACCCGATTGATTCAGTAGCACTTAAGACATGACCTTTGATCTGCGCAACGAAAATAAGTAAATAATAGATAATTTAGTCTACGGCTGATCTATATATATAATAATGTAACCCTATTTCCCTTTGTCACGGCATCATGCGTGAACGGCTGGACCGATTTCGCTAATTCTTTTTTTGTTGTGTTTGTTATTGTTAGAAGGAGGGGAAGGTGGTGGGGTGGGTGAGGTTCTATGAATGAAAAATTCCTCAGATGACGCAGTAACACTGCACCACTAGGCCTACGAGGAAGTCACACGTTTTTCACAGAAAAATATACTCAAATTAAACAAAAACACGTTACTCCATTCGCCTAACTATTTTCTGCTGTACCATATACCCAACATACATCAGTTTACAATAAAATAGTTTCACGCCGTGTTATTTATCTATTGTGTAGTCGGCGGTGGGTGAGCTCTCTAAATCTACTTTATAGAACCGGCGATAATAATATGAAATAAATCACGCGTATATTTCACCTGAAATGTATGATTGTTGCTAGGCTTTGAAAATTGTTGATTATAGATAAGAGTATGTGAGATTTAGGTCTTGAACGTTTTTTGTTTTGTATTCTATGTGTCATTTCAGTAACTGTATTATAAAAAACGTCCAAGGTTTATGTTTAGATCAAGTAATCTTATCAACATCTGAAACAACTAAGAAAATAGGAACGTGGGAGACAATATTCACAATATTGTTAAAATATATATTTTTATTAATAATCTCTACGTACAAGTCATACTGCAAGATATTTACTACCAAACCTTGAGGATGTGTATTAGCTATATATAACCAAATAATATTATTTCAGAGACGATACGGAACAAAAAGCACCATCCACTTTCCGCAAAGGAACAATGAAGGCTTTTACTTGTCAGAACACTAGTGGTGTAACTAAGAAAATCGTTATTATGTCTGACTTTACGCCAGTCTCCCACTGTATACTAATTACCTCTGAAACAAACGAATATCCAGACATCCAGACATCTTTTTATCACAAAATCGGTAATTAACCGTTGCAGGCAGACACTGCAGAATAAATACAATACTGTTCGCACACGATTAATCAATACACCAACCAGCCTTCGCTTGATGCTTCGGGCCAGACTTTGGATCTGAGGTGCCCAAAGTTTTTTGTGCCCTGGACCCCAAGCGACATTTTTCGGTTTTTATAGTTAACAGAGTGCCTTAATAATAAGTTTAAAACTACTCAACGAGTGAAAATGCAACCAGGGTATATGCGGTGCCAGCGACGATATCGTGGCAGTTGCTAGGTTTTGGGCCATACCAAATTACCTAGACTCCACAGTCCGTCTGTCTGTCTGTCTGCCATTAGGCTGTATCTCATGAATCATGATAGCTAGATATTTGAAAATTTCACAAATGATGTATTTCGGTTGCCGCTATAACAACAAATAATAAAAACAGAATAAAATCAATATTTAAGGGGGGCTCTCATACAACAAACGTGTTTTTTTTACCACTTTTTGCGATAATGGTACGGAACCCTTCATGCGCGAGTCCGACTCGCACTTGGCCGGTTTTTTATTTCTCATGCACCCTTAAATTTATTTTTCTTTGTTACATACCCTCGCATGTCTGTATATTCTCCTGGGGTCCAACACTTTGAGAATGACTGCTTCGGATGATATAATACTAAGCAGAAGCAAATGAGAAGGCGATATTTCAAGGTTTTATTGCCGCTCTATTATCTATGTGTTACACCTGATTATCTCAGAAACGACTAGTCTAGTCATAAAAGTAATGTATAGCTTCGGCCAGAGCTTATAAAATCGTGCGCCGTGAGTTATGAGAACTATTGTTTTGGTCATGGTTTGTTTAACTTTCAATGGTGCTCAATCTTTCATCTTAGTTGTACTTGCCCGACTGCCGAGGAAGGGTAATGTGTTTATCAGTCTATGTATGTATGCTTGTTCCTATGTAGCGTTTTATAGACCAAAAACTTTGACCGATTTTGATTATTCTTACGTCAATTGATTTGTCTTAACCTTGCAAGTGTCACTGGTTCAATTAAAATTGGATAATAGAAAAAGTGGATTTTGGGCGCCATATTGTGGGGGCCCAATTCTTTTTTCTTCCAATCCTTTCGTGGGAGGTATCAAAATAAAGGGTTTTAAGAGGTGATTTATAAAACTTATATGTTTAAATGTGCCTAATTCGACGAAAGAAATTTGAACTAAAAAGTTGTAAATAAAAATCGCGGAACGTCTTTTTAGTTCGCTTCTTAAACTGTCCGGTTTTTTTATTTTTTAATTAACTTTTTTTACTAAACTGTCTCTGTTTATAAGCGATTATATACTATAATATTTATTTATTTTTATTTATTTTATTATTTAGGTTAACCAACAATTGTTTACACGATGTACATTTCAGACTTAATGACTAGAGTAACATTTACAAGTGCAACAATTAATTACAGGTTAACACCACATGCACAAAAAACGGTTTTACTTAACATACCTACTTATATATTATTGCCATTAGAGCTTATACAAAAAATAAATTAAAACAAAAATAAAGAAAAACTATCAACTCATTCATCCAATGAGTACAGTACAATATAATAAAGAAAAGACATTGGGATATAAAATTACTGAATAGAATTATAATTGATTAATATCACAAGAACAACTCATTTTGCAAACTTAGGGGAATGATATTTTAACACCTCCAACTACAAGCGGTAATTAGGACTGTTGCATGTCGACCTAAAGTTATAAAATTCATAACCAAAACTTTTTTTTTTATTTCACATCGGCCTACATGGGCACTTATAAAACGTCGACAAAATGTGAACGGTTCGGGTTGGTCGTTTCCTATGGGGAACAACCGGCAAGAAACACCATGGTTACTCTTTTAAAAAATTGATTGGTTTTGCAATATTTCCATGTTACAGCAGTACTTAGATGGGGACACAACGCAGGGCCGACGATAAGTCGTAAGAAACTAAAAAAAAAAACATGTGAATGTGAATTAAGCTACCAGCACACTGTTTATTTTATGGTGTCGCCGGATAGACCAATCAAGCGAATAGCCCAAGGCACAGGAATTCAATAGTTAGAGCTAGCCAACATAAACACTTTATAGTCCACTTTATCCCTAGATCGTAACAACTGGTAGCCATGGTGAAAACCCTATGTTCATTGGGTTGATACAAGCTGATAGTACCAGTAGTCAACAGTAGAGGCTATTTTAATAGTATTGGTATGGATTACAAATGATATTTCAACCTAGCACGCTTGCATTTTAGCACCCTTTGGTTAAGTTTAATCAACCGTACCTGACGCTCAGCAAGTGCACAATCAATTCCTTTATCTTATCAAGCATTTACTTTAACAAAGCACTTCAGAAATTGGTGGCGGGAAAATGGCTTCCTTACATACAAAAGTATATCATTTATAATTGCGAAAAGTGGTGCTGTATTTTAGTTTCGTAGACCATTGGTTTTTGGCACTTCAGATTTTTCGGCTGTACGAGGTCATCAATTTTTATTGCTTTTTTAGGTTGCCAATAGGTATAATTATACTCTCCTCCTGAGAGCAGTGATAGCCCAGTGGGAGAGCAGTGCTGGCCCTGTGGTATTGGCCGCGACATACAAGATGTAGGTCAGGCAGGCAAGCAATTTACCTTGTGTAAATTATTGCATCAGTTATGCTCTCAAAAATGGTGGAAGAAAACATCGTGAGGAAACAGGCATGTCCTAGAACCAAAATTCGAAGACATGCGACATCCTTCAACCTGCACTGGGCCCGCGTGGTGGATTACGGCCCATCCCTTCTCACAGAGATGAGGCCTGTGTCTCAGCAGTGGGAACATTAATGGGCTGATGATATTGATATATACTCCCCTCCAGTAAGGTCACCATAACCGGTTTTCCAACTTTAAAAACTACCATTTAATACGTTACACCACACGAATTTACCACACCGTTGTCATTTCACTATTTGGCATCACATCTGCTCGTGACACTCCGAAAACCCGTATTTATCTGACAAAAGAACAATATACTATTTGTCCCACGAATTTTACGGTAGCAAATTTCATTTCACCCAAATGTACACAGCCTCTCTTTACCATAGGTTTCCATAATCCATTACGAATCTATCAGTGGCAGGGACGATCGTTCGTGCGCCAAGCCCGTCTTACGTATAGCATTGATTTGCACACATCTATTCTCTGACTCAGACTGCGAGAGAGCCTAACCAATCACAATGCTGGAATCACGAATTATTCGAAATCGAGCGAATAAAGTGGTTGTATCATAGAATCTGGCTGCGTGTAAGGGCTGGCTCGGACCGCGAGTGACGTAGCAAAATGGCAATCAAGTCTATCACAGTTTCAAAGCAGGATGGCCAATAGATTTAAATTAGTAAACCTACCACATCCTAGCTCAAATTGACGCAGTAGCTGAGCAGTTGGCTTTAGTGTTACAAATATTTGTTTTGTCTATGGACAGTTGTTCTGTCTGTGTTTGTGTAAGCTAGATTTACGTTCGCAAACGCACCAACAACGATATTGGGGCAATACTAGTATTGGCAAACTTGTTTTTCAGAAATCTTTGGTAGGTGTACTGTGTTCGTATTAACCTATACTTACGTGGTGGAAAGTTAAGGAATATTTACATGCAAACGATTTCTTTTAAATCACTTCAAAGCGGTAAATTGTGATTGTTGTTGTAGTGTTTCAATTATTCAATATGTAATGCTTAATTTATATAATTATGTTTTGATTCGACCAGAACTTAGCACCGTCGACAGCCTTACCGCTGGCCTCGCAAAGGTCCTTCATGGAGCAAGTATTTATGCACAAGGAACAAGACAAGAGATGGGGCATGGTTTATGGTGTACTTCCACAGTCGCAACCACCTCTATAGATGCTTTGTAGTCGAGGAAAATTAATAAAAATGATTTTCGTACAAACACCCTGTTGGTGTGCGGTTTCGATGTAGTTCCGTGATGCGTCTAAACAGGCCTTATATTCCACGATCGCTCCACCTTGAAACGTTCAAAGCTCTTGGCTTCGTTCCAAAGGAGATGTTCGATTTTGGGCCATCACTATGTACACTACATAGGTAAATAGGAAAAAAATAGAGGAATTACATAAAAATACTAAGAAATTCATTTGAAGAAGGGTACAGGCGTAAAAAATTATCATTTGATCATTTTTTTACTAAGATAACCCTATTTTTAGGGCAGCCATGTCAGTTGTGTTTCACATGACGTTCGACGACTTTGACAGTTTTAAGAAGTGACGTCTTTGAGTCATTCTTTGCTTTGGCTTTGAATTGGATATGTTTCGGCGTTTTTAGTGATTGTTTTAGTTTTGAAACCCAGTTTACTACTAAGGATATTGATTGATTGATTCTCTGTTGCAATTGAACTCGTGTTGTTTTTTATAACGCAGATTTTACGATGACACGTCAATCAAATGTCATTGTCAAAATGACATTTTTCGTGTACTACTGATTTGATCCACCATGTTTAATGAGATGTTGTGTTGCTCTACTTGACAAAATTAATTTGTGTTTGCATTGAAACGAAGTGAAATTAAAGAAAATAAACAATAAAAATCGGTTACTATATTAAATAGCGATTTTTACATAAAGTGTACATAGAGCTGGCCCAGGCTCCGTACATTTCTGGAACATCTCCTTTGAATGTTCCATTGTACGTCACTAGAACACAGACTACGCATTCACATCTAAAATAAAACTTATCTTCAGTAATAGATATAAAATGAAATAGAATTTTTGCATGTATGAGCAAAAAGAAAGGTGCTCTTCACTATTTTCTTAAAGTCTACGACACTTTTCTGGAACTCGTTATATACGTAATGCTTTCACGTATGTAAATAATTTTATGATTACGCATTTTTTTGCTATAGTCTGCGAATTTTAGGAATCCTTAGTTAAATGCTGTTTTTATATCTTTCAATGTTTTTGAATGATAAAAAGTGGTAGGTACAGGACTATGTATGTTGAAAATATCCTAATTTCTTATCCTGGTAAACGTCAATAGCACAGTACCTTTAATGAAAAAAAGTGATCGATACAAAAAAGCAGCCTTATTGCGTAAGTGAGTACGGCAACGCAAAGGGTTTGACCACTATCAATTGACCAATCACACAGACGGAAATCCACATCGCGTCATTCATCTCGCATGTGATTGGTCGATTTGATAGCGGTCAAGCCCTTCGCCTTGCCGAATTCCCTTGCGCAATTCGGCTGCAGGTCTACGAGTACAGTCATTGTGATAAAAAGTGGATCCTCTAATAATAGATACTGCTACTAATATTCCTATATTTGCAACACAAAAGTGGTTGTCTATACATAAATTTAAAACTAATTAACTAAATTTATTTAAATTTATTTAATAAGTGTAGTAATTCCATTGGCGATACAGAAATAATGCTTGCAGGGCGCACAAAAATTGAATTTTCAAATTAATTTTATAACTTTTTTTCAAAACAGGAGCTGGCTATTAAAATGGTCTACAAATCAAAATAACGATAATACTTAGGTTCCCCGCAAAATCTATTACGACCTGACATCGCAATAAAGGTAATGTTTTCAATTACGTACCTTGTTACGGAATGGTAAATATACTGCCAGTGTTTGTACCGTACACAGCAATAAAATAAACGGCACAGCTTAATATAATACAGAGGAACAAAACGGATACCTCTTCCTTTTAAGTTAATTACGAAAAGTGCTTTAAAAAGATCCTAATGTACTTTACAAACTTTTTCGTATTTTATGCCTGCACTTTTTTTTTCCACCGAAAAAATTAACATGAAATTTACTAACGACCATACTTCGGATAACTCGAAGTTGGAATCATAAATTGGTTCTGCCATATCTTTTATCGCAAAGGCTCTGTTATAATGAAATTTGTAGACAAATTGCAGAAGTAAATTGGAAAAACTATTTTACTTTTGAAAATTTTGTACGTGTGTGATTGTGAGTGGTGGGTTAATATCTTCAATCGGAGCTTTTGTTAATCGTTCATAATAATGTATTTTTTATTAATTATTACAGGAAAAATACACCAACAATGTTAATTAGAAATACTAATATCATCGGTAGTAGGTAGATAAGAAATTTCCTTTTTTTGTGTGGAGAAATGCGCCACCACAGGGGAGGTAGCGCGGATATGTGGGACTCCAACCCTCTAAAACTACCCAGTGTCCTCCTGTGCCGCTTATGGCGGGAACACGGGCATACATTAGCATTCAACTGTGAACCCGCCACGGCTGTTCGTCACCGGACCCTCCTCTGAGGAGTACCCCCCATCACCGGCGCACCGGAACACATTGCACGCCATGACCACCCCAGGGATCAATCCAGCACATGGGCGCCAGATGACCCCGTGTATGGCACCCATAATAAGTATCCTACATCCAACTCCAGGCCATGGTTTCAATCGAGTAATTCATCAACTCGTCCTAAATGCCTACGGGCCATTTAGGATGACTTGCAGGAAATCAAAATAAAGATTATTTTAATTCTGCATCTTGCCCCACGTGTCTCTTTGTGTGGAACTTTAATAACTTTATCAACGTTTGAAACAGTTAATAAAACAAGATATACCAATATTTTTTAAGAAATTTTAGTTTTTAATTTTGATTTGTTCATAGATTATTTAATTACCCACCGAAACTTACTGATCATTTAAAACACAAAAGAACGAAAATATTCATACAAATATACTTACACTAGCTGTTCCCCGCGGCTTCGCTCCCGAGGTCCACCCCACAGGCCCCGTTTCCGGGATTAAAAATAGCCTATGTCACTCAGGAATAATGTAGCTTTCTATTGGTGAAAGAATTTTTAAAATCGGTCCAGTAGTTTTGGAGCCTATCGCGGTACAAACAGACAAAAAATTATTTCCTATTTATAATATTGTAATATTATACTTACATGTAAATGTTTCAGACTCGTTCGTATATTTTCAATCTGCCAAGCCTTTTCCCAACCATGTCGAGTTCAGTTTCCATTCTGACCGGATTCAGCTGTTTACCAGAATTTTAAATGAAGTGACTGCCTATCTATGTCTGTAGGTACTCTACAACCCAGTACCTGGATAAAACAGTACCTGGATTGCCCTGTGCGATAAGACCGCCCATTGTACACTTTGTTTGAAAATATTTGTTCAGTATGTATTTTTTTTATGGTGTACAATAAAGAATATAATAAATAAATAAATAAATAATACACCTTGGAAAGACTGGTGTCATATTTGCTGGCTCCTAATTAACTGTAGCGACCGTCAAAGATACAAATGACTGCCGGTACCAACGGTTTAACGTGCTTTTCAGGTCACAGTGGTGTCTGGGTATGTCATGGATCATCATCATCATAACAGCCGAAAGACGTCCACTGCTGGACATAGGTCTTCCCCAAGCATCACCACATTGACCGCAACCAGCGGATCCCCGCAACCTTCACCTGTCATGGATGAAACCTTGAAATCACCCCAAGCGTCTGTTATTATTTTATCCACGAGCGCCACTCGTTGGAATAATTTCCGATTATTAATTGCCTAATTGATCAATTTTCGAATTGTGTTCGATGAAAGGTGATAAATTCTACCATTTGGTCAGTTTCCCACCGTTTTCCTTAATAGGTGTTAAGGTTTGAACAGAAACGAAAGTATGTCAACGAAAAATTACTATAAAGTAAACTATTTCTTAGCGATTTGCTGGTCGTCACAAAATAAAGTAGTCCTTCCATAACTTCGCCCCATTATATTTGAAGCTAGTCTGACATATCTAACCTTTTTAGTGCATCTTTCGTACCTGTCAACCGGACCTATGTCTTGGCAGTGATTTGGGATCTCAGCTAGACAAAAAGATCGGTCCAGAATAAAATAAATTATTTGTATTTTGTTACCGTCTTCGTTGGAGTAAAGGTAAGAAAACCTTTTTAAAGGAGACATAGACTTGCCACAACATTGCTTTAGCCATTTGAAATTTTAGCTTAAACTTTAGCCACTTAAGTAAATGATAAACACTGCAACAAGCCATTAACAGTTGAAAGTAATAACCGCACTCCGAACGAGCGAAGTGAGCACATTACTGTTTTTAGGGTTCCGTACCCAAAGGGTAAAAACGGGACCCTATTACTGAGACTCCGCGGTCCGTCTGTCTGTCTGTCTATCTGTCACCAGGCTGTATCTCATGAACCGTGATAGCTAGACAGTTGAAATTTTCACAGATGATGTATTTCTATTGCCGCTATAACAACAAATACCAAAACAGAATAAAATAAACATTTAATTTGGGCTCCCATATAACAAACTTGATTTTTTTGCCGTTTTTTTGCAATAATGGTACGGAACCCTTCGTGCGCGAGTCCGACTCGCACTTGGCCGGTTTTTTTCAATTGCTCTGAATAATAAAATAGAATGGCTCATAAAGATTTTTGTTCGCCACATTTTTCATTAATGTCGAAAGAAATTAGGGAATGGAAAAAGAAGAATTATTCGGGTTCTAAGGAATTCTCTCCCTTGGAAATAAAGTTGTTTTCGTTATCGTTCATCTCTCCCGATCCGTTTAATCCTAATTCTGTAATTCTATTTGGTCTGTCCCCTTATTACGGGTCCGCAGAGCAATCAATAGTCGTCAAACTAGCTCAACATCTGTGGGCGTCAATAAATAATCCCTTTGACATGTAGCCACCGCAATATATTTTTTGGCACTGTATTATATTTATACATTTCTTCTAACCGACCCGTACTTTGGAATCTTTTGAGAGCAAGATCTTTCAGGCTGCGAAATGTTTTAGACATTTTTGTGGTACAATCTTTAGATAAATTAGCTTTAGTAAGCTTGGGTTTGGCTATGTTGACGGAATTACTGAAAAGAGAATTATTAATAAGCCGGATGCCAGTAAAAATACTGGCAGGGGATACTCTATAAACATATCATTATAAATACCGAACTTTATGGCAAAGTCTTTTAAAAAAGGTCAGGTTTAGGGTACTCGGGTATGACAAGATATATGAACGTGAACGACGTAAAAGGAGCATTTCGGAATACGAGGCGTTCTAAAGTTTTTGTCTTCTCCCATGGGAAAAAGGACGCTAGTATATGTTTTCAATGTTCAGATAAGCATCTTAACGTTTATTATTCAATATATGAAGGTAGTAAGATAAAGATTTGGGAATTCACGGGTGACTGGTCTACTCTTAATTCACTATTTAAATATTAATAAAAATAAAAACTTTTTGGGAAGTCAGTTGAAAATGTTTGCAGGTGTATACTTACAAGGAATACTAGAAGCAACACCCAGTTACTGGGTTGTGGAGGTCAGACAGGCACTCCTAAAACCTGACACCAGTCTTGTCTTGGGGTACCCTGATACCCAGTTACTGGGTTGTGGAGGTCAGACAGGTAGTCCGAAAACCTGAAACCAGTCTTGGGGTGCCGTGATACCCAATTACTGGGTTGTGGAGGACAAACAGGCAGTCCGAAAATCTGATACCAGTCATGTCTAGGGAGCCGTGATACTCAGTTACTGGGTTTTGGAGGACTATCAGGCATTCCGAAAATCTGACACCAGTCTTGCCTGGGGTTACCGTGAATCCCAGTTACTGGGTTGTGGAGAACTATCAGGCAGTCCAAAAATCTGTCACCAGTCTTGCCTAGGGTTGCCGTGAATCCCAGTTACTGGGTTGTGGTGAACTATTAGGCAGTCCGAAAATCTGTCACCAGTCTTGCCTAGGGGTGCCGTGATACCCAGTTACTGGGTTGTGGAGGTCAGACAGGCAGTCCGAAAATCTGTCACCAGTCTTGCCTAGGGGTGCCGTGAATCCCAGTTACTGGGTTGTGGAGGACTATCAGGCAGTCCGAAAATCTGACAACAGTCTTGTCTAGGGGTGCCGTGATACCCAGTTACTGGGCTGTGGACGTCAGATAGGCAGTCGCTCAATGTTTAATACTGGTACTCAACTGCGTCCATTTGGAATAGAAGCCGACTTCAACATACATAGTTGGGCAATTGCTAGGTAGATTGATTGAATTCTAGTAACATTATGTAGTACACAGGTAACTTAATCAACGAGAGAATGAGAAATGACACAATCACTTAGGCTCTCACAATCCCCCCGGGACTATACACGGCTGGCTATACCGTCTTAGATGCTCCTAAGATGCCCTAATTCCAAACCCTTTAATAATTCGTGCTTAGACCGAATCTTAACATCCATACTTAATATTGCGAACTAACTGTCTGTGTGTTTTTTACATTTTCACGTTTTTATTTTAGTTCATCAAATAATTTTTTTTTTTTGCTCTTTCTAAATAAATTACTTTTCCTGCTTTATTGATTTAACGGCTGAATGGATTTCGTTTAAATTTATTTTTTATAATTTTACTGCTATAGCTGCGTAAGTTACATGAAATTTGTAGGTTTTCTACCTACATAATTATTACTGGTCCAATTTGCCAACGTCATCATAATCAGCCTTATAATGTTCCTTCTGCTGGGACACAGACATCCTCTCTGCGAGAGAGGTAATGGAACTTAATCCACCACGCGGGCCCAGTGCGGGTTGGTGAATGTCACATGTCTTCGAATTTTTGGTTGGACATCATTTCTCACGATGTTTTTCTTCATTTTCTAGAGTATAAGCACTTAATTTAAAATTTCACTTACAATAAAATTGGTGCAAAAAATTTATTAGAAGGTGATCCCGGATCCCAACACGTCACTATTAATTCTAAGTACCTAGGCGACCGAGCTCTGCTCGGGTGAAAATAGAGAAAAAGACGTATTCTAAAAAATAAACCTAGCTAGATCGATTTATCGCCCCCGAAACCCCAGCATACTAAATTTCATAAAAATCTTTGGAGCCGCTTCAGAGATTCACATTATATATATACATGAACTGCTCGTTTAAATGTAATAGACAAGTAAGTATTAATAACATTAATTTAACTGCCAAGAATTTACAAGCCCAGTAAACAGACCATATTATCCATAGTAAAATTGTAAAAGCGAATGTTACTCTAACAGTTTGTCTGTCAGTTTGTTATCTTTTTACGTCTTTACGGCTGAACGGATTTGAATGAAAATTAGCATATAGGTAGACCATGTTCAGGGTGGCATTAATATACCGGAAGTAAGTTCCCTTGGTATAATTTTGGACATCCTCGTGGGCGAAGCAGCTGGCAGAAGCTATTTTCTATAAAGTTTTTCAAGAAGCGATCAGAAACAATTTTAAAACCCAGGAATACATATAGATAATTATTGGAAATTAACTCTCGCCGGCTTCTTTTTTTATCCCTTTTCCGTTTATAAAGTGTCCGTTTAATCCGTTTTCTACCTAGCTTCGTTAATCCTACCTTAATCCAACTATTCTTAAATCTATATTATAAACAGACGCACCTGAATAAAATGAAAAAATAAAACGTTTTATTTCCTTCAATTTAAATTAGATTGCAAATGTTTTGGATAGTTGATTGTTAGTTGTTAGTTATTTTCTAGATGTAAGTAATTTTTTTGTACTCTTGTTGTACTTGGATTCTGTTTTTTTTAACATGGAGCCCGCTTTGGGTGAAGATCTACTCCAACTTCTTCCACGCGTCTCTATCTTAACCAATAGTCTGACAGTCTTTCTACTATGTCATCAGCATACCTTCTTTTCACCTGCTTATCTTTTCTTCTGGTCCCTTCCACTGGGTAGTTCTAAATGTCCAGCTGCTGTCTGAAAAGTGTGTTAAGTGATCGGCCCATTTGATTGCCAATTCAGTTTAGGGACTTGCTTGAGTGCATCAGTTATCTTGGTATTTTGTCCAATATCCTCACTTTTTGTATTTCCCTTATCTTTAATATGATTCCCTTTATCGCTCTTTGTGTCGTTTATAAGTATATGCCATGAAAAGCTCTATTATTATTATTCTTCTTATATTTTCAAATAATCCAATATGAACGCAGTGGAAAACATACAAGTAATATTTTAAATTTCTTTAAATCTTGACGTGAAATAAATAATAAACATACATTCTTTAGTGGCTTGTTATTTGTTCTGTTCGTGGAACGTGTGAAATTGTTGTAGAATTTTTGATGTCTACTTCAAATCCCAGGCTAGTGGAAAGTTGAAAAAAGTATTTTAATTTCAAAAGAAATATTTTACAGCTGGCTATTGTTGACAAAATACAAGTGTTTTTCTCTTATAAATTAAGAAAACTTACACAAGAAACTTAAACTATGGTCACTGTAGCGGCACCGATGCCGCCACTTACGAACTAATGACATGACGTCACACAAATCCTGCATCGCGCAAGTAAAGTTTTCGGCGCGATTAGAACACATACAACAGTCCGACAACAACCGTTGGGCAGTTGCCCGGACCAGACACAACACCCGTCTGGTCGGAGGATCCTCCCTTTTCTATGGAGGTTTGTGGGACTTTACACCCTGTTCCACTTACCCCCAAACTGGTGACCCCGACGTGATCATCAGCGCAGCCTTCGTGCAGAGCTACTTCATTGTGACGTCATCATCACTTCCTCAAGCTTTCGAGCAGTGAGACATACAGCAAGCCAGTACCTACTACGGGGGTATCCTGACCACCAGCATGCAGCGGACGCGCATTCCTGGTCATCAACCTCAGCTTCTATCATCATCGCTCCGACCCACTGGAGCCACCAGCACTCTCCCGACTCACTGGGACATCATCACCGCTCCGACCCACTGGAGCCAGCAACTCTATCCCGACTCACTGGGATATCATCACCCCTACTAACTGGGGCACAACCGCATACAGTTCCGACTCACCGCGAACTCTGCGACTTCCGGTTCCGACTCACTGGAACCAACCTTCCACTGGCCAGGCACACATCACAAGATATACGGACGACTCAACCTAACCTGCTATCGACCTCCGGTCTCCGGAGGGGAGTGATGTAGCGGCACCGACGCCGCCACTTACGAACTAATGACATGACGTCACACAAATCCTGCATCGCGCAAGTAAAGTTTTCGGCGCGATTAGAACACATACAACAGTCCGACAACAACCGTTGTTTCACTTCTCTTGTCGATCCTACAATATTGTTAAAGGTGTTTGCGATTAAAATTATGAAATTTGTAGACCATAATCTTAGACCTTTTTTGGTTTACTATTATATATAGGAACAAACGAATCCGTTTTCGTCTCGTTGGCGTAATTTATCGGCATGCGTGATGTCATTACGACATATTGTTCGTTGAGCCTCGATGAATTGCACACACAATTTTGGTTTTATTTATTGGTAGTTCTTCACGCTTTTAGTCATTTGTGAGGTGAGCAGAGTACTTTATGAGAAGCATATGATGCTAAGATCATATGTGATCATCGAGATGTTATTGCAGAAAAAAGTTTCTTCGCCGATACTAAATAAACTGGACTAAGGTTTATTTATCACTTATCGTAATTAGGATTATAAAGTGCACGGTACTTTTGTTCCAATTCACTCTTCTAATTAAGTTAAAGACTAAAGCTAAGCAATAATGCTAAATAGCAAGAGTGATTTCAAGCTTAATACCCTGATGGGATCAAACTTAAGGCTTTTAGCTATGTAGCATGTATAAATATGTAGCATGTCACATTTTCAGGGTTCCGTACCCTTAGAGCCCAAATTTACTTTACTCTTCTTACCTTACTTTACTCACGTGGCCGTCTGTCTGTCCGTCGTCTGTCACAAAATTTTGTTCCGAAGATTTTTTTACTACCCATTAATTAAGCGGATTTAATGCCTTAGGCATGCAGTCAACCATCCTAAATGTGGCCACCTGAGCAGCTCTGTCGTTGGCTCCGTTAAGTCATGGAAGGTGAAGGTGTTTGTGCATATCATGTGAAGGGGCTCCACATTGACACCGTGATTGAGATAAGTCAAGGATACAGTACAATCACGATCTCTACCAGTCAACCAAGGGTGGTGAAGAGAAAATATGGCAGGTGTATTATATAAATCGTGGCAACAACAAATTTAACAAAAACTTATAATTTTTAATTGCTTAAAATACACATACATACACATTAAAGTACTCCCCAAGAAGATTGGGGAGTACTTTAGTTGGGAAAAGCCTATCTATTACTGATTGATTGTTTTCTGAATTAAGTTCTTCTATGTACAGTAAAACTATTTTTCTTAATATCCCTCGGCAAACTTCGTGTTTCGTCAGTCATCGGATTTCTATCAGTTGCTCTTTGCACTTGGTACTGCAGACCGGACGCTCTCAATCAACTTGTAAGTACATAGAGTTGTTAATACTCTTTTAAGTTAATGTAGTTTATTACAAAAATAGGCGGAAAGCTGCTAAAGGAAAATAGTTTTACTGCTCTATATAGATCACACGGAAATCAAAACAAAACAACAATAAATTAGTTAGTTCTGAATTCAAAGTATTCATCATCATCTGCCCAGCCTTTTCCCAATTGTGGTTGGGGTCGGCTTCCAGTCTTACCGGATTTAGCTGAGTACCAGTGTTTTACATAGAGTGACTGCCTATCTGACCTCCACAACCCAGTAACTGGGTAACACCATACCACTTTGGCAAGACTAGTGTCAGATCTCAAGCTTGTAACTACCCGTAACGGCTTTCGAAAATCTTCAAATGACAGGCGGGACCAACGGCTTAACGTGCTTTCCGAGGCACGGAGGAAACTCGGTATGTTGTTATGGTCACCCATCCACGGACCGACCTCGGCAAGCGTTGCTTAACCTTGAAGATCGATCCGTGCCGCTGTTATTATTTAGCCACGAGCTCCACCTCCTGAATTCAAATTATTATACTCGATAAATCTAATAATTAATGGATATGGAAATTAGCATTCGTTTATATACGGAAATGCGATGATTGCCGAGGGATATTAACTTTTAACACTTTTGTACAAAAACATTAACAAATTAATAAAAAGTCAGAAACTCATAATCTCTAATTTAATTTTGACAAAGCAATAAAACAGAAAAAAATATCAAAATATTCTTCAAAATAATCTCCCCACAAACAATTTTAATACCATTTGATAACTTCAATAATAATATATCTCAACGACTTTTATTACGCAGCTGGTGCACAGACTACAATAATATGTAAAACGCTGACTGAAGATATAAGCGACTAACCAACTAAGCTAAAATGCAGGAATAGGAATAGTCAAATAGTTCACGAATGGATTTCCAACTCAGAACCTTTCACTCGCCAGTCTGCACATCTATATATAGGTAACTGTTATACATAGTGTGTTGTCGTGTGTTTAAGATATGGATCCACGCGAGACACACATGACCGGTTAATCAACTTGCAGTTCACAATTTAAACAAGATAAGAAAACCTGGACTTATAGGTATTTCATTTCTGTAAGTCTAAAACGTTTTGGAAATACTTTTATTATGCGTACAGCTAAGGAGTGGCAATCACTGCCGGATTCTGTGTTTCCCGATAGCTTCAATCTAGGGGTCTTTAAGTCAAGAGTGAATGGGTTATTTCTAGGCAAGCGTGCTTCACCGTCGACCACATCATCGCTTACCATCAGGTGAGATAGTGGTCAAGCGCAAGCCTATAATATATATAAAAATAAAACTACCAGCCCGCCATGAGCAAGGTTGGTGATTAATTCTTGCACCTTCTCTGAATGATAAGAGGCTTTTTCTCTACAGTGGAAAACAGTCTGGTCGGTTATTATCAGAGTTTACCAATAATTAAAAAATATAGTTTACCGTTTAAAATATGCTTAAAAAGAGAACTTTCTTTAAGAAATAATTTGCCTGCAAACAATTCAAAAACCATTTGATAACTTCAATAACATAGGTATCTCAACTACTTTTGTTACGCAGCTGGTGCACAGACTACAATATGTAAAACGCTGACTGCATATAAGCGACTAAAAAAAGTTAGCAAACTCTGCGAAATTTTAATGGACGGGCACGTTTTCCAACAGTTTGTAAAGTCAGTCGTAAACATGGGAATAGTTTCGTTTTTATTAAAATTATTTTTGTTCCTTTTGTTTATTATTATTTTGTGTATATTTATTGTGTTCATATGTATCTCTGTACCCACTTGATATTTATAGAACTTTGTTACACATAATATATGAGTTGTGGGCTATAACAATTATGTATAGTAGGTAATTGCTGTTAACGGACCCACCCTAAAAACGAACGAATTTAATTTGTATGAGTTTATCAGAGTAGCGTTACTCATTGAACAAATACAATAATAATACAGATACAAAAATTTTGATCTGTAAAACGTTAACATTTAGGATATTTATAACTATTTGTTATGTTATTTTGATTTTTATGCTGAAATAAGAGAAAATATTTTTAATACTTCATGCACACAAACCTACAAAGGCGGACTAAATGCCTTAGGCATTTTCTACCAGTCTACCTTTGGATGATGCAAAGACAAATAGTGGCAGGTGCACTATAGAGAATAAAACACGATCGAGATCGAGATTGCACTGTATCCTTGACTCATCCCAAACAAGGGGTCAGTGTGAAACCTCTTCACAGGATATGCAAAACCACCTGCACCTTCCATGATTTGAACGAGGCCAACGACAGAGCTGTTCAGGTGGCCACATTCAAGAAGGATACAATTTGAGTTCAATTAACACGTAAAGAAGAAAACTTAAACAACATCCGTTGGAAGGTCTCTTCAAAACAGACGACCTGGTGAAGACTGTGGCAATGCGTTGGATGCAAACAGCACAGTACTAGTCGAATTGGCGACACTTGGAGGAGATCTGTATTCAGGTATGGTCGACTTTAGGTTTAAAAGATGATGCTGAACACAGTACTTACCTACATAGTATTTTCATCCCTTAAAACAAAAAAGAACATAGAGCCTTCTTGTCAATCTTCTGCTATACTGATTAAAATAAATAAAAATGATCTACATATAATATAAACGACTACAACAAAGAGCTAGCCTCCCAGCTTCGAGGGTAAGGTCAACTATAATCTACTATTCCCCAGACTAACCTTTTAAAAAGGATCTACTAAAGATATTTGCCTGATCTTGGCATAATTCTTTTAAACCATTCATTTTATACAATGTTATTATAAAAATAAAACGGATAACCAATCTCATGATACTCTACATTTGAAATTAATAAAAATAAAAAAACATGTATTTCAGACAAAAAAGGCCATATACAAGGCAAAGTTGTTAGTAACACACTGCCGGAGTCTGTGTTTCCCGATAGCTACAATCTAGGGGTCTTTAAGTCAAGAGTGAATAGGTTATTTCTCAGCAAGCGTGTTTCACCGTCGACCACATCATCGCTTACCATCAGGTGAGATTGTGGTCAAGCGCGAGCCTAAAGGTTACAAAAAAAAAAACAAGATTTTTTTAACTTATTATTTTTTTAATCTAGGGGTCTTTAAGTCAAGAGTGAATAGGTTATTTCTCAGCAAGCGTGTTTCACCGTCGACCACATCATCGCTTACCATCAGGTGAGATTGTGGTCAAGCGCGAGCCTAAAGGTTACAAAAAAAAAACAAGATTTTTTTAACTATGTTGGTAATTAATAAGGGTTGTTGTGTGTTTATATTAATCCAATCGCAATATCAGCTTTATAGTAGAAAAACTATCGATATCTATCTTGTTTCTACCCACACAAATAACATGTCTGGGCCATTACTAACTATGGTGTTTTTACAAAGTGATTGATATACATAGGATTCTACAAAAGTCATTGACAGTGTCCTAAATATAAAAATCAATACTTGGTAAAGGCTATCTGCTAATCGCATTATGATGTACTTATAATAATAATTAATTGATGTTCCGATGTATTTCGTAGAATAATTTATCTTAACTAATATATCAAAGATATAAAATTGTGGAGGTAAGAGTTTATTTGTCTGCTTACAAACAATCAAACAGACAAATAATATCTTAAATTACTCTAGAACTACAGATCTGATAACCTACAAAGTTTTGAAAAATCTTTCACAATAAAAAGTTATAATATCGCTGATTCTAATGCTACTTTATATCCTACAAAATATGCAACAACGGCCTTAGATGGCTAAGCTGGTTAATTATAAGACATTATATAATACAGTTCAAAGTTACAGCTATCGTGACTGACAGTTGAAGTAAGTGACTGGCAAAAACAGGCACTCTCTAGATAAAGAAACCTAAAAGACAAGGATGGTTTAAAACACATATAATTTTATTTATATTTATAATGGGTTCTAAAACACAACCGTACCACAAATTTAAAGACTATTCAGAACACAAAACGGATACGCAGTAACGTTCTGACCATTAGGTACGTTTAGTACTAATCCCGCAATTATAACTAGGCGAAACTGCGCAGTGTGCATAAATACTAAACTAGCTAAATTCGTGTACCCTCGATAGTTGACGTCCATTCTTCACAAATTTTACATCTCGCTATACATCCTTGCTACCTTGCATTGAAATTCAAAGTGCAACAGTAAGTAAGCTTACGGTACGAAGGAGGTTGAAGGAAGCTGATTTCGGTTCGTTTTTGTCCGCAAAAGGTGCTTAGAAATAGTATAACTTTTGCTATAAAACATTGACTTTGATTCACGGACTAATGGATTAAAATATTGTATAGTGATGAGTGTGTAAGTCACTTAAATTGAATTAACGGACGACAATACACGTGTTATCATCAACGATAACAACATTATATATATTTTTTTAATAACAACAATATTGGATTCAGGTAGGATATGTTTGAGAGCTCATGCAGTCTTGGTGGTGATCGATGGAGAACATCTTATTATAGGTCGCTGTAGAAGTGTTAAATTCAGGCAGTTTTATTAACCAAGATACATGTCAAGACTAATCCAACTAGGAGAGTAAACAAACGAGTAACATAATGTACCGAGCAGATGAGTATCATGTCAAAGGCAAGCGGTAATCGTAAAGCGTGCATCAGATAAAATTATGTAAACACAATCTTGTTGGGGACCACAGACCAAAGAGACAGCCACCACAAACCGTTCACTATAACTTGTCTCTTGCCGTCATGTTGGCACCATAGCTTGCCAAGCTTAAGCAGTGTACAACAGGTGCTTTTGTCGACAGTAGTAGTTGCCTCTATCGACAGTTGAAGTTTGCTCTGTCGACAGCAAAGTGCTGCTCGTCTGTTTGACGCCTTAGTATGAAAATTGAAACTACAAATATTAATAGTAACAGAGCTACCAATCACGTCACGGGATAAGTTATAATGGACGCACTGTACTGTAGACGGGCTTTTCAAAACTTTCTATACAAATCACGCTTGTCAGTGAGTCTGACATGTTCATACAAAAATTTCATAAAAACGCAATTCCACCTTTTTCCCAAATATGCCAATTAACCGCGAATCTTTTCCACATGTTAACCATAAAGATCATATAAATATTTTTGAAACAAAACATAGCCAAATCAGTTCGGTTACCAAAAAACATAATTAAATTTTAATCTACTTTTTATAATTTATATATATAAATAGATAGATGAGGCCTCTAGTGCTCTGCTGACGCAGTTATTCCGTGCTCTATGTTGGTAACAAACGAGTCAACACTATTAGAGATAAGGAACTTATCGTACTTTGTATCATTTTTTAGTGGATCAGCGGAGGTCCTTTTCCTTATAGGAGAAATCGTGATGATGTCACCTGAGGATAACTCTTCTTTCGGACTTTTCCATTTATTAACAGATTTTAATACATTGCCTCGTTCGATTTTGTAAGCATAAGAGCTACTACTGAGCTTGAGTTAGAGAGTAGAAGTGATTTGTGCCTGATCGATGGAAATAATTTATGGTGTGGAACACCTCTGCCTATCCCTGCGGGAAACACAAGCGTATATATAGCGTGCATATTGTATTCATTATAATGGTAACTAGCGGATACCCGGCGTATGTTATTATGCTAAAAAAAAAGAAAACTTTTTGGTTTATTTGTTGGAGGACATTCTGTTTATTTAATTATTACTTTTTGTTTGTTTTAGTGGTCTAAAACCATCTTGGCATTATTGAATTTATGATACAACCGGTATAAGTAAACGCAGGTACACATACACATTTTTAGGGTTCCGTACCCAAAGGGTAAAAACGGAACCCTATTATTTATTTATTTATTATATACTTTATTGTACACCAAGATAAAAAAACAATAACACATATGGAAACCTTAAAATAAAAACAAACATACAACAGGCGGCTATTACTGAGACTCCGCGGTCCGTCTGTCTGTCTATCTGTCTGTCTGTCTGTCTGTCTGTCTGTCTGTCACCAGGCTGTATCTCATGAACCGTGATAGCTAGACAGTTGAAATTTTCACAGATGATGTATTCCTGTTGCCGCTATAACAACAAATACTAAAAACAGAATAAAATAAATATTTAAGTGGGGCTCCCATACAAAAAACGTGATTTTTTCGCCGTTTTTTTACGATAATGGTACGGAACCCTTCGTGCGCGAGTCCGACTCGCACTTGCCCAGTTTTTAGTATTGTTTGGTTTTAGAACAAATCAAGAAATTTTATAATTTTATAGATACGTCTTGGGCTAAATATAATAATCTATTTCGAGGGTCAGACGCTGTATGCCGCGGTACAGGACTCGTCCTAGTTCGGCTACAGATGCTCCCATGTTGCATAATTTTAAGTACTGGCCTGTAATACTTTATGTTATTTGTTGTATTACTTTTGGTGAAATAAATAAATAAAAATAATCAAACCAGTTTGGGGCACAAAGGTTGGATGGTTTCAAAGTCTATAACGGACATAGGTAGAAACAATTCTTGTGTTTTATATATGAAAGATTCTTGTGTTTTATTTTAGGATGAAAGTCTGTTATGATATTTATTATTTCAGCACAAAGAAAATAAAATGGAACATCCTGCATGCCTACTGTATGTGAACTCATGTTTGGACAAATAAATTATCTTTATCTTTATCTTTAACATTTTTAAACATTGTATTACAAATATGTTAATTTCAACATGATGTCTCCATTCAAAATGAGATAGCAATTCTAAAACCGAATAGCAGAAATCACAAACAAAAGATGAAGGGTAACTTCAG
Source organism: Orthosia gothica (assembly GCA_949775005.1). NCBI lineage: Eukaryota > Metazoa > Arthropoda > Insecta > Lepidoptera > Noctuidae > Orthosia > Orthosia gothica. The sequence continues at coordinate 11,375,297 of OX459056.1, forward strand.
ATTTTAAAAAGAGGAAACTGGTTTAGCCGGGGATCGAAATTGGATGTTCTAGTTTTCTTAAGAATAGAGCTCGTAACTCCTCTTTCCGATTTTATCTTTTAGTTAAAATTCTGTTCCTACATTTCCTATTTTAAACTTGATTTTTCATACAAATATCGCAGTACCAAATTTTTTGTATACAAGCAAGCTACCCTTTTCTGAGTTTGCCAGGCAAATGTTTGAAATTTACCTGTAATGTAAAAAGTTTGGAGGAAATGGCTACAGTTGTATTTGAAGAAAAAGGAAAAGTCTGGCAAATGTTGTGTTCTTTTGGTCCATACTTTTTATATTAAAACAAATTACATTTTTCTACACCATGATATTTAATATAAAGTATGTAGTGTAAAAATTAGTCATCTACGCATTTCAAGCATCGAACAAAGTTATTTAGTACTTAGAATAATCTCAAAAACCACTTTATTTTTGTTATCAAAAATTGCCGTACAGTAGGGTATAAATAAATCATGAATACACTCAAAACATTCTGCTTTTTGTGGGCTTCCAACGGTGTAAAGGATGTATTCAAAGTTAAATTATAACATTTATCCAAGATGTTACTGGGACTATATAATGTATCTATGTTTTTATCTCCAACCATCGTGATTTTTGGGTTTCTTTAAATGGCATATAGTAACTAGGAAAAATTGCTTTAAAAATATGCAAAGCCAGGTGTTTTGTTAAAATGCCCATCGTAATATGAGCATACAATTTTACGATGAAGTTTCAATTTCAGTAATAAAAGAATGTAATAGGTAACAGCTTCTAACCTTTGCATATACTTCGTTCTCAACAAACGTGGAAGCTTAAGGCAATATTACTCTCAGTTCATATTCAGAGCGAAAAACGATTCGCAAAAAAAAAAACTTACATACCCGCTAGTTTCCTGCTAAACTGGGTTGAGTAAGGAAAAAAGTGGACCATGGTATTTTACACGCAATACGAATCTTTTCATCTTTTTATCTGTATCCTCCCCTTCCTACACTTATATCAGAATCCTGGAATTCTGAACCTCAACCTATTTTCCTATCAAAATATTAAAGAGGACGAATATATTTTTTCATTCTGAACCATAAAAAGTAGTATTCTCTGGTTCAAGGTTTTCGTCAAAGTGCACCTAAAATATATCTCTAAGCGCACTGAAGATGAAACATGGAGAAGAGCATAAAGGATTCGTAATAAATGATTTCAACAGACGTTTAAAAAATCAACTGGCCTAATTGTTTATTTATTAAAACTACCAGGAAAACACAAATGATCTGGTACTAGGTGCATAAAGCTAGTAACTACTTAGCTCAATTCTGGTAAAAATACAGGTTTTGAAATAGAATTATCTGTTGTTTTGAAAAGTACCAGGGTGACAGAAATGATCAGAAAATAGGCGCCTAAAGATACGTAGATACCTAGTACCTATCTTGTGGTTTCATATACTGTTTGTCTTGCCTAAACAAAATCAATAAATTCCCAGAAACATCAAATTCATTCTTGAATACACATAAACATACATTTAAAAGAAGCCTAAAGCATTTCTTGGCAACTAGTATAATATTAAGGTTCCTAACTTAAGCAACCTGCATCACGTGGATTAAAAAACGTTGACTATTTTGCCCTTATAATAGTGAAAGAACCAGCGATTTACCTCCCATTGTTCTAAACCTAGAATTTCTCTTGCTTGTCCACAAGTGGAGCAAGATTTTTAATGCGATTCACAACGTTATCTTTCTCGTAAATTATAAGACGATTCTTGTACATACACACTGAGACAAATCTCGATTGCATCAACCTTCATTTCATTTTATAAAAAACAAAAAAGCGATCAAAATTTTCAACTTCACGATGTTCATAATTTTAGATAGGTGTTATTAGAAAACCTAACCTCGAAATTCGTGCTCCGAAGTCAGGAGCCAGGAGAAGGACGTACAAGGAGACCTCAATATAACTGTTCGCAAGAGGCCCACAAAATCGCCACCGAAACCATCGCAGAGACAGCCGCCGAAACCAAAACAACCGCCGAAACGAGGAACTCAATCAAAATGAGCACAAAGGTCACCGTTGAAGTCGCAGCCACAGTCACCATCGATGTCGGTCCAGAACACGGATGAGTCCAAAGTTGCCCCGCCGTCTCGTAATGCAGAATTTAAATCTCAAGGTCCTCCGACACTGGTAACAGAGGGCAGTCTTTGTGAGATCTTACAAGAGGAAATCACCATAGCTCTAAAGCTGTCTCACGAAAAACTTGTGGCCACTGAATTCAGTAACATCCACAAGAAGATAGATAGCTTCCAGGAATCGTTAGAGTTCATAAACATTAAATTTGAGGAAATGAAAGCGGGCTTTGAAGAAAAAACAGCTATCATTAACGATCTCAAGCGTGAAAATAAATTACTGAAATCTACAGTTCAAGACCTCTCAGTGAGACTAAAAAAGAGTAGAGCTCCACATGCGTGACTCTAACATAGAAATTAATGGTGTTCCAGAGCATCGTTCTGAAAATTTAATTACCACAGTCTTACAATTTTCGAAAGTTGTGGAGAGTCCACTTTCGGAAAGCGACATACAATTAGTAACCAGGGTTGCTAAAATGTCAAACGATAGCGACAGGCCACGACCCGTAATAGTAAAATTGCGATCCGCACGCCATCGTGATACTGTGCTCGCCGCAACTACCAAATTTAATAGAATAAACCCTGATGGAAAACTGTCTTCCCAGCATCTTGGTATGGGAGGTCCAAGAAAGCCGATTTTTGTGTCTGAACACTTAACTCCAGCAAACATGTCGTTGCATGCCGCCACTCGGAAAAAAGCCAAGGAAATGTAAATGTGTGTAAATGGCCTACAAATTCGTTTGGGTTCGTAATGGGCGTATTTTTGTTCGAAAAGAGGTCGAGTTCCAGTCTATTCTGATCAAAAATCTTGACAGCTTGAACCTTATAGTCTAATTGTTGTGGTGGTTCACTATTAGGATTTTCATGACTTTAATGTATTGGTATCAACTACGTCCCAATGCTTGATATTTATTACCAAAATGTACAGGGGCTAAGAACAAAAACTAATGACCTCTTAAAAAATATACAAATTTCCAATTACTGTGTGATTGCTCTTACTGAAACATGGCTCAACCCCAAAATTTGTAACAACGAATTGGTAGATGATCGATACACGCTATACCGCAGAGACCGCCACAGCACCCACAACAAAAAAAAAGACGGTGGTGGCGTAATGTTAGCTGTTTCCAGAGACATACCCTCAGCTCGAGTCACTAACTGGGAAAGTGGGGCGGAAGACTTGTGGGTCATCTTAGACCTTACGACTGGAACTAAAGTAAGAAAACTTGCAATTTGCGTTGTCTATCTACCCCCACCTGTCAAGTTGGATGCTTTGTCAATGTTCCTTGGAAAAGTCGATTATGTTACTGGTCATGCAGACGACTTGGTTGTTCTGGGTGATTTTAACTTAGGTTTTATTACTTGGAGCTTCGAGGTGGGCTGTAATCACTTGATTCCTTCCAACTACGAAACTCCTCTGGGACATACTCTTGTTGACTTTCTAAGCATAAACAACCTGTATCAGGTGAATGGTATCAATAACTGTGACAACAAATTATTTGACTTGACTATCACAAGTTTGCCTGATGCCTATGTTACAAAACCTTTGAATGTCCTTAGCAAATGTTACCCAATCCATCCCAATTTATTACTTAACATTCCATACAATGGCTTAACTTGTCTGCGTTCTAAACCTGAAAATAAGAATAATTTCCTTAAGGCCAACTATAAAGACATAGTCGGTGAGCTAAAGAGTATAGAATGGCAGCAACGAATTCTCAATTGTACTGAGGTGGATGCCATGGTCGCGGAATTTTATACTATTCTTGGAACTGTCATCGAAAATTTCGTTCCCAAAATGGCGGCTGTTAGAGCTAAATTCCCCACGTGGTTTAGTAATTCGTTGATTAGACATATATCTGAAAATGAAAAAATACCAAAAAAATACAAGAAATTTGGTTACCCTAGAGACAAAATCGAATACCAACTGCTTCGCTCTCGCTGTCACAAGCTTTACGATGAATGTTACTCCAAGTACAAATTAAATATTGAAAACAGCATCCCTAAAAACCCGAAAGCCTTCTGGAACTTTATTAAGACCAAACACGGTGGTAAATCATCTATTCCTGCACGATTGGTTATGGGAGACAAAATCGCTAAAACTGGCCCGGAAATTGCCAACCTTTTTGCGGACCAATTTTCTTCAGTTTACACGGAAAATATTACCATTGTTCGCTGTTGTACGGCTACCAATCCCAATGCGAGACTTCAAAATTCATCTCGAGCGTAAAATTTGACGAACTCGAAGTTTTTAAGGCAATCAGAAAAATTAACCCAATGAGGGGTACTGGACCTGATCTTATTCCGCCAGTCTTTGTTAAAAGATGCGCTTCTGCTCTTGCACTGCCTTTAATGCAGCTTTTCAACCTTTCCTTAGAGGAGGGCAAATTCCCTGAAAAATGGAAGAAAGCTCGCATAGTCTCCATATTTAAGAAGGGTAATCCAGCCAGTGTAGTTAATTATCGCCCCATCTCGATCCTCTCGTGTTTTTCTAAACTGTTCGAGTCAATGTTGTGTCCCATTATCTCAAAAATGGTGGACTCAAGCATTTCGGATTACCAACATGGCTTCAGGCGTGGGCGTTCAACGGTGACAAATCTGGTACCTTTTGTTTCTGAAGTGTCACGTGAGGTTGACAAGGGATTGCAAATAGATGCAATATATACCGACTTCAGCAGTGCCTTCGACAAAGTAAATCATCCTATACTTATTGAGAAACTGAGATGGTTTGGTATCAGAGGCAGTTTGCTGGAGTGGTTCGAATCATATCTGTCAAAAAGACCACAATCTGTAGAGATGGGTAGCTTTAGATCTGAGGTATATTATTCGCGCTCAGGTGTTCCGCAGGGATCTCATTTGGGGCCACTTCTATTCCTCATCTTCATCAATGACATAGCCAATTACATACGACATTGTAGAATTTCCTTATTTGCTGACGATTTAAAAATATTCAAAGTGGTAAACTCTCGTACTGACGCTGACTTAATTCAAGCTGACTTAGACAATGTTCTACATTGGTGTAGTATTAATGGTATGAGTCTGAATGCTGCAAAATGTAATCACATAAAATTCACGAGGAAAAAGACATCCCTTGAAACACAGTATAACATTGGTGGAGTAGTACTGCAAAAAGTGAGTGAGATTCGAGATCTGGGCGTGATTGTAGATAGCAGGCTGAGTTTTGCCTCGCATATTGATAAGGCAGTGACAAAGGCCGCTCAAATGCTTGGATTTTTGAAGCGGAACTCCAAAGGCTTTAAACACCTGAAGACTAAGTTGCTTCTTTACAATGCCCTAGTGCGCAGTATTCTTGAATATGCAAGCAGTGTGTGGAGCCCGTTTTATGCAGTCCACTCACAACGAGTGGAAAGCATACAACGAGCTATCACGAGACATCATACCTTCTGTTCAAGAGGTTTCTCACATAGGAAGCCGTACAGGGAGCGTCTTAATCACTTTAAAATGATTACGCTTCGTGATCGTAGACGTCTCTTAGACTTATGCTTACTTCATAAAGTCGTTAATGGAAAAACTCAATGTAGTTGCTTTTTGGAGAGCGTTTCGTTAACAGTTCCAAGAACTTACCCACGGACCAAAAAAGTTAACAAGATTTTTGACATCCCTTTCGTCAAAACCAATCTGGGGTTACAGTCTCCCATTGTAAGAATGAGCGATGAATATAATAGAGCAGTCTTAAACTTACCAGAACTAGATATATTCAATGACAAACTACCAAATTACAGATGAAAAATCATATTGTCCCTGCCAGGTTGTTCTTAGTGTTCTGACTTTTGATGATTTTATATTTTAAGTTTAAATTGTGTTGTGTTATTTTTCCGCTTTTGGTTTTTATTTTATGGTTTTTATTTTATTTCTTTTTGTGTGCGATTATTGACTTATGGTTTGAATTTGATTTTTGACATTTTTAATTTAAATTGTAATGATTTCGATTGTGTATTACATTTTTTAACTACGCCGACTTCTAACTATGGTTTTGATGTATGACTGATCTTTTGTATGACAATATAATTTAGAATATGTTTTTTTTTTTTTGTATTATATTTTTATTGGCTTTGATTATGACTTATGGTTTGGAACCCCTCGTGCGCGAGTCCAACTAGCACTTGGCCGGATTTTTATAATGTTTGTTATCAACTATCATGAATAGGTAAAAAGCACGAATCAAATACAAGTAAGTGCATTAACGCCTTTAAGTCAAATATTTGCGCAGTTCTAATTTATTTTTAAATTATACAGCTATAAACCTAGAAACAACAATATAACTTATTTTACACTACCTTTTATCCGCCCCTTCGCTTCTCACGTCCCATAGGAACCGCGCATGTATCTGGGACAATAGTATTTTATGGCCCTCAAGGATACTACAACTCAGTAAAAGAATTTTCCGTAATCGGATCAGCCTACAATCTTACAAATAATAATTATTTTACCTCCTTATAATAACTACGTTACATTTTGTTCATTAAAAGCCCGTGGAGGGTCGAGCCAGTCAGTACATGAAACAGTATCGATTTGGAAAGATAAAATATAATAATAATAATGACGAGAACCTCGTGAAGGCTGAGAAAGATAAGAAAAGCAAGTATCTTGATCTGGCTCGCGAGGTTGTCGACATGTGGGATGTGAATACAGCAGTCATTGTGCCGATAGTTGTGACGGCCAATGGCATAATAGCCAAGTCGACGAACATCTGAGGAGGCTCTCGTTGGGCAGCTGGATCAAGGGCTTGATCCAGAAAGCGGTACTCCTGGACACGGCGCGTATCGTTAGGAGGTTCCTCTCTCAGGAGCCCTAACCACTGGTAGCTTGGACCCTGTTCCCGATACCGGTGGGCTACTATTTTTGTATTTTTAAATGTTTTTGTATTTTATTTTTTATAGAATAATATTTAAAAATGTAAAAATATGCATATAAAATGAATAAATGGAATAATAATAATAATAGTAAAACAAAAAAAAACGACTTCCAAAGCAAAACAAAAGTTAAAAAGTGCAAAAATAATTTTCGTTTCGGTGTCTTTGGTACTTGTTGTTCTGTCATTTTGCAACACCGACTTCCAAAACGAAAGTTACTTTAGCTTTTTTTTTGTGTTTTGCTTTGGTACTCTATTTTTTTTATAATATATCTTTACTAATCGACGATACTGTTTCATGTACTGGATAGATACTTCACGGGACCTAAATATAACGGAGTAGTATATATAGAAGTAGTTTAGTAACAGTTATACTCGTAGCCTTTTACTCAGATCTCTTAACTAATTACAATGGTTTTAAACTTATCATATAATAATACTGGACTCTTAAACTAAATGAACTATTTAAGCTAATATTTGTTGCTTATTATCTTTCATAGATCTGTTTGCCAACCGGCAAAGGCCTCCTCGAATCTTATCCATTCTTTCCTTTCCTGTGCCACTCTGTTCCACATGACTCCGGCCACTTGTCTAATGTCGTCGTCCCATCTTTTTTGCGGTCTACCTCTCTTCCTCTGGAATGAAGTGGAATAGAAGTAGTATAGCAGTTTATTATTAAAGGGCAAGGGCTAGTTTGAGGTGGCTCAAGGGCTGGATTTGGATTTCGGGGGGTGCCTATATCTAGCAGTGGAACTGATTGAAAAATTAAAAACTTAAAAATTGCAAATTCTCTTCCTTTTTACCGTATTTGACACCATAACTAAATCAAAATAATTTCTGAATCATAAAAAATAAGATCACTTTTATGATACCACATAATTCTCCTCTTATGCAAATGGAGGATGCTCCAGGGGCCCTCTTTGCGTAACGGATAAGTTAAGAGCAAACGGTAATTTTCTCAAACCTACAGGAAAAGTACCTACACTTTCGAATCGGCAATACATAAATTCATTCTGAGTGAGTCACTGAGCTATAGTAAGCATGTTTTTATGTTATTTAACTAACGGTTTAAGGAAAATGGAATTGATTTATTACCAAACCCAGGGGTCAAAAATTACATTCATTTGAGGTCCGTTTTTGAAAACAATATGACGGTCGCGGTCCGTAAAGTTTAAAACCAATTCTCCCTGCAACCTCCGCGCCTTTACATTGTCACGTGTTTATCAAAATTAAAGGTTTTCAAAAAAAGTACGTATCAAGATTTTTCCAAATATTAGATAATGTGAAAAGTTACGTATTTTGCCTTGAACTATTCATCCGAAATTTGGACTAAAATTGGTGCAATTTATTGTCATTAAATATTGGAGATGTTTATCGGTAAGTCTACTCACGCGCCATTCCCTACCGCGAGAATGACAATCTTGCGCTCTGATGTTGTCCGTTGGTCAATTGACGGCAGTAAAGACAAAGCACGGATAACATTATTAAATTACGAACTCAAATTACACTAGTAAATGATATTGTCCTTTTTGCTTAAGGTCCACACAAAATCGGCGGTTGGCGGTATGGATCCGGACCGCGGTCCGCCAATTGGTGACCCCTGACCAAACCAATAACCAATCCCAATGTCTCTGCAACTTTTTTTCGATCTTACGCTCCCTTGAAATGCCTTACGAATCCCATAGACAGTGCATTGTTTTAAAAAGCCAGCAATTACCTCATTACAATCAAACAAAAAGTTTGCCTCCAGTAAATACTAATATCACGCCTGCAGTACTCTCATATCTCGGCAGTTATGTTTTAGTCCCATGTAATAGTTCGTTTAGATCATAGAACTTGAAGTACGAACGCTATAATATAAAAATAAAACGGCGCATGAAGGAATCTCCGTAGGGCAATTTAATACGCATTGGCACTGACCCGAACAAGGCTGAGCTGTGACGTCACACGCTTGAACGGGATAATCGTGCAACGAGCCTGCGAAACCGGTGCGAGAATGACTACCTTTACTAACCCGTTTACCTACCCATTGTTACGTTTGAAGCACAGTTTCTATATTAAGAACTGGATTACAAGATAAGGAATAAAATGAGTAAAAACATAAGTTAGTAATGTGAATGTCAAAATTTGACATGTGTTTCAGGCTAAAGTAGTCATAATATACTTAAATTCAAAATCCTTATTTAGAAACCATTGGTTATTTATATACACACTAATTCTGTTAGACACAACATCCTTTTCATGGGTACTGTATCTATTTTTCTGTGCGGTGTTAATAACCCAAACAAGGAAAAATATTCATCAAGGCGTTTTCGAATCCTCGATAGACATTGATTACGCGACATTTCAAATTGCGACAATTTCTAGACTTTGGCTCCAGAAAGATTAAAGGTTAATTTCCGATTAGCATTAACAGCACTCTTTTACATACTGAGAGGTTAAAAATTCAAATTATGCAAAACTCTGCTTACCCGTTTGAGACATGAGTGGTCACATTTCTAGTACGATACATCTTTGCGCCATAAGGAACGTGATGCAATTGCACTTGTACGATTCAAACTAACTTGGCAAGCACTAAAAGCGAAGAAGTGGACGTAGGCAGAAACTACATTTATATGAATATTGACGTGAACAAAATAATATTGAAGAATTTCGTTTGAAGTGCAAGTAGAAATTACGTCATATAGCATTCCCATAGATTTAAATAGTAAAGATACGGGTGTTTACATACGTGTTCGCCATACAAGAAACACGTGCACTCAACGGCTACCGAAAATATCCGCCCACGTGGAGAGTTCCTTTCGGATAACGAAGCGTAAGGCAGGTGAATGAGTATGATAAAAATCTTTGAATGATTGAGTACTTTTGGAACTCATAAATATTAACCTTCCATTGAAACTTTCCAGCACTTCACCTGAATACCTTGAAAGCAGGCGATACATATACCAATATCTCATCCACATATATGCCAACATAAATAGATGGGCTTAATTCCTCCCTTCTTAATCAAACGGGCATTTGCACGAAGTTTATTGCCTAACTTTAGAAACTTCGAGTACTCAACGGATTTCGAATTCGCACCTACATGCACTGCAATATAGATCGTTTAATAGGTACGTTCCTATGGTACTTGAGTGTAGTTCCCTAAGCAATTCACCTCCTCGATGCTGCAGTGCTTCCTTGTTTATTATGTGAAGCTCCTTAAAGATTAAGTTCTAGATACATACATACGAACATAAATACCAAACAATATCTAGATTCTAGGCCTAGAAACGTAAATGGAGTAAGTTACCTAGTACAATTTCTGCTTCGGTTGCCATTTGCGTTTCGAGTTAACTCCTTATTATTTTGCGGTCCTGGTGCCGTCGATGTTTTCTATGATTGAGTTTACTGTTTAAATTTCAAAATATAAAGTTGCTAAAAAAATATAAAATAAACTCAGTTATTACAACGACTTGTCTTACACAAGACAAAAATATAATTTTACCACATTTAACATACTACCGGAATAAAAAGAAGCCTATGTCATAATCCAGCAAGATTTAGTAGATACCCGTGTGCCTTATTTCATACAAATCCATTCAGCAGTTGAGATGTAACCGATTAATAAAACATCAAACATATACAGACTATAACATTTACAACATTAGTAGGATAATACTAGAATACATTAGTTGACAAAAAACATATACTTAGTCCGTCAGTGAGATAATCTTAAAATATTGGATATTAGTTAAACGGGGTTACATTGAGATCTGGGGAAAATTTGATGATAAATTTATTTTTTAGGTTTTTAAAGCTAACTCCGTGAAAATGGAACGCACCTCAATTTTCTTTTCTAAATGTGCAACTCCGGCATGTCAGCCATGTTTTGCATCAACCTCGCCGCAAGAATAAGTTTACTTGTTGCAGAAAAAATCTTTTGAATTGTAAAGTGTGAATTCATTAAAAATACATTTTAAATTGGTGTTACTTTATATTGCAATGAAAAAACAATGGGGTAACAAAGTAACCCCATTTTCATTTTAGCGTTCATAGGCATTTTTTTTAATTTTCTCCCAAACTATGGAAGTAAAAAATAATGTATTAGGGAATATAATTTCTTTTATGAAGCCGCCAACACTGCATTTTATTCACATTTTTTTTAAATATAATTGAACTAGTTTTGTCAATTTTAATTTCAAAATTAATCAATTTAACCTCGTTTTACAGTACGTATTTTTCCTTAAGCCACGTAAACAAAAAATTACGGCGATACAGTGCGTTGAAATATCGTGTGACATCACGGTGTGCTATACTTTACACTGACAAGGTGACGTCACAAGACCCCACTCCTGAACTATGATTCGCTTTATCTTTGTCAATTTTATTTATTTGATAATGCAAAAAACACGGGTCCAATATTATTTGATAATCTCACTGGCGGACTAAATAGAATTATCATTTGCCTACCAGGAAACATCCCTATTATAACTCCATAACCTTTCCTAATCTAGTTCAAAGATCTCATACAGTAAATAATGTACAAAATCCCTCAACAGTATTTACTTCCGTGCCAAGTTAATCTGGAGAACAATGAGATATATTTCGACGCGGTTTTCGCTTCCACACACAACGCTGAAGAAGATTTACGGGAAGACTCCTTCCCTGTGTCACACTATTATCTTAGTGACAAAAGGAAGATGTGAAATGTTAACAATGAATAAGCTGGGAATGTTTTAATCTGGGTTTGTCTCGTTATTATAAGACCTTGGACGGAAATATGAATATTCTTGAAAACATCAGGCTAGAAAGTAAAAGTAAGTAAGTAAGTTGGAAAATGTATTTTTACAAGCTTTTAAATTTGAACACCAACTGAGCTAAAGTTTTGCACAAATGTTTGTTTCTCGTGTCAATGCCATTTTGAACAGGTTGAGGACACCAGTGACCGAAGCGTGTCTACCGCTTCGGTCAACGGTGACCTCAAACAATAAATTTTTTCATGTTAACATGTTGGCTGCCAGACAATAAACAAAATAGAAAAAAAAAAACTTTATTTTTTTATTATTGATAGGCTCGCGCTAGACCACTATCTCACCTGATCGTAAGCGATAATGTGGTCGACGATGTAGCACGCTTACCTAGAAGAAACCTATTCACTCTTGACTTAAAGACTACCAGGTTGTAGCTATCAGGCAATACAGACTGGCAGGGAATTCCACTCCTTAGCTGTACGCACAATAAAAGTATTCCCAAAACGTTTGGTGCGTATGGGTGTGATGTCCACCATGTACCGATGCACCCGCATCGCCGTACGTCTTGTAATCCGATGATGGAACGGGCTAGGAGGAATTAGGTCATGCAATTCCATTGCAATGTAACCGTTAAAAAACCGACAGACTGGCAACTTGGCGCCGATGTTCAAGGCTCTGGAGCTTAGAATCGACCAGTATATGATTGCCGATAAGCCTCTTGGCCCGCTTTTCGATCGACTCTAGTGCGTCCAGCTGGTACTTGGCAGATCCGTCCCAGAGGTGAGAGCAGTACTCCATGCATGACTGAACTTATTGATCCAAACGGTGCCTCAAAAATAAAACTAAAATAACATAAAATTATATACAAACTTGATTACGACTCCCCTTGGTTCCTGGAATAACTCCATAGCCAAATAACAACTTTTTCCACAAATAACATCTCGACTCATCCCAAATTAAATACCTAATCAAATAAAACTGAATAAAAAGGGTTAAAGTAATGATCTGGCTTTTATTTACTAACAGGTCGTAAGGTCGTAAACGGGCACAGAGAAAAGGTAATTTGGGACCACGTGCGTAGACCTACATTAACGGGTTCATAACCCAAGTTTGGGTGCAGTCGTTAGAATAACTTTTAACAAAATAAGGTCTTATAAACCCATGACTCTATCTTCCTTTTGTCCTTTTGAAATTTTGACTTTAATCATTCTGAATCAACTTTAGATTTCTTTAACGTATTTCAACATTCAAGACCTACTTACGAACACATCTGCGAGCTTTAAAACCTAACAAAGGAACTGACGTATCTTTATCTTTCTATCTGAGGATCAAAACTTTCTTGTAGTCACAAACATCTATTTTTCTCTGTATGTACAGCAACGGTTGAAGATGTTATTATTGTTGCTGGCTGAATGGGCTTTAGTGCCAATGTTAACTTCGGCTCCGTAATTAAAATTGTTTTATAATTATCTAAATTGTTTTCAAGTGTGAATAAATAGTGAAATAGCGTCAGTGTATTCCGATAAATAAGTGACAGTGTTAGCAAACAATCCTGTCAGTGAATATTAGTGATATAAAATAAATTATAAAACAGTGGGAACATAGTGTACACGAAAGTAAAACATAATAATCTTTGTATAACTAAGGATTTAAAACAAACAGTGCTAAAACCTGGTGACTATTTGATCGTTTAACATTAAAAATCTTAAAAAAAACAATTATTTTCAAATCGCGGTCACTGAAGAACAACAAGAAAAAAAACGGTCAAAACAAAATTCAAATATATCAAAAATAAAAACAGAACACTAATTTCGTTACTGAATTTAATGAACGTTTGGCTAAGCTGCCAATAGGTGGGTCTCTTTTTATTAAGAGTCGTGTTGCACGCTTGAGGCCCGAGTTCAAATCCAGCCGACGCAAATATACTTTTTCTATTATTTCTCGACCTTTATCAGCAACAAATATGGAATTCTTAGATAACATTACGTTTCGGATTAGAAAACGTGCCAAATCACTGTCAGACGACACAATAAACGAAAGTACACTTAATAATTCTGCGAACTCACCGCTAGATGGCACATCTAGTAGCCTACCTCCTAATATATCCGATGATGAAAATGACGAAGAAATATTGCAGCTTAAAAATGAACTGCAAAAAGTTAATTTACAACTAAGCGCAGCTCACGAAGAAATTAATAACTTATCATTAGAAAACATGAAGTTAAAACAAGAAATTAAAAATTTAGATGCAAAGCACAAGATAATGAAACAAGTTACAAGTAAATTAACATCTGAGATAACCGTTACCCCAAAGAAAAAAGCAAAAAACATACTGGCAAAATCATGTACCAATGTTCCTACAACACCTCCAGAAATTGACATCCGTTCACAGTCAAAAACAACCAAGGAAAAGCTCTCTCGACAAAATAGACACACTGAGGCCCTTCAATCCCAAGAAAAAGAACTGTCTATCAAGCCTAAAAACACCAAACATAAGCTATGTATTGTGAGTGCAAATAAAAATAATAAGATTTTGTCTATAGCCCAGAATGCATTTCAAAACTATGATATATGTCATTATGTTTCCCCGAATGGCGGCACGGAGCAGCTTATCAACAATTTGGAGAATAAATTAATAGAATATACAGTGAATGATTCCTGCATTATTTTAATTGGAGAAAAAGACTTCCATACAACTATAAACTATGTGGATATAATAATAAAACTGAGAGAAAAATTGCAGAAAATACAGCACACGAATATCATAATATGTGTTCCCACATTTAAATTAAGTGATCACTCAACATTGTTTAACTGGCGCATAGAGACTTTTAATAATCTACTTCATTTAGACTTGCAGACGTACAACTATGCAACGGCGTTTGACTCAAATTTAGACCTGTGTTACGATTTTACAATGTTCTCTAAGTTCAGTAGGAAAGTAAACGATCATGGAATGCGAAATATGTTTAATAATCTGTCGGTAACTATGGCTGATTATAATTCATTTTCTCAACAAGAAAATATAGTTGACAACCAAACAAGCATATCGTCTCCACGATGCGATTTTTTTCTTTAACCATATAAATATAATACATCAAAATATTGCAGGTCTCTTAAACAAGTCCGATTTACTGGTAATTTGTATTCAGGAATTGATAAGTAAACAAATTAATTTAGATGTTATATGTATAACCGAACATTTCATAATGTCTGGCCAAGAGAAACTTTTACATATACCAAATTATAAGCTAGCGGCATGTTATGCTAGACAAAACATTAAGCGCGGTGGAGCCTGTATCTTAGTTAAAAAAGGCATGGAATATAAAGAACTGTCTGACATTATGAGACTTTCGGTAACGGGAATTATAGAATGTTGCGCAATTGAATTACCTTCACAAAAACTCACAATTATATGTGTCTATAGACCACCAAAAATCGCTAATCTACACCAATTCTGTGAAAACCTAGACATTATACTTAAAAAGATTTCTAAACCAAACAAAAAAATTATTATGTGCGGTGATTTTAACATAGATATTTTGAAAAAGAACAGAATTAGCATGGATTTCGAATATTTTCTTATGAACTACGATATGAAGCTAGAAATAAATAGACCGACCAGATTTCTTAGTAAAACTTGCTTAGATAACTTTGCGCACAATTCAAAACAAAATTGCCAAAGTGAAATAATTGACTTCGGCTTATCCGATCATACAGCTCAAATATTTACAATGAAAGTTAGTAAGTTTAGTCAAGTTAAAACATGGAAGACATCAAGACGAGACATATCTGAAGAAAATTTAATTATCTTTAGAAATCATCTGTATAACTTATCTTTTTCAGATATATATAGCACAGAGGATCCAAATGAAGCTTATGATAACTTTTTAGAAATATTTAAACTCCTGTATGATCTATGCTTCCCCTTCAAAACAGTCACATTAAGATCTCAAAATAAGATTAAATGGGTATCTAGAGGTATTAGGATCTGCAGCAAAAAACAACGCCAATTACTCTGGAAACAAAGACTTTATCCTACTAGTGAAAATAAAACGACATTTAAAGAGTACTCAAAAGCATTTAAAAAAATTATCAAACTGACCCAGAAAGCACAGAACAACTTTCTAATTAAAAATTCCAAAAATAAATCTAAAACTTCCTGGCAAATAATAAATAGAACAAAAACTATAAAAGAGCCCATGGCTAGAATAAAAAAACATGATTTAATATTAACAGACCCTAATGAAATAGCTCAATCTTTCAACGATTTCTTTATTGATCAGATCTCAGATCCACCCCTGAACACAACTAAACAGTCTCTAAGAATAAATTTTAACCCTCATTCTATTTTTATGGCCCCTGTTGTCCCTCAAGACATTATAAGGGTGATCAAAACTTTAAAGAACAAGAAGAGTTATGGATATGACGGTATTTCAACAAACGTTATAAAATTTGTCAGTTCTACTATAGCTAACCCTTTAAGCCATATTATTAACGCAAGCATATCCGCTGGAACATTCCCCAATAGTCTTAAAACCACAATAGTTAAACCACTCCATAAGAAGAACAATAAAGAAGACATGGCTAACTATAGACCAATAGCTTTAATCCCCGTGTTTTCCAAAATAATTGAAAAAGTAATTTATGAGTCATTTTATTCATTTCTGTCAAAATATAATATATTATGTGAGGAACAAAAAGGTTTTCGTAAAAATAAAAATATAAATATGGCCATATACGATCTAATAAATAAAATAATGGATAATGTAGATAAAAAAATACCAATTTGTTCCATTTTTACCGATATGACCAAAGCTTTTGATTACGTGAGTCATGAAACCCTTTTGGTCAAACTTGATGCTTACGGTATACGTGGGAATGCTCTACGTCTAATAAAATCATATCTAAGTGGACGTCTTCAATATACAGAAATCTCTAAAATTTGCGTCAAATCAAAACGTGAGATGAAATTTTTATCTGGTCCTAGGGAAATTAAATGTGGCGTTCCACAGGGCAGCGTTCTTGGGCCATTATTATTCCTGCTGTATATAAATGATCTACCCCGACACATCCCATACCCTTGTGTTTTATTTGCCGATGACAGTACTATCCTAATAGACTGCCTCAACAAAGAGCTTTATGAACATGAAATAAATAATTCTCTAACATTAATAATAAACTGGCTCAACGACAATAATCTAATCATAAACCTCAATAAAACAAATATAATGCATTTCTATCAAAAAATTCTTCCTTTAAACCTAAAAATTAATTATAAAGGACAAACTATTGATAGCGTTAGCGTGGCTAAATTCTTGGGTATTTTGATAGACAGTCAATTAACTTGGAAACCGCAGGCTGAAGAAGTTTGCAAAAGATTAAGCACGTCTGCGTATGCTCTCTACAATCTGTCCAAGAAAGTTAACTTAGATACATTAATGGTTGCATATCACGGTTTGGTGGTCTCTGTTCTAAGGTTTGGTGTAGTATTCTGGGGTAATTGTTCCGAACGGGAGTCCATATTTAAAGCCCAAAAACGATGCTTAAGATCCATTTTTGGTCTCAAGGTTACAGATAGTTGCATTCCTTTTTTTAAGAAACACAAAATACTAACTTTTCCTTGTATATACATTCTCGAAGTAGCTATATTCGTTAAAACTAACAAGCATCTATTTCCTGCATTTAATGATACGAGGATGCGAACTACTGCCATGAGATCAAAATATCAGAATCTATTGTGTACTGGTAGATATAACACTGCTTTGCTTAAAAAAAACATTATTGGTATGGCACCTGTTATATTTAACAAATTGCCAAGCTGTATTAAGGATCAGCCCTTAGTAAAATTCAAGAAACTGCTATCATCGTTGCTGACAGAGAAATGTTATTACTCTGTTACCGATTTTATAAATGATCAATTGTAAAATTTGCTTCACTTTATCTCATTTACTAAGTTAATTATTATGTAAATAAGTTTAAGAATTAGGTGATTAATGATCTCATTTTGAATCTAAGTACCTAGTCTCTAAAATATCTGTATGTTAACCACCATATTTTTGTATGCCAACAGGCAGAATGTACTGGGAATATATCTAATCTAAACTAACACCATTATTGTAATACCTGCATTCTATACAAATAAAGAAATTTATTATTATTATTATTAAAAAGTACTTTATATTCGTCAGGTGCAAGGGATTTTATTATAATGTAATATACCCCATTGAATAATATTAAACCCTATATCTATCGCAAATAATGCGTATAATTTAGTAGAGATTCCTCTTAGTTCCGGTTAGGTACTGTACCTATATAACACAGTCCCGTTACAATTTTGGTGTGCAATAAAGAACTCGACCTATAATATAATTATTCTACTTATCCATCTGTTAAGATGACTGACTTTACATCGATTAGAAAGTCTGTACCTCATCTTATTTTAAAACATAAAGTTCTGTTACTCGCTTAGGGAGTTCGAAATGCTGTAAAATTCTAATAAAACGGTAAACCCGTTTTCAGGCAGCAATAACAATTCACCGACTTCAAGAAACTGATTTATAGGTTATATCAAATTGTGGGCGAGCCGCTTCGGTCAAGTAACTTCAACGAACAGATTAAAAAACTTTTTATTTCCGATACTGAACAGTAAGTTAGTTTTTTTAAAAACTTTCCGCGCAGAAGACTGCTGAGGGAATTTGGGCTTTATTATATCTGCATTTTGTATGCTTTTGATATTTAGTTTTATAGATATTTGTTAGAGGTAAAAAAAACAAAATTTTTCAAACAAGCGGCTATTACGCTGACATTGGTGAAGTTGGAAACAGCATTGTTAAAATTGGCGCATGGAGCGTGGCCTTAAGAGCACCAGAAGCCTGGGATTATTTTTGAAAAATTATTCAATAGTACTTTGAAGCAGGCAGACGGTGTTGAAATCAACTTTACTGATCCTAAGTACCCACTTGAACATTTATAGGTACTAACTTTATGCGGGTGGCAGCTAGTCAGCTAGTATATTAGTACTTTTATCTATATAAATTTAATCCTTTATATATATAATATTATTCTGATGTATAACAGTTTCATCACAATCTGTTCAATAGTTTTTGCGTGAAATAGCAACAAAATTCATCCGTCCATCTTCGTAAACATTTGCGTCTAGAATAGTGGTAAGATGGGTAAGTACAAGGATTCTATATAGTTTTGGCGGCTTATTGAAAATCATGCCATTAATGCAACATAGGAATCATAATTGTAGTAGGATAAGTGGATTCTACATATTTTAAGTGTTTATTGAAAATCTGGCCACTAAAGCATCATGAGAATCCATTAGTAGACATGCTCCAAAATAAATCTAATTCGCTTTAATCCGTCTTGCACTGAACTGTCTGCGAATCCATAATCTTTAGAGGAAATTAAACAACCAACTCGTTGAGGTAGGCACCGCGACCACTTTCCTCCAGCCGCAAACTGCTCACATAGCACGCTCCAATTTAGGAGGCTCTAACTGTAACTACAACCCGTACAACATAGCATCCTCCCAAACATGGTAGTGTTATAGCAAAGACACAGTAAGTACCACCACGGCTAGGCGGAGAAATGGCATTTTCGAATTTAATCAGCGCGGGAAGGAATGCCCAGGTACCTCATTTAGTTCTGTGTTTGTTTTAAGTCATGTGTGTGTGTGCGTTTTAAAATGGGGATCAAGTAAGATGCTTTTGTTATTTTGTTTTTTTTTATTTGGCAGCATTTTTAAAAATATTTTTCTACCTCTTTTTTAAATTAAAATCTTTTTGCTTAACTATTTCTAATTATTATCTGTGCTATTATTTTTCTTTTGTACAAAATTACTGCCCTAAAATAGATTTTTTTATAGCAAAAACTTTCTTCGTAAAGTTAGGTTAAGTTACCATTGTTAAGGGAATTTAGCTCTAGTTTATTTTTTATGCTTGGTTACAACTTCTAAATTATATAAGAAAGATTTCACAGGACTACTTTCATGAAATTTTATCTAGTGTTTGAATTGAAAAAACTTCTGAAGCTTCCATTAGTTAGGAAGAAATCAATCTATCGGTCTAAAGATAAAACAAAGGCCAGTCCAAGAACACAATTCATGAAGTTTGGAACTTGTACAAATTCTTGATCTTTAGCCATTAGCATCGAAGGCAGGTGTGCAAAAAAAGTATAAAAAATTTTGAACGCTTGGGTCTTACATCCCCGAAAACTTCGAAGATAAAGCAAAAGGTACAAGATACTGGGAGAAATAACAGCCTTCCTCCCTCGCCTTTGGCTAATAACACAATTAAATAACTTAAACTGGAAGCCAATTAATTTCCGGAATGGTCTTGTAAACAAAGCTGCTTGGTACAAAACACTGGAACACCAACATTTCTTTAAAAAATTCAAATGTACTGTCGAAATGAATCTTGCACTGAATTATACGCCGTTAATTAATTAAATGAAAACTTGGCTGTTTTTCTAGACGCCGGTGACGTTAATTTTTTTGCTATCATTTTCTAGATCATTCTTGGTACTTTTCCTTTTGGTTTGACGAGAGACAAAGTGGAATTTTAAGGTCGAGCGCAGACTTAGTCAAAACATTATTTATGTCGATGAAAAATAGTTCAAAAGCTTTCTTTTGTAAATAACGGTTTGTCTTACGTTTTATTTGTTTAAACAGTCGAGGCTTTAATTTTTTGTAATTTTGTGCTCCATCTTTGTTTTCATAGATCAATAGTCTGATTTAAAACAGTCGTGACTAGGTCGGCGCATGACCTCGAGAAGTTCAGTAAACTAATTAAACTTTTTTAATTCGATTACAAGTAATTATATTCCTAATCTATTCAAATCAAAGATATCTTTGTGTTCACAAACTTATAGAACTTTTTAAATTATACTCGGAGTAAATATTTCAAAGGGAGATAAAATACAATTTGTATGAATGTGTGTGAAGCAAAAGAAGTATTTAAGGATAATAGCAGGTGGCGTTCTGTAGTTTCTGCCTACCCCCATGGGAAAAAGGCGTGAGTTTATGTATGTAAAATACAACTTATATAAACAAAGCGAACGAAAATCCTGTGAGGAAAAAGCAATCTTTTCCAAGAACAAAGTCCATTTTTCACATAATTTTCTTTCGGTAAGTCATATTTCTTGAAATCCTTAGCACTGACAGCTCGCCAATGGCTTTTTTCGCAGAAACCGAAGATTCTGCTTCAGACTTATTATTTTTATTGTTTTTCGTACAAAATAATATAAATTATTCATAAAGCAATTAGCAGTTTTCCTGTAAACCCTCCTGGGTACATAATTTTATTTACAAGGAATGTCTTAAAGTGAGCAGAGATTTTGTGGTAACAATAGAAAATAATTACTTTGATAGTCGATAGTGATAATTTACTATTTACCAATCTTTAGATTCTCAGAGGAGCGGAGGAACGTGTCGATGTTCAAGATTAAGCAACGTTTGCCGAAGTTGGTTCGCGGATCGGTGACCACATCCATAGTCTTGAGACTCCTCCGTGCCTCGAAAAGCACGTTAAGCCGTTGGTCCCGGTTATCACTTGTAGATCTTTAGCAGTCGTTACAGAACTCAGAAGCCAAAAGATTCGGACTCCGGTCTTGCCAAGGGGTATCGTGTTTCCCAGTTACTGGGATGGGAAGGTCAGATAGGTAGTCGCTCCATGTAAAATACTAATACTCAGTACTAGGAATACTAGGAATTTCTCCTGTATAGTGGGTATGTTCACAAACATTTAAAATCACATGACACCCAGCCCGGAAAAACAATGTTTAGGCCAAACTTATATTTTTTCCGTGCGGGAATCGACAACCACTGCGCCAACCATGTCGTCAAATTGTAAAAATGCTAGGCAGATTGATCAGCATTTACCTATTATTTTGCCATTTCTGTGTCAATTGGCATCCACAGCTAATCTTAGCAACAATCAATGCAATGAACAGACAAGGGGTTAGCTAAGCTTAACTAGATGATGTAACGACCCCGACTTACGGGTTTGTAGGTCATGAGTTCGAACCCATGCATGCGCATTACTTTGTGTAAATTATTTCATCACCACTGCTCTAAAAACGGTGAAGGAAAACATCGTGAGGAAACTGAACCTAGTACCTAAAATTTCGAAGACATGTGACATCCAGGGCCAGCAACCCGCACTGGGCCCGCGTGGTGGATTATGGCCCATTCCCTCTCTCACAGAAAGGAAGGCCTGTGTCCCAGCAGTGGAAACATTCAAAGGTTGATGATGATGATGACCCAGATGATTAGTAATATGATTGTGAGGAAATGATCAGTGGAAAACTGTGCCTAGTACCAGCTTTAGGAAATTTTGTTTTTTATATAAAATATACGTTGAAAAAAACTGCTTACCATTTAATCCTATCTTTGTAAATAAATTAATTTAGTTACCTACCTATACTTAAATACTCCTCACTTTAATTAAACTTTAAAAAAACCTCACTCAATTGTGCTTCCAGAACATACACTTTAATGTGGTTTTTTGATCTTCTTTAAAGATGAAATTAGTCTCAAGCACACAGTTGACATTCGCTGTTTCCACATTTACTAAAAAACACACCCCGGGCAAATTTATTAATTGTTTCTATGATTAGGGCATACAATATATTCCCCAATGTTAACGCGGTAGTGGCCGTGCATCCGCTCGGTGCCAGAATATTAATATTGGACCTCCTTTTGGATAGTTTTGTTTGCAAAATAGTTTTTGATTTACATATCCCAGGTAGGTTAAGAAGAAATTCTAACCTTGAATTTATCAGTGTAATAATATTTTTAAACATCCAGGTCGGTTTGGAGTATCCAAAAGAAGCGAAAAATATTGTGTTGTTAATATTTTTTTAAAACCAAAATATTAGTCCTACGAAAAAAACCATGTATCATGAAAAAAAAAGAAAATGATTCATGTAAGTACATTTACTTACATGAATCAATCATTTTCTTTTTTTTTTCAAACATTTTGACCTAACCGTTTCTAAGGAACCGTATTACGGCACTAAAGCGGAGTAAGGGCCTTAAGTAAATTCGGATTGAATTTTTCTTCTGCTTCGTTCATGTAGCGATCGCAAATGTTACTGCTGAACATGGATTGTGTGTCCAATTCCCGGGACGACTAAAGTGTTGAATTCCTAGTTAGGAGCCCGAAGTCCAGATTTTGGCCGGTTAGAACATTATAACAACATTATTCTTGCTACACATTAACGATCTGCTAAAACCTTTGGGTATGCAGACGACAGCACTGTTGCTTAGAGATATTTGTCCAACGCACGAGCTACCGGGCCGCAGATACAGTCTCTCCGTGAGGCCATGGTGGAGCGTTTGAACCTTTTCTTACAGACAGTCTCCGAATGGGGCGATGCCAATTTGGTCAAGTTTAATGCTAAAACCCGGGCGGGTCTTTTTTCCGCTAAAAATAGCCAATTTTATCCGGCTCCAACTTTTTGAGATGTGACTGTGCCAATAACGGACCATCTTGAGCTTCTTGGTGTTACGTTGACATTGACTCTCAATTTGGGCCCATACATTGAGGCAATGACTCAGCTGGCTGCCAAAAAGTTGGAGATCCTTGAGAAGGTGAGAAGGTACTTCACACCGGAACAACTGCTTAACTTGTATCAAGCGCAAGTTTGATCATACTGCTCTCATCTCTGGGACGGATTTGCCAAATACCAAAATAAAAGATACACTAGAGTTGATCGAAAGCGAAAGGCGGGATCGAAAAGTGGGCCAAGAGGCTCATCTGCGATGAAGCACTGGTCAAGACAAAGGTCCAAAGCCTTGAACATTGTCGCCGAGTTGCCAGCTTGTCGGTTTTTATCGGTTACATTTCGGCGAGTGTGTGATGGAATTGCATGATCTTATACCACCTAGCCCCTTTCAACATCGGACTACTAGACGTACGGCGATACGCCATCTGTACATGGTGGACATTCCACCCACACGCACAAAACGTTTAGGGAACACTTTTATTGCTCGTACATAAGGAGTGGAATTCCCTGCCGGATTCTGTGTTTCCCGACAGCTACAATCTAGGGGTCTTTAATTCAAGAGTGCATAGGTTTTTTCTAGGCAAGTGTGATTCACCGTCTACCACATCATCGCTTAACATCAGGTGAGATAGCTGTGGTCAAGCGCGAGCCTATAGTGTATAAAAAAATAAATTAAACTGACTTCCAATAAAAAACACCTCTTTTCGGAAGTCGGTGTAAATAACCAAAAAAAATAATCGGTACCAAAGACACCAACTGCCGAAAGAAAGTTATATTTCGCTTTGAAGTGTTTTTTTTTGGAAGTCGGTTTAATTTTCTGGTTAAAAAGTATTTTTTAAGACCGCCAATTTGTATTTTTCAGACTGATAATCCTGTTGGGGTTGCTGGTAGGAGTGCTGTACAGTCTTCATGTGCTGGTACAAGACTACCAGGCGCTGACAGCGGCTACCAAGCTTCTAAGGTTTCTCTTCAAAAGAGATCTCAGCTCACAAAGTTATACTGTAAGTTGAAAATGAGCTTAAGATTATTCTTTTGGCTTATAAATGGCCACTTTTAATGTAACGCCTGCTCTGCCAGCCTGTTCTTTAACGACCGACACTTAGGAGAGGCCTATGTTTAGCAGTGGACGTCATTCAGCTGAAATGATGATGATGATGGTGACTTTTAACGTAAACAAAACAAAAATAGTACATGAGGAAGTAACAGGTGGTGTTCTAGCTAAACCCATGAAAACAGGCGTGACTTTAACGCCTAGTTAATAGAACCAATATTATCACAAAATTAATGTGATAATTGATTGCGTTTTACTTGTGTTGTGTCAATAATTTATTTCTTGAAAACGGATTTAAAGATGTAAAAATAAACAAAAGTTGAATAAAAAATTCATAGCTTCCTGAGTGTTTGTCAGAGATTAGACAATGAATCATCAAATCTTTAAATGATAGCCATATTATAAGTTACCTAATCGCTGCTACTCAAAATGAGGTCATGTTCGGTTTCCGAGTCGGGCAATATTAGTTTTTTTGGTTCCGTATCCAAACGGAGCGCTATTGCAGTCACTCAAGTTTCTTTATGTCCGTCTGTCTGTCCGTCGTTTGTGTCACAGGTTTTACAGCCAAAGTTTTGGAGCTAGTCCTAATATTTTAACAGTATAATCATCTTGTTGACCCAAAGCCATGTAGATTGTCAAATAATATTTTAAATGTTTTAGTAGGGCTCCCATGTAGATAAAGAGGTTACAGTTGTTTAGAGCTCGTTGAATAGATAAAACTGTTTTTTTGATTTAAAATATATTGGTAAACAAAGGAATGAGAAGCCACCAGAGTTAGCTTCTTTATTTAATTTTGTTCCGAAGAATTTTTCAACTTCCCATTGACTTATTTCCTTTAAATTTGATAATAATGTTTATTATTATGTATATTATATTTTACTAAAAAATATCAATATACTGAAACATCTGATTTTTTCTTTAAAAACATTTTTCCTATTACAACCAACTTAATTTTGAGGTTTGGTACGGAACCCTAAATGTGTGAAGTCTGACACGCACTTGGCCGATTTTTTTTCACCTGGAATTTCTCAGTAGCAGCCTCAGAGTATGGACTGGTGCCCGGTTGTTCGTCATCATCATTTCAGCCGAAAGACGTCCACTGCTGGACATACGCCTCCCCTAGGCGTCGCCACACTGATCGGTCCTGTGCGTTTCGCATCTGCCGGACTCTCGCAGCCTTGACCCGGTCGTCGCTCCACCTAGATGGAGGCCTTCTAACGCTGCGTCTTCAGGTACGCGGTCGCTACTCTAGAACTTTTCGGCCCCAACGGCCATCCGTTTTGCGAGCAATGAGCTTTGCCACTTAAGTTTGGCAATTCTTCGGGCTATGTTGGTAACCCTGGTTCTCTTGCGAATGTCTTCATTTCTGATTGGATCACATAAAGAAACGCCGAGCACAACACTCTTCATTGCACTTTGGGCGACTTTAAGCCTTCTGATGAGGTGAGCGACGTCTCTGTCCCGTAAGTAATCGCTGACCACACACATGCCCGGGGAGGCCATGCCGCCCACTATTACGAGGGACTTAAAATAACTTGTGAAATGCAGGTGTACTATAAGTACAGCTCTACCTAACAATTCTGGGGTCTACAAGCGTGAAAATATGGTAAGTGTCAATCAAATAAGGATGCTGATGCATGTGTGAAGTAATACCTAACCACACTATAAAGTTCCACAATGCCTTATTTCTGTTCACCGTAAACTACTTTAGCGATAGCTGAGAATGCCTTTCCCTTCATTGTTCTCTCCTACCTGCACCAAACTCGATCTTAGCTGTGCCATAATAACGAACACAATGTAGATACCGCTAGCAACCTCAAAAATACATTTCATACTTAACACTAGCTACCGTCCGCGGCTCCACCCGCGTTGTATTAGTGCTTCTCCTAATATCTTTATAAATTATAGTCTATGTCTTATTCTAATGTATAAGCTATAATTCTGTAAGGTTTCATCGAAACCCGTTAAGTAGTTTTTGCGTGAAAGAGTAGCAAACATCCATCCATCCTCAAAAACTTTTACTTTTATAAATAGTAGAAGGATATTTATAGTTTTTAAACGCGATGGCGCTCCCGTAGTCTAACCCACTCATAGAGACCGTGCATTTTTTGGAACAAAAGCATCTTATGCGTGAAGAAAATCGTTTGAATTGTTTTCAAGAGTACTCCTACAAACAGGCAAAATAATATGACCTCTTAATAACCTCTTAGGTTTAGATTGATCAATTAAACCGCGTGTTGTCTTACACTCAGATGAGAATGATGGAAAATTACAGTGTAAGGAACTGAAAAAAAAACACCATGATAAATATAATTATTGTACAATGTACATGCTTTTTATTTAAAAAAAATGAGGGAAATTAAAAAGTAGAATTGTTAGAGGCCAGAGTTTTCTTTATCTCAAAAAAGGCTGCAGTTAAACGACCCGAAAACTTTTGCGTGGCCGCCTAAACTCGCATTTAACCTCCGTGCGGAAAATTAACAGTACTAATTTATACTTTTCTTTACTGCCTGGATGGTCCAAACTAGGCAGACACTTTACTTTGTGAAATTTATTTTATCATCTCTGCTTTCAAACTGATGAAGCATAAAAATTGGCAGTCATGGGGACTGCCGACAGAAGTGGAAACTTAAAACTTTGGAATTACTTTATTTTTTGTATGTTATACTAACTATGTTTGTGTATTATAGACTGGCGATGCTGCGCACGCAGTTATTCCGTCACATAAGCATGTCAATGACGTTGTCACATCAGCGTGTCACTGACGCCAACTCATAAGTTTTGACCGTAACAAAAATCGCTCAACACGGATAAAGAAGTATTAACTTCAAAGATATCGTGAGGAAACTGTCCTGTCTTGACCAAGTATACATTTAAAAAAATAAAAACCCCCGAGGCTTATTAACTTATGCTTTTAATTTTTAATTAATTTATCGTGTACTAGACACGCTTCGGCAGAGCAGTGGTGACCCAGTGGTATTTGCTGCGACTAACAAGTTGGAGGTCGTGGGTTCGAACCCAGGCAGGCGCTTTACTTTGTGTAAATTATTTCAAAACCACTTCTCTCAAAAACGGTGACGGAAAACATCGTGTGGAAACTTGCATGTCATAGAAACAAAAATTCGAAGATATGTGACATTCACCAACCCGCACTAGGCCCGCGTGGTGGATTACGGCCTATCCCCTCTCACAGAGAGGAGGCTTGTGTCCCAGCAGTGGGAACATTAATAGGCTGATGACGAAACACGCTTCGATCGACAATTTTTGAAATACGTAATTATAACACGTTATCTTGCGAAAATACCCGCTTCAAAAAATTAAAATGTACATAACTTTTGGAAGGCTGTACCGATTTTCATCAAACATAACACACAACAACACAAACACAGTCAAAAACACTTTCGATTAAGTCACCTTTAAAAAAAACCAACGAAATCAAAATCGCTTCATCCGTTTAGGAGTTCCGATGCCACAGACACACAAATACACAGATGGAGGTTAAATATTTTTGATGCCATGTCACATCTTCGAATCTCATCACAGCACTCCCTCCTGTATAGAAGAGACCTGTATCCCAGTAGTAGGAACATTATGATTATGCTTGTAAATATAATTACGATATTAATAATTATATTACTAATCGTACTCTAATAATTTTGTATGAATAAGACGTTCTTACATAATTATTAAGTTTCCAGGAACGCTTTAATTTAAATACGGCTCTCATCTGGAAGCTCACTAGTTTGAATTAATCCTACTCCGAATTACAAACAAAATACCTCGTAAATTAAGATTATTAAATTGTAAATTATTTTACTACATTATGTGACATAGCTTTTACCTTTAACTTTGTTCATGAGACTCGCACTTGTCTGCAAATGCCAAAAGCTACTGAAATACGCTACCGAAGATGTTAACCACATAGCCTCCCCGACAAGTAACAATCGTTTCGTATCGAATCTCTTTCTACAATCGGTAAAGCCTTCTATTTGTATGTCCTGATACGTGACCTAACGTTCTGATGTGTCATTCCCATACATTAATTCGTTTTCTACTAGCGTTATCGATCTTAGATTGTCAGCTTAGCTACAGGGTAAGATGAATATTTACTTTTAGGCATATTATTTTGTACCACTGCTGGACAAATGCCTCCCCTCAGACAAGCTTTTCTTGCGCAATCTCTAGCCAAATTTAACTCAAAATCGTGATAAGAGATTCTAGACAAAGTCACATTCTGTCAGCGATATCGATTGTCGAAAAGTCAAAAATCTATGCTATTGAAATGCGCTACCGTAACGTCACGTGATCAATCACAAGCATTTTGGCATTAAGTTAATCGCTATCGCATTAACAATGTTACTTTGTCTTAGGCCACAGATCTTCACATCACCTTTGCTGCGGTTGATCTCTATGGTGACATCCTCTCTCAGTGAGTGACGACCTTTGCCCATCTCTCCGGGTGCATTTCAGCAATACGAGCAGTTCATTTCAGCCACTTCTCCCCATTGTAGTTCTTACTAACACCGCTCAATCAAAACAACATACACAAATTATTATTATACATTATAATAAAAAAAAAAACTTAAATTCTTTGGATGTGGCGTATTCGACGCGATAGAGACCTCCATACATGCCTATAAATAAACCTATAATTTCACTTAAATTATTGAGATCTAACAAACTGGTTAAATGTATTGTTAAGTCAACCATTAATTATTCCGTTCTATACAATTACCAATAAACAAACAGACAAAACAAAATATCCCACTATAAACCTACTACCGAACAAATAGGTGTAATGCTCAGAGAAATCAACAGGAATTTAATACTTCGTAACTGGTTGAGTGATTCCAGCCGTCAAAGGAATAGTTTACATTTTCCTTTTAATGTCGTTAAACAAACTCTCGTCTAATCACAGGTATTAACATTTGGGAACTTAAGAGGATTTCGGGTTCTTTCCAGAATTATAACGTAATTGAATAGATCCCTAGATCTCTAGATACTTAACTCGTACATGCAAGTGAGTGAAGTTTTTCATTGCAGTCGTGGCGGGTGTATGTGCGTGCAATGATAACGCCAAACGACGTTTTCAATACATCGTGATTGTTGTAGTAGCAATCATTATCACAAACATAAGATTTCGTAACAAAAAAAATTGTGAGAAAAGTTTTTATTTAATTCATTTACTGTTCAGACCATGACTGTTAGTAATGTGTTAGTAAAACATCTTATAGATTATATCGGTATCAGTTTTTTTTATCAAGGGTAATCCGCTCACTTTGCCGCACTAGAGCGAATATGCAATTGAAATACGCAGCATTGTGCGCCCTAAAGTGATGTAATAAGAGGCAGTTTTCGAGTAAGTCTATTGAAAGTACATACAATTTCATTATAAACTACTATTATCTAGCGCTCACACCACTCACAAAATAGTTACAGACCCTTTAGAAAAAAAAAACAACATCATTAATCCCTCCACAATCGGATGAAACTAAAGACTCGGCAAACTCATTAAATTTGTGAATCCGTCTATTTGTGAAGCTGTGTTAATGTATGAGGCCCAGGCCTCTTCGTTACGTCCTTTGTTTGTCTACGGGATTTTTAAACAAAGCCCATCCATTCGTCCATTTCACCGTCAGCATCAGAATAATAAACAGATTGTATTATTCATTTGCTTTAAATAAATTATCAGCTATTGCAAATGAACACATTTTTGGAAAGCTTTTGGGAGTTTCATGCCTTATTTATTTTAAAACCAAATTTAAATAGACCATTGTAATAATTGCTAAAATATCAGTCCAGCAACAATACCATCAAATTGGTGTGTTTGCAGTAACGAATACAACGACCATTATGAATGCATTTCATGCTCATTTAGTGTGAGTTTTCAGTTGTATTACTGCTTTAACGATGTTTTTTCGAGTTTTTTAGCATTATTATCAATGTTAACCTTTTTATGATGCGGAATTTTGCTTTTCATAAAACGTTTTTGAAAGTGTTAAAAATTCTGAAAATAGAATGAGTACGAAAATGTTAGCTTGGGTAAAATTAGACTGTGTTCTGTTGACAGTTCATGTGAACTAATACTTAATTATTTGGTAAACATTTATTTTGATCAGCTTCTCCATCATGCTTCGTTTGACACATCCTTGCGTAGGCCGAGTGCCCATACAACGTGTAACCTTTAAAACTTCAACATTTATCATACTTACCCCCGGTACTTTTAACATTCTTGTTTGTCTGTTACGACAATCGTTTAAGTTTGTTACGTAATAGTTGATTCACGTCTAAGAATAAACCGTTTCCTCATTCTTGTTTGGCTATAGAAAGTTACACAATCAGGTTATTTTGTAGATGTCTATTGTACCGGAAAATAAAGGCACATTTCGACTACTCGTGGGTGTACGAGTAATAGAAGATGGCCGTAAGATTATGTAGAAAATAGGCATACGTCAGTAAACAAAGATGAGCAATAGTGATATCTCGTATGATAAACAGAAACAGTGATTACTTCTATGTAAGCAATATGTTCCTGGCAGTGTCGCTTATGATTTACAAAACTATCTGTCATAATTAGCGAAACAATAGTAAAACAATAGTAAGACGCCTTATAAGGCGTCAGTGACAGTCCCTTTATCTGTCATAATTAGCGAAATAATAGTAAAACAATAGACAGACACAGACAGTTAAAGTTGAAGGGTCTCTTCAACTGTCATAATTAGCGAAACAATAGTAAAACAATAGACAGACACAGACAGTTAAAGTTGAAGTGTCTCTTCATCTGTCATAATTAGCGAAACAATAGTAAAACAATAGACGGTGACAGTTGAAGTGTCTGTACTTGTTTTGTCACCATTCTTTTGCTTTAATAATAATTTGTTTAAGGTCGGTTTTCCAGACACCTCTATTATTCGCTATCTCAGTAGCCACCCTGTTTCTAGACATATCATCGTATACACAGACCATCCATCGCTGATTAACGGGTTGATTTTAGCGAAAAAGATCCAATTTAAAACGGAATACACTGTAGTTTAAACTTTATTTGATTGTTTAATTTATTATTAACTGTGTTAGAAAATGATTCGGAAAGGGAAAAAAAATACTCGCAGAGTACCAAAACACCCCTACTACAAACGGCACTGTCAACACTTTGCATGCAAATTAGCCTGTGAAAATTTCGACTATGGTTATGGCAAATGAAACTTGTGCCCAGCGCAATGGCGTGACTATGGATATCTATTAGAAATAGCGTTTATAGGCACTACCGGTGCACATGATTTGTGCTCTATTTTTTTGTTACCATCCAAATTCAAATATTCAATCTTTCTTAGAATATTAATTACGAATTATAAACCTCAAACACTTGATGGTAAATAAATTAATAAATCTAATGAAACAAACGTCTAAAGTTAATTATTATTAAAATTAATATAATTTCTTGGTAGCGAGAGAACTTTTGTGTTTGTTAACAACTCCCTTCTCATGAGTTTTACCATTCCAGGTATTCAATTATTTAGTTTTGTGTATTGTTATGGTTTGAGTTGTTAAGAGGAAATCTGGGCAGAGAGTGACTTTTTACTTAGAATATTCAGTCGGATGTCTGTGACCGCATTTCCTCATAATAGTTCATCGGTATAGCGGTATATTAATTTATTTATATTTGGTGTGTACATTTTATATGAACTCGTTCAGACACGTCCGTGCACGGGCCAGTGATGGAGCTTCAATGCCTGGGCCCGCCTTGTCACGTCCTGGGCACGGCCCTGATATGTGTGGATAGACCTTTATCCTCCTAGTACTCTTGTTTACTCTAGATGGCGTACAATTAAGAGGCTTCTTGACGCACGACTTTACAGAATGTCGTACAAAATATGTTCCAATTTTGGATCCTATATAGCGCTGTAGCAAAAAGATCTTATTATTCTATCTCCAACATTATGAATTATTGTCATGCATTAAGTCTTCCATGACATTCGATGGATAATAGGTAAGTAGGTGGGTTTGCCACAACACACCAACAACAAACAAACAGCCTCGCTACCA
Organism: Orthosia gothica; assembly: GCA_949775005.1. Taxonomy (NCBI): domain Eukaryota; kingdom Metazoa; phylum Arthropoda; class Insecta; order Lepidoptera; family Noctuidae; genus Orthosia; species Orthosia gothica. Next base: position 11,407,655 of record OX459056.1, read on the forward strand.
AATGGTTAAAATGAGCTGAATTTAATAATTTCTTCAAGAAAACCGGCAAGTCTTAAAACGTAGCTTAATCAGCTATTGAGAGCAAATAACCATCATCATCAGCCTTTTAATCTTCCCACTGCTGGAACACAAGCCTCCTCTCTGTGAGAGGGAATTAGCTGTAATCGACCACGCAGGCCCATTGCGGTTTGGTGGATGTCACATGTCTTCGAAACAGACAGAAGAATTTAGAGCAGATAATATCAATCCTCAATAGCTTATAGAAAGAATAAATAATGTAAATTGTAGCATAACATTAATTTCTATACAAAAGCTGTCAAACGGCAATTTTTATTCCACAGGTAAAAGTAATCAAAATAATTCATTACGATTAGTTCCGATAGAAACTAATCATATTTAATAGAAATTATTTGCAATCTAAAACTCAATAAAATTGGCTCAACCCACGCACGCACTCACCCAATTAAATCATTAATATAATCAGTTCGATCTTTGACAAGCTATTAACATCGACTTACAGTTTAAGTCGGATTGTCTGAAAACTTGGTACGTTAATAACGCACAAATTATCTATGTAATTCGAAAACTAAAACTTGCCATCTGGCAGTTTGGATAAACGCACCTTGGGACGCGTTTTAATTAATAGTGATATTGTTATTGAATTTTCAATTTATTGAAAGTATTTTCTTAAGTTTAACGTGATAGAAAAATCAAATATAGTGGGTTTTGTGATGACGATTACATTAAAAAATAAATTAATAGGTACATTTACCCATGTGAGTAGACAGAAAACACAGAACAATCCTTACACTACAATACAAACTCCTTTTGCATAATTGCAGTATTATTTTATCTTTCTTGTTTTCAAATGGGACTTGATTATTAACGCGACTGTTGAGCATGGTCTTGGGTTCTTTCACCCCCACATCGGGTTTTGTATATGATTTCTAATTATTAATTCTATTGATTGTAAAAAAACTGGGACAATTAAAGTCTAATTTGGGTACGCTCTTTGCGTTTTAGAGATTACAAACGTTATGTTATTACCTAAACACACTTCACACTATAATCACTAATATAATCACTAATATTATAAAGGCGAAAGTTTGTGAGTGTGAGTGTTTGTATGTTTTTTACTTCTTCAAGCTCAAACAGATGGACGGTTCTGGATAAATATTTAGCACAGAGATAGATTATAGTCAGAAATAGAACATAGGATACTTTTTATCCCAGGAATATGTTCCCGCGGGATAATTTTGGACTTTCACGCGGGCGAAGCCGCTGGCAGAATCTAGTATCTATTATAAAGTTTAAATAAATTACAATACTATCTCAAAATGTGGTAATCCATTCGTACCAAAATATTCAGTGTCGCAGAAATGCTTTTAAAGTTAGATACAATTGTCTTTTAATCTTTAGTAGAAACAAAACATCAATGGATCTGTATCTCTTAAAGATGAAAGTCGTAAGTGATTACAACGCATTAAACTTAAGAGATCAAGAACAAAACGTTCACTACATTAACACTACACGGAGTAAAGTTTAACAACCCGAAACGTTGTTCCAAGCTTAGGACTTGTTCAGACGACTGTTTTACTAGAGACATTCCGATGGTTTGCATCTATCGCCCACCTTTGATGCGACATGCATGTAAATGTAAATGTTTAGACCAATCTAATTGTCTGAGAGAGGATAAAATCCCAAAAGAAGAACGGAAGGAGTTTTAGAGTGATCAAAACAGGAAACAAAGGTTCCGATTGGAAATAACTTCTGCTGAATTTCAAAAAACTGTGATTTGGCCGAACACAGCTTTACAAATAAATCGAATATCAAATTGAACAGCAGGTATTCAGTTTCTGAACAAGCCTTTACAAATACCCACGAATGTGCACAAAACTAAACTGTATCCATTACTATACCTAACAATGTTCATTTTACTTTAAATGTCCAACAATATGTTTTCAACAATTCGCAGAAGCCTGCCGTGAGATGGAAAAGAATATTGCTGTACGACCCGATACAATGCGCGAGGTACTTCTATTGTGAGTTGGGAGCGCAACCCGCGAACACCAAGGTGCTACGCGGGTTCGTCTATATGCTTACGTAAGTTAAAGTATCTTTTAGGAGTGGTGTTTCTTTTGAATGTTGAATGCTTTTGTGGTGATTGAAGGTCGTTACTGCTTCGTTGGTGTGGTGTTTACAAGCTACTTTATTAAGAATGTGGGACTGAGTTCAATACCCGGATCGGGCAATGTTACAAGATTTTTATGTCTGTAATTTCTCTGTAACAGCTCAGAGTCTGGAGCTGTGCACCAGTTGATGACATAACTGGCGATAATGATAATGTGTTTGTACTATGAAGACACCTCTGCCTAATCGTTTGACGATGATGTAATAAAAGAATGTGTGAATTAACTGAATCGTAAAGTAAGATTATATGTTGCAACGATGCTTACAAAATGCCTTTGTCCAGAAAATTTAATATTTGTTTTTATAAGTCTGTCCATATTAATTTTATAGGTTCTAATCTAATTAAGAACTCAAAAAGCTCTACTCTTTTAAAAATAATACCACATCAAAAGATGTGGTATTCATTGAGTTATACTCAAAGAAACTACTAAGGTTAATCGCTACAAAGGTACGCTTATTATGAAATATATTATTATTATGGTTCATTTAAATCCAACTATATTTTTCAGAGTGGATGATGAGGAAACTCTATCTATCTTATAATTATCGTAGTCTGGCATGTCTTTTTATGAAATTATTTGAAATGCGTTGTCGTATTGTCGCATAATGTCTTCCAGCCGGAGATTTAATAAATATCATCATCATTCTTTGAGCCAAAAGACGTATTGGAATAAATTAAATTCAGTAGGTATCGTGATAATCAATTGAGCCGATAGACGTATTAAATTAGGTTAATCCTCCTGATTCCTATAGAGGCACATTTAAATAATCTCGATTAAAAGTTCTTGTTAGACTTTTAAAAATGGTCCCCATTCCAGTGGTAACATTACCTTTCCTACAAAGTTATAGATCGACAGTTACAAGATTTCCTTACGCACTCAGTTAAATAGTTTGTATTTTTATAAAAACCCGACCTATATCAAAAACTTTCATGGGCACCATTGGGCTCGTTCGATATAATCATGGCGTGAAATATGCACGCATTCACAGGACGTATTGATAGAACCGTCTGCATCGCTTTGATGGGCGTTTCGCACTCGTGCAAAAAGATAAAAAAGAAAAACATAATTTGCCTATTCATGTCTTGGATAGTATTTTATATTGTCCATACAACATTCTTTAATTTTGAAGTTGAAAAAGAAATGAATCTGGCGTCCCTCCTAAATAACTTGCGTATTTGCAATAGTTTATAAAATATGCTTTATCAAGAATCCTATGTATCGTAATCGTTTCTCTGATAAATCTTTAAGTTTCTGATAGCCTATTCATACTAATATTGTAAATACGAAAGTAATTCTGAATGTATGTTACCTTTTCACGTCTTAACAGTTGAACAGATTTGGCTGAAACTGTTTTGTTTGACCCGGGTTGACACCCGGGGCGTGTACACCCTTTGGCATAATTACAGAAGCCGGCATTATTAATTATTCAATAATAGAAACAAACAACCAGCGTAAATAAGCTGCAATAAATAATCTATATGAAGGACGTCAATTGCGAATGGAGCCGATACGAGCGCGCGTTAGAGCCACGGTTTGATATCAAACCACAAATTAGCTTCGGATGTGATCAATCAAGTATGTTAATTAATTATGTGATTAGTGTTTCAACCAATTCACATGATCCATTGATAATATCGAGACAAATGACGTGCAATTGGAGAGGCATATTAACAGCAGTGGATTGTTATAGGGCCATGATGATAATATCGATTGTAATCAGTACGAACAAAGCAATAAAAAGTTAGCAAGATGTATTTATTTGAGATAGTGTTTCTAGACTTCTCTAACTTTTATTAGTATCGTATAATTGTATTCACCCGATCAACATCTTCTATACGAGTGAACTTATATAAGACGACCTACAGACAATTCGACCTAAATTATATTCTTCCAATGTGAACAGTTTTTTTTTTGTGTTTCACAGAAATGGAAGGGTCAGTGATCGTCATTTTGATTGAGTCCGTAATTTATAAGAAACGATACTGGGTGTTTCAATCGAATATTTTAATACATAAGTACCTGCAAAATAATCGCCATATGTAATTAACAAAAATAATATGTTTGCATTATTAGTAAGCGTCTTTGAAACAAAAGATAACAGTATACCTAGTTGTGGTTTAAACATAATAATAATTACGGTAGGCCCAGAAAGAGATGGCGTGACCAATTAGACGTCTATCTGAACGACTGGCCAGATATATAGCTAGGGATAGGAAAATGGAAAGACGCAAGGGAGGCCTTTGCCCTGCAGTGGGACATAACAGGCCAATAATAATAATAATATTTACGGTGTTAATAGATATCGCTGTTCCCAACACACATAACATACAGAAAGCAATAACTGAAAAAATCAGTAAATACGCAGACTTGGAGGATGAGGTAACTATAATATGGCGTCAAGAAAAAGTTTATGTTGTGCCTATAGTCCTCTCCACAACAGGCGTTATCCCAAATCATCTTCTTCACAGTTTGAAATTGCTAAGTCTACAAGAAACCCTCTATATTACTTTACAAAAAGCTGCCATCTTAAATACATGTCGTATAGTTAGAAACTTCTTGTAAATAGAAGAAAACGAAGTAGGACCACATCAAAAAACACCCTCTGCATAACACACCACATGCTGCATTTACTTGGTTTCGGCCCGTAAATGCAGCTTTAACCAGCCTAAGAGCTGAGTAGTTAAAAAAAATTACAAATAATTACGGTATTGAAAGCTGAGAAAGAGAAACAAATCAAGTATCTCGACTTGGCACACGAGGTTGTCGACATGTGGAATGTGGACTCGGCGATCATTGTGCCGATTGTCGTTACGGCCAACGGCCTGATGGCCAAGAGTCTCGACGACCATCTGTCGAGGCTGTCATTAGGCGGTTGGATCAAGGGTCTGATACAGAGGGTAGTATTCCTCGATACGGCTCGCATTGTGAGGAGGTTCCTGTCTCTGGAACCCTAACCACCGGCAGCTTGAACCCTGTTCCCGATACCGGTTGGCCTCTATTTTTTAACCGACTTACCAAAAAGGAGGAGGTTCTATGTTCGACTTCTAGTAGGTTTTTTTTTTTTTTTATGTATGTTCACCGATATCTCCGTCAATTTGTGAACCGATTTTGAAAATTATTTTTTTAACTAGAAGACAATCATGCTGTACAGTCTGAGTATACACATTATGGATTTGGTTCGCTTCTTAAGCAGTCAGGTTTTTTGATGTCTAAAATATGTTTGTGTTTTTTGATGTCTAAAATATGTTTGTTACATTGAGTGGGTTCAATGGATATTAGTTTAAAAATAAACTGAAAGACCGAACTTCCAGGAAAAACCGAGGGATTATGTTTCAAAGTATTTATAACCTCTGGACAAAGGTCATACTGGAAAAACCGACGTTTTATCGACATTTTTAATTGTATATTATTTTTCTCAAACATGCTTGGTTTGAGCATTATTTTGACAATCTTCTTCAAGATAAATCAAAATTACTGTACGGGCCAAATACATGCGAGCAGCGGCCCGAAAAAGTTGTATGAAATCCAATATCATCTGCGCATCTCTCCTACGACCATAAAGCATCAGAATTGCCAATCTTTTATTAGCAATAGCGATTTCGTTTTCATGTTTACAACTAAAGTCAGTTAAGGGTAATTGAAGTTGCACAAACACATAATTATTGGGTAGGTATTTGAAGTCGTAAGTTAGTTCAGCAGATAGACATCGTTTCCTGCCTCTGTGCGTTTACCGACTCTAATATCGTGTGTTACGTCCATAGAACGTGAATCGTTTTAACAACCAGTCTATGCATTGTGGAGCTTTACTGCGTTCTAGATTCTTGTATAAGAATCTTACTGTAGATGCTGAATAGATTTGGACAATTAGGTAAAAGCTTACAGAAGCAGGTGCGAAGCGACAATGTGATAACGATGCATCAGGACGTTTTCATAGAAATAATTCTAAAATTGCTTTACAGGTATAAATATTTTTTTATGAAAACTCGTTTTTGCATCGTCGCATAATGCCTGCCTGCCGGAGATTTAATAAATATCATCATAGAAACATTCCAGTTAAAGTCCAAAGTTACAGATTTACAGTTGAAAGATTTCCTTACGCACACAGTTACAGGTCTAGCGCCTAACTGTGTCAGTTCCTGAGGTATGGAAGCGGTACGGGAGGGGTGACAAGTGACGTTACATGACGTGTTCTAACTGTCTCGCTTTACACGTGATACATTTTAATGCAGATATCTCTTACGATATGCTTATGATATTTACGGGCGTGTACCTAAGTCAAATTGATTAATATTTCGGCGTGTGACAATAAAAACAAAAAACCGGACAAGTGCGAGTCGGACTCGCCTACAAAGGGTACAAATTTGTAGGTAAATATTATAAATGGGTAGTTCGGGAATCGAGTCTCGCAGTTTTCTCCAAGCTTATTGATAAGTACTAAAAAAATAAATAAATAAATAACGTGTGGCTATATAATAATATTTTTTTAATATTATTATTTTCAACAGAAATTCTAAATACGTTTGATCTGAATCCATATCGCCGTCTATACCCGAATCACTATATGTATGGCTCGAATCACTTTCATTATATGATTCTCCATCTCGTAAATTTATAATAAATTGATCCATGATCTCGTCACTAAGATTGTCATCTTTAAAGTACTCTTCCTCCACTTTCTTTGTGTGATTGACACATTTTTGCCATTTCTCCACAGAATACTTCGAAAATAGCTCTGCAAGAGCTGGTTTCTTCTCAGTTAAATTTGAATTTATATATTGTCTTGCCAGCTCACCCTTGATATCTCCCCATACCAATTCAATAGGGTTTAAATCCGGATGAAGAAGAAGATAGTGTTGAAACTCTTTGATGAGCATGCACTGCTTAAAAAGGTCAGAGTAAAGCATCTTCCAGCTCCCTGGTTGTCTGATAGCATTAAAGGAGCGATGTCGAAAGGGGATAAGGCTAAAAGGCGGTACAGAAGGGATCCTACTAATGAGAACTGGTCTCTTTACAAGACGTTGCGTAATAGGTGCGGTCGTTTGTGTAGGGATGCTAAGAGGCGCCACATCCACAACTCTGTTCAAAACTTCAACACAGCACAAGTATGGCAATTTCTCAAAACTCTTAGTATCGGCAAGGCTGCTGATGACAGCATGCCTTATATGGACCTTAACGCAATTAATATACATTTCTCGAAAACCCCTGTCACTCTTGAAGACAACGTTAAAGCTTCCACTCTAAACAGTATTTCTAAACTTCCTCTGCCATTGTGTACTTCTTTCTCATTTCACCCGGTTACAGAGGGGGATATAAAGCGGGCTATCACATCTATATCCACGAAAGCGGTGGGTGATGATGGTCTACAACTACAGATGCTTCTTCCTATCCTAAATGAACTCACTCCTGTCATCCTCCACACTATCAACTACTCCCTCTTTTCTGGCTGCTTTCCTTCAGCATGGAAAAAAGCGCATGTTCTGCCTCTACCAAAAGTCTCTCAACCTTCGTCAGTTGCCCAGTTCCGTCCAATTTCCATTCTTCCAATATTATCTAAAGTCCTTGAGAGCGTTGTCAATAAACAGCTGTCTCATTACCTCTCCTCTAATGGCCTGCTAAGTCCTTATCAATCTGGATTCCGGCCTGGCCACAGCACTGTATCGGCTCTAGTCAAAATAACTGACGACATCCGACTGGCCATGGAAAACAGGCTCCTTACGATATTGATTTTACTGGACTTTAGCAGTGCTTTTAATTCAGTTAATTTTGACATTCTCTTAGGTATCCTATCCTCTCTTATTGTATCTCCTACTGTGATTGCGTGGTTTAACTCTTATCTTCGGGGTCGCTCACAGTCGGTTCGCTCAGAGGAGGCTTCCTCTGACTGGTGCGATCTCGCTGCAGGTGTTCCTCAGGGTGGCGTCCTTTCTCCTCTTCTTTTCTCTGTTTTTATAAACGCTATCACAAAGGTCTTATCTTCAAATTATCATCTCTATGCTGACGACCTGCAGCTTTACCGCCACTTCAAACTTGAAGAGCTCACTGGAACTATCGAAGCCATCAATCTTGGAAATATCTGTCAGTGGGCTAAAAGTTTTGGCCTTTTAGTGAACCCAGCAAAATCACAAGCTCTCATTATTGGTGGCAGACATTTCGTCAATTTGCTGAGTAACCGGTGTCTCCCTCCTGTTTTCTACGATGCCGTCGCTATAGCCTACTCCAAAGAAGTAAAAAACTTAGGTGTTTTCTTAGACTGCAACCTATCTTGGAGTGTTCACATTGCTGAAGTAAGCAGGAGGGTGTTTTGCTCGTTTCGATCTCTTAAACGTCTCCAGAAGTTCCTGCCTTTCTCCACTAAAGTTACTCTTGCTCAGTCTCTTCTTCTTCCTCTTCTTGACTATGCTGATGTCTGCTTCCTTGATGCAACTGAGGAACTTCTTGATAAGCTCGAGCGTTTGCAGAATTTGTGCATCCGCTTCATTTTTGGCCTCCGAAAGTACGACCATGTGTCGGAATTTTGGAAGCGGTTGAAGTGGCTGCCTATTCGACAGCGCCGAGATACCCACACTCTTTCTCTACTCTTTTCTGTTCTTCACAATCCTACCTCTCCTTCGTATCTTAAGGAGCGCTTTGAGTATCTTGTTCCGAGAGGAAAGACTTGCCGTTCCTCATCATCTCTTCTCCTTCGTTTTCCTCCTCACTCATCAAGTCGTTACGGTGGATCTTTTACTGTTCGTGCTGTCCGCCTCTGGAATAATCTTCCTCACACCATACGAGATAGCCCTTCATTAGAGATATTCGGGAGAAGAACTAGGGAACATTTCCTGTCAAAATGACTCATAAATATGTATGTATTTTAGTTATATATTATAAAGTATGTATTATGTTTATGCATTGTGTGCTGTACACGTATTTGTGTAGTGTATTTAGTAAGTAAGAATTTTAGTTTGTAATTTGTTATTAAGTTTTTATTTTATTTTTATTGTGCGCTTTTGTTAACTCTCCTAATTGTGTAAATCTCGCTATAACACTGAGGTTTGCTGTAAGAGAACCCAATTGTGGGTTAAGCTCGCCTTTGTACATAAGTTGTCCTTCTATATTTGTATATGTTTGTTTTGTGTACAATAAAGAATATGAATATGATGATAGGGTGGCAAATAAAGAACTGTATGACCCTTTACTTTCAATATGGCATCAATTTTGAATTGTTTTTCTGGTTTATTTCGTATTATTAACTCCAGCAAATCCCTTTTTTTCATCGCTTCAGTGTATTCAATATTACGGCCCTTTAACCAATCCTGCATTTCCCTTTTTAGGTTAGGATGGATAACATCGTAGGTGGTTTATCCACCTCGTTGAAATGGTATTTCGCGTTATCCATAACTATTACTGAATTAGGAGGAAGGCCAGGCAAAAGTTTTTCGCGAACCCACTTTTCGAAATGCTTGGAATTCATATTGCCGTTATAATCTTCTGTATTTGTATTTGGTTTCAAAATGATTAAAGCGTCATCGACAAATCCTGAACGTCCATCAGCATGCACGATGACCAATCTATTTCTTTTACTAATAGGAGGCACCTCTTTCAGTATCTGATTGCCAACACGTTGACACATTATGGGATTCATGCACGTAAGTTTCATCATGAAAAACAAACATCTTTAAATTCAGCAGAATTGGGATCAATTTTTTTTGTTTTAATATATTCGTACACTTTATAAACAACTTGTTTAGTTTGAGACCTTATTGAAGGACTCGTCTTTGGTTGCGAATACCGTGTGAGTTTTATTTGAAGCGAACTGTCTAATTAACACGTGTTGACGACAGCAAGCCTGACGCCCAACTGAAGTAACGCGTCGTTTGACGTTTCGTAAACACACCCCTTCCGTACTGCTTCCATACCTCAGGAACTGACACAGTTAGGCGCTAGACCTGTAAAAAGTTTGTTAGTTTATAAAAAAATTGACTTATATCAAAAACTTTCATGGCCACCATTGGGCTCGTTCGATATAATCATGGCGTGAAATATGCACGCTTTCACAGTACCGCACAGGACGTATCGACAGAACCGGCTGCATCGCTTTTATGGGTGTTTCGCACTCGTGCAAAAAGTTAAAAAAGGAAAACATAATTTGCTTATTCATGTCTTGAATATGATTTTATATTGTGCATACAACATTCTTTCATTTTGAAGTTGAAAAAGAAATGAATTTGGCGTCCATCTTAACTAACATGCGTATTTGCAATAGTTTTTAAAATATGCTTTATCAATAATCTTACGTATCTTAATCGTTTTTCTGATAAATCTTAAAGTTTCTGATAGCCTATTCAACCCATACTAATATTGCAAATGCGAAAGTAACAGACTATTTGTTACCTATTCACGTCTTAACAAATGAACTGATTTGGATGAAACTTGGCACACCGGCAGACGGGTTGACTATGTCCCGCATACGATTTTTATACAGGAAGTAAACACCCTTTGGCATAATTTCAGAAGACGGTATTATATAATTTTGATATCAAATTAGCTTCGGATGTGATCAATCTATTAGGTTAATTCATTATATGATCAGTTTTCAATCAATTAACATTATCCATTGATAATATCAAGACAAATGATGTGCAATTGTAGAGGCATTTTTCCAGCAATGGACTGTTATAGGGTGATGATGACCATGATGAAAATATCGATTGTAATCAGTACGAACACAGCAACAAAAAGTTAACAAGAAAAAAAGAAAGAAAGTGTTTCTAGACTTCTCTAACTTTTATTAGTATCGTATAATTTAATTCACCCAACCAACATCTTCTCCACGAGTGAACTTATATAAGACGACCTACAGACCATTCGACCCAAATTATATTCTTCCAATGTGAACAGTTTTTTTTATGTGTGTCACAGAAACGGAAGGGTCTCTAATCGTCTGTTTGGTACCCATAATTTATAAGAAACGATACTGGCTGATTCGATCGGATATTTTAATATATAAGTACCTACAAAATAATTGCCATATGTAATAAAAAAAATCTATCATTAGTAAACGTCTTAATTCTTCTACTGAAACAAAAAAATACAAAAGATAACAATATACCTAGTTGTAGTTTAAACATTACGGCATGATTTCGCCTCTGTACATTTGTGCGCATAAAATGTTTAATAAATAAACATATATATAGTCGAAGAATATAAAAAATCTTATCCTATAAAATAACTTATTCAGAATACTTTCGAGTTCAAACAGACATCAGCTATAAATTTGCAGTCTAACAACTTCCAAACGGCTCTCCATAATTAATTGCAGGTATTAAACCTTCATTTTCAGAGAGCCAGTATCTTAAAACTGACTACAAAAGTTACTAGTTTCGAGCAGGGCTTTAATAAAATGAAAATTAGCTTTTCAATTTTAGAACTCAAAGCGATAGAAAATGCCTTGCGTGCATGAAAGAGGAAGGAGAAAATAAAATATAATGCACCGTCGGCTGTATCGTCAACATGGCAATATGTGCATCGTCTGAACTCCGGAGAAACAAATATTCCTGGTCTGAGTCCTCATATTTGTTTGCAAGTTTATTTTAATTTAAAAATGCTGCAGAATGAGGAAGTAGCAAGATTTCGGAATGAGGGCTACGGGCAATTTTTTTAAAGGATTTCAGGATAAACTAGATTTTGAAAAATACCTACTAACTGTTAAAATCTTATTTCAGAAATCGGAGGGTATTCTGCCTGCGGCTTCGCCCGCGTGAAAGTCGGAAATTATCCCAAGGGAAAGTATTCCCGGAATAAAAAGTATCCTATGTGCTATTTATGCCTGACTAAAATCTATCTCTGTGCCAAATTTCATCCAGATTCGTCCCACCGTTTGAGCGTGATGAAGTTACAAACACACTCACAAACTTACGGCTTTATTATATTACTGTGATAAAATATCTAAACTTTAATTTTTCAACTGAATGGTAGTTTTTGCATAATTATCACCACGATATACGGGGTAATTGACCGGAATAAGTACCCCAATTCTCAAAAAAAAGAATTTCACCAGAGCGTCGACACTCAATGTGTTTCTTGTAAGCTTTTTAATTATTTATTTTTAATCCTTATGGTATGTTTGTTTAGTTTAGTTTCACAAACGGTTCATTCCATCTCAAAAGGTCGACTGAATCAATAAAATGATCACGAAAGCTTTTATCAACATACAAAACCTTGGAAAGCAGCGGTCTCGCTCGAGAATCCATCTAATGCTGTGTGAATTCACCTCGCATTTGCGGGTGTAATGGGCGGCGAAGTAAATTCTCGAAGATTTATCACGTATTACATTATTATTCTCGAATAGGAGAAGTTTGGGGTGTGTCAAAACAATACCAAAGTTAACGAGAGGGTCTTTAAAACGGTTGGCCAATTCGGCCTTTGTTTTTTTTCTTGTTTTGATCAAGTTCTGTCTGTTACTTTAAACAGTGATCTCCCCGGATATTAACTTAAAAAAATATTCAAGGAATCCCAAATTTGGATATTCTCGGCAAAATCGATGAAATCTGTTTCAAAGTATTTTTTCCGGAGTTGACAAGGTTACACTATATAGGACCAACGTTTTTAACATATTTCTTCTCTTTATATTGATAATTTTGCGTTGTCTTTGCGACTAAGACTTCAAATACATAGGTATGCCGTAACTAATTTGCAACACTTCATGTTTTTACCCGACTTCGCGAAGTAAATAAGGGTAATGTGTTTATCAGTTTATGTATGTCTGTTTGTTCCTATGTGGCGTTCTAGAGACCGAACGCGTAGGCCGATTTTGATGATTCTGACGTCAATCGATTCTTCAACATTGCAATTGCCACTGGCTAAATTAAAATTAAAAATAAAAGAGGTGGCGCGCGCCATATTGTGAGGGTCCCAGTTTTTCTTCGTTTTTTTTTTAATTTTTTTGTCTATGTGTCAAAATGAAGAGCTGATTACAGAATATATACCACTTATTTGTTTAAAAGTTATTAAAAATAATAATAAGCATAATAACTAAAAAGTTATAAATAAAAATACATAATATAAAAAATCAAAGACCTGACTGCTTAAGTAGCGAACTAAAAAACGTAAACTAGAAGAAAATCATGCTGTGCAGTCTGAGTATACATATTATTATGGGTTTGGTTCGCTTCTTAAGCAGTCAGGTTTTTTGATTTTTGTTGATGTGTTTTCAATGGATATTAGTTTAAAAATGAACTGTAAGACCGAACTTCCAGGAAAACGGAGGGATTCTGTTTCAAAGTATTTCTCACCTCTGGACAAAGGTCATACTGGAAAAAACCGACGTTTTATCGACATTTTTAATTGTCTATTATTTTTCTCAAACATGCTTGGAAATACGAATATTATTTTGACAACCTTGATGGAGATAAATCGATATTGCTGTACTGGCCAAATACATGCGAGCAGCGGCCTGCAAAAGTTGTATGCAAATCCATTTCTGTCATAATTTTGCGGCCAAAAAATAACATAGTAAACTCATATCTGTCGTGTAATATAAAAATGGAACTATCTTTTATTCCGAAACACGGCAACCAAGGAGGTACCTTATCAAAGGTTGTATTTAAATTTCGAACTGGCTTGCGAATAGAAAGCTGTTTATTGAAAAAAAAAACCAAATTAAAATTTTAACGCGGGCAAAATTATTGTGGTTTGTTGTTCGTCATTGATTTTAAATAGTAGATTGTATCATAAGGGAGCAAAATAATATTTTTACGGCGAGGGCGCTTTTTTGAATCCAGAGCGAAGTGAGGGATTCTTTAGTAGAATCCTGAACGTAGCGAGGGATTCAAAGTACGTTGCCCGAGCCAAAAATATATTTTGCGCCCGAGTGATACACTCTACTTTTCATCACCCACTATGAGAAAATAAAAGCGCCTCATATTTTATTGTAATATTATTATTTAATAAAACATAGAGTAACAACTAAATTGAAATTAAATAGTATCCTTTATTAAAACAACTAAAAACTTATATTTACATTTGAGACATTTTCGCTATTATGAAAATTTATTGTTACAGTTTTATTAGGAATAGAGATTGTTGTAGATTTTATATTCTGCGTGTTTGAAATGTCCGAATCTGGATAATTTTGAGGCAAATGTGACGGTGAATCTCGTTGTTTGGATGTAGATGGGTGCGGCGACAGTGGTATGGATGGATTAACTGAAGGTTGCAATTTAATGTTTTCCACGATGCGTTCAGATGTTTTCGCCTTGTTCTCAATGGAATCTTCTATATACCCTTCTGCTACAGCACTCGATTTTCATCCTCCATATCGCTTGAGAACAGTTAAGTCCGCTCCAGTATCTGCCAAAAGGGTAGCAGAAGTACGACGAAAACAATGTCCTGTATGCAGCAATTTCTTGTGGCATGTTAGAAATTTTATTTTTTTCCATCACTTGTTTGAAGCACTTGCCATTTTGATAACGGATGAAAAACCGATTGGTCTTCATAGCAGCAGGACGCAGGTCCAGGTATTTCTGTACAATAGTTTTGTATTCTCCTCGTATTACGAAGGATCGGTCAATTTTGGTTTTTGTATCGGTCAGCTTTACTAACAGTAAATCATCCGAGTGATTTTCGACATCATCAACAGTTATTTTTAAAAGTTCATTGCCACGACAAGCTCCATGTAATCCGAAAATTAAAGCCACCTGTAACAAAACCGAATGTGAATAAGACAAGTATCTATCAAAGTACCTACAGGTTACAATAAAATGTGCATTTTTATACACTATGATTATATTTTACTAATCCACCGTAAACATAGTTACCTACTTACTTTTACGGCAAGAAAGACTTTGTCGGGTGCCTCATTAAGGAAAGTCTCCACGTTTTTGACTGAGAACACTTTGGATTTTTTAGGTTTAAATCCATCAGACATCCTCTTCAGGTACGCTATTAATTTCGAATATGTGTCCAGTTTTACATCGTTATTAGAACTGACTGTTGATTTTAGCATTGAGTATGTACTCCAAAGAGTGGAAGGTTGTTTAGTTTTGGCTAAGTACTGGAAGTAGGCCAAAAACACAGATTCTGAAAAATTCTTGGCGCCTCTTGCATTTCTCCATTCAATAAAATTACCATAGGCTTTCATATATTTCTCCCGGGAGTTTGCAGGTAATAGATTATCCATCACATTTCTTGCGTCAGTTATTAGAACTGACGCTAGACGCGCTACGCTTTCAGGAGTTAATTCTATACTTTCACTGTCACTTGAAGAACTCATTTTTCAAAACAAAACAAAACAATGAATTTCTAACAATCCGTGAAAATTTACGAAAACGCGGGCTGTAGTACGCGCTTTTTTAATTTGTTTTTTTTTTTCATTCATCCGACGGCGTGACTATGGGCCGTCGTACCAGCCAGTCTTTATTCAAACAAAATTTGCGTTCAATTTCTTTGGTGCTGAACACTAAGATGTTCCAAATTCAAAAAATGCGCGGCAAAGATAATTGCGGCGCACTTATAAAGAGGATTAAAAACTCATTACTGCCCGCTAAAAGTTTCTTATAGAAAACACCACCTTTGGGTGCACATAAAGGCGAACCAAGTCGTCCTTTTCGAATAGATGGGATGAAAAAGGAATTTTATTTGACAAAAAGAGTTCTGAGTACTACTTAGTTTTAATTTCCGCGCATTATTTGAGAAAAGTACTATACAAGCCTTGCCAGAACTAGGCATTGATGGACTTAAGTATGTGTGCTTTGGCTTTGCCTCGGCTCACATTTGCACGTTCGTCCATCAATGCATCTTTTGCTGGCCGCTGCAGTAATGTACTATAATGTCGCATTATCTCAGTGATACGCTCTGCACTTGCAACACTTCATACTGTTGTTTGATTGTTATTGCTATTTAAAAGTTTGATGTTTCCCTTCGAAAGCAAGTTTAGGGCCTATTTACGTTGACATATTTCACCAAAATCGATTCACTCTTCTAGATACCTAGCACGTACGTTAACGTCCTACCTAAAACCCAATAAATTAGCCGATACTACGTAGGAAACTCATAAAATTTAGATCTTTGTCGAGCAACAAGTACCTAGATAGTGTAGGATTTGGCGGTGAAAACTGCCCCTTTCAAGCTCTATCGCTTCTAATACGATCGATAGGTCAGCTTAGTAATTGGAGTCAAGCATTTAAAACTTTTTGAGCTATCATTGCGGATAGTGCTAGGCTTAATGAACGGGCATAGTTTCATGGAGATAGATTATGAAGGCCGTTTGGACCCGGAATATTGGTTTTGTGTTAGCAGTTGGCTGCCTCGTTTATCTATTGGTCACAAGCGTGACTATAATATAGTCACGCTTATATAATATAATATCGATTATATAATATATAATCTATCTATGTTCCACCAGATTCGTCCAGCTGTTGAGCTTGAAGAAGTAACAAATATACAAACACACACACACCCACACCCTCACAAACTTTCACCTTTATAATATTAGTGTAATTTCGACAATCGCCATAGTTACTAGAAAGGCTCTAGAGCCTCTGATTTGAATTCAGAGTCTGACAACGATTTTTTGAGTTTCTTATGAAATTTGTTAATAGTAGTCCGGTTTGTGAATTTGTGCTCATTTGGAATCAATAGGCTTACTCACTCGTTTCATGGAACTTTAACATCATCATCATTTCAGCCAAAAGACGTTCACTGCTGGACATAGGACTTCCCCAAGCGTCGCCACACTGATGGGACCTGTACGACTAACATCCACCGGAATCCCGCAGCCTTGATCAGGTTGTCGGCACTTTAACATACTTGGCATAATTATTGTGTATTTAGACATAATATATAAATCTATTCTTCATTGAATACAGGAATGATGTTATGTTTCTCTTCACCCAGAGAAAGGACAGAAGAAAACCGCATGGACTTCTAGTATTACCGTTTCTTCTAAAGTTGAAAATTTCTACCAGCTCTGTTCGAATTTGGTACGGGATTTCTTTAATAGAAGGTACCTGGCCGATATGTGACCAGTTCGGTTCGATTCTTTGACTATAGCTTCTTCCACTTCGCTACTTACCGTTACTAGGGGTCAGCTTTCCTGGTCATGTGGCGCCACTTGTTCCGCTGATAAGCATCGTCAGTAGATAGGCTGCACTTCTTCATGTCCTTCTGAACACTCTTCATCCAAGATGTCAGTGGTCTACCTATCCCTCTCTTTTATGTCGTCATGGAAAGGCACTTTTTACGATGTGAACATCAGGTGTCCGTACTACATGGCCGTACCATCGATTCTATGACTAATAGCAAAGTAAAAAAAGTACAGATGATTTCTATGGAATCAAACTTGTATCGGTCGTAATATGTGGGCATGAATGGTATGTCCAATGATTAAAACACAGGTTATTCAGAATACTATACGTACCTACCTATGTGTAGCCTAATCGTCAAATAAATGAATGGATGTGAACAGACGAAAATAGGATCTCTAAAACTAGTATTGATACCATGTTAGACTTGGCTGAGTACTTTGAGCTCTCAAACTCAAAGCATTTATTTCAACTAAACCATTTAAAAGCGCTTTTGAAATTGTCAAGGAGTTGGTCAGCTAGCCAGAACGTTGAAGCTGTTTACACGTTCCAAAATGTCTCTCTATCATCTGTAAGGAGAGTAACATGCAATAAACTTCATGGACATTCTTCTAAATCATGTTATTAAAAATACTGGTTATATATGAAATGTTTCTATTAGTTTCATTTGATATCTCTTATTTTATGTCATGTTGATGTTGATGCCCGCGGATCCGCCTGCGTGACATGAGTACTTCCCCCAATATCTTTTTTTAAATTATAGCCTGTGTAATCCTGACGTATAAGCTAAGTTTCCGTAAAGTTCGATCAGAATCTGTTCAGTAGTTTTTGCGTGAATGAATAATAAACAAAAACTTTCACGTTTAATATAGTATAGTAGAATATGATAATAATGAAACTCAGTATAGCCTGGTTAGTGTTATTATTATTTTTATTACTTGCCCGCATATAAAACACATGTTGTTCAGTCATATTCTCGTAAACTTTATATTAATACATGATAAATCACGCTTTTTATGCGACTTCACGGAATGTACATGTTATACAGTGTGAATTAAAACAGCTCTTACATAAATATGAAATATTTTCATGATTTTATTTAAAGTTTCAGTAGATTAACTTCTGAATTACGATGTTATTACATTTGTACGGCATTGTGACACGCAGGTTGGTCATATTTTTTAATAAATGTGAATATTAAAACTGCCTCGTTGGTGTGGTAGTCGCAATTGATATCTGATTATGAGGTCCCGGATTTGACTCCCGGTTCAGGGAAAGTGTTTTTTTTTTCCGTATGGATAAAATGTTATATATTTTCTGTCCACCAACTAAGTGACTTCAAGGCTCAAGGGAGGTGCTTTTTCAGCCTCACCAGGGATGTGTCCTAATAGGCATTGCACAGCGGGTACCAGGCTGGACTTTTAAGAGGTCACAAGGCCTAGTCCATGGCACGAGGCCATTTCGTCATGGTTATCACCGATGTGGTTTTAGTTAGGTTAAAAGCCTACACTTCAAGGACAGTGGTCTTTTCCCTAAAATTCCATGCGCCTTTTGAAAGTTTACCCCGAAAACAAAAAAAAAAGTTGTATGAACATAAATGAAGCAAAAGAACTATGTAAGGATAGTAGCAGGTGGCGTTCTGTAGTTTCTGCCTACCCCCATGGGAAAATGGCATGAGTTTATGTATGTAAATCGTGACCTAATTTTGAGCCGTTGGCTTAGCGTAGCATTATCAACTTATGTATCTACTGCTGGGTTACAGGCCTGTTCTCTGGGAGAGGACTGAGCCACAATCCACCACGCGGGCCCAGTAGGAGTTCGTGTTTGTCACATGCCTTCGAATCGTTTCTTCTAGGACATGCCGATTTTCTAACGATGGTTTCCTTCATCTATTGTGTGATTTTCATCGGCGAAGAGGACTTTATGCAAACAAACAATTATGTGGACTTGATAATTACTATGCGGGAAACACTTTTAAAAGTACAGCATACAAATATTGTGATATGTTCTCCCACTTTTAGACTTAATGACTATTCAAATGTGTATAACGGAAGGATAGAAACATTTAATAGTCTGTTATATTTGGATGCAAATACCTATAATTACGCGTGGTTGTTCGATTCAAATTTTTGTTTGTCCTATGATTATAAAATGTTTTGGGAAATGACTGGCTTGGTGAACAATCATGGTATGACTAATATATTTTTTAATTTAAATGTAATGATAAAAGAAATTATTGATGAATATGAAATTTATGTACCTAAACTTTCCTCCGGTGTTAGTGGACAAAAAAATGAACTGTTTTTTCTCCAATAAATACGTAAAAATTATGCATCAAAATATTGCCGGCTTATTGAATAAATCGAATAATCTGGTAGTATGTTTGGACAGATGCGTTAAAAACATCAATAGTAAAGCCGTTGCTTAAAAAAGACAAAGATAAAGAATTAATAGAAAATTACCGTCCTATTTCGCTGATACCAGTAATTTCAAAAATTTTCGAAAAATACATATATATATATAAATACAAAAATATTATTCTATCTGACGAACAAAAGGGATTTAGACCACAAATGACGATTAATATGGCTATATATGACTCAATACATCAAATAATTAATAATGTTGATAAACGTAAACCTATCTGTGGCATATTTTGTGATATGACCAAGGCCTTTGACCACGTACATTACACAACTCTTCTAAAAAAACTTGAAATATACGGCATTAGAGGCAACGTTCTTAAACTAATTGAATCCTACCTAAGAAAAAGAAAACAAGTAACAGAAATTAACCAGATTAACTTAGCTAATAATATTGAAGAAATATATCATTCGACAGAGCGAGAAGTTTTATACGGTGTACCACAAGGGAGCGTCTTGGGGCCGTTTTTGTTTATATTGTATATTAATGACCTACCTAAAAGTATCGAACAACCTATGACTCTTTTTGCCGATGACAGCACAGTAATAATACCCTGTAAACATGCAGAGACATATGAAAATGACATTAATGCATCTTTAAAACTAGTTGTAAACTGGTTGGAAGAGAACAATTTAAAAATAAATTTATGCAAAACAAAAGTTATACACTTTAGACAACGTATGCCTAGTATGAACCTAACTGTAAGTTGTAATAACGTTGTTGTAGAAGACGTTGAAACTACAAAATTCTTAGGTGTTACGATTGACAGCCAACTCAACTGGAAATCACATATACATAATCTGTGCAAAAAACTAAGTAAATCTGCATACGCCTTACATAATCTATCCTACACTATAAATACGGATGCATTGCTGACTGCGTATTATGGCATAGCAGAATCACACCTACGTTATGGAGTCATTTTCTGGGGCAACTCAACCGATAAAGTAAGTGCATTTAAGGCACAGAAATGCTGCATACGGGCAATGTTCAATCTTAAAAGTACGGATAGCTGTTTGCCCTATTTTAAAAAATATAAAATTTTAACACTGCCTTGTTTGTATATATTGGAAGTGGCTATATTTGTAAAAACAAACAAAAGTCGTTTTAAGCGTATAGCTGATGCATTTCCAAGAAACAGGCGTGATAATAGTCAATTATGTCACCAGTCGTCTAATACTGCACTAATGCGCAAGGGTGTCTACTGCATGGCACCGGTCATATTTAATAAAATCCCTAAGAGCTGGAAAGAGTTACCACTTACACTGTTCAAAAAAACACTGCGAAAATTCTTGAATAATAAGGCATATTATAGTGTGACTGATTTTCTAGCAGAGAAAATATTGATTTGATTATAATTGTAACTTATTTATTTATGAATTAAATTATGACATTTTGAATTAAATTATGAAATTATGACATTATGAATTAAATTATGAAATTATGACAGTATGAATTAAATTATGAAATTATGACATTGTGAATCAGGATTATGACATTATGAATTAAATTGTGCATTGTAATTTTTATAGTCTTGACCACTAATGCTATTTTTGTTAGTTGACATGTTTTTGTCTTATATTGAATTTTTTAATCAAATTATAATGAATGTTAATGCTATTATTCTTGGTTGACATGTTTTTGTTTTATATTGAATTTTCTAATCAAATTTTAATGAATGTATTTGCATGCCGCTGGTAAAATATGGCTGAACATTGTAACCTATAAATGACATCAAGCATGACTGTACCCATATTTGCAAATAAAGTTTCTTTCTTTCTTTCTTTCTTTCTTTCTTTCATCGTTTTGAGGGAAATGAAAAAAACAAAAAGCACCTGATTTCAATCCCATGACCTCTCGTAATTCAGGGCCGTAACCACTGATCCACCACTACTCTAACTGTAAAAGGTTTTGTTTATTTTATGAAATCAGAACAGTTATTTTAAACACAGGTTGAGGCTCTTCGGAGCCTTGACCACTTGTAAATAAATACCTGTATAAATTGAAAATGAGTACGAGTGTAAATTAACCACAATTAAATCGTGAGTTGTAGTATATTTTGGTTTGTTTATTTTTACTCCGTTATAAGTATTTTGTTTATTTACAGAGTTTAGAACATGTCGCACTCGTATTTTTTGTGATTCAATATAAATTGTTAGGATCGAGCCCCTTAACAAAGTGTGGGTCTATCACCGATAAAGATTTTCGTAATACCAAAAGGATGGTATTTAAAAGTACTTCAATTTATTCCCATTTCATTTACCTAATTTTGCCTGTGTTCCACCAAATATACTGAATGTGCACCAAAATATGTTCATTAAAATATGTCATAACGAGCATCTATTTAACAACTGTTGCAAATTTGTAAAAATAGTAATACACCTAATTTTAAAAACAAGCATTTATTTTTTTAGTTAAGTTTAGTATTTTAGTTAAGTTTAGTTTTAGTTTTCGAATAAGTCGAAAATCGGCTCCTATTTCTGTCTGCAGGGTCAAAAGTAACCTAACACGAACGAGATGACGGGAGCTGAGTTCGCTCGCTTTGCTCGCTCACTTCAGCTCCCGTCATCTCGTTCGAACCTAACCTATCCGTGTCGGGGTGCCCTAAGTTCCCGAGCTCGCTTCGCTTGCTCTTAGACTGATTCTTTGACCATAATTTATTCGTAGATCAACTAATATTTGATGCACGATCAGTATTTTTCGGGGAAGAATAAAATAGTTATTGTTACAATAGAATATTTGCAGCGCACTACAATAAAAAAGTGTTATATCTTGGTGTTAATTTGGAATTTGTTTGATGCAACATATTTTGTTGGCCGAGTAGTTTAATTATAGTAAAACAATTAAACGGGTTTAAGATCAATATTTTAGAAATGCATACATAGATGTACCTTTAGATTTTTGGTGAACACAAAAATATTATCCATACCAAAATGTTACGTGTCATTTCGATAGCGCTTAGAAATCCCATACATTTTTGACATTTAAGTAATCACAACATTTGTGCCACATGTTAAATTTAGTCTTGTTATACTTTTTATAGATTATTTTACCGATTGGTTTGTAAATGTGTGAACATTGTAGGCCTTCTAGATTTCTAGATTGTTAACATTTTATCTCGTTTTACTTTTTTCAATCTTTTGTTTATTTATTATATAATCACTTCTTGTTTTAGTTTCTTACGACTTATTATCGGGCCTGCGTTGTCCCCCCATCTAAGTACTGCTGTAACATGGAAATATTGTAAAACCAAACAATTTTTTATAAGAGTAACCATGGAGTTTCTTGCCGGTTCTTCTCCATAGGAATCGACCAACCCGAACCGTGCACATTGTCGACGTTTTATAAGTGCCCATGTAGGCCTATGTGAAATAAAAATTATTGATTTTGTTTTTTGAACTAGTGAATAACGGATGGATTTAAAGCGAGGGCCACAGATGAATCACGAGCATAGCGAGTGATTCAAGTGTTAGAATCATGAGCGACGCGAGTGATTCATGGCTTTCGATATAAATCCGTTTTATTCAAGAGTTGCATACTATATTTTATACCATGACTACGAGAAAAAGAATGATATAAGCAAAAAGCACAAGGAATATTACGAGTAATAAATAAATAAATAAATAGTTATTACCTTCAAATTTCACAAAAAAATGTGAAACCCTGACCCCTGAGCTAGGTAACAGCACCTGTGTTTCAGGGTCCAGTGATCACCTCCGTTACGTAACATAATTATAATTAATTAAATACCATTGCAATTAATATTAGAATTACAATCCAAATAATTATTCAATAAATATCCTAGACTAAAATCAAAATCATTATTAAAATCCTAAATATAAAAAAAACTCAAAATTAAAATCAAAGAAGTAGTTTGAAAGTCGAGTATTATCTGCTCAAGAAGTTTGTATCGAAATTTTTTGCTCGAGGAGGTTATGTAGCATTGAGATGGAGTTCGAATACATTGGTGTTTTCCAAATTCAAACACCAAAACAGTGAGTAAAAGTGCTTTTTATTCACTGTTTTCAGTGAATAAAATAAGCTTTTTAGAGGGGGACTGGTATAATAGTATATTATGTAACTAGTGAATAAAACACGGATTTAAAGCGAGGGCCAAAGATGAATCACGAGCAAGTGAAGGATTCTAACGACTGAATCACGACCGAAGGGAGTGATTCATGATGATTGAATCACGAGCATAGCGAGTGATTCAAGTGTTAGAATCATGAGCGACGCGAGTGATTTATGGCCCTCGATATAAATCCGTTTTATTCAAGAGTTGCATACTATATTTTATACCATGACTACGAGAAAAAGAAAGATATAAACACAAGGAATATTAATAAATAAAAATAAATGGTTTATTTCCTTCAAAATTTACAAAAGAAATGAAACCCTGACCCATGAGCTAGGTAACAGCACCTGTGTTTCAGGGGCCGGTGACCACCTCCGTTACGTTACATAATTATAATTAATTAAAAACCATTGCAAATTAATATTAGAATTTCAATCCAAATAAGTATTCAATAAATACCCTAGACTTAAATCAAAATCATTATTAAAAACCTAAATATAAACAAACTCAAAATTAAAATCAAAGAAGGAGTTTGAAAGTCGAGTGTTCTCTGCACAAGAAGTTTGTATTGAGTATTTTTTGCGCAAGGAGGCGCAAGGAGGTTATATAGCATTGAGATGAAGTTCGAATATACTGGTAAGTTCCAAATTCAAACACCAAAACAGTGATTAAAAGTGCTTTTTATTCACTGTTTTCAGTGAATAAAATAAGCTTTTTAGAGGGGGAATGGTATAAATGTATATTTACAATGTATTAAAACCAAACCAATATAAAATGGAAAAAATAATTAAACTAGATTATGGCTAAAGATACACAAAGAGTGACATTAAATCTATTAGTGATCTTTCACCAACACTACTAACTACCATAGATTAC
This sequence comes from Orthosia gothica, assembly GCA_949775005.1. Classification (NCBI taxonomy): domain Eukaryota; kingdom Metazoa; phylum Arthropoda; class Insecta; order Lepidoptera; family Noctuidae; genus Orthosia; species Orthosia gothica. Next base: position 11,432,284 of record OX459056.1, read on the forward strand.
AAAAATAATATAAAAACATGTACTTGTATCGTTTTGTTACCCGGAAAATTTGCATTTTTATTCACGAGCGAGCGCAGCGAGTGAGTGGATAAATCGACACGAGTCGGAAATCATCTTACGTACTGCCTGGCTTCGCGCGACGTAGGCATTAGCTGCCTACGTCGCGCGAAGCCGGACCTTATTTTATTATCATATCCTTTTTTAATTTTCTTAGCTTTAATTTAAATAACCTTTTATCTTAATTTTTATTAACGTGGCTTACAAATAGCTCCACTGAGCTATACGTAACGCTATAAACTGTAGGATAAAAGAGCTAGAATCAAGGATGGTCCTCGCCTGGTATATTTTAATGTATTCTGAGGATACATCTGTATGTATTTGTATTTATAAAAAGAATTACTGTGTCGACTCACAAAAAAATCAAATAAACGAGATTGTGAGACTGAGCGAAGCCAGCTCGAATATTTTCTTTTGTCAGACAAGAAGACGGGGTGGCTGACCAGGGCTGGATGCACCAACCTTCGCTGACGCCCGCCATGCTTCTGTTGGCCTAACCTAAGGTAAAATAAGCCACTGCGTGACAGCAACTGAGGCTGACTGCGGTAGTACGTGGTAAATTAAGTGCACATCTTGTAAGACTTGTTGAGAATGTTACAATAGGCGCACTAGATAGATAGGAAGCAAAGATGTGCAAGAAGCATGTCCGGCAAAACTTACAAGGTATACTATATTTTACGTAGTTAATTTTTTGAATGTTATATAAGATTTCAAAATTAAATCGAAAGTGCTCTACTACAGCGTCCTAAGTTATTCTAATTGTACTTTTCGTAGCACTTGGCAGCATGTCATTATTGCAGACCATAAGCAGTTTTTCAGTATGTTGAAGAGTTTATTTTTTTCTGCAACTAGCACATAGTTTTTTTATTTGAATGATTGTTGTTTTTTTTCTATTTTCTTCACTAACTATCTTGTTTTATTTACCATTAAAAACCCAAATTGATAAACAGATTCAGCACATTCATTTTTAAAACGAACAAAGCATGCAGTATTCAAAAATCCGTTCATATTTTCTTTAATCGCCGCGCCGCGCCGCCGTATCGGAATAGCTTGTACAGTGATATCTATTTATAGTCTGATCTAACAATGCAGTATTGATGCAGTCCGAATCAATTGGAACCATTTGGAATCGGAATTCAATCAAAGCTCGCAAATATTGATACTACGTGCAACGGGCCAACTTAGCGCGACCGAGCTATAATCCTGTTAAAGTTCCAATATCCAGTATCCAGTACACGATATCCTATTGTGTATCTTTGATATTGTTTAAGGATTAAGTGGTAAGGTGATATTAAATATAGTTCGGCGATTTGCGTAATCTTTTGCAGCGAACCGCGTTTGTAAATTGAGAATTTATTTATACTTTTATGATATTGTAACTATAGTTACGTCTCACATAACTATAGTTACGCTTAACATATACATATGTATAGTAGGTACTGTGTGGTATTATTTATGACTGCTGTCACTTAATGTTCAGTCAAAAATGTTCATCAGCAGCCTTATTGCGTAATGAATTTGGCAAGGCAACGGGCAAAGAGTATGAAAACTCGGCCAATCACATAGATGGAAATCCACATCGCGACTTTCATCTCGCATGTGATTGGTCGAATTGTCATACTCTCCGTCCTTTTCCTTGCCGAATTCATTATGCAATAAGGCTGCAGTAAAAAAAGGGGTTGATAGGTACCCACCACAAATGGAAACATTACGACTTAGCTCAAATCATAAACTACTGGTTGATGGTTATCCTCAGTTATAACTATTTTTATATCTTGTTTAACCTGCTGTACATTTATTGGTACGTTTATGAAGTATTATTATTGGTGCTTTACTATTGAAAACATCGTAAACGTATGAAAGTATGGTTGAATAAGCAAGGTACTTTTCTGTGGTAATAATGTGTTGGTTCTTTATTTTTGGCTTTTTTTTTTTTTTTTATATATTCTACCGCGGACATGTGTGGTCCGCGCTCATTTTTACCTTGTTATATTCTGTTTTTTTTTTTTCATAAAAAATTGCAATTGTTTGACTCCTACGTCGAACATTATTTTTAGGCTTACTTAACTAACTTACGACTACGAGAGTTCATCCCTCACTAAATACTATATCTATTACACACTGGCATTACAAGTTTATGTTTCTATTTGCTACTTATCTTTATGTTATTAAATATTTTGTTTACTTATTTCTATTGATACACTGCTTATGTTATTTGCTATTTTGTTTACTTATATTTATTGGTACACTTTCGGGGGAAGATGCATGGTAGTGCGAGCAAACCAGTCCCGGCCGACGGTTCCGGTTAAAGAAACCCCGTCGTTAGGACGTTGAGGTGAGTATGATTTACTCGCTCCACCATGCAGCTTTACAATATATAGACAGGGTGATGGTTTGGGTATGTGTTTAGCGTGGAGTTCTTGGATGGGACTTGTTAGGTGGTGTTTTGGTGATGTCTGCTGACCAGGAACTTCGCTAGCGTGAGCAAGGCCTCTATGACGACTACGTCTCGATGCTGCATGGCCGTCTGAAGATTGTAGTTGACGACCGTTTTAGTCGGCGCATCCATCGCCCTCTTAGCAAGGCGGCCTGCGGCGTCATCGGCGTCGTCGGTGTAATAGACGCAACTGACTGTATGTCTGAACAACGCCACTACCGCGTGGGATATGCTGTCGTGGACCTGAAGCCTCCTGGACTTGGTGTTGATGATGATGACGCTGTCGTAGGTCGACCCCTGAGCCTCGTGTATGGTTAGCAGGCGTGACCCTTCGCCGGACCCAAATCCCTGGCTCGCAAGAGAAGCTTTCTCCCCCTGCGTATGAACCAGGAACAGGGTGTTTTGGGCAGTGCTCGGTATTTGCGCCCCTGTGTAACCTTTCACCTTCAGGGAGTGGACCCGCGACAGCGACGACTTGGAGGAGTATATACCAGGGTATATCTCACTCAGTGCAAACGCCACGTCCATTGGATTGCGGTGTGTGCAGAGAAACTCCTGGCTGATGCCAGCAACCAGGTCTGGACGGGTATACCTAAGCTCGAAAAGGTTCTCTCTGTCCAAAAATGGATGCTGGTTAACGTCTCCGACGAGGACAAGCTCGCTTGCTCCAGACAACTTTACTGCCATGATGATGGCACCAAAGTGGTTCATAAGAGCCTCGTCTACCGTAAGACGGTAGCATTTGTCTTGGCTCTTGAAACCGTTTGCTAGGATTGAAGCCATAGTACGCACCTTGGCCTTTGCTCGGTCTCCTAAGCGGCGCGCAAGCTTTTCCCTAAGATCTTTGGCAGCTTCTGTTGTCGTGGTGGCTATCACGTCCCTGTCCTCGTCGAAGTGCTTTACCAGCCAGGCTGTCTTACCGCAACCCGGAACTCCGTTAATCCACCTGATATTGGGTACCGCCCAACTTGCCTGCGATGCCGGGATATCTGAGGTCTCTGAAATGGACTGTGCCATTTCCAGGATCTTATCATCCGGCATGATTTTGGTACATTTGGCGGTAACCACTATCGGGTCGTCATTTGGCACACTGAACTTGAGTTTGCCCGAGCGCTCCGTCTCCATTCCACCTTGATCTGGTGTATTGACAGCTCACTTCATGTACATTCCACATAAGCTTTCTCGGTGATTTCTTTTTTAACTTCACTTCCTGATTTACCCACAGGATAAGCAGGCATAACCCTGGGGCGCGAAGATCGAGGGGTGCTAAGCTTGCCTTTGAAAGAACCACTTATTTACAGAATAAAATTTAGTTCTCGCGTAAAATATAGTATACCTTGTAAGTTTTGCCGGACATGCTTCTTGCACATCTTTGCTTCCTATCTATCTAGTGCGCCTATTGTAACATTCTCAACAAGTCTTACAAGATGTGCACTTAATTTACCACGTACTACCGCAGTCAGCCTCAGTTGCTGTCACGCAGTGGCTTATTTTACCTTAGGTTAGGCCAACAGAAGCATGGCGGGCGTCAGCGAAGGTTGGTGCATCCAGCCCTGGTCAGCCACCCCGTCTTCTTGTCTGACAAAAGAAAATATTCGAGCTGGCTTCGCTCAGTCTCACAATCTCGTTTATTTGATTTTTTTGTGAGTCGACACAGTAATTCTTTTTATAAATACAAATACATACAGATGTATCCTCAGAATACATTAAAATATACCAGGCGAGGACCATCCTTGATTCTAGCTCTTTTATCCTACAGTTTATAGCGTTACGTATAGCTCAGTGGAGCTATTTGTAAGCCACGTTAATAAAAATTAAGATAAAAGGTTATTTAAATTAAAGCTAAGAAAATTAAAAAAGGATATGATAATAAAATAAGGTCCGGCTTCGCGCGACGTAGGCAGCTAATGCCTACGTCGCGCGAAGCCAGGCAGCAAGACGAACAGGAGGATGTGGTATGCCCGAGGTAGACAGATGAGCAGGCAATCGGGCAGGTAGGAAGTTGTGTAGACAGCAGAACGGCAAATGAGCAGGCAATCGGGCAGGTAGGCAGGTCAGCAGAACGAACAGAAGGATGTGGTATGCCCGAGGTAGACTGATGATCAGGCAATCGGACAGGTAGGATTGTTTCACAGGTAGTGACATAGGCAACAAGAAGTGTCGAGGAATCAGGGCTGTAGCGTTTCACTCCGTAGATATGAAGGTACACGATAGGCAGGATTCAGACAAATGATACTCAGTATATCACACACAATATATATTATTGGAGCACTTCAGATAATAATAGTTATACATGAGCTGATAACTCAACAGTTTTTAAGCGTTTTAGAATAGAAAATACACTTCGTATACGTATAACCGACTCTTCGCGTTCAGACCACACTCTACACTCAAAAACTGAAGCCCGTTTTTCATTCGTTCTGCCATCTTTTCTAAATTTCAAATTCAAATCTCAATAAGACCAAAACGAATAAAAACGGCTTTACAAAGGCGGGTCAGTGTGCGCTGACCTTACAATAATGTACAACTAGCTTAAGGAAAGATCTAGGTAGTCCATGGTACCTATGGTATGTCTATGGCTTTAAGAAAATAAAATAGACAGACAGATGTCATGTCAGATGAAAATGTCACAGTAGAAAATATTGCAAGAATTATAAATTACGAATATCTTTTAAGTTTTAGATATTAAATACAGTCAGGAGATAACTAAATATGCTTTCCAGATGTTAATAATACAAAGAATATATAAAAATGAGTTACACAAATTGATACAATATCAAAAGATGTGAAGATGGTTTGTACAGTGTTATAAAATCGTAAGTAGATATGGAATAAATACCACAAGTTGACTTATATATTTTTCGGCATACATTATAAAATCATACAATTTTAAGTGCTAATAAAACCTATGCAAGCTCACTTCGTGTACTTTTGCATTTTAAATTAATTTGATTCCTTGCATTGGCTCTCTTGAAGCTTTTCTGCATAAGTCAAAAACATAATCAATCTAAGGTGCAAAAAAATTGAGCTCGTATCGTTCGCTCATGCAATCTTATCTATACTTTTAGGTTGTTTAAACTTTACCGTACCAAAAGATTTTAATTTTTTGATGGTTTTTGATTGGCATAACTCAATGACTTGGGGCGCTAAATCTTTTTATACACCTGTGGTCGCTAGGCGTGCATCGCGGAAAGGGGTTTTTAAGTCAAGAGTGAATAGGTTACTTCTAGGCAAGCGTGCTCTACCGTCGACCACAACATCGCTTACTCAGGTGAGATAGTGTTCAAGCGCAAGCATATAAAAAAAAAGAGCGCTTACTTGCTTTGTAAGTCTGTCTCACAGACGATCTCTTATTACACTTTCGGGATCGTAACTAAGGTACTCGAAAAAACGTGAAATATAAAAAAAAAACTGCCTGTATATTAGTGGGCTGGGCAAGCACAGGCTGGATAGACGTAGGGCGCTTATTGAAAGTTAGCCTGGGGCGGTCAGAATTGTAAATCAGGCCCTGACTTCGATTCAGTCGCACTCCACCTATCTTTCTACGATGAGATTTTTACTGAATAGACCGGCTGATGGTAAACGAAGAATACTTCCGTAGGAGTTACCTAGTGATCAGTTACCAATTTATATTTGTTTGCAGATTGGACCCTACAGAGCAAGATGCTGCAGCCCATGCAGTCTTCAAAGAAGCCTACGAGCATGGGTTAATGCACCCAGACAAGTGCAGACAAAAATACGCCTTATGTCCATTCAACTCATCACTACTCTTCGACCTAACCAGATATATATTACGTCATCCATAAAGTCTATTTTAGAGCAGATAGGGTAGAATAAATTGAAGTAATTTAACACATTTTTATCTGAAAGAGCTTGCAAATTGCTTGTAAGCAAAACTTTGTCTTCATTTAAAATATTTTAAAATGAGTAATTTAGAAGTCTTTTGACGTGAAAGAATGGAATGAAGAACTGTATAGCTCGCACAAGGGTTACTAATAAATCTAATAATAAAAGTCGTAAATGGATGTTAGTATAAAACTTAGAGTAATAATCATCATCATCATCATCATTTCAGCCGAAAGACGTCCACTGCTGGATATAGGCCTCCCCCAGGCGTCGCCACATTGACCGATCCCGTGCGTCTCGCATCCAGCGCCTTCCCGCAACCTTAACCAGGTCATCGGTCCACCTAGTGGGAGGCCTTCCAACGTATCGTCTTCCAGTTCGCGGTCGCCACTCCAGAACTTTTCGGCCCCATCTGCCATCCGTTCTGCGAGCAATGTGCCCTGCCCACTGCCACTTAAGTTTGGCAATTCTTCGGGCTATGTCGGTAACTTTGGTTCTCCTGCGGATATCATCATTTCTGACGTGATCACGCAAGGAAATTCCGAGCATAGCCCTCTCCATTGCCCTTTGGGTGACTAAGCTTTCTGATAAGGCCCATTGTGAGCGACCACGTCTCGGTCCCATAGGTGATCACTGGCAACACACACTGGTCATAGACTTTTGTCTTGAGACATTGCGGTAAATTGGACGAGAAGATACCACGCAACTTCCCGAACGCCGCCCAGCCGAGTCGGATTCGACGGTTGACCTCTTTCTCGAAGTTGGACCTACCCAACTGGACCGTTTGTCCCAGGTAAACATAATCGTCTACAACATCAAGTGTAGAGTCTCCGATCTTGATAGGAGTGGGTGTTACATGGGCGTTCACCATGACCTTGGTTTTGTCCATGTTCATTTTAAGACCCACTCTTTCGGAAGCTCTACTAAGGTCATCGAGCATTTTACTGAGGCTCTCCATGGTCTCAGCCATGATCACTATGTCGTCGGCAAACCGAAGGTGAGTGATGTACTCGCCATTAAAGTTGATGCCAAGCCCCTTCCAGTCCAGAACCTTGAAGACGTCCTCCAGCGCAGCAGTGAACAGTTTCGGAGAAATTACGTCTCCCTGTCTTACGCCGCGCTGGAGAAGGATTGGTTTCGAGGTCTGATCCTGAAGACGGACTGACATGGTGGCGTTTTTGTACAGACACTTCAACACCTCAATGTACCATTTCAGCTAAAATAGTGGTTTTAGACTGATTGTTCACTAATAAAACATGAAAGTCTTTTCAGTACCATGTTTTACGACGGTCATAATTTCTTACAAGGTTTTTCAATAAATGTTCCAGACGATCTGGAAAAGCGTCATTTGATGTCAGTAAAGGCGATGCTCTACATGTCAAACTGTAAGTGGATGACTTTTCGAAAGCTCCTAGACAAGTGACTACCAAATACGTTGCGATAGCGATCGGGAAAATGTATTGAATTGTCAAGTATTATCGAAATGCCACGTGATCAATCCATAACAATTTGGCATTTCGATCACTCTATCGCTGATAGCGAATGTCACTTGTCTAGAGCCTCTTGACATTCCCAAACATTTTTGTTGTCATTAACCCCCGCCGGAAAAAGAGGGGTGTTATAAGTTTCACGTGTGTTGCTGTGTATCTGTGTATCTGTGTGTCTGTCTGTGGCACCATAGCGCCTCAACGGATGAACCGATTTTGATTTCATTTTTTTTGTTTGAAAGATGATTTTGTGAGAGTGTTCTTAGCTATGTTTGAATTAAATCAGTTCAGCCGTTCAAAAGTTATGCGCGTTTAACTGTTTGAATCGGGGTGTTTTCGCAAGATAAATGTGTCGGGAGTTTTTAAATTTTGAAATTTTACTTGTTTTTCAATCGCTATATATGTGCTATTCTAGACTGTCATCTATCTCTGTGCCCAATTCCATCAAAATTGGTCCAGCTGTTTGAGCGTGAACAAGTAATAGACATACAAACACACAGACACTCGCAACCATTCCCAAACAATCTATCGCATTTATAATATAAGTAAGTAAGTAAGTCACATTACGTGATGTTAAAGTTCTGTCTATCTGTCTGACTGATCTCTTCAAGTTTCAACAGTAAACTTGGCTTACGAGTAGATTATGTTCTGGGTTAGGATATAGGATAATTTTTATTCTGGGGTACGCTATTTTAAAATCATTTTCGAATTAACGCGGGCGAACCTGTTGGCAGAAGCTAGTTATTTGTAAAAGAAAAGCCAATATAAAAAAAACAGTCAAAAAAACCTCTATAAAGTGAAAAATAAACATGTAAACACAAAAAAATAAAAAATCCCTGATTCAAAGCGTAAAATTCGCCACTCTTTTAAAAGCCTTCGTCCGTTATGATGCCACTGACAGACACACAGATACACAAATACACATGCCTAACTTATAATTATATTTGCCTGCCTGTAAGTGGGCAAAAGTCATCCGCAGATCCGCACAAGTAGTTTTTTAGGTCTCTTTGGTTACCTAGCGGGACGCGGAGAACTTTGAGCACCGTTCCGAGCGCGGGATTGGTTGGTCAGCTGGCGCACTCAAAAAATCAAAATCAATAAGTTTTATTTCACATAGGCCTACATGGGCACTTATAAAACGTCGACAAAATGTGCACGGTTCGGGTTCGTCAATTCCTATGGAGAAGAACCGGCAAGAAACTCCATGGTTACTCTTTTAAAAAAATTGTTTAGTTTTACAATATTTCCATGTATGCATGCAGTACTTAGATGGGGACAACGTAGGCCCGACAATAAGTCGTAAGAAACTAAAACAAAAAATGATTATATAATAAATAAACAAAAGATTTAAAAAAAAAGTAAAACGAGATAAAATTTTAACAAATGTTAACAATCTAGAAATCTAGAAGGCCTACAATGTTCACACATTTACAAAACAATCGGTAAAAAAATCTATAAAAAGTATAACAAGACTAAATTAAACATGTGGAACAAATGTTGTTATCAGTGCTGTAACTGTTCTTAGCAAAGGGCTATAAAGATAATTGAAAACCATTGTTAAATGAAGAATAAATGAGATTGAGAATAGTTAGAGACATCCACATATTTGCGGCGTTTATGAGTTACCAGGAAAGCCGCATGCGCAGAAGGAGCTCAAACCAAATAGGTTTATCTTCAACGTAGTCCTTGATTTTATAATATGCTTTTTTAATAAGGACACATTTGATGTGATTTTTGAACTTTCCATCAGTCAGTTCTATAACTGACTTTGGCAACTTATTCTAAAAGCGTATACTGTTTATAAGAAAAGACTTGCTAGTTTTCGTTAATCTGAATTTGGGTATTACAATTTCGTGTTTACTGCGTGAATTTAAATTATGGAAGTCGCTTCTAGTTTTAAAAAGCCCTCGATTTTTGCGGACATACAAAATCCATTCTAAAATATAAAGTGAAGGTAGAGTCAGTATATCGATCTCTTTAAATTTTTCGCTGAGGGTCTCGCGAGGACCCATTTTATAGATCGCGCGAATTGCCCTCTTTTGTAATAAGAAAATTGAGTCAACGTCTGCTGCTGATTCCCACAGCAGAATGCCATAAGACATAATACTGTGGCAATAAGCATAGTATACTAACCTAGCTGTGGCTACATCGGTTAACTGCCTTATTTTCCTTACTGCATATGCAGCTGAACTTAACCTACCCGAAAGAGTTCTAATGTGCGCGCCCCACTGCAGTTTTGAATCGATAGTAATACTTAAGAATACAGTTTCAGCACCTTCAGCGTTTTCACTATGCACGAACTTACCCCCAATACGCCAAAACCTTGCCAAGTTACATGCCGGGGACTGTACACGCCTCATTTTTCCGTCGGAGGTTAAATATACCTACATACAAAACGGTGCCAAAACTACGTGACTGACACACTTCGCACAACCGTTAAGACTAAAAATAAAAACATGAAAGTAAGATTTGTGTTCCTTAGTGGGTGTTAATGTTTTCTAAAGATATATTCTTTTAAAATTAACACCGAAAGAGACCATTGAGAAGACATAAAAACACCGTGTGACGTTTTTATCCGTAACACAAGCGAGTGATTTTCCAGGTAATGAGCTTTTCTTACGAATGAAAACAATGATAAGCGATTTTTATTAAGCAAAATTGCATGTTCTTTCACGTGGACTCAGATACAATTTAAATTGCACTGCGCTGTCAGGTTGGTCTTTTACATTAAAACACTTTATAAAACTAGGTAAAGTCCAGTATATTTCCACTAAAATCCATTTTCTTTTCATCAATTTCAGTTAGATACTTCGAAAATAATTTATCATAGTTTGGTGGTTCTAGAACATAAACTAACCGGGCAAGTTGTTGAAAGATTTTCCTCCGTTTTCTGCGGTTTAGTCCTGTACTCACGATAATTAGCTATGCTGTGAAATGATGTTGAGCTTTTCCTTTTATAAACCTATTTAAAACATGGAGTAAACGGTCTTATTTTGTCATTCATAAAATAACTAGCTTCTACCAGCGGCTTCGCTCGCGTGAAAAAAGTGATTTCTTATCGGGATGAAAACTAGACAATATCTATCTCTGTGCCAAATTTCATCCAGATCCTTTCAGCCGTTTCAGCGTTATTGAGTAACAAACATACACACATCCATCTAAACTTTAGCATTTGTATTGTTAGTAAAGTATATAAAGTAAGAAAAATCATTATCTATTAAGGATTTTCATAACTCTAGTTAGTAGATATTGATTTTTCATGCATATACTTTGTCAGGCTATATCACCGATAACCCATGCATTTGGAGTATGTGACTTGGGTAGGGATATTTTGCTCGTTCTAAGCTATCGATCGGCACACAATTAATAGTATAAATTTCTGGATCAATTGTTATACTCTCGTTTGGAACAACTTAGTTTTGCCCACAGATTTGTCGAAGTGGACTTTGGGCTTCATGGAAAACCTTTTAAAGAGATTATAAAATATTGCCTGCTTTTATAGTAGCGGCGAAAGATTCAGATCTGTTAAGACTTTTCTGAGAGACTGAGCATTAATATATTTTTGGATGTTGAAAAGTGTATCAATGTTTGCAAAGAACGGTAGTTTGTTATACAATCATTTTAATATTAAAAGTATTCCTCAAATCGAGAAAGGTTTTTATAGACATGGAATTAATACACAACATAAGGGAAATTTTCATTCAATTAATTGTTTCTCTTATGTAAAATAGATGTAATTTAATGTGAATGATAATAATAATGTGTGAACCGCTTTTTTTAATTTATTGCAATTTTGTTGTTTTTATTATTTTATTTTAAATATAAAATATGTATGTAGCTGTCACTAGATTACAATAAAATATAACTAACAATATTATATTCTAGAAAGATTTTGTGTTACCATAGCTGTACTTTGTTATGTTTAATATTATTTTTGTTATAATAATATTTTTTATTTATTTATATCTTATGATAATTTTACCCAAAAAGCTTTAACATAATACAAAAATAAACGCATACATCTATTAACCTACTCATACAAATTCTGTATTTCCACTAGAAAATAGAGGCAGTAGATTCTAGTCCGTAAGAAACTGATGGAAAATAATAGTAGTTGCTTTCAACAGTCATTAGCCTGCTTCGACCAATCAACGTTCTTTATTTTATTTTTCTAGGCTATCGGCAGCTGCAGGCTGAGAGTTTTCCCTTGTTTTTATTATAACAGCTTTGTTAGAAGAAAATAAGCAAAAGAGATAATCAATAAATAACTCGGCGTTGCTGTTTTTTAGAGAAAATTTCTTATAAAGGAAGCTTCAGGTTTTTAGAAAATTGTAGTGTTTTTGCTGGATGTTTTAAATGAAATTCATATTTCAATTGTATTGGTAACTCTGGCTCCAGATTTATGATATTTGACATAGGTATTCATATTGCAGCTTGGATCAACACGTTTGGCAAGTAGTAAGGTTTTTTTTGGAAACTATGTCAATTTTTATAAACCAATGGTTTGTTTTTTTATTTATGGTGTAAGCTAATGATCCATTGGTGGAATTGCTGTAAGGCGTTCCAGGACAAGGAAAAACAAATAAAAAAAATTAAAACATATAGAACACTAAAATATTACATTAATGATCAGAGTTCTTGTACCAAAGCTCATTTTTGGTGATCGAAAACCCTCATTTTAAATATCTAAAGTTCGTCTAAATGTAATTTTAAGTACAAAAAACAACGTGTAAATAGTGTAAATGAAAAACAACTTCTGCTTAATGGTAAGCACAGACATATTCAATCATGTGTAAAATTTCCAAATGGCTTCAGAGTCTTAATTAAATTGCTGGAGCAAAGCAGATTTGCCGACCAGCATCAAACATTCTTTACTAAAGAATAAAAAAAAAAATTCTTTGTGTAATTTAATTAAAGCCTTTACAGTTTTCAATGATCTGACTTGAAATTTCAATTTATTCTGAAATTCATAACTTTCAAAGTCTTAATAAGGGCATGAGAAGGCAATAAATGGAGTAGTTGAAAATCTTTCGTTCACTCTAAACGTTAAGGACCACTAACACTTTGGTAACTCGGAATAAGTTTAGAAAATTATTTCAGTAACATGATTCAAGTGTTCTGAACTGGGTACTAAAGAAAGTTTATCAAAATTGTATTTATTCTTCATGCTTAACACCTTAACTGCCAAGTGACCGACAAACAATACATTTTCAATTGTGTCTCATTGCCTGGCAGTTAAGGTGTTAAATATTGGGTTAACTTTGGAAAATGTTTTTAAGTTAAATCCAGTTTTATTTATTTTTATTATGTTTGTAGATTTTCATAATAATAGCTCATTTACACGACCCCGCTCCAACACCGCTTCAAACGGAGATAACTGCTCGCTGTGCACGCGCCGACAGCTAGCAGTCAACTGTCTGTCCACGCTCTGACCGCTTTTGCCTTCCTTTTTCGACAAGCTAGCAGTTTGCGTGCGTACAGCGACGCGGTGACGGGCCGCCTGTTTCAAGCACGTGGTAAGCGAGACGTCAACTATCGAGTGGTACGATGGCGATAAGCTCGCTACGCTGCTGTTTGTGTTGTAAATGAAAAGTATGTATACAGAGGACGCCCTGAAGCTCACCTTTTAAAGAACATTATTTTGCCGGGTCGGAGCGGTGTCGTATAAGTCAGCTACGAACTTTCCTATATACCCCTGTATTCCAAGTCATGAACTCCAAACAAATTAACACCACCTTGATTAAATTGGCATTTATAACTTGTTATGCATTGATAATAATTGAGGATCTTTTCAGTTATCATGGAATAAATATGAGCTCAAATCGTTGGGTCACATAACAATCGATTCTGCAGTTGGGTTCTTGATTGCTGTATTGTTAAATAGAACATTATATTTTTATAACAATATCACTAAAATTAAGCCCTTACTTGTACCAAAAAGCAGGATTCTAAATTATAATTAGGACCACATTAAAAGTAGATCTAGGGTTCTGCGTTTTAATTTCAACAAATCGGTCAAGAGCTAAATGCATTCATTCGTGATCGTTGTGGGTTCCGTACTTGATCTGCGTCCCCACTTGAAACCGACCCCTGTTTGCCCCTTCAATATCTTGACAAAAATTGTTTCTTCTTTCCTTTTGATATTTTGATACAGTACGGGTAAACAGTAATTTCAAAATTGCTTGTTTCATTAAAACAGGATCAATCAACGATTTTATTTATTTTTATTTTATTTGTTTATCCTTGCACTGGAACACCACGCAGCAATTAAACCAATGGCGTACACTCATATAATAAACTTACTATAAGTCCAGGTCTCCTCACGATGTTTGCCTTCACCATTGTGAGCGATGTCCAAGATAAACTTAGAAAGTACATATGAATTGAAAAAGTCACATTGGTACTGGCCCAGATTCGAACCCACGACCTCAAGCACGAGAGGCGACGTATTTTAAAAGTACGAAACCCTTGAGAATTATAAAAGTCTTGTACAGACAGGCGAAACGCGGCAATGTGACAACGTTGCCTCGATGCTTTTTCATTAAATCGGTAGAGTAATTTAAAGACCCATTTCTATGAAAACTTAACGATGAGTTTGTTTGATGAGAGATATTCACATTACACCTTTCTGCAGAACCTTAATATAGTACCAACCTGTTACTGTCCCACTGCAGGGCAAAGGCCTCTTTTCATACAGAGAAGACACGAGAGTCAAAAAAGACACATAATTTTGTACACTTATAGTGTTGCACCAACTGCTACGTCTATAGTTCTGCAAACAATATATTGCTGCAACAATGTGACGAAAGCTTTCCTAACCATGATTACAAAGTTTTATGCATCGAAAAACAGAATTCCCCTTTGACCCTACAAACACAACGTTCCTCTACAAATTCACATTGGTATATCAACGAAAACCAACGATCCCATACACATGGTATATAAAGCTATGACGCTACAAGACATGGACCCGAAGAAATAGCAAATGGAAATGCATGTTGTTCCGAACATAAGTTACATAGAGGACTATGGATAGATGAATGTTGATCTCCGTTCTAGATGGTAGTTTGTAGGAGTATTTATCTGTATTGCTACTACTAGGAAATGTATGAATCTCTTTAGTTTAGATTTAAATGCCATTTAATTTTTAAAGGTATGAAAATTTTTTCGTCAGTAAAATGCTGATGTCGAGGTCAAATCGACAAACACGTTTGTATACTTAAAATACTGTTGGCTTTAGTGCCTAATAATCTTTTTATTTCGTTTCTTTCTTTCAAATGTCTTATAAGGAGAATTAATAGACAACATATTATATTGTTTTATAATATTTAATACTTCAATAAAGACATTTGCCAGTAAAGAAGGATTCACACAAAACTAGCTTATAAAAAAATGCCGAATATTAAGTTAAGAATAAATTTTGCATTATTCAGCCAAGATTTTTGTTAACTGTCGCGTGCTTATTCACGATACATTTTGAACGCATAGCCGATTTAAAATATGGACCATAAAAATGTTTTCAGCATTTTCAGTTGACAAGTTAAAATTTTCATAAAAATACTAAACATTATTTTTTCTGTCGGCACTTTACAAAATCAGTAAACAAATAACAGGCATGCAGTTAAATCAAGCTTTACGTACCTACATACTAATATTTAAAAATAATAAGTACAAAAATAAAAATATTCTTCATAAATTTTATCTTTTCACCGTGAACCATTTACTACTGGCCTGGCTCTGGCATAATATTTATTGGACAATAAAAAAAATTCAGGCAGTATTTATGCACCAAAACGTTGGTGCTGGTTCAGCCATATAATTGATTAATCAGACGAACTCACCTTAAGTGAAGTCCGATTACAATTTCATGAAGGATGAACTGAAATATAATTGATTACAGAGTAGTTCCCAATTCGCTAGTATTTGGCATCGCAGTTTTAGAGAAAATAAAAATAAAACTTTTCTCTATGGATTGGTAACCCTGATTTGACACTCTTTAGAGATAGCGTTGCTCTTATGGCCCATTCGACAAGGGACTGATCCTAAAAAGGATGGGTTGGGTGGGTAATTATATTTCAGTTCATCCTTCATGAAATTGTAATCGGACTTCACTTAAGGTAAGTTCGTCTGATTAATCAATTTCATTTCATGATGAACTGAAATATAATTGATTACAGAGTAGCTGTTTAGAGTCAAAGTCGATATGGGCAACTATTTTGAAAAGATACATATCAAAACAACCATATATGAATCAAATTTATTTGAGACTTATATACTCAAACAACAGTAGGCATGCTAGTAAATATGTAACATCAATAATCTTTAGATATTTAAAATGTTAGAATAAGAACAAATAGCCTTTATGCGGCTTACATAAACAGGGTGTCATTTAAGACAAACAAAAATGACAATTTGCTACTAGTATTTTCATGACAATAAAATTGCAATGAAAATACTAGCAGCAGCAACAACAACATAACATAAGTGCTATTACTATCAGTCTTGTATCTTAATCAGATACAATAAGTAACAATAAATGCTATAGTGAAACATCTTTGACTGACCCTTAGCCATATAACCAAAATATAACTCTAATGACAGTCTAAAAATAACATAAATAATCATTGACCATTTATTAATTTTATAAAAGAGAGAATAAAAAATAATTACATCCTTAAGTTGGCATTAAAGACAGCATTAATAAAGCTGTCATGTGGGGCATTAACATTCACTGGTACATCATAAAACCTGGCAAATGTAAGAGAGCTATCTGACCACCCAGCAGTTTTTCTAATCACATCTAATGATAACCCTGCCTGTTTAGCAGTAGATGTGGCTGCATGACGTGTGCTGTGTGAGCTAAATATTTTGGTATCAATACCACTTTCCTTCATAACTGACTTAATCCATCTACTAATTGTTTATTTTGATGCTCTTTTATATGGTTTCCTACTAGTCAATAGCAAGTATTGTTCATCATTCCTTAGAGATGATGTTAGCTCAATATATGTTTTTATAGCTCTAGCTGGGAAAACACTGGGGTTCTGGTCAAAAAACGGTAGTTTAATTAATGTTTCAGTTCTTGATGACAGTGATGTTTTTATAAGATCCGTAATGTTAATATGTATTATATCTTGTGACATGGATATATCTTGTATTTTAATTACTGATATAGTCTGCACTCTTTGAGCAGTAGCAAGAGCTAATAAGATGACAAGCTTTTTACTTAACATTTCCAAATTTAAATTTTTATCATCATCCCAATTAGACAGAAATCTTAGCACTATTGAAGGATCCCAAGTATTAACATACTTGCGTAAAGCAGGTTTAATTCTGTATAAACCTTTAAAGAAACGTTTGATGTGATCATCCCTGCCAATTCTTTCATTTAACAGAAGGGAAAGTGCAGATCTAGCTGTATTTAACAAGCTGTAGCCAACATTCGTTTTATGTATTTCAGTTAGGTACTGTATTACATCAGTTATGGAAGCTGTATAAACATCTACACTTTGGTTTTGGCAGAATAACCACCAACTCTTATAAGTAGTACTATATTGCTTTAGCGTACCTGGTGAAATGGATGATAACATAATATTTAGTGAGCCCTCTGGCAAACCTCTACGTCTGAATGCTTCCCGCAAAAGATGCTCGCTGCCAGGGTAAGCTGGTTGCTTAATGGGTGTTCCGTGCTGAAAGGAGATTGTAATAAATTCTTATTAGGATAGAATATGGTTGGTTTTGTAACCATCAACATTGTTGCCAAAGGGTACCATGGCTGACAAGTCCACAGTGGGTATACCAGGATTCCCTTCGCCCCATCGTTTTTAATTTTTTGCAGACATTTTGTAATTAATGCAAATGGTGGGAATGCGTAGAAAAAATAGGAGCTCCAGTCAAATGTGAAGGCATCTATTTCAAATGCATATGGGTCTCTATGCCATGACACATATGTTCTACATTTTGCATTATTTCTGGTAGCAAATAAATCAATACTAGGCTTGCCAAACTCTTTTTCAATTCTATTGAAAGCATCTATTGATAATCCCCACTCTGTGTCAATGTTAGTATTCCTTGATTCCTCATCTGCCAAGTTATCTTTAGATTTTATGTAAGATGCCTGGACATTAATGCACCTAGCTTCACACCAATCCCATATCATTCTACTAACATCATTGAGGTGTGGAAATTGAACACTACCCATCTTGTTAATGCAAGCAATGGCAGTAGTGTTGTCAATTCGAACAAGAATATTACAATTATTTTTTAAATTTGCAAAGCATTTTAAACCAAAAAAAGCTGCCATTAGTTCTAACTGGTTTATGTGATACTTTTGTTCTGATAATGACCACAGGCCTCCAACACTCTCACCATTGCAATGAGCACCCCAACCTGTCAGGGAAGCATCTGTATATACTTGTAAATCAAATTTTCTTGACTTATATGTTTTGCTGTTATGCATTATGTTATGCTTCCACCATTGAAAGTCTGACTGTAATACTATAGGTAAGGTCATGGATGCATCATAATTGTCCTTTGATTTCAGTAATTCTAAATATCTAACATGTTCCATTTGCTTTGTATGTACTATGCCATATGGTATAGCTGGACATGCTGCTATTAATGTACCTAACAATCTAGCAAATTCTCTAATCTTACATTTTTTTAATTTCAGAAATTTATCAATCATACTCTTAATTGTATTTCTTTTTTCTAAAGGTAGTTCAAGGCACATTGATGTGGAGTTAATCATGAACCCCAAAAATTTGCAATATTTACTAGGCACTAGGTTGCTTTTTTCAGAATTAATAATAAAGCCTAAGCACTTTAACACACCAATTGTTGTTTCCATGTTCTGTAAACACTCATTATAAGTTTGGCTAATACATAAAAGATCATCAATGTATATTGTTGATAGGAGGCCTAAATTTCTGAGATAACCAACCACAGGTTTTAACAATTTGGTAAACACACTAGGTGCAGTACATAACCCAAATGGCAATGCTGTAAATTCATATAAGGTTCCATCAAATTCAAAACGGAGGTACTTTCTGTGTTCAGATGCTATAGGTACTAATAAGTATGATTCCTTAAGGTCTATGCAACACATATAATAATGTTCATCAATTAACCTTACTGCAGTGCGAATATCTTCCATCTTAAAGTGGCTAACTTTTATAAACTTGTTCAAAGGTTTTAGATTTAAAATGAATCTTTGCTTGCCGTTAGGTTTTGGAACAAGGAAAACCTTTGAGATGAATTCTCCCTTTGAATGACAACATGGTGTTATAGCTCCTAATTGTAAAAGGATAACAATAGCTTCCTGCATAAGTGGAATTTCACAATCAGGTAAATTATTTTCAGGGACTATACTTTGATAAGGCTGAGACATTAAAGGAATATGATATCCTTTAATCCACTGCAATATAATGGGATCATTTGTTAATGACAACCAACAAGCAAAGTAGTTTTTGAAATTGCCAGCATGTACCTTATTTATTTACTGTTGTTGTAGTGGGCACCCCGGGTTCTCTCGGAACGCTGTGGGTTGAAGGATGTCCTGTGTTGTGATGGCTGTGGTCGAGTCCGTGGTCCACCTCGTGCCATCCCCTTGGTTGGTTGACGCTGATTCAACTGTCGTGGTGGACCGTTCCTGTTTACCATATATTTGTTATTTGTGTTCTTGGCAGGGATTGCTGGCTTTGGTGTAGTCTTCTTAATAGAGTTTGAACTCTGTTGTATTATCTTATTTACCTTAATCCTTTCTGATAAATTGTCTCCATATAAAAATTCATTTCGGGTAGTATTTTGCGTCATTTCTAAGAAATGCTTGTCCAGTTGGGGAGACACTAGTGCCCTTCTGGTTTTTGTTTGTTGATGATGGAGGTCACACACCAACTTTGATGCTTCACTGAGAGATTTTAACATAGTTATTTTATCTGGTGGGTTGTTAATTATATGAGACATGACTTTGCATATTATTGTAAGTGCTGTGCCCATCTGTCTTTGCTGGTAGGCAATACACTTGTCTCTAGTTATTCCCGTTTCAGAGATCACTGCCTTCACTTCTTCGTTCAAGATTGGGGCATCTAAGAGTTGGCAGTTTTCAGGCAAATTGTGACACTTTATAATGTCATCTTTTTCAGTCTTAGACAGACCATGTGTTAATAAGTAATTCCACCGTTTGCATATGTCATTGATAATTGTTCCTTCATATTTTAAATTTCACTCTGTTCGATGATTTCTTCTGAAATGTGAGAAAAAAAAAATACCATTAGGTAAGGTTTCTCAACAGCACTTTAATAGCACTAAACAGTATCTCGTACTGAAAGCACATGCTGGTTTTGACCAAATCGGCATCACGTGCCGGTAACAGAAATCTGTTTTACATCAAAGTTGATATCTCGTATCAAAGTTGATCTTCGTGTTTAAGTATCTCGTACTAACACGGTATATTATACTCGACCATTGTAGCCAGCCAGGTGTTTAGACTTAGTTGTACCTAAATCAAAGCTTACCTTCGTTATCCGGTGTAATGGCGCGCAAAGGGCTCCGGTCACGTTCGACACTTTGCCGCCGATTTGAACTGAGGCTGCGCCCGCGTACACTATCATGACTCCGTCTTTTCCTTCGACGCTGACGCTCCAACTTTTTATTGTATTTCCGTATTTTTCGAAGTAATTTTTCTTCCGAAACCATTTTTGCATGCGATGCCGGTAAACGCGCGAAAAAGAAGTGTCAAATCAGGGTTACCAATCCATAGAGAAAAGTTTTATTTTTATTTTCTCTAAAACTGCGATGCCAAATACTAGCGAATTGGGAACTACTCTGTAATCAATTATATTTCAGTTCATCATGAAATGAAATGTTATATATTTTCTGTCCGTCCACCAAGTGACTTCAGGTAAGATGGTGGCACAGTGATCACGCGCTGCCGTGCACAGCAAGATTCAGGAGAGGTGTTTTTTCGGCCTCCCCAGGGATGTGATCTAACAGGCATTGCTTAGCGGGGGTAGGATGGTGGTCTTTTAAGAGGTCACGGGGCCGAGGCCATGGCACATTTCCTGATAGTTATCACCGATGTGGTTTTAGTGAGGTAAAAAGATTTTGTAAAAGGTTTTGTAAAGACCAGGGTCTTTTCTCCAAAACACCAGGTGCAAAAAAAAAAAGTTGTATGAACTTTAATAAAGTAAAAGGAGTATGTGAGATCGTAGCACGTGGTGTTCTGTAGTTTCTGCCTACCCTCATTTGAAAAGGCATGAGTTGAGTTTATGTATGTGAATCGTGACCTAATTTTTTGCCGTTTGCTTAGCATAACATTGTCAACATATTATAATGATCCCACTGCTGAGTTACCTTTTCCCTGGGTGAGGACTGAGCCGCAATCCACCACGCGGGCTCAGTGCGGGTTGGTGGATGTCACATGCTTTCGAATTGTTGGTTCTGGGAAATAGTGATTTTCTCACGATTCTTTCCTTCACCGTTTTGAGAGAAATTAAAAAAAAAACAAAGGCGCCTGCCTGGGTTCAATCCCACGGCCTCTCGTAATTCAGGGCCGTAACCACTGACCCACCACTACTCTAATTGTGAAAGGTTTTGTTTATTTTATGAAATCAGGACAGTTATTTTAAATACAGGTTGAGGCTCTTCGCCTTGACCACTTATAAATAAATACCTGTATAAATTGAAAATGAGTACGAGTGTAAATTAACCACAATTAAATCGTGAGTAGTAGTATATTTCGGCTTGTCTATTTTTGCTCCGTAGTAAGGAATCTTTAATACCAACGTTATAATCGTTAGCTACAGAGATTTTATTTTATTTTATAATGTATTAAAACCAAACCAAAATAAAATAAAACATAGATTATTACTAAAGACACACAAATAGTGACATTAAATCCATTGGTGATCTGTCAATCAGAGATTATCATACGAGTAAATGAATATATATTTTTTTTGTTTCTCGGCAAAATGTAAAGAAAGTGTTGCGTAATATATTATTATTGCTTGGTGCTCACATCATAAAACATAACCAATGAATCAAAATATGTTGTTAGGCAAAAAAATTAATACAAAAGAATAAACAAACGTGCACATGATGATGACAATGTAAAATCACATGTTTCATTGTAACAACACACAAGTTAATGGTTTTCCGAGATTTTTATTGAAAACATGACAAAAGCGCCTTTTGATTCGGACATAATTGAAAACGCGAACCTTTCTTTCATCCACGTTTGTAATTAAAATATTGTGCAATATTAAAACATCCTTTTTTCGGAAAAAGGTTTTGACCAATTTCATTTTGAGACAAGCCACTTACAAATTCATTACAGGCTGTATTCTGTTTCCTTTGTGTTATTCGTATCATATTTTTTTGTTTATACGATAATAATAATTATACTACTATAATGTTATTATAACCGCACATTTTTGTATACATAAATAATTATACTACAACACGTCAAAAAGTGTACTGATGCCCCGAGCTGCAATATGGTTACTTGGGATCTATTAATTCTCTGTTAACCTTACATAGTTGGTGACTTATAGATTTTTGAAGATCCTATTCTGATTGTGTACAACCATCAACTAATTAGATCTTAGGATAACTTATATGTATGTAATTATATTTTTTACTCAAAAAGTAGTGTTATTTATTTATTTATTATTACAATTACTCTCTGTACTTACAGTGTTACCCAAAACGTACAAAGAGTCAATAATTTCATTATTTAGACATCACATACACATATAAAAATATTAAAATAATAACAAAATTAAAATGCATAAATAATTAAAATAAATTCAACTTCAAAATAGCTATTAATAACTGGTAATGGAATTAGGAGTAGGTACGGTCGACAAGATTTTTGTATGACCCATCCTAAACGTATTTTACTAAATACATTAAAATAACACAAATAGGTCAAATTTTGCTTAAATATAATATTTCCTAAGTATATTGTCGATTTAATGAGAAAGTGACAATTAGTTAACCCATCTGGCTGACATTTCAGTGACATGCCACCATTTTAATATTTACTCGACGTTTTACTATTTGGCATTTTTCTTCCTTTTAATTCTAATTTAACCTTCTAAAACCAAAATAGTTCGTATATGATTTGAAATAAAATATTGTTCTATATTTCTTTCTATAAGCAAACAATGCTGGACGTCAGTAAATTCCAAATTTAAAACATAATATATAATTTATAACAAATTTACTTTTTTATTAAATTAAAAATATATTGCATTGAGCGCAATGCCCAAAATCGCACTACTCTAGCCAGCACTGACATAGTTTCTACATTACATTAAACGTCTTAAATGCACCTTAAGTGGTATAACAAGAAAACTTTAATGATTTGAAGTTTTGAAACGAATTATCGGCCGAAAGGGTCATGAATCATCTTGCTTGGCTGTATACCAAGTTACACAGTTTCTGTCGTCTAATTTTCTTGGCCAAACCATTATTTAATCTAGTAAAATAATTATAAAAAAATAATACAGTGAGATCCATTAAACGATTAGTCAATAGAATGGTTTTTTTGCGAGGCATATGTAACTACAATATGATACCGGTTACTGAAGCTCGTTCGTTGTGTAAATGCAGCCGTATCAAATACCGTATAAAATATAAATTGTGTTACACTGTTATGTTCCCAGAAACTAGAGTCCACTCTTGCAGCTGATGTTGATAAAATTTAAATGAATCAAAAATCAGTTTTCAAAGCATGAGTGAACAAGACATTGTAGTCATAATTCATTTTCTATCAGACAGAAACAGTCTCTTTCAAGGGCGTTTTAACTGACGTCTGCCTTGTAAATACCTTTTATCTACCCCCATGCTATAAATCTATATCTATAAAAGCGAAAGGTGACTGACTGACTGACTGATCAATCAACGCACAGCCAAAACTGCTAAGCGTAGAAGCATGAAATTTGGCAGAAAGGTTCCTCAAGTAACGTAAGTGTGCACTAAGAAAGGATTTTTGGAAATTCCACCCCTAAGGGGGTAAAAAGGGGGTTGAAAGTTTGTATGAAAAATCTAATTCCGTCGACCAAAATGCTTGAAACATAGCACAAATAGTATTCTAAGTAAATGATAAAGATTGACATAATTAGTTTTCGAAGTCGAAACTAACCCCAAATAATGATTTAGGGGTTGTTGAAATTCGTATGGACAAAATCTGATTTCTTGGGTCAATAAACTTGAAACTTGCCACAAATACTAGCCTAAATGAATAATAAAGGTTGCTATTATTATTTTTTGAAACTACCCCCAAAAGACGATTTAGGGGCGTTAAAGTTTTTAGGAAGAATCTTATTACTTCAGTTAATAAACATGAAACTTGACATAAATACCATCCTAAATAAACAATAAAGGTTGTCATTATTAGTTTTTTGCAACTACCCCCAAAAGACGATTTAGGGGATGTATTTTTTTTTGAAGTATGCAATTTCTTGGGTGAATAAACATGAAACTTGAGATAAATACCATCCTAAATAAACAATAAAGGTTGTCATCATTAGTTTTTTGCTTTACTCTACTTTGTATATAAATGACCTGCCTAAAATAACTAAACATCCGATGACACTTTTTGCTGACGATTGCACTTTGACAATAGCTTGTAATGACATAAACACATATGAACATGACATTAATAATTCACTAATATCTATTATAAATTGGCTAAATGATAATAATTTAATAATTAATTTAATGAAGACTAGCGTAATGCACTTGAGACAACGTACACCAATTATTGAAAATCTTAATATTCAATTTAATAATATAAATATCAATGAATCTGACACAACAAAATTTCTGGGACTAGTAATAGATTCTAAATTGAATTGGAAACCTCAAATTGAGGCGCTTACTAAAAAATTGAGTAGTGCAGCCTACGCTCTGAAACAGCTTGCTGTGGTTCTCAATACAGATGCGCTAATTACAGCTTACCATGGATTAGCCGAATCAGTTCTTAGATATGGAGTCATCTTTTGGGGGAATAGCACGGACAGTGAAATAGCGTTTAGGGCACAGACAAGGTGCATTAGATCGATGTTTAGACTGCAAACAACGGACAGCTGTAAATTTTATTTTATAGAACGTAAAATATTGACATTGCCTTCATTATATATCCTGGAAACAGTAATGTTTATTAAATCAAATTCCCATTTATTTCAGCGTTTGTCTGATGCTTTGCCTAGGAATAGACGTGATAATTTCAAACTCTGTGTTCACGGCGCTAAAATAACGCTTGTGAGTAAAAGCATCTTTTGCATGGCTCCAACCATTTTTAATAAATTGCCCAAATCATGGAAAACATTAAATATATCTGCTCTAAAAACTAAATTGAAAAGTTTACTAACTGAAAGAGCATATTACAGTATAGCTGAGTTTATGAAACAGGACAATTTTCATCGTTTTTGATATGTTCTTGTTGACAATGTTGTATATTTTTATTTTATTTTTGACATGTTATTGTAATCTATTGTATTTTTTTGACATTTTATTATAATCTATTGTATTTTTGGAATAATTGTAATTTGGAATTGTATTTTTTTATTTTTTTATGATTATTTTCATTGACCATTTCTTTAAACACTACTTCGACAATGAATTGTATAAAGAAGGATACGCTTCTTGAATTGTAATTTTGCTTAATGAAAATTGTAATTTTGTTTGATGGATAGTGATGAAATGTAACTTTTATGAATAATATCGCGGTTAATGCACCATCTCTTCTTACCAATTTGTACGCCACGATATGCGGCTGAACATGTTAGAACTTTTATGTATCCCATTATTATCCTGCATGCAATGTTTCATGTACACCATGTTTCAACAAATAAAATTTTACTTTACTTTACTTTGCAACTACCCCCAAAAGACGATTTAGGAGGTATTAAAGTGTTTTTGAAAAATCTGATTTCTTGGGTCAATAAACTTGAAACTTGCTACAAATACTAACCTAAATGAATAATAAAGGTCGCTATTATTATTTTTTGAAACTGCCCCCAAAACAAGATTTAGGGGTTGTTAGTTTTTTTGAAGAATCTGATTTCTTGGGTGAATAAACTTGAAACTTGGCATAAATACCATCCTAAATAAACAATAAAGGTTTTCATTATTAGTTTTTCGCAACTACCCGCAAAAGACGATGTAGGAGGTATTACAATGTTTTTGAAAAATCTGGTTTCTTGGGTCAATAAACTTGCAACAAATACTAACCTAAATGAATAAAAAAGGTTGCTGTTATAATTTTATGAAACTATCCCCAAAAGACGATTTAGGGTATGTTAATTTTTTTGAAGAATCTGATTTCTTTGGTGAAACATGAAAAAAAACATGAAACTTGACATAAATACCATCCTTAATAAACAATAAAGGTTGTCATTATTAGTTTTTTGCAACTAAAACTAAAAACTAAAAAGACGATTTAGGGGATGTTATTTTTTTTGAAGAATGTGATTTCTTGGGTGAATAAACATGAGACTTGACATAAATACCATCCTAAACAAACAATAAAGGTTGTCATCATTAGTTTTTTGGAACTACCCCCATAAGACGATTTAGGAGGTATTACAGTGTTTTTGAAGAATCTTATTACTTCAGTTAATAAACTTGAAACTTGACATAAATACTAATCTAAATCTATATCTATAAAAGCGAAAGGTGACTGACTGACTGATCAATCAAAACACAGCTAAAACTTCTAAGCCTAGAAGCATGAAATTTGGCAGGAAGGTTCCTCAAGTGACGTTAGTGTGCACTAAGAAAGGATTTTTGGAAATTCTACCCCTAAGGGGGTAAAAAGGGGGTTGAAAGTTTGTATGAAAAATCTAATTCCTTCGACCAAAACTCTTGAAACTTAGCACAAATAGTATTCTAAGTAAATGATAAAGATTGACAGTATTAGTTTTTCGAAACTACCCCCAAATAATGATTTAGGGGTTGTTGAAATTCGTATGGACAAAATTGGATTTCTTGGGTCAATAAACTTGAAACTTGCCACAAATACTAACCTAAATGAATAATAAAGGTCGCTTCTATTATTATTTGAAACTACCCCCCGAAAAGAAGATTTCGGGGATGTAATTTTTTTTGAAGAATGTGATTTCTTGGGTGAATAAACATGAAACTTGACATAAATACCATCCTAAATAAACAATAAATTTGACATAAATACTGCTATGTAATGAATAATAAAGGCTGCTATTATAATTTTTTGAAACTACCCCCAAAAGGCAATTTAGAGGTGTTAAAGTTATTTTGAAGAATCTTATTACTTCAGTTAATAAACTTGACATAAATACCAATCTAAATAAACAATAAAGGCTTTCATTGTTAGTTTTTTTAAACTACCCCCAAAAGACGATTAAGGGGAAGTATTTTTTTTTGAAGAATCTGATTTCTTGGGTTAATAAACATGAAACTTGACATAAATACCAACCTAAATAAACAATAAAGGTTTTCAATAATTAGTTTTTCGAAACTACCCATAAAATACGACTTCGGGGTGGTAAAGATTTTTGATTACTTTTACTGCACATAGCTTCTTTTTATGACGTTGGGGAGCACTTAGGAGGGATTTTTGGAAATTCAACTTTTTAAGGGGTTAAAAGGGAGACATTTATTTGTATAAAAATCTTAATCCTTTGGCAAAATAATAAAGGATGACATCATTAGTTTTTCGGATTTACCCCCAGAAGAAGATTTAGGGGTGTCAAAGTTTCTTTGAAGAATCAAATGGCACTAGGATGGGGACCTCTACATCGATTTGGAACTACCGAACTGCACCGTTTGTCTCAGGTTCAATAGCAGCTTATTTTTGGTTGCCATCACACGAACGAAGTCGCGGGCGGAGTTAATATTATAAATGTGAAAGTAACTCTGTCTGTCTCTCTGTCAACCTTTTCACGCTTAAACTGTTGAACCTATTTAGATGCAAATTGGTTCGGAGATATTTTAAGACGCTGGGCAGGACAGAGCATAGTTTTTAGCCCGGAAATCTTACTTAAGGGGGCGGCAAGAGGGGTAGAAGTTTGTATGGAAAACACACAATATTATGCTGCGATATAAAAAATAAGGTATTCGAATTACTAATGCTTCGCAGACGAAGTCGCGGGCAACAGCTAGTCCTCTATAAAAGTTCTTGAAACAGTTAGCTTATTGCCAACATTAAAACAGCCAGTGTCATAGTAACCATAATATCATCCAAACGGGTGTTATAATGTTGTACTAAATTTCATAATGCAACTCCTTTTTACTCATCGAACCGCCACATTCTAATGGCATTTTTATGAATTTCAAAAAAAGAACATTGCCATGCATGCGCGTTTCACTACCACAGCGCCGTAATTTTAAAAAAAGCTTATTCGAATTTTTGAATTAATTCGGTATTTATAATTAGGTATTAAAACACTCATGTGATACTATTATTAACCCACATTCGTGTTTTAATACCCCTTATTATACAACAGTTGCATAAATAACTATTGTTACTGCATGTTTGCATCATTATTTTCATTTAACGTTCTAAAACATCGCTGTAAATTACAGCAAAGATATATATCGGCGCAACTACAGCAGTTCATCTGTTATAAAACCTAGAATAATTAAGTTTGATTATTTGATTGTTCTAAAAATTACTTATAAGCCATCAATCGAGTACTTTAAATTTATTACGATGTAAAAGCAACAGCATGGCAATGTAATTTCAATACTTAACCTCAAAACTTGTAAACATGTGCGCCTGCGCCTAGCCCTATAAATACGGCCGCACTGTCGGCACTCGGTCAAGCCTGGCTGGAGGCTAAGAGATTAGTCTCCACAGGGAAGTCCGGTTAAGTAATAGCCGGCCATTTTGGCCGAATTGCGAGACGCCCCATAGAAAAAAAAAAAAAAAAAAAAAAAAAAAAAGTCACTCGGTCATTCACGCTCGAGCCGCCGAACAGTACGGACCTCTCTGTAAAGTCGTTACGCTCCGCGTTGAATATACAAAGTTCTACAAGTACTTGTGAAGTTTTCTTTCGAAGACCCAAAATTAGTGATCATCGTGAAAACAACAATTGTGACGTCAGCAATGCTGACGTCACACTTTTTAAAAACATCACGGAGGCTCCTCCTCCGTTATATACAAAACAATATTACATCTTGACTTAAAAATAAACGCCCGACCACTCTTCTCCAGTGTATCGTTTCAAGCCAACATTGTGTGAGCTCCTTATATCTCACATTTACCAACTCGCATAAAAAGGTTCGCTCGTTCGGCTGTAGGGAGGCTTATTAAATAAGTATGGCGTAACTGCCACATCCGTAAAAAGAAACGCATGTTTGGAAACAATTTCCGTGTACAAGGGAAGCGAATACTGAAGTTTTTCATAAGTAATAAGTATAGGAACAGGAATGTGTCTTTGTTGGTAATTTGGTAGAACATTATGCGAAATTTTGAAGGTATTAATATTTTTTAGCCAATAGGGTACTGAAAATTTGTGTATTGTCCGACAGGTAGATTAATAAAAAAATATTCGACGCGTATTTTTGCTTTTGACTCGTAAACATAAAGTGACGACGATACAGTGCGTTGAAATATCGTGTGACGTCACGGTGTACTACACTTTATACTGACAAAATTACGTCACACGCCCCCACTCCTGCACTTTGATGCGCTATAGCTTTGTCAATTATTATTTATTTGATAAAGCAAACAATACAGGTCCAATATTATCTGATATTCTGACTGACGAACTAAATAGAATTATCATTTTTCTACCCAGGAAACATCCGTATTCGCTGTTAGGCTCTTTTTATACAGGCTGTAACGGAAGCGTGTAGGTAAGCGAAAGATTTTTTTGAGTACTTGGAGAAAGTTGTCCTAGTCGGTCCCTCATGTCTGAGGATCGTGGTCAGCATCAGGATTACATTTGAAACGGAAGATCTGCCTCCACCGGTTTCTGTCCAGCAGTTTATTTCCTTACGACCGTGTAGAATTTGGAGGACGACGATTTAAAATATAATATGAGATTTCAAAATCACATCGAAACGGCTCTACTATAGCGTCCTAAGTTACTCTATTTGTGCTTTTCATAGCACTCGGCAGCATGTCTTTATTACAGTCAATAAGCAGTTTTTCAGTTTGTTGAAGAGTTTATTTTTTTCTGCAACTAGAACATAGTTTTTCTATTTGAATAATTGTTGATTTTTTCAACTCTCTTTATTTACCATCTTGCTTTATTTACCATGGAAAATCCAAAATGATAAACAGATTCAGCACATTCATTTTTAAAAGGAACAAAGCACGCAGTATTCAAAAATCCGTACATATTTTTCTTTAATCGTCGCGCTGTATCGGAGAGCTTGTACAGTAATATCTATTTATAGTCTGATCTAACAATGCAGTCCGATGCAGTCCGAATCAATGGAAACCCTTTGGAATCGGAATTTAATCAAAGCATGCAAATATTGATACTACGTGCAACGGGCCAACTTAGCGCGACCGAGCTATAACCCTGTTAAAGTTCCAATATCCCGTATCCAGTACCCGATATCCTATTGTGTATCTGTGATATTGTTTAAGGATAAAGTGGCGAGGTGATATTAAATACAGTTCGGCAGTTTGCGTAATCTTTTGCAGCGAACTGCGTTTGTAAATTGAGAATTTATTTATACTTTTCTGATATCTCACATAACTATAGTTACGCTTAACATATACATATGTATAGTAGGTACTGTGTGGTATTTCTTATGACTGCTGTCACTTAATGGTCAGTCAAAAATGTTCATCAGCAGCCTTATTGCGTAATGAGTTTTTGGGCGCACGGTTGGCGCAGTGGTTGAGCGATTGACTGCTGCGCTGCGTGTCGCGGGTTCGATTCCCGCACGGAACAAGTATTTGTATGACCTACAGACCTGTTCCGGCTCTGGGTGTTGTGTATGTGAGTTTATATGTTTGTAAACGCACCCACGATACAGGAAGAAATTCCTAGTGTGGGGCAAAGTTTAAAAAAAAAAAAAATGGCAAGGCAACGGGCAAAGAGTATGAAAACTCGGCCAATCACATAGATGGAAATCCACATCGCAACTTTCATCTCGCATGTGATTGGTCGATTTGTCATACTCTCCGTCCTTTTCCTTGCCGAATTCATTATGCAATAAGGCTGCAGTAAAAAAAGGGGTTGAGAGGTAACCACCACAAATGGTAACATTACGACTTAGCTGAAATCATAAACTACTGATGATGGTTATCCTCGGTTATAACTATTTTTATATCTTGTTTAACCTACTGTATATTTATTGGTACGTTTATGAAGGATTATTATTGGTGCTTTACTATTGAAAACATCGTAAACGTTTGCGAGTATGGTTGAATAAGCAAGGTTATTTACTTTTCTGTGGTGATAGTCTGTTGGTTCTTTATTATTGACATGATTTTCTTGATGGAGTTATTTTCGTAGAATTCATTCAAAAAGGGTTTCCATTTCGGAATGAATAATTCGCTAAATAAATTTGAAATGGTTTGATTTCATGGAAAGGATGATTTTAGGCACTAATTAATCAAAATGTAATTCGACTTCTGAGAATCAGTACTCCAAAATTAGATTTTCCAATCTATGTTCTCATCGAAAACAACATCAGCAGCAGCAACGCAACGCAACGTCAGCAGTAGAAATAGAAAACAAAATTGTCTTCGGTCTGGCTACTACCTAACCATGTAGTGATTTTCTCTATAAAATCACCGAGAAAACTTACGTGAAACCCATCATTCCACCTTGATCTGGTGTATTGACGACACACTTCATGTACATTTCACCTAAACTTCCTCGGTGATTTATTTTTTCACTTCACTCAGGGCCTGATTTACCTAAAGATTAAGCAGGCTATAACCTTGGGTCCGAAGATCGAGGAGTGCTAAGCTTGCCTTTGCAAGAACCACTTATTTACAGAATAAAATTCAGTTTGGTTTACATATTCGCGCGTAAAATACAGCACGTATTACATTGTAAGTTTTGTCAGATATGTTTCTCAAATATCTTTGCTTCCTATCTAACTAGTGCGCCTCTTGTAACACTATACGTATATCAATTTATTTACCACGTTCTACCGCAGTTAGCCTCAGTTGCTGTCACGCAGTGGCTTAGGCCAAGAGAGGCATGGCGGACGTCAGCGAAGGTTGGCGCATCCAGCCCTGGTCTACCGCCCCGTCTTCTTGTCTGACAAAAGAAAATCTTACTATCCAAAACAAGGTGTTAAAAATATTCGAGCTCGCTTTGCTCGTTCTTACAATATCATTTATCTGATTTATTTTACATGAATCGACACAGTAAATCTTATAAATACAAATACATACAGATACCCCAGGATAAATTCAATTATATGAACGTAAAAAAACAAAACAATCTTATAACATTTTCTTTTGAGTTCGCTTTGCTTATTCTTACATTTTTCGAGTTCGCTTCGCTTATTCTAACATCTTTGGTTCTCGCTCTTTTATCCTACAGTCGACTTCTACATTTGTCAGTATGAATTATAAAATAAAATCTTAAAATTTGAAGTGCTAATAAACACCTATCCGAGCTCACTTCGTGTACTTTTGCATATTAAATTATCTTGATTCTTTGCATTGTTTCTCTTATAGCTTTTTTGAATACGTCGAAAACATTATCAATCTAACTAAGGTGAAAAAAAAATTGAGCTCGCATCGTTCGATCATGCAATCTAATCTATACTTTTTGGTTTTTTAAACCTTACCATACCAATAGATTTTAATTTTTTGTTGGTTTTTGGTTGGCATAACTAAATTAACTGGGGCGCTAAATGTTTGTATGTGTATACAAACATTTAGCGCCCCAGTTCATTTAGTTCTCTCGTCGCATGGCGAGCATCGAGGAAATAGCGCTTACGTGCTTTGTAAGTCTGTATCACTGACGATCTCTTACGGGATCGTAACTAAGACACTCGCAAAAATGAGTAATATAAAAACTGCATGTATATTCGTGGGCTGGGCAGGCACAGGCTGGACAGCCGTGGGGCGCTTATTGTAAGTTAGCCTGGGGTGGTCAGAACTCTAAATCAGGCCCTGACTTCACTTGAGGCTCACTCCACCTATGTTTTTACGATAAAACATTTACAGAACGGACTGGC
The DNA here is from genome assembly GCA_949775005.1 of Orthosia gothica. Lineage (NCBI taxonomy): Eukaryota > Metazoa > Arthropoda > Insecta > Lepidoptera > Noctuidae > Orthosia > Orthosia gothica. The sequence continues at coordinate 11,465,263 of OX459056.1, forward strand.
TGATGGTAAACGATAATATTGTCGATGATTGCCTAGAAGAACACTTGCCTAGAAATTACCGAGTAATCAGTAACCTATTTGTATTTGTTTGCAGATTGGACCCTACAGAGCAAGACACTGCAGCCCATGCAGTCTTCAAAGAAGCCTACGAGCATGGGTTAATGCACCCAGACAAGTGCAGAGAAAAATACGCCTTATGTCCATTCAACTCATCACTACTCTTCGACCTAATCAGATATCTATTACGTCATCCATAAAGTCTATTTTAGAGCAGATAGGGTAGAATAAATTGAAGTAATTTAACACATTTTTATCTTAAAAAGCTTGCAAATTGCTTGAAAGCAAAACTTTATCTTCATTTCAAATAATTTAAAATGTGTAATTTAGAAGTCTTTTGACGTGAAAGAATGAAATGAAAAACTGTTTAGCTCGCACAAGGGTTACTAATAAATCTAATAATGAAAGTCATAAATCGATGTGAGTTTATAACTTAGATTAACAAGACCTAATTTAAATGCCACTTCAGCTAAAATAATGGGTTTAGACTGATTGTTCACTAATCAAACAAGAAAGTATTTTCAGTACCATGTTTTACGACGGTCATGATCTCTTACAAGGTTTTCAATAAATATTTCAGAGGCTCTAGAAAAGTGACATTCGATGTCAGTTAAGGCGATGGTCTAAATCTAAAACTGTAAGTCGATGACTTTTCGAAAGCTCCTAGACAAGAGTCATTCTATGAACAAAAACCGGCCAAGTGCGAGTCGGACTCGCGCACGAAGGGTTCCGTACTTGGTAAATTGCGGTTTACGATTTATGACGTATTAAAAAAAAACTACTTACTAGATCTCGTTCAAACCAATTTTCGGTGGTAGTTTACATGGTAATGTACATCATATATTTTTTTTTAGTTTTATCATTCTCTTATTTTAGAAGTTACGGGGGGGGGGGGTCACACATTATACCACTTTGGAAGTGTCTCTCGCGCAAACAATTCAGTTTAAAAAAAAAATATTCGAAACCTCAATATCATTTTTGAAGACCTATCCATAGATACCCCACACGTATGGTTTTGATGGAAAAAAAAAATTAGTTTCAGTTTCAAGTATGGGGACCCCCAAAATTTATTGTTTTTTTTCTATTTTAGAGTGAAAATCTTAATGCGGTTCACAGAATACATCTACTTACCAAGTTTCAAAGTCAAAGTCAAATATATTTATTCAATTAGGCCAATAAACGGCACTTTTGAACGTCACATAAATAAAAATAAAAATTTACAAGTAATAAAAAAAAAAAAAAATATGATTCTACCGTGCATTTGGAAAGTAGATTGTTATTGAGAAGAACGCACAAGAAACTCCATACTAACTCTTAAAAAAAAAAAAAAAAAAAAATAGGTGTTTTACAATATTTACATACGTACATACATCAATATATGTGAGGACGATGCACCCAGAATAGCTCTACACACTACGTACAGGTATAAAGTATTAAAAAGCATTAACAGGAAAATTAATTAATTTGATAAGTAGGAACATGGTTCTCACATACTTACAAATATTACTCTATTACTTTCAACAGCATAGTTCTTATAGTTTCGGAAAAAAGTGGCTGTGACATACGGACGGACAGACAGACAGACAGACATGACGAATCTATAAGGGTTCCGTTTTTTGCCATTTGGCTACGGAACCCTAAAAACGTTGCGATAGCGGTCGGAAAAATGTCATGTCAAATGTATGGGATTGATAAGTATTATCAAAGTGTGTATTGTCACGTAACACTGGTAGATAGAATGCCACTTATATAGAGCCAGCTCTCTATTGTTATAGTGTAACTAATTAAATGAAAGCCTGCTTTTTCAAACAAGATGAAATTAAAATTATATCAAATGCATGACCAACCAAACCTGATAGCAACAAGGATACATGATGCATGTTTATGATACACGGTTACACACTGGAATAATCTTTGTGTTTACGGAACGCAATATACATACATACAATATGTATGTATATTGCAATAAGGTTTAAATTATAATGATTCACGCGCATTCATGAAATGCAACAACTTAATAAATAAGTCGCATTAGAAGAAGTAACATGAGACATCGTTAGCAATCCAAGGAGAGTATGTTTGAAGATGTATTCAAAGCAAAGAGTTAACATTAAACCAGATACTGAACTTCATACAATCACGATTAGGTACACTATGAAACAGAACGTTAGAAGTCATCAGAACAGAACTACGTAATTTTACTTACCTTCCGATACGTGAGATCCATCTAATCTAAACAAAAATTTGGTACGAAAATATCCGATCGATTAACGTATAGGCACGCTGCGCGCTGGCACAAGCCTTATGATTGAATAAAAAAATCGGATTTGTCTGCTAACTTCTATCTCGTCTCACATTTTAACTCTTTTCAGTTTACCATAAATACAATAAGTTTATGGACAAAACTAACGATTTTCTGCACTTATTAACATTCTCACATTCTTTCCTGACATGTTTGAAAGAAATGTAGCCAAAAACAAATCTACAACACACATAAAAGCGAAGCGCAACTGAATCGCTCGTTTGAATTAGCTGCTTGTCTGTAAATATGGGTACTAGTTATACCCTTGGCTATCCTTGCAATAGAATACAAAAATAATATTAGATACTAGTTATACCGGTAACTTCACTTGAAGTATTTCTTGAAGTATTTCTTTATATACAAGGATGATTATCAGAATGATACTAGTTATATCAATGACTTATCCTTTTTTTTATACTTCTTTTCTTCTTCTGATTCTGTTTTGATAAAACAGTATAACTTACTATATACTGAAACAATAATAAAATTAATCACATTAAACAATCAGTGTTCTGCCTCCTCTCTCCTACTTGATCTATGCTGTGACCGACAGGGCCCAAAATTGTAACTAATATAATTATTTTCCTACCAACTATACCTACCTTGTATATACCTTATGGTACGCAATAAAGAATTGAGAATTGTCTTCACTTGTACTGAGTGCAAGCAATATTATTTCCAATAGCTTGTTTGTTTTGAAGTTGTGCCATTGCCTGAATAGTCAACCTTGTTTCACTACTACTGCTCTCTGTCTGCAAGTAGCTGGAGTTATTCGTTGCCCCGAAAAGTTAGTTAGTTAGAGTTAGTTCATAAATAGGTAATTATGGAAGTTTGTAAATCTGTTTACCTATTTGGTGGCGATGGCGGTGTAAATGATACCGACATATGAATTTCAACGTCGCTGGCAACTTTTAGTTAGTACGCAATGCAATCACGATTTAATCGTCTAGCTATGAGTTAAGTATGAAAGATTTGCATTATAATAACATCTACTTTATTCGCAGATGTGTTTAAAACATAAATCTGAATTTAAAAAAGGAGTAGGTTGTATAAGTTTACAAACGCAATTACATCAATTCGTCTAAACATACATTATATCATGCTTACATGCCTTAGAGGGTTGACAGAGCATCAAATCCATTGAAGATCGCGACGCCACATATGACGAAGGTGCCAAGTTCGACGAAGAAGAGTTGGCATTAAATTATACATTGTAGCCTTAAACAATGCTACAATGTACAATTTAATCTACGGACTTAAAATTATTTATTATTTTCTCAGATATAGAATTTTTAATTTGTCATCTTATTTTTTAGTATTTATAACTTATGAACTACATAAGCATATTTAAGTGATTTCAGGCTACATTACATTGGCTGTTCCTACGTCGCTCACTGACGTGTGTCTAGATTAAGTTGTTCACCTTTTGCTGACAATTATACAACCAACAAGCTTAATGGAAAAATATTAACCAGCCTAGTGCCTAATGTTCCGTAGGACTTAGGATTTCCGTTAAGGTTTCCCTGTAAATTATAAGGGAGGCCGTTTATACCTTAATATATAAATTTTATTAAATATTCGTTAATATTTTTAAATAAGAAAGTGTATTTATATAACATTAGTAAAAAAAATACCTCTGTTGTGTTTTAAAAATAAAAGGCCACAGGTGGATAAGAATTTGAATTCGTCTATTGCGACCTTGTTTATATGCACGATTATTGTATTTCAGTGTGTATGAAATTCGCATTTTCTTTAAATACATGATGAGGAAACATGTGCAAGGCATTGAACAATATATATTTCAAACTTTTTCTAAAAGACTGAATGACGTGACAAACGCCCGCGCTAGCGCTCGTGACAGCCGCGACTGAGCTCTGTCCAATACTGCTCATGAATCCCTGTTGGACTTTCTGCGTCAGATCCAAATAGTTATGTCAATGAGTGCGTGCAAAATTACGCTTTGTTCGTAGTGGACTCTCTATGTGCGGCACGACGCCCGCCGCTTTCGTAATTTATGCCAAAAGCTTAATACGTCGGGGTCAAATCTAGCCTTTTGTTTGCATTCATTAAGCTAATGCGTTACATATCTTGTATATACGAGTATTATGAGAATATAATGTGTAGTAATAATTTACCTATTAGCTGTGTTAAATGTAATCAAGATTACTTCATTGTCTGCGTTAAGCTGGGGTTACGCAAGTCTGCTTGCGCTTGAGAACAAAAGCCATAGATAAAGCTGTGCATTGATTATGTAACAGTAGTTAACAAAGAGGTTTATACAGTCATTTATGAAAATATTCCCGTGTGTGTTACTAAAAAGAATAGATAAAGGTTTAAATTTTACAAGAACTGTACTCATTACAAATGTTATTATTATTATAGCCTAAGATCCCACTGCTAAAATCTGCAAGTACGTTGGTTTTTGATAAAATTTAATTTTTAACGGACTTCCCCAAAAGGAGCAGGTTCTCAATCCGAAAGTATTTTTTTTACACCTGTGTTCGAGCATAACTACGTCATATATAAACGGATTTACAAAATTCTCTTTTTTTCGGAAGAAGGTTATTCCGAAATGATACAATTAAAATTTGGTAAAGATCTGATGAAGAACTTCGGAGATATACAACAGAACTCGTCAATAAATGACGGCAATTCTCTTGGGATTGCTGCAATCACATGCCTGTTTATTGTTTACATAACATACCATCACGCCAGTTCGCTCTAAACGGGTACGCAGATGTGTACAGTTCACCCTGGTACACTCTCATTCCACTGGTTATGTTCAAGTTACATGTTATTCGGGTAATCAAGTCTGGCGTTACTGTGGGCATTATAGGTACTTACTATAGAACTTGTCCATTATGTACCACTAAAAGTTGCAAAATAAAAAACCCTTTGTACAAAAAAATACAACAAAGTGAAAATAAGATGTATGACACCGCCTGCCGAAATTGAAGTTATTTTTCACTTTGTAGTGTTTTTATTTTGAAGTCAGTTGTAATTTTTTTTTAATGTTTTTTTTTATGAATGTCTTGATAGTTGATATTGCTAGGCAACCCTGCTATAATCTATTTATTCTTCTATCAAGTATTTTTAATAAAAAATAAGTCTAATAAAAACATTTGGCTACATATTTTTGCAGTGGGATCTCGTACTATTACTGTAACCCACACCGTTCTAAAGAAACACAGCTAGCAGGACTAATTGGATACTTAAAATTTCAAATTCATTGCATTGCATCCATGTGAACTTACTTGCAATTTTGCTTAGTAAAAATCGCTTATTATTATTTTCGTTCGTAAGAAAGGCTAATTACCTGAAAAATCACTCGCGTGGGTTACGGATAAAAACGTCACACGGTGTTTTTATGTCTTCTCAATGGTCTCTTTCGGTGTTTATTTTAGAAAAATATGTTTTTAGCAAACAATAACACCCACTAAGGAACACAAATCTTACTTTCATGTTTCTATTTTTAGCGTTAATGGTTGTGCAAAGTGTGTCAGTCAGGTAATTCCGGCACTGTATTTTATGTAGGTATATATAACCTCCGACGGAAATAGAGGCACGTACAGTCCCCGGCATGTTACTTGGCAAGGTTTTGGCGTAGTGGGGGTAAGTTCACGCATAGTGCGCCAACTAACCAACCACCATTATAGAACGAACGGGACGTGGACATTGTTGACGAGTTGTCAAATAGTCAGAAGTAGTTTTTAGGCCTCTTTGGTTACCAAGCGGGACGCGATGAACGTTTAGCAGCGTTCCGATCGCGCTATTGGTTGGTCAGTTGACACAAAGACCAACTGACCAATCGCGTTACGTCCACGTCCCGTTCGTTCTATATGGTGGTTGGTCAGTTGTCGCACTATGCGTGAACTTACCCCCACTACGCCAAAACCTTGCCAAGTAACATGCCGGGGACTGTACGCGCCTCTATTTCCGTCGGAGGTTATATATACCTACATAAAATACAGTGCCGGAATTACCTGACTGACACACTTCGCCCAACCATTAACGCTAAAAATAGAAACATGAAAGTAAGATTTGTGTTCCTTTGTGGATGTTAATGTTTGCTAAAAATATATTCTTCTAACCAAAAAATAAAAAAACCGTTTTACGTTTTTATCCGTAACCCACGCGAGTGATTTTTCAGCTAATGAGCTTTTCTTACGAACGAAAACAATGATAAGCGATTTTTACGCAATGCGATGCATTTGAAATTTTCTTACAAAATCCGTGTGCGATATCGCCTAAAGCCGCAATTTAAATTGCACCGCGCTATCAGGGCGGTACCTTACATTTTAACACTTTATAATGTCAGGTAAATTAATTAATTAATTCCAGTATATTTCTGCTAAAATCCATTTTATTTTCTATATCCAGTTAGATACTTCGAAAATAATTTATCACAGTTCAGAACATAAACCAACCGGGCAAGCTGTTGAAAGTTTTTCCTCCGTTTTCTGCGGTTTATTCCTGTAGTCACGATAATTAGCTAAGCTGTAAAATGGTTGCCTTTTGTAAAGCTATTTAAAACACGGAGTAAACGGTCTTATTTTGCCGTTTATAAACTAACTAGCTTCTTCCAGTGGCTTCACCCGCGTGAAAAGTGTTTTCTCATCACAAGGGGACATTAAACTGAGATGAAAAGTAGCTTATGTACTATTCCGGACTATAATCTATATCTGTGCCAACTTTCATCCAGATCCGTTCAGCCGTTTAAGCGTGATTGAGTAACAAACATACACACATCCATCCAAACTTTCGCATTTGTATTATTAGAAAAATATATAAAGTAAGAAGGTGATCGTCCGAAATGTATGGACCGAAAACGCAGAAATCGATAGGAAGTATTGCTTATAACAAGTGAAATAACCCTACCTAATTCGCATACCCCAAATCCATGGGGTATTGAAGCTATCAAGCTAAATAATAAATAATTTAAATTAATAGAACGGTCAAGCACACCTCTGATTTTGTTACTGGAGTTCTGAAAATCCTAAATAGATAATGATTTTTCATGCATACTTTGTCAGCTTATAGCACCGATACCATTACCACCATACCATTACCTTATACCACCATTTGGAGTTTGTGACTTGGATAGGGTTATTTTGTTCGTTCTAAGCAATCGATCGGCATACAGTTTGTTTGTATCGATTTCTGGGTCAACTGTAATACCTCTCTTTTGGAACAACTTAGTTTTGCCCACAGATTCGTCGAACTGGACTTTGGGCTTCATGGAAAACCTTTTAAAGTGATTATGTAATATTGACTGCTTTTAGAGTAGCAGCGAAACATTCAAATCTGTTAAGACTTTTCTGAGTGATTGAGCATTAATATATTTCTGGATGTTGAAAAGTATATCAATGAATGGTATCAAAGAATGGTAGTTTGTTATAATAATAAAAGTATTTCTCAAATCGAGAAAGGTTTTTATAGACATGGAATTAATACACAACAAAAGGGCAATTTTCATTGCAATTAATTGTTTCTCTTTTGTAAAATACATGTTATGTAATGTGATTAACAATAATAATGTGTAAACTGCTTTTTGTTGTGTTTTGTTTTTAACATTTAATTTTAATTATTAAATATGTATGTGCTGTGATATAGAATAAAAAATAACTTACAATATTATATTCTAGAAAGATTTATTTTGTGTTACCATAGCTATACTTTGTTATGTTTAATATTGTGTTGGTTTTAATAATTATAATTATTATTTTTTATTTATACCTTATAATAATTTTACCCAAAAATCTTGAACGTATAAAGCATAAATCTACTAGCCTACGTATACAAATTCTGTATTTCCGCTGGAAAATAGAGCCAGTAGATTCTAGTCCAAAATTAACCGATGGAAAATAAAAGAAGTTTGTTTCAACAGTCAATAGCCTGCTTCGACCAATCACCGTTCTTTATTTTATTGTTTTAGAATATCGGCAGCTGCTGGCTGACAGCTTTTCCTTGTTTTAATTATAGCAGCGAAAGAGGTAATAAATAAATAACTCAACGTTGCTGTTTTTTAGAGAAAATTACTTATAATGAAAACTTCAGGCTTTTAGAAAATCGACGTGTTTTTAGCTGGATGCTTTAAATAAAATTCATATTTCGATTATGTTGGTAACACCGGCTCCTGATTTATGATTTTTTAACCGACTTACCAAAAAGGAGGAGGTTCTATGTTCGACTTCTTGTATGTTTTTTTTTTATTTATTTTTTTATGTATGTACCGATATCTCCGTCAATTGTAGACCGATTTTAAAAATTATTTTTTTGTTTGAAAGAGTATATTCCGAAATTGGTCTCATTTTAATTTGCTGAAGATCTGATGAAGAACTTCGGAGATATACAACAGAACTCTTCAATAAATAACGGCAAATCTCTCGGGATTGCTGCAAACGCATGTTTGTTCATTGTTTATACCATTTAATAACATAACATCATACGCCAGTACGCTCTAAAGGACACGCAGATGTGTAGAGTTCACCTTGCTACACTTTCATTTCACCGGTTATGTGCAGTTTCATGATATTCGGGTAATCTATTCTGGCATTGTAGATACCTTACGTAAATACTTGCCTATTAGGGAGGTACAACTAAAAAGTGAAAAATAAAAAACCTTTTTACAAAAAAATACTACCGACTTCCAATTAACAAAACTACAAAGTGTAAAATAATTTTATTTTTGGAAGTCGCTGTCTTTGGTAGGTACCTTTTTTTTGCGTTATGGACACCGACTTCCAAAAATAAAATTATTTTTGGAAGTCGGTGGTGGTGGCGGTAGTTTTTTTTACTTTACCATATTGCAGCTTGGATCAAAACGTTTGGCAAGTAGTTACGGGTTTTTTCACAGGGTTTTTTTGGAAACCATAATAATTTCTAAAAACCAATAGTATATTTTTTAATTTATGATGTAAGGTATTGCTGTTATTGCTGCTAGGCGTTCCAGTGCGAGGAAACCAAATAAAAAATAAAGACAAATAGAAAACTAAAATATGTTATTAATGATCAGAGTTCTTCTACTAAAGGTCATTTTTGGTGATCGAAAACCCTCATTTAATATTTAAAGTGCGTTTAATTGTAATTTGAAGCACCTTAGTAAATTAAAAGCAACTGATCTCCTTAATGCTAAACGTTGACATATTCAATCATGTGTAAAATATCCTTATGGCTTCAGAGTCTTAATTAAATAGCGGGTGCAAAGCAGTTTAATTTAAAAATTAAATTCTCTATGTAATTTAATTAAAGTCTTTACACTTTTCAATGATCTGACTTGAAATTCCAATTTATTCTGAAATTAATAACTTTGAAAGTCTTAATTAGGGCATGAGAAGGCACTAAATGGAGTAGGCGAAAATCTTTCGTTCACTCTAAATGTTAAGGACCACTAACACTTTGGCAACTCGGAATAAGTTTAGAAAATTATTTCAGGAACACGATTTAATTGTTCTGAACTGGTACTAATGAAAGTTTATCAAAATGTTATTTATTTTTGATGTTTAAATATTGGATTAACTTTAGAAAATGTTGTTATGTTAAATCCAGTTTTGTTTATTTTAATTACGTTTGTAGATTTTCCAAACTTCACTAATGTACCTCTTTTGGGTGGGAAATCATCCAATGTCTTTGCCCGCTCTGGGTGAAGCGGCAGAGCGTTTACTAGCTAAAACCGACCCGTGTTCCTGCCCCCTGTATTCCAAGTCATAACCTCCAAACGAATGAACTCCAACATAAAGCATTAAATTGACAGTTAAATATTGTTATGTATTGATATTAATTGAGGATTTTTCAGTTATCATGAAATAAGTATGAGCATTTGTGTCACATGGCTTGATTGCGGTATTGTTAAATAGAACATCATGTTTTTATAACAATATCACTTAACTTAAACCCTTACTTGTACCTAGAAGCAGGTTACACAATTATAATTAGGGACCACATTAAAAGTAGACCCAGGGTCCTGCATTTTAATTCCGACAAATGAAAATCGGTCAAGAGAAAAATGGATTCGTTCGTGATTGTTGAGGGTTTCGTACTCGATCTGCGTCTCCACTTGAAACCGACCCCGGTTTGCCCCTTCAATAGCCAGACAAAAAATGTTTCATCTTTCCTTTTGTTAGTGTTTTAGGCCCAATCCTGTACTTGGTATACACATGTGATATCCCAGAGCTGGAAAACAACACCATAGCGACCTTTGCTGATGACACTGCTATTATGGCTATTGGTTCAAACCACAAAGAAGCAGTAGAAAAGGTTCAACTAGCTGTGAACTTAGTTTACGACTGGACACAAAAGTGGAAGATCAAACTGAATGAGTCAAAATCGATTCACATTGACTTCACTAATAAACACTGCGATTATCACCCAGTCTATATAAATGGCATGCAAGTGCCTTATGCGAATACAGCCAAATACCTTGGCATAACTCTTGACGCCAAGTTGCGTTGGAAATCTCACGTCAAAAAGAAAAGACAGGAACTCGAAATACGGTACAAAAATATGTATTGGTTACTCGGAAAGAAATCCTGTCTATCAATACACAATAAAATTATAATATACAAGCATATTCTTATGCCAATTTGGACGTATGGTATCCAACTATGGGGCTGTACTAAACAAAGTAATGTAAAAATTATACAACAATTTCAAAATAAAGTACTCAGAGATGCTGTTAATGCACCATGGTACATCAGAAATGACGACCTTCACCGCGACCTTAAAATGAAACTCGTCACCACCGTTATTCAAAACTTTGCTGAAACCCACGAACACAGACTTCATCGACATGTGAATGTGGAAGCAATCCAGCTGCTAGATAACACGGACATAGTGCGTAGGCTAAAGAGAACTACACCATTTGAGTTAGTGTAGTGTATAATAAGTGAAAAAATAATAGCAAAGAATACTGTGCTATACATGTAACACGTGAACTAAGTGTTTTTAACGTATCAGACTCTAAGAAAGTGCTACCGAACTGTATAAAAGTGCAAATTGACACTATTCTTAGTCATAACATTTTACATTATAATAATAAGTTAGAGTTAAATTGCTTATTAGTCTATTAAGGCTAGATTGTAATTTGTTATTAAGAACATTAGTTTTTATTAATATAGAAAAAAAAAAAAAAATATCTTTCCTTTTGATATTTTGGTATAGTACGGTCACACAGTAATTTTAAAATTGCCTGTTTCATTAAGACAGGATCGATCGATTATATTTTATATTATTTGTTTATCCTCGCACTGGAACGGCTTGCAGTAATTACACCAATGGAGTAAAATAATATAATAAACGCACTATAAGTCCAGCAGCCTAATTGCGCAAGTAAATTCGGCAAGGCAAAGAGTTTGACCGCCATCAGTCGACCAATCACATGCGAGATGAAAGACGCGATGTCGATTTCGATTGATGGCGGTCAAACCCTTTGCCTTGCTGAATTCACTTGCGCAATTAGGCTGCAGGTTTCTTTACGATGTTTTCCTTCACCGTCGTCAGCCATGTCCAAGATAAACTTAGAAATTGAAAAAGTCATATTGGTACTTGCCCGGATTCGAACCCACGACCTCAAGCACGCGACGCGTGGTTTTAGCCACTGCGCCACCACGACATACGATGATACTTTACTAGAGTTTCTATATTAGTACTTAACTCTTGATAATGATAAAAGTCTTGCACAGACAGGCGAAACGCGACAATTCGACAACATTGCGTCGATGTTTTCACATCAAATCAGTAGAGTCATTTTAAAGACCCATTTCTATGAAACCTCAACGACGGGTTTGCAGCATTGTTGTCGTATAGTCGCGTTGCAACTGTTTGTAGAACCTTCAGATAGTACCAGCCTGTTACTATCCCACTGCAGGGCAAAGGCCTCTTCTCATCCAGAGAAGGCACGAGCACCAATCATCATCATCATCAGCCTTTTAATTTCCCCACTGCTGGGTCACAGGCCTCCTCTTATAGAGAGGGACTGGCCTTTAATCCATCACGCAGGCCCAGTGCGGATTGGTAGTTGTCACTTGTCTTCGATTTTTTTTGTTTTAGGACTCCTCTTAGGATCCTCCGACTCCTTTTAGGTTTTCTCACGATGACACGAACATCAATAAAGCAAAATAATTTTGTGCAAAAAAAACGAACAAATCAAAAACAAGAAACGCGAACAGGAACACCGACTTCCGAAATTGAAGACATTATTCAGTTTGTAGTGTTTTTGTTTGGAAGTCGGTTGTAATTTTTGTAAATAAGATTTATTTCATTAAAAATAAAGTTAACAGGTTCACTTTCCACATAGCAAAAACAACAACAACAACAATCACAAATGCCATAATAATATTATGTGCGAAATGGGACTGTGAACCTGTTAAGTATATACGAGTACAAAATAATTTATTTACACCGATGTATGTTGACTGTACCAATTATTGATTGTAGGTCTCGTTACCCAGAATATTAAACCAATTTTGATCTCGAATTCCTTTGGTTGGTCTCGCGAATACTGAACATGTATTTATAGGAATTAATTATAATATTCGTTATTCATTGAATTCGGGGCAGCTCAATGCCCAATCGTCCATGATGGTAAGGATGATCACGTAAATATTTCCTGAAATAATGTTTTACCTGGAAATGTTTTAAGCAGCGGTTACAAGAATTGTTTTCCAATTATTTAATGAATCTGGAAATATATCTTCAAGGAATAGGTTTTAAAGGGATCTTATTTATACAAATCTCTCAACTAATATTAACAGATTATAACATTAAACTATTTTATTCAATTATTTTGAATTGAACATCTATCTGCTAATTGCCAAATAGCGTCAAGGTTTTTATAAATAAGGCTAAAGGTAAACGGCGGGAGGCGGGACTAAATTCAGCTGAATGTATTTGTCTTAATAAAACCAGATTTGCGCTATTGTTCTGAAACTATTTTCTAGCTCGGTAGTATGTTCCTTTATGATGATTTTCGACTTCCACGCGAAGTAGCTGGCAGACGCTAGTATTTAATATTTTTAACCGAATTTCGAAAAAAGAGGAGGTTCTATGGTTTTCTTCGTATGTTCACCGATTTCACCGTCAATTGTAGACCGATTTTGAAAATTATAATATATTATTTGTGTTCATTAAACTCTGGTACACTCTCATTTCACCGGCTATGTTCTAGTTTTATGTTTTTCGGGTTATCTATTCTGGTATAACATTGAACATTGTAGGTACCTTACAACTTGCCCATTATGAACAGAACTAAAACTTGCAAAACAAAACTTTTTATAAATAAAAACTAAACGACTTTCAAATAAAACACTACAAAGTGAAAAATAACTTCAATTTCGGAAGCCAGTGTCAAAAAACGAAGAATCAAATGACAGAAACACTTTGTATCGTTTTTATTTGGAAGTTTGTTGTATTTTTTTCTACACGTTCCTATAACTGGCAACAACAACCACAATAGCAGACTTAATAGCAGCCAAAATTAACTAAATTCATAGAATGTTTCTTATATTCAAGGTTCGTAAATTTTAACACGATCCATGAAGGTAACTACACCAATAAAAAGTTACTCCAACCACGTCTAAAACGGGATATTTCGGTGTACGTCGTTACATATACAAGGTGAGTTGTAAGTAGTGTAGGTCCCTTACCTGTATAACCCTTGCACGGTCGATAGTTTTGTTAGTTACCTTTACTAGTAAAGTTAACATACTCTATCCATCCACTGGATGCGAGACGCACAGGACCGACCAATGTTGCGAGACTATGAGGAGGCCTAAGTTCAGCAGAGGACATCTTTCGGCTGAAATGATGAAGATGTCGACTCGTGAATTAATTTCTAATAAAAAAATGAAAAGCCGACTGCTTAAGAACCGAACTAAAAAGACGTAAAGTAGAAGAAAGTCATGCTGTGTGGTCGGAGGACACATATTCGCGAGCTGGCTGACCAAAACCCAGACGGTTTTTTGTTTCATTTATAACTTTTCAGTTAACTTTTTTTTCGAATTACATTTAAACATGCAAGTGTTATGTATTTTTGAAATCGCCTCTTTAAACCCTGTATTTTGATATCCCACACGATGTTGGGTTTGGAAGAAAAAAAATAGGGCCCCCACAATATGGCACCGAAAAGCCGCCATTTTTTTGTAATTACTTGTTAATTACGTCATTCAACTGGAAAATAAATCAGACGGATAATGTCACAAATTGAAATAAATCTCCAAAGGCGAAACTAAGCAAAACTTTCGATAACTATCGCCTTTCCAGATCAGCCTGTATAAGTGCTCGTATAAAAAGCCCGGTAAAGATTTCAAAGCTAAAGTTAGTGGGCCACCTATCTCCGGGTTCCGCGCACCGGAAAAGTTCACCACACTCAATAACCATCTGAATATCAAGTGGGTCGTCTGAATTGATTGAAAAAACTTTCGTACAAACGCTGCAGGCACTATAAAAAAGTTATGGAAACCAAAACTAAAAACACCTATCGCTCTTCTTTTATTTAGAAATATGACGGTACAAAAATAAATGACGGTTTGTTTGGAAATTTAAATTTGCAATTAGGGCATTCGAAAGTTCTTTTACAATGCATGTCCTCGAAAAGAGCGGTTTTCCAAGCAGCCAAACTGTGCGGAAAGTGTCACTTTTTTTCACTAGTGCTTTTTACTTTCCTGTACTTTTTTAATTTTTAACTCCAACGTCAGCCCGACGCATAGAGTTGTTATTATTTGAGAAAAGTTGTAAAAATTAGTTGTGTACAGATTATCATTCATATAAAAGGTAAAATAAAACTAATACTTTATTTTAGGCGTTTTTAATTACTCTAGATTTAGATTTTGATCAATAAATTAATTTTAAATATTCATTAAATATGTTTGGCAGAACGTATATTTTGCTCGTGCCTTATTGCGTTACGATGTGACAGCTATTCGCACATGCGCAGTAGATATGCCCGAGGAACTATTAGTTAATTTGTGGATATGCTGAACGCGCTTGAATAAGCCCGCTAATTTATTTATTTCCTCGCACAATGCATAGTAAAATGTTGTATGATACACGTACGTAAGATGATTTCCGACTCGTGTCGATTTATCCACTCACTCGCTTCGCTCGCTCGTGAATAAAAATGCCACTCATCGGAAATCACCTACCTTCCGCACTTGTAGCATAAATAACTATTTTCAAATTAAAATCCCCGAACCAATTAGTGATAAAAAAACAAATTAAAGAGTGTTCTTTTTTCAAACATAACAAATTCTATAAATATTTTTGACGTCACCGTATTAGAAAACAAATTTAAAAAAAAAACATTCCTCCGGTTTCTTAATGTGACGTTAACAAGTTATCAAACTCCACTTTAGCGCTAAAGTTTGTTAAATTTGCATTATAAAGTGGAGTATGACAAGTTCCGAATCCTTAATTCAGAAAGTGGAGCTAAGGCTCTAATCATGCTCTAATTAGTATAATATATTGTTTCTATAAACAAACTATTTCTTAAAATTAAAAAGAAATATTTCAGCCATTCGGTATTTATAACTTACTAGTAACGTCGGGGAAATTAAATCAGACGCTCCGTGTACAAATATCAATATTGCAGTAGCGTGGTTAAACTGAAACAAAGGCTCTAAAGCGGTTTGGCAGGCACATTATTTTTATTTATAAACTGTACTGTAGATTGGTACTAGTGCGACTAATTAGCTGGATAGTGTGGTGACCTTCATATTGTGCTGCTACCCTTAAATATTTTGCATCAATTGTTCCATCCTGAATCTAACCTAAAAAGTCAAACGGAACTGGGTGGAACACCAACGTGGTGACCGAGTGGCATCCAAGGACTAGAAGAAGAAGTGTTGGTTGTGTAGCGGTGAATTGTGCAGAAAATATTGTTTCAATCGAGGGTCGGTGGGAAAGAGGCTCACACAGGAACGTAGGGATTGGCAATTTGGCACATGAAACGAGAGGCATAAGCTGCTGGACATAAACTAGTACTTTGAATGTTCATTAATCAATCAAGCCTCTAAACAGATTTGGATTTAATTTGTAATACAGTTAAACTATGACCTGAATTAGGTCATGGTATACTTTTGTTCACACGGCCGAAAGAAAATAGGTCATAGTATTCTATGTAAGTATGGATTAAATCATGTAAATCATTGGCATTCAGTTTTATAAATAAATTAAAAAAAAAACGGTTAGACAACTTTGATAGCTGTTGCTCTTTACAACAAAGTCAGACTGGAGAACTTTTCAGCCCCAAAGTTTGTGCAATGTAGACTTCATACGTTATACTGACGTAACTCTGACTAAGGCCTTGTCTAGAGTGAACGCGCGATGACTAAAGCGGGTGCGGTGGTGGACGCGATTTATTATCTAGATTCTAGATAGAGCCTCATGTTAGTGCTCGTTCACACAGAGGTCCGTTTAACAGGTCCGCTTTAAGGTGTACGCATTTATTCGGCACTGACGTATGTAGTTGCATGAGTGAGTTCAAACACATGACAGTATGCCAGATCCAGTAAAAAAATACCGATCCGACAAAATATACAGCAGACCGTTTTTGAGGTCCGCTTTATCGTTTACGTTTTTATTCGGCATTGGCGTAGGTAGTTGTATGATCAAGTTCACACACACAACAGTAGCACTATTCTGTAACAATCTCACCGTGATGACTTAGGGAAAGTGAGCTGTCAATCCCTAGCATCTGACATACTCCCTACATCATCACGACGCTTTCGTAAATATACTGGCACTTGTATAGAGCATTATGTGACAACAGTGCATCGTGAGTTGTTGAAGCGAGCAGTAGAAGCTAAACGTGTGTCCTCGTGGTAAAACAAAAGACGATCGCGCTAGTCCACCATAGGCACTAGATAACCATAACCTCAATTTGTACGCAAATGGCGGTTTAACATATTTGATACTTTGCGCCCGCCTGAGAACTAGCGTTGAAAATAACATGTAAAATACAATGTATCTTTCAAACGCACCTGTATATTCAATCAAATACAGAAACTTTCCTTACAGATCTTTGGTTAAATATTTCGTAAGTTTAAGTTTTTTAAATGTATTTTCCGCATATTAGATTAAGATCGCACTTTGAGGGTAAATGTTCAATGTTGAACACAATAATGTTCAATTACTATTAATAAGCAAGATTGTTCCCTTTTGTTATTAAATTTTAAAAATATACAGTATAAAACAACGTATCCGTGTATTTGTTGTTGTTCAAAAGAAAATTTTTAGGGAAGATACAAAGATTCGAAAAAAAAAATGTATCATTCGCAATTATCAAAGCTACTTAGCACTCGTGCAAGCTCTGCTGTTCCTCACCCTGCCCAATGCCTAACTGTTCCGTACACTGTCGCATAACTTATGACTCACACGTAACCTTTGCCCGCTAAGTTAGTATGGTAGTCACTCTATGTGTAGCAAAAGGTTGTGATAGTGAGGCCGTTTTTTAGTAACTAGCTTTTCGCTTCGCTCTCGTATCCTTCCATTATATAAAGTAGCCGAGATAAAATTCAATGATAGTGTAGCTTTTTGCCAGAGTATTTTCGTTATAATCCTAGAAACATATTACCATTTAAAAACAAACTGTTTCACCTTTTCACAAGCTTTTATTTAACTTGTAATGTATGTATGTAAGTATGAAACGGTTAAGATGAAATTTTGCATAGAAGTTTACTTTGGATGACAATGCATGGTTAGCTAAGTGACCTCATTCTAAATCCAATATGGCCGACGGCCCAAGATGGTGGGCTAGTTATTTTTTTTACACTGCCATGATATGGGTATCAAATAAAAGGGTTTGCTGAGAAGAATACGAAAAAAGCTTGTTTTCAAAAAGATTTTCTTATAAATAATTTATTACAATATCAGTTTAGATTACTTTCGACGAAAGTTCCTTACATTTCAACACCACATTTTTTTTTCAACCACAAGTTAACAAGAAACTACACGCACACATACTAGTAGTAAAAACAACCATGTCTAGGTTCAAACCAACGTCGTCCTAAACTTGTACGAGCCTGTACCACTAGGTCCACCATGCAGCTTGATATATAAGTAGGTAAATATTTAATGCGGTAATGGTTGGTAACACATGAGCAACACAACTGTTTACTTAAAGAAATGTATAACTTGTATCACAAGAACAGAATATTAGGCCTTTCAAATGAAATGCCGAATCCCAATAATGCAATTAACGCTTGGCGGTCTTAAAGCTCATTAGCAATAAATCCAAAATGTATTTTTGGATTTATTGCTAATGAGCTAGTGGGTACTTCCACTTCCTAATAACCCTAAAGAAAATCCAATAAATCAAAAATAACCTCCTCATTATAACCAAAAGTTCACTGGAAATTGTGGAGAAGAAAATTGTGTAGCAAGATTTATTAGAAGTAAAGTCTCTGGCTGGTAGACAAGTTGACAGCTAATAACAAGTGGGGTATTCGTTCCGGATTAGGCCCCCCCATGTCCCATATTGTATTGTTACGAGGTATTATTGAGAATCGGGTCATTCTCATAGATTTATGTAGTAAAGATGCGGCCGTCCGAATGTTTCCTTATACGCGATGACCTGCATTATCATTCAGAGAGCTATCAAGTAAAAAAATATCATTTTTAGTCTCCAGTGGTAGGTAATTGAATAAGCAGGTCTATGCGCCATGATCGGGTAAAAAATATATTTTAAAGTCTCAGAATTTCACATAAAATCGATACCACATCACATCACATCACAGCCTATTAATGTTTCCACTGCTGGGACAGAGGCCTCCTCTCTGTGAGAGGGAATGGGCCGTAATCCAAAACACGAGCCCAGTGCGGGATGGTGGATGTCACATGTCTTCGATTTTTTGGTTCTAGGACATACCCGTTTCCTCACGATGTTTTCCTTCTCCGTTTTGAGATCAGTGGCGATGAAATAATTGACACAAAGTAAAGCGCCTGCCTGGGCTCGAACACACGACCTACAACTTGTAAGTCGCGGCCGATACCACTGGGCCACCACTGCTCTTATAAACACAAACTCTGGGACACCACATAGATTTATATAATAATGCGGCCGTCCGAACGTTTGCTTATACGTGTACACCATACGAGTACAAGAAATACGGTATTGTTAATATCTCAAGCACGCAACCGCTGCCTAAGATAATCAACCACGTAGCGACTTCACTTCGGTCTAGAATGACCTCTGAAGGACCAGATTGAGACGTCAAAAACCGTGCGGTTCGCCCGACCCTTATTATGTACATAAGTTAATAGCCATTCTAATTTTAGACAAACAAAAAAAACCTGACCCTGTGTGTAAGTGAAAAATTTTCTAATAACATCACACTTAATGTTATGAACAATGATATGAACATGAAGTTTGTGAGTGTGTTTGTATGTTTGTTACTCTTTCACGCAAAAACTACTGAACGGATCTGGATGAAATTTGGCACAGAGATAATTTATAGTCTGGAATATCACATAGGATACGATAGATCGAGTAAGTGGCAGATGTATACAAGTCAGATACATCTGGCCCTTACTCGATCTCAAAATAACCTTACTCTAAGAGCTTGTGGTTACCCCCCAGGTATATGTAACCATACAGTGAGCGTTGTGTGTGTGTGTGAGTGGTGGCCCAGTGCCAATGGCCGCGGCTTATAAGTTGTAAGTCGTAGATTCGAACCCAGGCACCTGCCTGGGTTCGAATCTACGACTTACACCTCACTATAACCAGGATAACATCTTGGTATGCTGATGACCTTGAGCTGCCGCAGGTTTACGATCCAGCTTCTCCACTGAGCTGCTAGGTCAGCATCTAATGGCTGGTCCCAATCGACGCCTCGCCTCCAAGATTCTTGCAATATTTGTTTTGCTCGAATCGTAACAGGTGAGGTGAGTCCTAGCGGGTCGTATAACGACTTAACGATTTTGAGAGCCTCTCTTTTTGTAGGGGCCTCCTTTTCTAAAATTCCTGGCGGCAGTCTCGCAAACTGGGTTTACTCTGGGTTTACACAAAGTAAAGCACCTGCTTTACTTTGTGTAAATTATTTCATCACCACTGCTTTAAAAACGGTCAAGGAAAACATCGTGAGGAAACCGGCATGTCTAAGGACCAAAAATTCGAAGCCATGAGACATCCACCAACCCGATCTTGGCCCGCCTGCGGGATTACAGCCTATTCCCTCTAACAGAGAGGAGGCCTGTGTCCCAGCAGTGGGAACATTAAAAGGCTTATGATGATGACAGTGTGCGCTTCATTGATATCATACGATTAAACATCGTCAGAAAGCTTCCTAACTCCTAGTCATTATTATCATTTCAGCCTCGAAGTCTACTGCTTCAGACTGCTTGATATAGGGCCTCCCCAAGCGCTGCCATATCCACTAGACCTAGACTAGACCGCAACTTTTTCCCCAACTCTTTTCAGATTTTGATCATCACACCAGCTAGCCAAATCAATAGAATTCCATTTATACCTCACTTAACCTTTACCACGTGACTATTTGTCGTTTATGGACATGGCCATATCTCAACAGAGAGGGCATTACAAGTAATATATCAAAGTTCCAGATAAAAAACTGTCATTTTTCCGTACAAACCGTCACAAAAGTATTTTTATTCCGCTATTAAACGTAGATATCTGGTGTATTCCCTTGTTTTATACGTAAACCAACAGATGGCCATTTATACGTGCAATAAAATATGCATATCTTAGAATTGATAAAAATTATGGGACTTGGATGTTGCTTTTATCTTATTGCGCGTGTTTAAGGCTCGATTCACTCGAATAAATTCCATCTTGAATACACACCGAACTAAAAACTAGTTTTAAACTAGTTTTACTTGCAACGACTTGGTGTGAAATGTGAGATAACGAGCAAAAACCAATTATTTGAGCTAGTAGTTGCTCGTTGTGCCGATAGATGGCGGTGTTTAGTTTTGGTCGAATCCTGTATCGCGGTGTTATGATTCTCCGACGATTAGCTAGGGTCATTAGGTAAGTCTTACTCTCAGTGTGTTTTAATACATATGAAGAAGTTATGATTGTTTTATTTAGTGATGGGATTGTTTTGTTTGGTGACAAATTTTCTGGATTCTGACTCTCCGTAAAGGCTGCCAAAGGTGGTCACGCACATACTGACCTCGGCAAGCTTAACATTTAAGATCGACCTGCGAGACCGTTATTATTTAGCCACAAGCAAACACCATAGGAAAATAAATATCAAAATAATATGTGTACTGTGCACTTGGTTGGTGCTGTAAAGTCACTCTGACGTTCGAGAGGAGGTTCCTCATGTGACGTAAGTGTACACTAAGAAAGGATTTTTGGCAATTCCACTTCTGAGGGGGTAAAAAGGGGGTTGAAAGTTTGTATGAAATTTCTACAGTTTGTCAGTTGGACACGTGAAATTTTAGGTTTACGCTGTTGGTTGATAATACGAATTTAAACATTTATTGGTTTTTAGAAATTCTACCCCTGAGGAGATAAAATAGGAGTTGAAACTTTATGTGACATTTCTTCGGTTTGGAAGGTAAAACATCTGAAATTGTTGGTTTTCGCTCTTGGTTAGTAAAAAACCAATGAGTTTTCGTTTTAATATCGGTAATTCTACCCTAAAGGAAGTAAAAAGGAGGTTGAAAGTTTCCTTGTATAAAAATTCTACAGTTTGTAAGTTGGACACCTGAACTTTTAGATTTATTAGTTACTTATACATAGTTATATACTTAGTTGATAAAAAGAAAAGTATTCATGTTTTTACCCGACTGCCGAAGGAGGGTAATGTGTTTATCAGTCTATGTATGTATGTATGTTTGTTCCTATGTTATGTGGCGCTCCAGAGACCAAACGCGTTGGCCGATTTTGATGATTCATACGTCAATCAATTCTTCTTAACCCTGCGAGTGTCATAGGCTACATTAAAATTGGCCAATAGAAAAATTTCGGATTTTGGGTGCCATATTGTGGGGGCCCAAATTTTTTTTTGCTTCCAAACCCACCGTGTGTGGTATCAAAATAAAGGGTTTTAAGAGGAGATTTCAAAAATATAAAACACTTATATGTTTAAATGTATCTAATTCGAAAAAAACTTAACTAAAAAGTCATAAATAAAAAAAGTTAAATCAAAAAATCAAAAAACGCGAATGCTTCAAAAGCGAACTAAAAAGTCGTAAACAAGGAAAAAATCATGCTGTGCAGGCGGAGGATACACCAGATTTTGGTCCGCCCGCCAGCCCGCGAATATGTATCCTCCGACTGCACAGCATGACTTTTTCCTTGTTTATGTTTATTTCTTAATATGACTTTTTTTTTATTGGATTTTGGTAATTCTTTCCCCAAGGAGGTGAAAAGGTGGAAATTTGTTGGGCTTATATATTTGGAACTTGGCATAAATACTAACCTAAGTAAATAATAAAGGTTTTCATTATTAGTTTTTCAATACTAGTGCATACAGGGATAATCGTCGGTTGGTGTCACATTTCTTGATACATGCCTAACAAGGCCTCTGCAAGTTGACTTCGGCCCCTCGCACGCCTTTCAGAGGACCGGGACCTCAGGGTCCCGAGATTGTCAAAAAAAGAATGGTGATACAAGTGAAGTCATGAACAAAATCTAGTATAAATTATCACCCAGTTCGTCATCCACCTACATTACTATTAGTCTCTGCCTCGTGCCGGGATGTCAAGGCTTTTTCATTAATGTTGTATGAAACTATAATTTAGTGATTAAAAGCCTCGATTAAAGTAAGTATACCTTTGGTTAACACTTTGGCTACCAAATCACACACGATCTAGAAGTTTAAAACTAACTTTGTAATTAAAGTAAATTGATCGACAGTAAATTGTTAAAATAAACAATAACTTGGTTTTTAGGGTTCTGTAGTCAACAAGGAACCCTTATAGTTTCGCCATGTCCGTCTCTCCGTTCGTCTGCAGCTTAGCTCAGAGACTCTTCGTACTAGAAATCTGTAGGCATGGCTTTACAATCACGCCTACAAAGTGATAAACATAATAAGGGTCCTACACTACACGTTCACTACACGTAAAGTGGGGATGTACTTTTTTCTAATACCCCCCATGGTGAGGGCTATCGTTGGATAGGCCATTCAAAAATATTACGGGTCTGTGAAAACCATTTTTCTATTTAGGGATCCGCTTGCGTATAATTAAGCTACAAATGGCAAAATTTGTTACCACCCCGCCAGCTAAATGATATGTGACAAATTCACGGCAGTAGTATTACAGTGGTGTATAACGAAATTAAAAGAAAAACTATAACAGTAATAGTATATATATATATAATAATAGCAATAGTAATCATTACAAGTATACGTGTAATAGTTGACCAACTTACAAAATTTACTTGGAAAAGTAAAAATGTTGTATATTGTTGTATATAGGACAGCAGTTTTCGAACGGCAAAGTTAATTTTGTCCCTTTGTTAGAGCAATGTTCGGTGCTTTCATTGTTTACGAACGTTAGTAATGTCACCCATTTATTTTAGTGAATGCAGCTGTTTATACGGAACCCTCTTTGCGCGACTCAGACTCGCACTTGGCCGGTTTTTTCCCTTTATTAATAAAACTGATAAACTATTAACGTAATACGTTTAAGGTCAGAAAGGAGTAAATTAATTAAATATTATGACGTACTTGGAATTTTAGAAATATTACAAGTACTATTTATCACATTAAAAAATTTCTTCACCATCGATCTCCACCTTGCATATTCAGCCATTCTCTTTCATTCTCTCACTCACTCAATTCTTCATCTACGTTCACCCATTCCTTTTAAAATTCATTAATTTCCAGTCCCTTATAATAAGTTGCGGAATCACATTCGAATTTCGAATCAATTTTGCAACAATCCTTCTAGTATGAACGTAACTACCAAATGTAGCGTATTCCTGTCATCTCTCTTTGTACATTGTAAATGTGTGTTACGGTCGGGTGACCTCACTCTTATTGGACGGTTCGATTTCATGCCCTTGCAGGATAACTGCAAAAGTGACCTTATAGATCTCACGCAATTTATTTTATTCTATACAAATTACTTCTAGACGAAAGAGCTGCATAAAACTTCTAGTACCTAAGTATATTATGTACCATCAACTCAATAATGCGTGAAAGAAAAGTTCGAGAAATAAAGGCAAGAACAGCGAAATGATTTAGACCAGATTTTGTTTTCAAGAGGTTTCTTTTATCACTTAGTGACTTTTCACTCACGAGTTAGGCACTTTCATTTCTAAAGCCTAGATTTCTAGAACCCTAGATCCTATTAGAGCGCATTAGTGATGATCGCTACTCTGCAAATGCTCCATTATTTTTAATTTGCTTTCCTCAGTACGGGTATTATTTTAATTGAAGTTATTAAAGGGCATTGTGATCCGCAGTTTAGGTAATTACATAGTGACCCTACAAAACCGAATGCGTAATATTACTTAGTTTAGGGTTTAAGAAAAGCGAGTCAAACACTATAGGCTTAAGCGGATAAACCAGAGCTCTTTAATATTAAGCTTGAATCTCTATGAAATAATTTATAAAGGCTTTTTGTTGTATTATTGTGAAGAATATAACAAGTTGACTAACAACCCTTTGTCAAACTTGTACCTTATTTTCCAACTGACTGACTCCTTAGCAACTCAAAAATGGTTTTGTTAAATCATTTTCAGTTTAAATTTGGAGCTTACCGAAAATAATTTTCAACACTGAAGGCAGAAACAATAGTATCGTATATTTAAGCCTAACGTGAGGCCACAAATTAGACGTCAATCGAAAACAACAACGCGCCAGTGTTGATTCAAGCACGTGTGGTATTCAAAATACGAAGTCATTATATTTCTATAAGCGTAAACACTTCCCCGCTGCCTCGCTTAACTTGAGGCCACAGGCCACCAGAATATAATACAGAAAGTGGCCTTTGTTTTACAAAACAAAACCCGACATCAATAAAGGTTTACATAATATGTTTATTGTTATTGCTACATAACAATTCGTGCAGATGTGATGGGATTCTTTGGCCTTTGCATACATTTTGTATGAGAGTTTTGCACTGAAATTGCTGCAGGCAACCACGTTGCGCAGCGAATAGGAAGCAGCTGAGGCCTCTCGTTGTAATTTATGTTATGGTGCTCAAAATAAAGGCGATATTAGTGTTAGTGGAATATTACTTTACCATTTTAAGTTTATATTATTTGTTGTATTCAGAGCTAGCAGTGAAGCGAAACAGTATTTCATGATCTTTGCTTCATTTGAGGGAATTAATGGAATCCCAACTACAAAGCTTTGGCTTTTCCTTTCAATCATATGTCACAATATGTTTTCCTGTTATTACTTGAAATTGACTTTAAGTGTACTTATAAGAACCCTTCAGTAAGATTTTCCTTTCTTATGAATTTATTTATTTGATCATTTTCCCCATTGTTGCCTACGTGGTGTTTTTTACATGTTTTCCTCAAACATACCCGTTAGCTTCCGAAATTAATGTTAATATCAGGCGAAATTATGTAAATATCATATTTTGTACAAAACATGATCAATAACTGTTGTGTTTATTATTCTGGTAGCCATTCCTCGGGATGACTACTCTAGTATTCAGTGCTTTGTACGCAATTCGTTTGGGATCGTGCTGCGGTCGTGTGTGTCCGTGAACCTTCGGGAATTATCGGCAATCACGGAACAGGCAGGATGCGATTTTTTTACTCATACCTTCTATCTATCTAACTTGTTTTGTCCCACTGCTGGCAGAATACCTGCAACTAGTAACTAATAATATAAATAGGGTGCTAATTAAGGCAGCTTCTTTAAAATGTCATTCTCGTCTGCAAATATATTTAGTTGTCTAATTAATTAATAGGTCAGCGACAAACTTTTAGCGTCTAATAAATGGTTTATAAGCGACCATATATTGTAAAACAAGCTACTGTTAATATGACGCAACATGGTGATAATTCTTAAGCAACTAAATTTGTGATATGTCTACTCATTGCTAGCTTCTAATAAGTGTATCAACTTCATCTATAAAATAATATCAACGTACTCTAATTTCATAGAGTCACCTTTATTTTTATACTTTAGCATAAGTAATTGATGAGTGAATCTACTATATTTGAACATAAAATTTCCTTATTATTGTCATCAAATAATGGTCAATAAAAGCTATAATTTCATGTATTCGCCTATCTATTTATAATGTTACCATAAGTAATTGACTATTATACCTACCCAAATGAACATACAAAAAATAGGGTGGTATTTAATACTTTAACTGTAATTCCCCTTTTTTCAATCAAAATATTCGAAATTACTACCAAAAATACTGAATTGCACACTAAATTTGCTCATCAAATAAATGAATTATACTATACTGCTAGATCTTTAAAGCTTAACTGTTTTACTGAATAACTATCTGTTAACTAAAAGTAAATCTAATAATTCTTCGAGTGCAACAAAATATTTAAGTTTTAAGGGAGGGGGGGAAACGAAACAAAGTCGACGGAGCCCCGCTGCGCAGGGCTCCTATTTCTGTCTGCAGGGTCTAAAGTAACCTAACATGAAGGAGATGACGGGAGCTGAGTTCGCTCGCTTTGCTCGCTCACTTCAGCTCCCGTCATCTCCTTCGAACCTAACCTATCCGTGTCGGGGTGCCCTAAGCTCCCGAGCTCGCTTCGCTCGCTCTTGGACTAATTCACATTTATTTTATATTTAATTGAATAATTTGTGTGTTGCAAACTTTCACGAAAAAAGAATATGATTTATTAATTTAGTTGTTGAATGAAAAACTTTGATTGCTAATTTTGAGGCTGGAATTTGATTTTATTAGCAGACAGATGTTGAATCTCTAAAATATATAAAGTAGCTCACTTACAACATTAGTCGCTGAGTTATCAAATCAGAAGTAAATATATTTATCGGTAGCTCGGAGTCATATTAATTTACGCTCGTAAATTGACGCTGGTTTTTTGATATTCTGTTGGAGTAGTAAAGATGATGAATTAATATAATTGAAGCTGTTCTATTAACTCGTCGCCCACATATAAAAAAAGACGCTAGGTTGCAGGTGCTAAAGAAAACTTTTGTTGCCGCACATATAATTTCCCATATAAATATTGGATTTATATTCAAATCCAAATTAGGAAATTTCCAATTTATTAATTGGAATTTGTAACTGGAAATAGATCTCGATTTTATAGGTTTTCATGAAGGCAAGATTTTTTAACAAAGAGCTATGATGTTTTTGCCTAACACTGAAAATGACAATTCTATGAAACATTTCTGATCAATTTAGATGGCGTTTTAACTTCCAAAACAGAAAATTTATTGATACTGGAAATATAGACCATTATAGCGAATAACTATTTTTATTTAACAAACAGATCATTGCTATCAAACACGTGACAGTGAAAATAGATGTCAGCAAAAAAATAATAAAAATTGAATATTTATTATGTTTTTTGTTATGAGTAATTTTACTTTTTAATTCTTCTAATCCATTGGCGCAAAACAAAGAAAATCTATCGAACCAGAACTAAAGCCACCATAACAAAAGCGAAAATGTTCGGATATATAGATACTTTCAGAGATACGAAAACAAAAATTATTTTTTCTTCGATCGTTCCTAAATGTATTCTTCTTTATTATAATATTTACTCGAAATTAAGTTTAGATTGAGCAAAAAGAGATTTTTACAAAGGTATGAGTGACAAAGACAATCTAGTAAGCCACAAAAAAAATACGTCTGAAAATGTGCCACATTTACACCTATATGAGGAGTACCATGTGGAGTACCTACATGGTAGTTGTTAATGAGTAAGTAAGTAAGTAAGTAAAATTTTATTTGTTGAAACATGGTGTACATGAAACATTGCATGCAAGATAATAATGGGATACATAAAAGTTCTAACATGTTCAGCCGCATATCGTGGCGTACAAATTGGTAAGAAGAGATGGTGCATTAACCGCGATATTATTCATAAAAGTTACATTTCATCATTATTCATCAAACAAAATTACAATTTTCATTAAGCATAATTACAATTCAAGAAGCGTATCCTTCTTTAAACAATTCATTGTCGAAGTAGTATTTAAGGAAATGGTCAATGAAAATAATTATAAAAAAAAAACAATTCCAAATTACAATTATTCCAAAAATACAATATTTTATAATACAATGTCAAAAAATACAATAGATTACAATAACATGTCAAAAAAAATAATACAACATTGTCAACAAGAACATATCAAAAACGATGAAAATTGTCCTCTTTCATAAACTCAGCTATACTGTAATATGCTCTTTCAGTTAGTAAACTTTTCAATTTAGTTTTTAGAGCAGATATATTTAATGTTTTCCATGATTTGGGCAATTTATTAAAAATGGTTGGAGCCGTGCAAAAGATGCTTTTACTCACAAGAGTTGTTTTAGCGCGGTGAACACAGAATTTGAAATTATCACGTCTATTCCTAGGGACAGCATCAGACAAACGCTGAAATAAATGGGAATTTGATTTAATAAACATTACTGTTTCCAGGATATATAATGAAGGCAATGTCAATATTTTACGTTCTATAAAATAACATTTACAGCTGTCCGTTGTTTGCAGTCTAAACATCGATCTAATGCACCTTTTCTGTGCCCGAAACGCTATTTCACTGTCCTTGCTATTCCCCCAAAATAATGAGGCACCTATCTAATTGTGTGTTCCATAAATTGTTCACTCTGCACTAAGCTCCTTATCCAACTCGAATAATATAGTTAACATTGATATTTCCCATACGTAGTACAAATAGCTAAGCTAGACATATTCTCATTCTAAATTGGACATCGATTACGCTATCACCATGACAGGTCGATGGTTGCGACTATGCAAGTCCCTCCAATTTATAAAGGATAATAGGCGTCAATTTGAACCGAAGCTAGAGCTGGTAAATCTTACCTCGTTTTGATCCTATTCTTATGTCAACTATTCAAACGGTATTGTAGGGTTACCTATTATAATTCTAAGTAGCGTGAAATTGGATGTGTCGTTGGTATTATTTTGTAAAATATCATAGATCAGTGATCTATGTGATTGACCTATTAGAATAGGTGCCTGATAGTGATAATACAGGTCATACGTTTTACTACACATTTTCTTTATGGAGATTACTATATGAGTATCATCACGAAGGTTTAAGGAATTATTGTCTAATAACAACACTTTTTTTATACCCTCGATTTCTTAAGAAAGAATTTTAAGTTTAATCTTTGTCAAACCGTACCGTAACCGTAAACATAGGGACATTAGCCAGAAAATCTGTCAAAACTTAGCATTCAAGTAGAGTTTGATACGTTCTTAACTCCAAATAAATGGAGAAAATACTAATACCTCCTAATCAATACAAAAACCGGCTCTTAGTATTATGTTACCCAAAAGAGAATGGATCCTGAAATGATTTCTGTACTCTTATAATTGTAAATCAGTATTTACATAAACATCCACAAACGCATCAAAACTGTAAGCCACAACTTACAGGTTCAGGTAACACAATACAAACTAAGTAAATAATTACTAATCATCCTCCTTACTCTAAGCACGAAATTTGAAGCCTTTGGGGCATAAACTGGGAGCTTAACACACGCAGCAGAGGAAACTAACTAACATTAATTATATTTGATACCGCTAGGAGCTAAACATAATAAGTCAGAACTATTCTACAAGCTTTTATTTGACTTGACTAACAAGTCAAATCAAATAAAAGTTAGTATGTGTGGGTTGATTCTTGCAACTGAATTTTAAAACTGTTATCCCCAACTGAGTAAGCCAAAGTTTTCTTTACATGTTTAATTTGGGTGACAAGTAGAGACCGACTCTGATATAGCAAACACTTACAAATAATTGGTACTTATGAAAATAGTACCATCGAACTGATCTGATGATGAAGCCGGAAGGTGAACTCTATTAATAATTAAATAACTAAAATACTAAAACCTAAATACTATAAGTCGGTGTCGGAATATAAAAAACAATAGGTAACAAAGACACCGACTTCGATATATAAAGTAATTTTCGCCTTGTTGTGTTTTGCATTGGAAGTCGGTTTAATATTTTTTTATAATATAACACGAACTGTATAATCGAAAATATATTATTTTGGCCTTTGTGTCGCGAGTCGCTACGGAGAAGGTTGTTTATGTAATATGGATTAAAATAAAAACCCAGTAATCAATACAATAATGCTAAGCATTTACGTCACTATATGCCATGAAATGAATTGAATACTTAGTGTAAGATCTTTTAATTCTAAACCCAGGTTTTTGTGCAGATTGATATAGGTTTTATCAAAAACTCATACAGCATTTTAAGTAGTTTTAGGCATTTCACCCCAAAATAAATTATCTAGCTCTGACAATAGTTCTAAGGACCAATTGACTGTACAAGAGGCACATTGACTCCCAAAGAGCCTCTTAGCAGGACTGGATAGGGGTCAAAATAATAATTTAAGCACTGCATTCATAAAATAATGGGTTTAAGTGTGTGCACGCAGGTTTGACGATTTCCAGCCTCCCGAACAAGCCGGATTCCGTAAAGGCTTCAGCACCGTAGACCACATACATACGCTGCGGCAGGTTATACAGAAGACCGAAGAGTACAACCTACCTCTCTGTTTAGCGTTTGTGGACTGCGAGAAAGCCTTCGATTCGATCGAGACTTGGGCTGTACTGCAGTCTCTCCAACGGTGCCAAATTGACTACCGGTACATCGAAGTGTTGAAGTGTTTATACAAAAACGCCACAAAGTCAGTTCGACTCCAGGATCACACCTCAGAACCCGTCCTTCGGCAGCGAGGTGTGAGACAGGGAGACGTAATATCTCCGAAGCTCTTTACCGCTGCACTGGAGGATGTCTTCAAGGTTCTGGACTGGAGAGGGCTAGGCATCAACGCGGCAACGTCAATGGCGAGTACATCACTCACCTTCGGTTTGCCGACGATATAGTGGTTATGGCTGAGACCATGGAGGACCTCAGTACAATGCTCGATGATCTCAGTAGAGCTTCCGAAAGAGTGGGTCTTAGGATGAACATGGACAAAACTAAGTTGATGTTGAATGCCCATGTTACACCCACTCCTATCAAGATTGGAGACTCTACACTCGAAGTTGTGGGCGACTATGTGTACCTGGGACAAACGATCCAATTGGGTAGGGCCAACTTCGAGAAAGAGGTCAACCGTCGAATCCGACTCGGCTGGGCAGCGTTTGGGAAGTTGCGCGGTGTCTTCTCGTCCAACTTACCGCAGTGTCTCAAGACGAAAGTCTATGACAAGTGTGTGTTGCCAGTGATGACATATGGCTCTGAGACGTGGTCGCTTACAATGGGCCTTATCAGAAAGCTTACAGTCACTCAAAGGGCAATGGAGAGGGCTATGCTCGGAGTTTCCTTGCGTGATCGAATCAGAGACGTAGAGATCCGCAAGAGAACCAGGGTTACCGACATAGCCCGAAGAATTGCCAAACTTAAGTGGCAGTGGGCAGGGCACATTGCTCGCAGAACGGATGGCCGATGGGGCAGAAAAGTTCTGGAATGGCGACCGCGAACCGGAAGACGTTGCGTTGGAAGGCCTCCCACCAGGTGGACCGATGACCTGGTGAAGGTTGCGGGGATCCGCTGGTTGCGAGATGCACGGGACCGGTCAATGTGGCGATGCTTGGGGGAGGCCTATGTCCAGCAGTGGACGTCTTTCGGCTGATATGATGATATGATGAAGTGTGTGCGTGGGTCTTCGATTTATTTGAACCGATCTTCCCCTAGTAATTATTTAGATGGGGTATTCACAGGAGTTCGGGTCTAAGTGACCACAATTTTGCTAACCCGTATTTTAGTTAGTTCGTTTTCCGGTCGGAACATAATCAGAGGTAAGCCAATGTTTTCGGTAAGTCGAAACTCCCTAACCGTTAAGGGTTTGGTAAAGTAATTTTTGGCAAAATAAAAAATGGGGACACTTACCTACTTAATTTAATCGTTGTTGGTTTTTTAACGCTTTTTCTGAATTGTTTGTAATAGGTTTTAAAAAGTTATCTGTGGACGAACTGACCCATATTACAGAAAAGTATTTCTTTAATAGAAAGTTACACTCGGTCAACTATGTTTAGTAATTGTATGTAAATAAATGTAATAGTTCTTGTTTGTTTTTTAACGCATTTTGTAATTGTTGTATGTTTGTAATAATTGCATGTGAATTTTTGCCTTATAATTATTTCTGAATTTTAGGAAATGCAATAAAAACGTATGGGTTATAAACCCCTTATCTGGGATGTTTTTTTTAGATAAAATTAAATGTATATACCGACCTTAAATATTTATTACTAAAAGCCCGGACATATTGTATAAGCATGTATGACTTTCCATAGTAACGTAGCAATAGATAATTCCTCAAATTAATTAAGACTTAACTGGTAAAGAAAATAAACACATTTACGTTACAAAGTCTAGAATCTAGAAGTTAGTTAAATAAACAATTTAAGATATCCTGTTTCCACGTAGCTGCAGCAACACGAAAACTCACGGGTAACGAGGTGAAACTTGAAAATGTTTCTTTTTCACCCTCATTGAGCAGCTTGGTTGGGCTTAGGAAAAATATATCTCTATTTCTAGAGATGTTATTTCTCTTCGAACGAAGTGAGGATTTAAAGAACGCTTTTGGATCGTGGTTAATTTTCTGTGGTTTGTGAATATACCGAAAAACTCGTCTAGCGTGGTGAGGTTTAGAAGTTACTTTAAAATGCAGTCTATTTTATCTGATGCAATATCCTTTCACTTCTAGATATTCTGGTAAACGTAATAATATAAAATTAAAGAAAAGCCACAGCTAGGCTGTCTCACTGGTCTTGGTCACAAATGATACTGATGAGCGTCAGGTCCTGGGTATCAATTCCCGGGTTCATCAATATGTTAATAGGTTTCGCTGATAATGGTGAAGTAAAATATATTGTAAGGAAACCTGGACTTATAGTTCGATTATGATGGGATATTATTAATTGCACATCAAATAAATAATCACCTTTCTTTTTATTTCTATCTTTTATATACTTTTTTATATCAGAAATACTGACTGCACAGCAAATTAAGAGCGTATAACCGTTATACTCACACATATAACAAAATCAGTCCAAGAGCGAGTGAAGCGAGCTTGTGAGCTTAGGGCACCCCGACACAGATAGGTTAGGTTCGAAGGGGATGAAAGGAGCTGAAGTAAGCGAACTCAGCCTCCGTCATCTCCTTCATGTTAGGTTACTTTAGAACCTACAGATAGAAATAGGAGCCCTGCAATTTTTGCTAAAATAATAATATTTTGAATTCGCATTATTTTAAGACATTTTTTATTAATTTGCGTTTGAATACTACGCGTTTATTAAAAGTTTGCGCTCCATAAGTGTAATTGCTTCAAGGCGTTCCGGTGCTAGGATAAACGGATAAATAAATATTATGTTATTTGTTTTTAAATAGCTTTTCACTTCTTGATATTTGGTAAACGCAAACATGGAAATTGAAAGGTATGAAATATTGATCAGAGACTAGCTCCGGTTTACAGAAACAGAATGATAATCTGTCCTTATATTAAGCCTGACACGCTTAAAGGGTGACAACGATTATTCTAGGTTTATTTATTTATTTAACAATTTTTGTACACACACTACAAAGACAAGAAGAAGGAACAGAAAAATAGGTACAGAGGTGATGGGAAGAGATGATGGTGATGGATGGAGGTGGTGGTGATGGTGGTGGTGGAGGTGGTAGGTTTTCTTATAAACTCACAGTTTGTTTTTGAAAAATTCATAAAGACGCAGACGTCTTAGTAATTGAAGATTATGAAGGTTTTCCTTATTAAGTCGGGCT
This sequence comes from Orthosia gothica, assembly GCA_949775005.1. Taxonomy (NCBI): domain Eukaryota; kingdom Metazoa; phylum Arthropoda; class Insecta; order Lepidoptera; family Noctuidae; genus Orthosia; species Orthosia gothica. The sequence continues at coordinate 11,499,480 of OX459056.1, forward strand.
AACCTTGTGTTTAATAAGGAGTGGTAAAGGTCCTAAATAGTGTTAGCGTTAATATTGTTGAAAAACTCTTTATAAGCTTTGAAAGCCCGTAATTTCACATTTATGTTTAATAGCCGAACTGTTTGACGAATTCGAAAGGAAATTAAACCTAATACTTGGTTTTAGCATGAAGCAATTAATATTCTATGATAATATTTTAAACAGCGGTCGATCAATCGTAAAATATAGGAATGTTGGTTGAAGTAATACAAAAATAGAGTTAAATGAAGTGTCAGTCAGAAATAATGTTTAATTTTTCCAAAAACCTCTAAAACTGTCCTCATTCATACTAATTAAAAGTTAAATTATTTTTAAAACAAGTTTTTCATGGACGAAATGTAATATAGCTTGTCAATCTATTCAATGAGCCCCAACACGATGGTGTTATCTTGCCTGGTTGAGACTAGACTATGGCCACCTTCCGGCTCCATCATGAGACTAGCTCCATAGTACCATATTATATCAATGTATCCCAAGTTACATTGGTACGCCAAGTTTCAGCTTAATTGGATGCTAGGAAGTGCTTGAAAAATGGACCGCAGGGGCCGCAGGGGAGGAGGAGTGTCAGTATAGCTTTAGCCGCTCTTCCTATCCCCTGCGGCCAAAAAATGGTAGGTGGCGGGGCCATTGACCTTGACCTGTCACAAGGGGACCAAGGATGGATCTGTGATGCACTCCCCAGAGGAAGGTCCGGTAACGGACAGCCGCGGCACCTCGCGGCGAGGGCTAACGCGTGCCCGTGTTCCCACCATAAGAGGCACAGAAGGACACCGTGGAGTTTTAGTGGGTTGGAGTCCCACATAACTGCGCTATCTCCCCATGGTAGCGACTGCGCTGCGTGACCATGCATTCTGATACATGAGCATTGATTATCAAACTGGTACTTCGCAGAATTAGTCCAGCTTTGCAGCACAGCCTGCCGTGCTTATCTCATCACGTAACCTCTAAGCTCGGGATCGTCTTGCTAAACTATAGCTATACAACCTTCATTGTATAGGCCTATTAACAGTGGCTAACGATTTTATTCTGTACAAACAACGTCGTCTTTTTTAATAAGCGTGGCTGTATTTCAGTTTGAACCTGTAAATATAAATGTACACTGTATTTACAGGCTCATAACACATTTCATCTTTATATTAATTTAATAGAAGACAAGCCTATTGCCATCCATGCTACTATACTGGTTATGGTACCATCATGTGTAAGAAAGCGGCTTCCTTACTGCAACGCTTGCGTAGCACTTGGAACGGCATCCTGAAAATAATTGTTGGCAGAGTCGACTGCCCCATCCAAAGACACTAGGTTAAAATAAGTATAGGTTTATTTTAAATCGAATTATGTACTCATAATACTAACATAGCATTTAAACACAATCTGTTACTAAGCACTAACATCTTATCGACTGTTATAGGTCTGAAATAAAGTTTTTTTATGGTATATTTAGAAACCAATCTCATTTTTAGCAACCTGGGATCCGAACTTAGGAGACACATGGTCAGCAAAAAAGCTAGCAACCGCTAGCCAAAACTCAAGTACTAATAAAGACAACGATTAAAATCAACAATAATCAATAAATATCAATAACCTTTATAGTCACAAAATCGGCATATAACAGGCTAATCTCTTGAATACGCTTCGCAGAATTCGTGCTAATCCTATCACGTAACCTCTAAGTTCGGGATCATCTTGCTGAACTATATATAAACAACCTTCACCGTTATTAGTAGTAGCTAGATTTGAGTGATCATGGTCGAATCTAGGCTGCCGTAAAGTCTTCGCATTAAAATTAATTTCTAGTAGTTAAGGTCTTTTTGAATGATAACAGAGCTTAGATTTGTTTGGCAATATACGGTTTTAGACTGTTGTGAAATCAATAAGTAGTATCTTTGTGAAGGACCGTAGCTGTGTTTTGGTTGGATATTTTGTGTATCTATAGGCATATTTTGAGAGAGACATTTGATCTTATCATATGCCTGAGTTGGCAATGCACTTGCGAATGCCTCTACATAAATAAGCTCATTTTCTTGTGTAGGATTCCAGATGATCATAGGTGGCAGTAAATACTAACTGACTTAGTCCTATTAAGTGTACTGCAATTTGCATTTTTGCCATACAATTTCTTCCCTTCATAAACAAAAACAGAATGTTTATGTGATTGATTTTAATTTAGACTGTTGGAATGCCATTCACTGCCTCAGGCAAATTATCACTCTTGATTGTTATGTAAGGCAATTAATTAAACATGACTTAATTTACATACTCATGACTTTTACCCATAGGGGCAAGCAGAAACTACAAAACTAAATTTAATGGATATGTTTGTATAGGTATATTCTTGAGTTAAATGTCATAGAGCAAATGTTTAATCAGGTTACTTAATAATAATGCCCGGGCAAAATGTATCAATATCATAGTAATAGATGCGTAACTGCTGGGCAATTCAAAATTATGGTACATTAGTATGGTTTTTATTTTAAATATTCGAATATCTGCGAAAAAATGTTCACAGGGAAATTTTATTACTTGGTCAGTACGGTTATACAATCGGTTAGCATAAAATAAAATTTGTAAGCGGTGTCGCTCTACTTTCATTAACGAACTCGTCCAAGAGCGAGCGAATCGAGCTTGGGAACTTAGGACTCCCGACACGAATTCCTTCATGTTAGGTTACTTTAGACCCTGCAGAAAGAAACAGGAGACCCGCGCAGCGGGGTTCTGTCATCTATGTTAAAGTAATCATACATACCTACCAAACTAATTTTTAATATTTAATGTATAAATTATATCTATTACTTGTTTTTCTCTTTTCAGTTAATTCATTTTTAGCAGACGGGTTTTTTGTTCTTATAATAATTCATTTTTACAAAATTGCCTTCTCATAATGGGCATTTTCAATTTATTTGGGCATTATGAATAATATCATATTAATCACTTGGTCCAGAACATAATATATTGGTACGTTCTACTCAGAATACACTTACCATGTACTCGTACCTATTTACTTAAACAGATAACTTAATCCCGGTGTAGGTAATGCTAAAGTTACTTCACCAACAATTTGGTGTTTCGAACTTCCTCAACTGGCGTTGCAAATCTTACAGTCAACTCTTAGTGGTCATTGAGAACCAGTACTTGAGAGTTTGTACCTACCTAGCTTAGATGCAATACTCAGTGTGCCTGTGACTCGGTACATCATCCTGTACTTCGAAGAGTAGGTATTTTGAATTATAATTAAGTGACCACAACAATGCTTATTTTGTTTGGATTTTAATTCTTCAGATGAACACTCCTGTGTGATAATTGCGGATAGGGTAAGTACTAGTACCTCGATACAATATTTTTAGACTTTGGATATTTCTAATGTTCTTACAAAATTGCTGACATTTACTTATAACTACTACATGAAAGGAGCCTCCCTTAGTGGCGTTAATCTTAATCATTCTGCGATTTCGAATGCCCAGCGTACTCTGGATAGCTAACACTCGGTAACGCAGAGTCTAGCTGACTAATCCTGTGACCAGGATAGTGAGTTACTGGTTGAGTTGAGAGGCTCTCGTCAGAGCCATAACCAACGGCCTTTCTTAGGGTCAAATAAAAAAAACGAGGCCAACAACTAATTTAACCTACTATTGTTTAGCTAAACAAACTGAAGAGAATCACGCCTGACTCAGTAATTAATTTTTTCGACATTGCTCCACAGCACAAAACTTAGTTGCAGTTGCAGTTTTATTTAAAGCTAGCACAAAACCGTTCTACTTTACTCCGGCATCGATCTACGCTCTTGGCTCGATCAAGCACACATCTTGAGCAACTAGGAAAATACTCTGGAAGTTGAAGCATGGAGCCGCTGAGATAAGAGCTATTTGGTCTCACACGGGGTTTTCATTTTTCATTATTGTTTTTTTTAATATCGTGTCTCCTGTGCGGGTCACGAATAAATATATTTTCTTTCATTCAATCGAGGTAATAAAACGAACTATTACTTATAGAAACTAGCATAGATTATTACTTGTTTATTCTGTGTTACATATAAAATAATATTTACAATTCTAAATAACAACGTTCCTTGAAAGACAAAAGGCAATATCAAAAGTGGCCTTCTATCAACGAAATGGAAAGCATCACGATTTAAAAAAGTTAAAAATATCTATGGGAATGTCAACCGCTATTTAAATGACACATGATTACATTTTTTTATTTCGACCATCGCCATCTCGGATAAAATGAAACTTTTGTCCTAGAGCCTCTGAACACCATATTCAAGTACACTGAACACATTCTGGACATAAACTATGCCTATAAGCCGCGCGCAGAAAGTTTGCCGATGATGTTATGACGTCAGAGTGACGTTCGGTGAATAAACGAGGTGAACGCGGACCGCCGCACACATATGTATGAGGGAGGAGTCATCGGCAAACTTTCTACGCCCGGTTTATACTTATAATTAACAACACAAAATCAATTAATTTAGCACTAGTGCAGAAACAATAAATGACCAGAGATAATTTTACCAAAGCCATCAAGAATATCAAAGGATATAAAATCTGAATCGTTTTTATAAAATCACAGAACTCTGCCCATCCCTTCAAAATACATCACTCTCAATCAGTAACTTCATTGAGTCGCACTCGCTTTAAAATGTCAACATAAAAAGCAACTCAATTGGATAATTCGGATCCGCCTTCATAAACCTAACGGCAGTCGTTATGTAAATAGATTTACGATTTATATAAGGAAGCGAGAAAAGCTGTAAAGTAGTAAAAAAACATTGAAAAAAGAATCGTAAAGCGGACAAATTGATTTTCTCTTTATATTTATGTGTTTAATTTTGGTGAGAAGACTTGTACGCACAAATCTTTTTATTAGGCGGGATTGGAGGTCTCGTACTGAAGTAAGAAGGTCTTAGTAGTAAATTCAGGAAGATATCGCTTTAGGTAAGCTAGGTAACAAGACGTGGGTAGTCACATCTTCGTCGCCTAAGGCTGTGATTAGAAATTGATTACGGTAACGTTAAACGCGCGGGATAGGATAATTTTCGATTCCGTACGTTTAATTTGAAGACGTTCTACGTTTAGTCTAGTTACTAAATATCTATATCGACACCGTCAGCGATTCAGAAGAGGTAGGTATAATTTTAAATTACATTTGCAGGCGTTGTATCAATTTTTGTGCTGGCTGGAGGAATATGTCTATCTAGACACGCGGTAGCGTGGCAAGCCAAGTTCAAGCAATCTATTAAACATATACACATGAAATCTAGTCAAGTCAAATCTTGAGCTACAATTTATCCTAAGTTATCTGCTTTATGTAAATAATTCGACTTTTCAAATTTAAGAAATTATATTTTAAAATAGCAAATATTGTTGTAGCAGAAAAAGCAAGAAATTATGTTTTTAAATTTATTTTGGAATGTTTATGTTCTTGTAAATAAATTTCAGGGTACAGAACTTGGCAGCCATTTAGATCTCAATTACTCGTATTTTGTCGGTGTAGTCAACGACCGCGCATATTCTTAGTTTTGAACTTAGCTCCCTTTTTCACATTTATGTTTTTGATGGGATTATATATTTCACAATTCGTTATGCCTAGTGCTTCAGTTTTCCTGTTTGTGCTGTTAATAAAACCACTCAAGAATGTGATATTACGTTGATGAAAACAGTCGTGAGAGCATTATATGGAACTAATTATCTCTAAAATAAATGAAAATTCAAAGCTGGTAAGCAACAACGCGGCTTTGTGATATAAAATCAAAATTGTAAAATTAGATTTTATTGGCCAGAAGCCAAGAGCATGTTTGAAGTTTATTACTTTTCCGAGTACAAAAATGCCTTAGAATCAGTGACTGGTATAATGGACGCGCGTTGAAGTCAACTGACGATAGGTCTCTTTTGCTCGTGACAATACCTTCGCTCCTTTTTTTTTTTTTTTTTTTTTAGCATGGAGAAATTCTCATGCACACTGCGCTACCACGAGGAGATAGTGCAGTTATGTGGGACTCTAACCCACTAAAACTCTACGGTGTCCTCCTGTGCCGCTTATGGCGGGAACACGGGAACGCGTTAGCATACATCCGCGAACCCGCCGCGGCTGTCTGTCTCCGGACCCTCCTCTGGGGTTTACCCCTTTCACCGGCGCACCAGAACACACAGTACGCCGTGACCACCCCGGGGACCAAACCAGCACATGGGTACCAGACAACCCCGTGTATGGCACCCTTGGTCCCCCTGTGACGGGTCAGGACAGTGGCCCCGCCACCTACCACTTTTCGGCCTCAGGGGATAGGGATAGCGGCCAACGCTATACCGACACTCCTTCTCCCCTGCGGCCCCACCGCGTCCGCCATCAGACGGTGGCGACCCCGTGCAGGCTGCGGAGGGTAGGGCGAGCGGCGCACCGTAATACCGGCACTCCTTGCCCGCCGCGGCCTCCGACCCTCAGCTGCGATGCCTTTCATACCACATCGCGGCCCGCCTCAGTTGCGATGTCGCCTAGGCAACACCGCAACCTACATGTTGGCCGCTACGTCGTCGGCTTATCGGCAAAAGCCCTGACGAGCGGCCCCTCCTCGGGTTCCTCTTGGCTTCACCGTGGTTGTCCAAGCCACGGCTACTGAGCCCCCCCGCCTCGACAATGCGGGAAACCACATGGGGGGACAATACCTTCGCTCCTGTGCCAACCTAATCCAGCATAAAACCACACATAGCGACAATGTCATTTACCCATCTCACAGGACAACCGACACTTTTTCTTCCAGTTCTTGGACGCCACACAGTCTTCTAGTAAATAATAGATAATAGTTGTCGTAGTTGGTTCGTACTTATAACTGGCGAATAGGGTAGTTGACAAAAAATATCTATTTAGTTCGTGCGTTAGATAACCTAAAAATAGGACACGTATTTTTCTTTTGCCAAGGAAACAAAAAAATACGACCATATAGTGCGTTGAAATATCGTGTGACGTAACGGTGGTCTACATTTTATACTGGCAAAGTGACGTCACAAGCCCCGACTCCTGAAATTTGATGCCCTTTATCTTTGCCAATATTTATTTATTTGATAAAGAAAAAAATACGGGTCCAATATTATTTGATAATCTCACTGACGGACTAAATAGAATTATCATTTTTCTACCCAGGAAACATCCCTATTGTGGGTGTACTATAGGTGTACCTCTACTTAGGTTTTTCGGGGATTATAGGCGTAATTTATACATCAAATTGTATGTAGTAACTCGTAATAATCTCTGCGACAGCAATAAACCAAGACAATAAAAAGTTCTAAGTATTTTTTCTCGCGCAAAATCTTTCGTGACACTTTTTACTGGATACCAAGAGAAATGTAAAGTTCAAAGATGTCGTTATGAGCCCCAAAAGTCTACTTGTATTCAAGTTGGCCGTAAGCCGCACCTGGTGTTAGGATTTACTTTGAATGTTGGTCGGAACTCAAGTTGACTGGTAGGGTAGCCAACTTGCTGGTACTTTTATCCGTCGTTGGTTTGATGAAGTTTTGGTTCCTTGTTTTAGATTAGGGTAGCTCGATAAAAGTGGCTTAATTCGATGAAGAGGTTATATTTTTGCATTAGTTCTTCACGTGGCTTAAGTCTCGTGGTCTACGTAATCCTACAGGAATTGGCATTATTTTGGTAACAAATGTAGCTCATGGCACTCCACTACCAGTGCAGCTATATTTATCAATTAAAGTTTTTTTTAAATCGGAACAGTGCTCCCAGAGATTTACTTAACCAGACATGTCGACCCATTACTGCCGACTGAGATAAAATTATTAACAAAACAATTTTAACTACCTCTTTGTATTATTGGTTTGTAGTTAATTGATTTAAGTAATTTTAACATGCTGCAAAAATGTTCTACAGTCAATCGTTTTACTTGCAAGAACATGATTAAAAATGTAATTATTTGTATGAATACATTCAAGATAAATGTAAAATCTTAATGACAGCACACGGGCATTTTCCCTCGAAAAGATAGCCAAAGAATTTAAATCCAGCCAGTAGTGTATGAAAACGTTTGTTTTGTATGTTTTTTGTGGTGTACAATAAAATATATAATAAATAATAATATATCACGAGTCATCATCTCCTAGCCTTTTCCCAATTGTTGTAGGGGTCGGCTTCCAGTCTTACCGGATTCAGCTGAGTACCAGTGTTTTACATGGAGCGAATGCCTATCTGACCTCCACAACCCAGTAAATGGGTAACACGGTACCCCTTGGCAAGACTGGTGTCAGATCGCAGGGTAACGACTGTCAAAGATCTTCAAATGACAGCCGGGACCAACGGCTTAACGTGCTTGCCGAGGCACGGAGGAAACTCGGCATGTTGAAATGGTCACCCATCCACGGACCGACCTTGGCAAGCGTTGCTTAACCTTGAAGATCGACCCGTGCGGCTGTTATTATTTAGCCACGAGCTCCTCTCGCGACGCAATTGTAAGTACTTCACGTGCCAAAAAACGGAGTAAAGTTACGATCAATGATCGTAATCTGAGCTTTTCATTTAGCATTATCGGCACCGGAAATCCACGAAATCTAGAAAAATGACTTTTTATGCTATATTGAGCTGTAAAGAATGTATAGAAACAGTTGGCCGAGGCTTTTCATTGGTAAGTAAATTTGTTTTTAAATTGTTTGTGAAAAAGTGGCACGCTTGATAATTATCATGTATCAATAATATATCACGAGTATTTCATCTTATTCAATTCATCAGTCCTCCACTTAGTCTGTTACTTCAATTTCCAAATACCTGTTCATTATTCTATGTAATACGAGCTTATTGTTGCTACCTACATTGTTGGTAATTGACAAACCGTCTGGGATTCATTATATTGCTAGTTATTAACTGTTGGTAAAGGCTTTCGTGGTACACGTGTATGTAGAGATACTATCAAACAGACAATTCTGCACAGTCGTGATATAGATATTATTATATAGAACTGAATTGCTTTATTATTGTGGTGTGCAGCCGTATAGGTTTTGGGTCGAAAACCTATATGATAGTTCCCTTTGACCTAGAATCATGAAAGTTGGCAAAAAGTAAGGTCTAAAAGCACAAATCAAGGAAAAATTTCAAACAATAAAAAAAACTTGAAAATTAAGGTAAATTTTGGTACTTACAAGTTTTCTCAAAAATCTAAATTTGCCCGTATCTTTAAAACTTAGCCACCTATTAAATAATACTAATTTTATTAAGGCATTATAATGGGTAGGTATGGAACCCTCGGCGCACGAGTTCGACTCGCACTTGTACGGTTTTTTTTTTGGGTTGACCGCGATCTGTCTGGATGCATGACTACTTTAAAACTCGCACGTTAAACAGTTTCAGAATAAATCATATTTAATGCTCTAAGGTTAGCCAAAGTTAAAAATAAATAATAATCCAACCTCTTTTTGAAAGGGTCCCGGATAAGTCTTAGGCTTAAGTCGTTAAGCCGTCCGAATCCTGTAAGGTCGCTCTAACTTGAGAAATATCTGACAATGGCTTTGGGCGTATCCGTAATGCTGAAAGAGGTATTCGAATGACTGACATGTTGTTAGTTTTGGAAAAGTAAAGCGTAATGTCAAACAGTAATTATAATTTAAAAAAAAACATTAAAGAATATTAGTTCCTAGATTTTGCCCGCGTCTTCACTCCCGTGATTTAACCCTGCTTTTTTCCGAATAAAATCGGATACCTATGTACTCAGTGATAGTTTGCTGTCGGTAAAAGAATACTCATATCACGAAAATTCTTTCCTAGTACTTCGAGAAAACCTTTTACAAACCTCTAACAAACATAACGGACCTTTTACAAACATATAAACTCACAAGCAAACAACGTCACCTCATATTGAGATGAAATTAGATATTCGCCAAGCTGACATTTCGGTTTTTTTTTGTAAAAAGTACTTTATTTGAAAACCATTTTGCATAACCCTTCATTGTTTGGTTACGCGATATCTACAAAAGTAATTCAATTAATTCACACCGCAGCGGAATTTTCGTGCGTCTGTTGATTTGACATCACAATGCAGAATTGTTAACAAACAAGCCAAGCAAGTGAACAAACACCGATTGAAAATGTATCGATGTAATGGATTTGGCTGGCTATAGCTTTTAGTAAAGTTAGTGATGCGTTGTTATTTAAACTGTATGTAAAAAAAACTTGATTCAAAAAATCAAAAAACCCGACTGCTTCAAAAGCGAACTAAAAAGTCGTAAACAAGGAAAAAATCATGCTGTGCAGGCGGAGGATACATATTCGCGGGCTGGCTGACCAAAATCTGGTGTATCCTCCGCCTGCACAGCATGATTTTTCCCTTGTTTACGACTTTTTAGTTCGCTTTTGAAGCAGTCGGGTTTTTTGATTTTTTGAATTAAGTTTTTTTATTTATAACTTATTAGTTAGTTTTTTTCGAATTAGATACATGTAAACATATAAGTGTTATATATTTTTGAAATCACATTTTAAAACCCTTTATTTTGATACCCCACACGATGGGTTTGGAAGAAAAAAAAAATTGGGCCCCCACAATATGGCACCCAAAATTCGCCATTTTTCTATTATCCAATTTTAATGTAGCCTATGACACTCGCAGGGTTAAGACGCATCGATTGACGTATGAATCATCAAAATCGGCCAACGCGTTTGGTCTCTGGAACGCCATATAGGAACAAACATACATACATACTTACAAACATACATACTTACATACATACATACATACTTACATACATACATATTCTGATAAACACATTACCTTCCTTCGGCAGTCGGGTAAAAAAATAAAAACGTCACAACCAGTCGCTTGCCATTTTAATATTTTGCCCAATATCACCAATTTACAGCAGAGGCATAGCGGCACTCAAAGTTAACAAAAATAGAAACACACATGCGCAGAACTCACACAAATAAATATTACATATTCATTGTCATAAGGCAGAAATAAAATGTTCTTCCGGGTTTATGCCTTCCTGGTACCCAGAGCGCAAAGTACTTTGAGGTATTGGCCGGCAACCAACTGAAAATGTAAAAACCCATTTATTTGGTGTCAGTCGTTTCTTGTCTCATGCAATATATAAGCACCTGTGGGTCGGTTTACTTAATGGTGTTCAGGGAAAACCTGTCGCTCCTTACATTATTGTCTCTATAAACTTTCTCTCACGGTTTCCTGCAGATCTTTTGCTGTTCTATTTATTCTGAGAAGAGGAAACGTAAAGCGAACTCCAGAATAAAAAACCAATGATTTGGAAACATGTGGTAGAACAGTCTTTTTTCACCACTGAATTTATATAAAAATATGGCTTTGGCTGTACCTACTAATATTACGCTGGCAAAATCCGGGACTCAAGGATAACAAATAAACTTACCTTTTACCGTTTTCTTCAACCAAAAAGAAATATTAGATCACAAAAATACCAGTTACTTTTGTCTTGTTCTACGATATAATCACAAAACAACATTACCGTGACATGGTCGCTCCGTTCATCATATTACGCCTTACAAAAACGCGAAAAAGTTCCTTAGGAAAGTAACATTATGGTACGTCACGGGAGAGTCGTAGTGATATCCAACTTTACCTGGGACTGTGGGCAACTTCTGCGTGATGTATGAGCCCCTGGTACGCGACCGTCATATATTTTTGTCTGAAATACTCAAGACTATTAATTTTACTGACTTTATAAGGCAGCAGTTATTATAATGACAGTTTCGGTCAGTTTCGGTTCGGTTACTTTAGATACGATTTCAGTTACAACTAGGTCGTTAATCAGTCGTTAGTCAGTTACAACAGATTATCGAGTATACAGTTTGAAAGTTACTAAAACAGAATATTATACCTACCTGGGACATGAAACTCTACGGTCAGTTTTAGAGATGCAAAGATGTAATACCTGTTTTAGAGAAACTTTGTATACTTCTAGACGACACATATTTCAATATCAGTATTCACGTTCGCACTAACAGATAACGTCATAAGCAAAAAGAGATAGATATACTTTAGTCTATGCCATCCTTTGTGCCAGTGTGGCCGAGTATGCTATAGATACTTCTATATAGAAATATATCATTGCTAGAAATGTGCCACTGTCCTACCGATAATGTATCAAATGTAGGTTTTGCCCCGATCTACAAATATTGTCTTTCTCAACCCAATCAATCAGTCAATTTCGTCGCTGGTTTTTTTTTACGTTTTCTTTGGAGTATATAGTATAGAATAGTTTAAATTAAACTATACTTTCTCAATGTATTTAGAACTAAGATTAATTTATTCGAGACAGCCTATGGAATAAATTCCCTGCACAACAATTTCAGTATGCTAGTCGATAACTCTCCTATGGAAAGATATCCTTTGATTATTTTCTGATATACGGGTCATTTTGCTTTTGCAACTGAAAGCCACACCACGGATTATGAAGATAATTAATCAAAAAATATATTCCTGTTAAAAACGTTAATTACAGCTGGTATCCGAAAGACATTGACCCAAAAGCTGTCACTCTGACATTTAAGATGGAAGCGTTTGTCTATGTTTGTCTCTTTTTTTTTCATAGAGTTTTTCTTTAAGCAAGAACGAAATACCTGACAGTTTCTTTTTCGTCTTAAATACGTTACGTCTAGAAGTATACAAAGTGTCTGCTCTTTTATTTATTGAACAAAACAATTCATCTGTATGTCACGTATTTGGTAGCGACACCACATCTAAAGGTGGGTAAATCTCATTACTATATACAGGCCAAACGCTTTACTCTAGGTTAGCTCATAAAGTGAATTTGTACGGTACAATTGTTATTTTGTTTAAATAAATTACTTTACTTTGTAAATATAGGATATGATACTTACGGGTCTACCTTTTATAGCAGAACTTTTTATGTCATAATATTATTATGCATAACTACGGATAGCATAAATAACATTTCGCAGACAATCGTTTGGCATACACTCATTTATCATACATTCAAACTCATAATTTTGTAAGTCAGAATCATCTTTAGGCATAAATTTCATATCGATAGTCATTAAAAGGCAGAACCATCATATCGACGAAAGTTCACAGTCAGAATCGTCTATTGGCATACATTTCATATCTATATTAATTGAAATACTCATCTATCACATTACAGATAATGCATAGTAAGAGTAATTTTGTATTTTTACCATAATAAAAGATTGATTAAACATATTTTTTTGTGTTTTAATTCGCTGGATGAAGCATGCAAACCTGCAAACAAGCATACACCATGCATGCAGCAAGCATGCAGTATTCAAACAAGCATACACCATGCATGCAGCAAGCATGCAGTATTCAAACAAGCATACACCATGCATGCAGCAAGCATGCAGTATTCAAAAAGGCATATACCATGAATGCAGCAAGCATGCAGTATTCAAACAAGCATACACCATGCATGCAGCAAGCATGCAAACAAGCATGCAGCATGAAAACAAGCACTCACCATGCATGCAGCAAGCATGCAGCATTCAAACAAGCATACACCATGCATGCAGCAAGCATGCAGCATTCAAACAAGCATACACCATGCATGCAGCAAGCATGCAGCATGCAAACAAGCATACACCATGCATGCAGCAAGCATGCAGCATTCAACCAAGCATACACCATGCATGCAGCAAGCATTCAATATCCAAGCAAGCCAGCCTGTGCGAGCCTTTTTGGTCTCGCACAGGGTTTTTATTTTATTATTGTTTAAGTGTATGCTTATTTTCTCGTGTCTCCTGTGCGGGTCACAAATAAATATTTTTCTTTCTTTCTTTCTTTCATGCAAGTGAGCATGCAGCATGCAGCAGGCATGGTTTCTGTCACGGCTCCAGCGCTGCGGGGCTCCGGCGGTCCCACGCGAGCTTATCGTCGCAGATGGTTTTAACGCTCACCACCGTTATTAAACCACCTGCTCCTCAGCTCGCAGGCCGCCTTGACCCTACGCGCCTACGCGGGCTTTAATTACGCTCTAGGGGTAGGGCAGACAAGACTACATGGAGTCGGTTTTGCAGCGATTCGTTTCTGTCACTAACTTTTGTAACACTTATCAATTTTAATTTATGGTTAAAAATGCTATTTTATAGAAATGCCTAATAAAATTATTAAAAATGAATTTCTGCCATCTTCATAATATGCCAAGTGAAATTGTGCCAAATAAAATTCTGCCATCTTAAAAGTAAGCCATTGTAAATTCGGACATAGAAACGTTCGGCCTAACAATCATTATATTAGAAAAAAAATATGCCTTAAGAATATTCGTGTAAAGAAGATTATGCCAAGTGTGTTATACCAAATAAATTTCGGAGTATCAAGATTCTGCCAGATAGGGGGAACCCGATACGTACTCCTGAAATTATCCTCACTTATATTATACTAACCATATTGGTTAATATTTACATTAATTAATTTGCTTTCTACAAAGTTAAAGACGTCACAATCTAAGAAGTTCGTTGAAGTTTCTCATTTTACATGCTGCGATAACTTTCTACGTAAGAAAATCAAATTCATAATCCTAATTAATTACTATGTCACCCATACACAATAACAACGAGTATCATTCGCAAGCATCTAGTTTAATTATTATTAAGTATTTTTATGGCTATCAAAACGGGTCTTTAATTTTTTGACAACTTTAATAAGCCATAACCATCACCCTTGTTTAATGAATTGCACGTACAGCTAAGGAGTGGAATCCCCTGCATTAGTCTGTGTTTTATAATAGCTACTACCTGGGGATCTTTATGTCAAGAGTGAATAGGTATCATGCTGTACCGGCGACCATATCATCACTTACTATCAGGTGAGATAGTGGTTAAAAGCAAGCCTATAATAATAATAAAAACAAAATAACATTGGATAGCAGAGAGTATTTTCTTTTCCAGGGCATTTAACAGAAGGTGCTTGGTGAAGACTTTTCTTTTCTGCAGATTTTCCAGAAGGTATGGTGGTACCTTTCACAGTAGATACGTATTATTGTCAATTTTCGTACTGTAATACTAATTTATTAATGTTACTGACTTCACTATCAAGCCCCACAGGACACTCAGACTCACACAGCTCTTTAGAAAGGTTTCGTTGAAAAAGTAATGAATGTCACACATGGGAATTTCTTTCTGAATAACGTAATAGTCAAAATTCGCGATGCTAATAAATAAACTGTTGAAAGGTTTCACGTGACTGTTTCACATAGTCTGTGAAATGTTGTACAGCTAATTTTTGGGACTATCTAGAAGTCAGTAAATTGGAACATTCATCTTCATTATTCATCATCATTTAAGCCGAACGACGTCCAATGCTGGACATAAGCCTCCCTCAAGCGTCGCCACACTGATTGGTCCTGCGATTCGCATCAACCGGACGGCCGCAGCCTTGACCAGGTTGGAATATTGGATCTTTACAGTATTATATATATTAAATAATATAATATTATAGATATAATATTGTACCTCCATTATTCAGACTATAGCGCCGTACTTAGCTTTGATTTTTAATTTGTGTGTAGATCAAGGAGTCTTTCCGGATCTAATGAAACATAGTAAGGTTATACCACTTTTTAAATCCGGGGACAGTAAAGACACAAATAATTATAGACCAGTGTCCGTGCTGCCGGTTTTCAGCAAGTTATTTGAAAAGATAATGCTAAATCAATTGCTCATTCATTTTAATACAAATAAAATCCTACACGAGAAACAGTATGGTTTCACCAAAGGACGTTGTACAACCGACGCTGGTGTCACCTTATTAAAACACATCTTTGATGCGTGGGAGGAGGGGCAAGATGCCATAGGTATTTTCTGCGACCTATCGAAGGCGTTTGATTGCGTTGATCATGAAACATTGCTTTTGAAACTTGAGAATTACGGGCTAGGCCTTTTAGCATTAAGTTTAGTAAAATCCTATTTGAATGATAGACAGCAATTAGTCCAAATAAACGGTGTCAATTCGTCGGGGTTGAACGTGAAAATGGGGGTACCCCAAGGCTCAATTTTGGGTCCTTTCTTATTTTTAGTATACATTAATGATTTACCCCATCTATTGAAAAACAAACTAAACATGGTGTTATTTGCTGACGACACTTCTTTGATTTTTAAGATAAATAGACGTACGAGTAACGTTTTCGACGTAAATAATGCATTGCAGCAAGTTCTGAATTGGTTCACTGCTAATAATTTAGTTTTAAATGCTAAAAAAAGTGTGTAAAATTTGCTTTGCCGAATGTCAAAAGTTATGATTGTGACATTATATTAAACAACGAGAAGCTAGAATTCGTCGACAAAACGGTTTTTCTGGGGATCACGCTAGACTCAAGGTTACAATGGGGTCCTCATATAATATCACTTGCGGGGCGGTTAAGTTCGGCAGCTTATGCTGTTAGAAAAATTCGTCAATTTACTGATGTAGATACCCCGAGGCTGGTCTATTTTAGTTACTTTCATAGCATAATGTCTTACGGTATATTACTATGGGGAAGGGCTGCAGACATTCAGTCAATTTTTATTCTGCAAAAACGAGCCATCAAAGCGATATACAATCTTCGCCGGCGCGATTCTCTAAGGGAACTGTTTAAGGAAATTAACATCATGACGGTACCTTGTCAATATATTTACGAAAACATCATGTACGTGAGAAAGAATTTACATCTTTTTAGTAAAAACAGCGATAGACATAGTTATGTTACTAGAAATAGGGACCAATTAATTCAACCAGGTTTCAGGCTGGCTAAAGTAGCTTCATCTTTTATGGGGTACTGTATAAAATGTTACAATAAAATACCGCCTCACATTCTAGAACTGAATGAGGCGAAATTCAAAACTTTTATAAAACGCACACTATGCAGGCAGGCATATTATAGGTTGGAGGATTACATCGCTGATAAAAATGCTTGGCTCAGCGCTAGTCCAGCTCCACAGTCACTAGGGCACAATAACAAGTTATAAGCAGAAAAGTTCTGAAGTATTGTTGTATAAACTCAATTTATTTTTATATTATATAACTGCACAGCACATATGTGAGTACTATGTACCAACTGTAAATCTACCATTTGCTATACCTTTGTGTCGTACGTTGACTTCAGTGTGCCCTGGCAGTTGATAGTGTGTCATGCTCTCTCTAATGTCTCTCTGATGGTGGCACATGTGTTGGATCATTCGGTTCCCTTCATGATGGTTGAGCTGAGTGGTGCCGATCCATGTGTCATGTTCGTGAACGGGCGCCATCAGTTGGGATTGGTCATAACTTAGCTGCCTCCGCCTGTTTTTAATTACCTAATTATTGTATTTTTAATTGTTTGTTTTACTGTAGAAGCTTTTAAGTGCGTTTCTTTTTTTTTTTTACATCGTTCTCACATGTATGTATTTTTTTTTTCCAACAAGATAATGTTACCAAATAGTTGTAAAACACATTTTTTGTAAAAGAGTATGTGTGGAGTTTCTTGTCCATTCTTCTCCACAACAAGCTATATTTCCGAATGGACGGTAGAATCAATTGCCCCCGGTTTCCCAGCTCGGAATTGTCGGGGGGTTGGTGTGGCGGGTTGTCGGGCGCGCGTTGTGAGCTGTGATTGGTTGAATGAATTTTCAACAGCCAGTCGCAGCGGATAGCGCTTGCTTGGCAGTTTGTCGCATTGGTTCGCCGATGGTTTTGGGCTGGGAAACTGGAGGTAGGTGTAGTATTAGATTCATTTTTTTTTTTTTTTTGACGTTCGAAAGTGCCGCTTAATGGCCTAATTGAATAAATAAATTTTGATTTTGATAAATGTTAATCCAAAATTCCACCCAAACCGTTCAGAGTAGAGTGTATAGAAGGAAGAGGCCTGAAATATTTAGGTAATATGGTGGTTGCATTTAAGCATACCAATAGTGGTCATGACCCCAACTATATTTATTGACTTTCTTCAAAACAGATATTAAGACAGCCGCCCTTAATCGACGTCTATCGTGATCCTGAACATTATTTACTGTAGCACAAAGATACAGGGTTTATTATCCGGGTACGAACGAATAATTTGTTGGCAAAGATCAATGACCGTTAATTCCTATGCTAAACGAAACAACTATATTACGTTACCATCATCATCATCCTATTAATGTTCCAACTGCTGGGGCTCATGGCTTCCCTCTGTGAGAAGGGATGGGCCGTAATCCACCACACGGGACCATTGCGGGTTGGTGGAATACTAATTACGTAAATACTCCATTATAACTAGTGGTCTAGTGGTCACAAGAGCTACTGCTGAGCTAAAGGTCCAGGATTCCATTCCCAGGTAATACAAGTGTTATTGGGATTTTCTCGGTACCAGCCCGGAGTCGGAACTTTTTTTCCCGTTGATGGCAATAGGCTCGCTATAACATGGGACTTAAAAATACTGGTATTTTGTGGCAGTAATATAAATATCTGCTTATCCTCTCGGAGAAGACAGTCGTGATGTTCTGTTATAAAACAATGTCTTAAAAGTACATATTTCACAGTCAAGACACTACGAAAGTATTTAAATTCCTGGTACCCGAACTATCTCTCTAACTCGTTTCAAGTTGCCCTTATTGACTCATCAAAATTTTATAGACCGTTTAGGAAACGACAAATGTACAGACTAGAGAAAAATGCTTGGTTGGAAGATTTGTAACATGGCTCTGCTGAAAGTCCTTGCTGAGTATTTAATTTAAATAAATTACTGCCTGGACTGAAAAGACGTCTTGGCTCTGAGACCAGTAGTCTTTGTATAAGCAATACTCTTGATTGTTTTCGATCATGTGGCCTCAAGCGTGACTTCAAAGTTATTGCGTTCGAACCCCAAATCGGGCAGTAATTTGGAGTTTGCCTGTAAGACTTGATCTGTGCCTGTATGTGCGTGATATGGCAACATCGCAAAATCCTTCTACATTCAACTGCCGATCCGTTAGTGGTTCATAGTACCGCCTCTTCCAATTTAAGTAGGTAGACTCTTTTTAAAAATGCCACGAATTTAGAATAGATGTCGTTTTTCATCTTTATTGTTGCTTTTAGCATTGAATACGTTCTCCATAAAGTGCTTGATTTCTTGGTCACGGAAAATTTAATAAAATATGCCAGTTTTCTGAGAAAGTTTCGGCTCCTTTAGCTAGTCGCCACGTGTTAAACATATGAAAAACATATAAACGTACTGTTTCAAATACTTCTCGCGTGATTGTTGAGGGGGAAAGCTCATTTGTGCATTATTAACAGTTTCAGACAATTCTGTTGGCGTCAAATAAACTTCCTCGTCGCTAGAATTACGTATTTTAGGTTGTTCACTTGTTTTTAACCTAAGGTTTTAACAATATGACCTGAAAAAAAATGGCGCGCGCAAAGCAAATTAAAAAAAGTACACCAAGAAGGTTCCGAGTCTGAGTTTTTAACAAATTAAAACGGGTTGTATGATAAATTCGGCACCATGGAGGAAGAAGTAAATAGGTTTCATAGTGTTTTGAATTTACAAACTTAGTGCACACGATGTTCTAAATTCAATTTACTTTATCCTCTAGCGAAAAAAAACGGCTTTTGCACTCAGATATCGAAGAGCAAAAATACTATTTCCAAGATGAGGGGATGAAAAGAATTTTGCGGATCCATCTATATATGACAGAGTTATTCCAGAACAAACATAAAAAAAAAATTAAAACCGCCGAATTGAGAACCGCCTTCTTTTTGGAAAGTCACTCAAAAAATACTAACGTGAAAACCCTCAATAGGAGACGGCTTCGCTGGCAAGCGATCGTTCGATGCGATGGGCAAAAGGCAGCTAATATCATGGTTACAAGAACAGCCACGTACATAAATTATCACCTTGATAAATATTAATAACCTGACGTCTTTATATTGCGTACGTAGAGCCCTACAGATGCGCCACATGACTCATTATGGCTCAAGAGAGAAGCCTTTTGTTTACCACCAACATTTATTTACCAAACGCTTATGGAAGCAGCCCTGCGCTACTTCAAAAGCAATAAAACCCTTAGGAATATCCTTTTGAAATATGCTCAGTTCAACCAAACGTACACAAAGTTATTACAGGGTTGAAAGAGATGAATTAGTATGTGTTGTAAGTTCATTAGGTATTTGCATGTTATGTTTACATATGCGTTAAAATAATTTGATAAGTTGGTATGTTATAACAGATAAATTAATGACATTATCATCATGATTGCAACTACAGGTACAGATTAAGCGCGTCATAGTATTCATTTGTTTAGAATCTACTTTGGTACATTTATATTGTGCTTTTTTTTGCAGAAACGTACTAAATAATAATTTAGCTGAAGTTAGAGCTTCTAACTGACGTCGTTGTATCGTACTGATTAGTTAAGAAGAGCCTTAGTTAAAGCAAACTTCCGTAAATAAAGGAGTTTTCTGGTCTAAGAATTGGTTACAAACAGATCGTGTCTTCAGACCACAACCACAAAGAATTCCGTTCATCTACAGACATGTTTTTAGTTTTAATGTTACTTTTCTATGTATTGGCTACTGGCATGAAGATTACCGCACCGTATTGGATACGAATAAGTCAATAAATTAGAGATATGAACGTTCCTACATCAAATTTATTCAACCATTGTATTTATTCCATACTCTAACGTCACAACACTGGCATTTTTCGAATAAACAAGTAAAGCCTCACAATTTACTTCTCAAGAAGTATACTCACGCACTTACTGAACCGTCTCAGACATTGTTTGATACACGATTTACATACTTATATTGCCAAAGTTATTTTCTTATTTGAATTTACGTACATACTGGTGAAGTTAGAGGTGAGAATGAACGAAAATAACACCTCGAGTTTGCAAGTGGAAGCTGGCAACAATTCGATAGCAGTTAATATAAAATGCGTGATTATTTGAAGGAAAATACGTTCTTTCAAGGAGGCGGGTAAACGAGGTTTGTACGCGAGATACCTTATTCAAAAACCTATATTAATTCAGAGCGGATCTCATTATAGCTGTACCAAATTAAATTGGAGGCGTGTGATCATTCGTGCGCCCGCCGACCGTGTGTTAGCTTCCCGTAATGAGATAGAGTTTACTCTACACTCTGCTCGAACATTTTTGTGTTTGTTTTCAAGCTCACTCGACCACATCAAAAAGATTTCTTGTTTTCAAACGTAATCTATCTTTTGTTATTTAAAAAAGTTATCTGCAAATTGAATTGGAGAAAAACTTCGGGCTGGCTTATGAAATATTCTGTACTTCACAGATCGGACGTGGTTGGAGGAATGAATAGTTTCAGAAGATAAATGTCAAACTATCGCTCGGCAGTCAAAGAAATATTCTTAAAGAGTATTTTCATTTTGTGCCGTAAATCTTTTTAACTTTTCCATTTTCAATTACTTATCATGTATTAGGTTCCCATTCTGGCAATATTGCTAACTACAACCTAGGGGTATTTAATTTAAGAGTGAATAGGTTACTTCTAGTCAAGCGTGCTTCACCGTCGACCACATCATCGCTTACCATCAGATGAGATAGTGATCAAACGCGTGCCTAAAAATAATAAAAAGAATATCGTGTTATTATTACTAACTTTATAATACGCCAAACAGCAGGTTAAGGGTAAACAAGTTTAAGCGTCTTTTAGATTCACAGAGGAGCAAAAAAAAACCGGCCAAGTGAGAGTCGGACTAGTGCACGAAGGGTTCCGTACTTGGTAAATTGCGGTTTACAATTTGTGACGTTATAAAAAAAAACTACTTACTAGATCTCGTTCAAACCAATTTTCTGTGAAAGGGTACATGGTAATGTATATCATATAGTTTTATCATTCTCTTATTTTAGAAGTTACAGGGAGGGGGACACACATTTTACCACTTTGGAAGTGTCTCTCGCGCAAACTATTCAGTTTAGAAAAAAATGATACTAGAAACATCAATATCATTTTTGAAGACCTATCCATAGATACCCCAAACGTGTGCGTTTGACGAAAAAAACTTTTTTTGTTTCAGTTTCATGTATGGGAACCCCCAAAATTTATTGTTTTTTTTTTTTTTTTGTGTAAAAATTTTAATGCGGTTTACAGAATACATCTACTTACCAAGATTCAACAGCATAGTTCTAATAGTTTCGGAAAAAAGTAGCTGTGACATACCGACGGACATACAGATAGACAGACAGACAGTCAGACAGACAGACAGTCAGACAGACAGACATGACGAATCTATAAGGGTTCCATTTTTTGCCATTTGGCTACGGAATCCTAAAAATTGCCTGCTTTTAAGCAACGGGTTAAGTTTTTTTTTCAAAATATTTCGAATAATGGTAGAAAGTGTTTTAATCGTGCATTTTTTTTGGATTCAGGTATCCTTTAACTAAATAGAAAAAGATCTCCGTCTTTGACTAAGTGGGTAAAAGTCACGTTTAATCAACTCAATCATGTAAACAATTATGGCGGCCAACGTATGAGGAGAATCCCCGAACGACGCTGGATGGAATTCAACGATGCCATAAAGCTTTTTTGTAATGTGACAATTTCTACCTGGCAACACCTATCGCAAGCCACGTTAAGGAACTTTGCTCCAAAAAATCATATCAATTTCTTTGACACATTTATTATTTCTCCTTTTACCGAAACTATAATACAAACCTAATACCGTCCTCATTTCATCATAATATATTCGAAATACTTTATTTCTTTATATTACGCGCGTTGAAGGAAAACGTCTACCTAATTCTGTCAGTTAATGATTGCAATAACCAGATTTGGGCCACGCAAAATGAATGTCACAATGTTTATTTTTCCCTAGCGACACGTTCATTATGACTGAGTATATCTTGTATATTGTGTAGTTATATGTTACATGGATATATTTCGTAGGTTATGACGTAACTTATGGATTATGATAGGTTTCAGTTAGATATACTTTGCATAAAGGGTTACAGTTCTTTGGTAACATGTCTCGACTACGCAACGACTCTATTGAGCGGCATATGGTCCAGGGTAGAATGGAAGGAACGAGAGCGCACAGCAGGGCACCCATGCAATGGACCGACCAGATCAAGTCTGCAGAAGGTGGTCCACTGCATGAGTGCACATGAGTCAAACCTCACAGAGACCCCTTCCATATTTCTGTCGTGGATTAGCGGCCAAATAAATTACATAGCAAATTCATATCTGTCGTGTATTTTAAAAATGGAACGATCTTTTACTTCGAAACATGGCAACCAAGGAGGTAACTTATCAAAGGTTTTATTTCAATTTCGAACTGGCTTGCAAATAGAAAGCTGTTTATTGGAAAAAAAAATGAACACTATATCGCGGGACAAGTTACTGTTGGTCGTTGTTCGTCATTGAAAAAAATTTGAAATAGTTATTTACAAAGCATGTCCTCGAAAAGAGCGGTTTTTCAAGCAGCCAAACTGTCATTTTGTTTCACTAGTGCTTTTTACTTTCCTGTACTTTTTTAATTTTTAACTCCAACGTCAGACCGACGCATAGAGTTTTTATTACTTGAGAAAAGTTTTAAAAATTAGTTATGTACAGATTATCATTCATATAAAATATAAAATAAAACTAATACTTTATTTTAAATTCCGGAGAAAAGACTCAACTGTTCCATAACAGTTGAGTCTTTTCTCCGGAATTTGTCGTGCTTCATTGACTTGGCGCTCTTGTCTGGTGATTGCTACTGTTGTTTCTGGTTTTCAGGAGTAGCACTGGTTGGGAATAGTGGGGCTAGTTTGTCCCATGACATCACATAAGGATAGGCAGAAACTACAGAACGCCCATTGCATTTAGCTTTGCTTTTTTAGGGTTCCGGAGCCGAAAGGTCCAATCAGAGTCCTATTGCTGTCACTCACTTGTATGTCTGTCTGACTATCTGTCCGTCGACTGACACACAGGTTTTACAGCCAAACGGTTGGAGCTTCAATCTTCAATTTTCACAGTCTAAGCATCTTGTTGACCCAAAGCCATTCAAATTGTCAAAAAATATTTAAAAATATTTTTAATGGGAAGCGCGAAGAAAGTATTCACCTGTCCCGTGTGTGATGTAGGATATCGTTGTTTAGAGCACGTTGAGTAGACAAATATTGTATTTTATGTTTTACAAAATATTAGAAAACAAAGGACTGAGAAGCTATCAAAGTTAGCTTTTTTTAACAAAATTTTGTTTCGAAGAATTTTTAACTTTCCACTAACTTATGAACTTCAAATTTGGTGATAATGTTTATTATTACGTATATTTTACCACCAATACATTGATAAATCACATTTTTTCTTTGAAATGCCCCATTTTTCCTATTACAAACAACTTGATTTTGCGGTTTGGTATTGAACCCTAAATGTGCAAAGTCCGACACGCACTTGGCCGGTTTTTAAAAATTTTGACTTTTTTTAATTTTGTCCTACATATCTATTTGTGCAGTTTTGCAGGTATGCGGGACAAAGTGTAAAGTCCCGCAAACCCCATTGAAAATGAGGAGCCTCCGACGGGTGTTGTGTCTGGCCTGGGCAACTGAGTGGCGGTTGTTGTCGGATTATTGTATATCGTCAAATCACACCGAAAAAATTACTTGCGCGATGCAGGATTTGTGTGACGTCAGGCTATTAGTTAGTTTGCCTGTGGCGTCAGATATGTCGCCACATACGAACTACGTATTAATTAAAAATTATGGATATTATAATAAATACAAACAAAAGTACGAACAAAGTAATCAAATTCTGTAGAAAGTTTTGCCACAAATCACCTCAGTTTGCTATTCAAAAATGTTCCATTGTTTTAAAATAATTTTATTTATTTACTTAGTTAGATTAGACACTTATTATTATATATTTTTGATTTAATGTCGAAATCTATTTTAAAAATACTCGAACCTACCCTCAATAAGTTTGATTTACATGATTAATTAGATCTGCTCTCAAATAATACTAAATGATTTACCGGCCTAATAAAATCTACATGTAATTTTCATACTATAATATATTATCCTGTTCTACCACCAATGAGATAGGTAATACGGCAGGAATGCTAGTTATCGAAATATCGTTACATCAATGAAGTAGATTTTTGCGTGAATATTATTCGATTGGCCTGAATACGGACAATCAGTCTAAAGGAAAATAATACACCAAAAGGAGAATTTGCAAAATGAATGGTGAAATACTGATAAAATAATTTCAAACACTGCGGATTGTTATAATATAGTCAAATAAAATTTTAATTCTTTTTTGTTTGTAGTATTTCGTGGAACTCGTAATTTTGATAAGATTGACTTTTCTTTTTAATTTTTAGATCTGTTTGAAAAATATCAATTTTTAAAAGAAAGAAAGAAAGAAAGTAATTCTTTTATTTAATAAATAATCAAATTGATTTAGTGTTTCGGTTTATACATATCTTACGAGGTTTGTAACTTGGTGCCGAGATGAAACTAAACCAATAATATTATTATGATTATTCGGACTTTTTGTTTTTGTACGAGTATAAAGCGTATATATACAAGTCAGGCTGCAGTATGAATATCTGAATTGTAGATGTATGATCACATTCCAGGCATTTTCAGCGAAAAAAGCTAGAACTTCACCCTTGACGAGCATACATCACTTGAAGTTGTACGCTTCGTTTTGGTTTACTATTTTTTATTTTTGAATCAGACATGTAGAGAGCCGAAAGAGAAACAGGGTTACCGACATAGCCCGAAGAATTAGCAAACTTAAGTTGCAGTGGGCAGGGCCCATTGCTCACAGAGCGGATGGCCGATGGGGAAGAAAAGTTCTGGAGTAAAGACCGCGAACCGAAAGACGTTGCGTTGGAAGGCCTCCCACCTGGGCTGATGACCTGGTGAAGGTTGCGGGGACCCGCTGGATGCAAGACGCAAGGAACCGGTCAATGTGGTGACGCTTGAGATAGGTCTACGTCCAGCAGTGGACGTCTTTCGGCTTATATGATGATAATTATTTATTCTTTACTTTTTAGTGCAATCGCTAATCCTGAAGATCCTGGTTAGGATAACGGGACAAACTATTTAAATTTCTAAATTGTCATTGGTCCTTAATAAGTGTGCAAATATTCGAATTAATCCGAAGTTTTAAAGGCGATGAAAATCTTGTTCAAAGATTCCGTTACATAGATACATCCATACCAAGCTAATAGAAGCAAACCAAAAAAATATATATAAGCAAACCGGAACCTGTTCCATTCCTTTTAAAAATATCTGTTATTTCCTAGCTCTAAACAGTTGGTTTATCTATTGGTCGTTATTAAAAAGATGGGTTTTGGCTGGCAACGTGCCCAGTAGCTGGAGTCATTCAGTACACTGCCTAAATGAGTGGACGTGCCGAGTATAACGTGTTATGGTCTACACTGACTGCATTGAGAAGCAAATATCGGGTCCGATCATCTTTATATCGGCTTATAGGGCCTTTAAATACACTCAGCGGGTTCATGGAAAACGAATAACTATTACAGCGAATGGGTTATCGGAAAATAATTGTGATCACAAAATATGATTCGGGCAACAGATTGGTTAACCTATATACACATAATTAAATATAACATTACCCCCGTATTTCCTGAGGAATTTGGAAGAGGGGTATATCTACAAAATTTTGCAAATTATGTTTAAGTACCATGAATTTCTATGTAATTGGGGGTGAGCACAAATCCATACTCTAGGCTTTTCCGTTAAAAATCATATAATATACTTAGCCAGACGTGAGAATCAAACCCAAGATAACATGGTCAGCCGCACCACTTGCGGCCACTACATCAACGAGACAGTGTAGCAGATTGATTAATGTCTGTCGTTTTTTTGCCAAACCCATTTAGGAGATTACAATTCCATGTCAAACCCATTATTTCAGAAATCTATAAGTACAATAAGTACCTATATTTGATTATTTTTGAAAGAACTGATAACCTTTTGTGACTTTCCTTTTAATAATGTGGACATAAGTAGTCTACGCAGTTTTTTAAGTAAAATAAGACCTCGAAAGGTCACACCAATACAGCCTTAAACTTTATATGTATAGACTGACCATATTCTGTCAAGGGCAAAACACTTTTCCGTGGGTGCCTTCTTATTATTTATTCATGTTTCACCCATACCCACTTTTCTGACTAACTTCCGTAAAAGGACGAAAAACACTAAAAGGTTCGGTGCCTTTTACATGTGTCCATCCCAGAAAATGTGTTTGCTGATAGTGTACCGATTAGGAATGTTTTACGAATTAAATAACTTATTTTTTGTATCAAATATTTTCATTGAAATGCGTGTATTACCAGATGTATGAACATAAATAGAGCAAATAAAAGAGTATGTAAGGATTGTAACAGATAGCGTTCTATAGTTTTTACTTTAACCCCATTGGAAAAAAGGCGTGAGTTAATGTATGAACTAGAAATAAGGTGAAATATGAGAAACAAAGTGTTCCAGATCCTGATAGATGATTAGTTTATTCATGTTGAAACACAAGATCAACCTTAAAGATACTTGGAAACGCTGGCCGTAAATAAACAAAAACAGAACCATTTGGAAAATAACATTTATTTTGGTTTTACCTACAATATTTATTCAATTTACTTTATTTAATTTAAACAACTGACAGGTATACATTTCAGGTTTTCATTTGCTTCCATAGTGCCTGTTATATATTATAATTATAATTTTCCATCATTTATAATATCCTCAAATATTATTTAAATTAAATGGACATAAATAGATAATAATTTTACTTTAGTAGCAAATCCGAAATATGAAAACAGCTGTTCAGTAAATTTTAACTGAACTAGAAGAGTTAATTTTGATTAAATAAATTCACGATTTCCTGATTGTTTAAAATATTCTTGAATAAGTATTTCAAACAGTGTCAGCATGACATGACAACTAAGCAGCTAATGTATTTAATACCCTGATCTAAATATTATGTGTGCTAATTACGATTGTAAATGATATGCAGAACAGTTCCAAAAAAATCTTGTTCAGCGTCTGACCAGTAAAATCTTTAAGTGTATTCAGTCTTCATCCAGATCTTCAAAGTCGTAAATTTTGTCCAGAAGAGTAGAGTTCGGTGGAAGCCATTCGCAGCTCGTGTATTCTAAGGAGCATATACCTGAAAACGTACAGCATTTTAAATAAAGCCAATGAAGTTTTTTTCTTAAATTTTAAACTGCCTTGTCTGATGTCAGATCAGGCAAAGTGTTATTGAATTTTTTCATCAGGATGTTCTCATTAGCAGGTTGAAGTTCGAGCCTGTTGATTGCAATAGTCTCGCCTTTACATCGGACTTGAATATAACTGTCAAAATGAGAAGTTTCCTGGATAGAATAATGATAATTATATTTAATCCGTCAGTGTAGTATCCAATAATATTGGGCCCGTATTGTATATTAATAAGTATTAACAAAAATAAAGCGCATCAAAATTGAGGAGTGGGAGCTTGTGACGTCACTTTGTCAGTATAAAGTGTAGCAAATCGTGACGTTACACGATATTTCAACGCACGGTGTAATTTTAGTTTATGTGGCACAAGAAAAAATATGTGTCCTATTTTTTAGGTTATTTAACTGACAGACTAAATAGATATTTTTTGTCAACTACCATATTAATACCAATGAAATCTCTGCCTCACCCTTTAGTGAATACAGAAATTATGGTATGTCAAGTTTTTTCGAATTCCTAGCCATTTAGAAAGAAATAGTTACACTAAAAAAATCATTGGGACTAGCTAACTTTTGTGTGTGAACAAGGTACTAAGAAATCCATAATCAACATTTTTGATATATATTCGTACCTGGGTACCTAACTACTACCAAGACCAGCAGTAATCAGTGATTTCAAACCCGATTCCCAGACCAAATATTTGAAAATCAGAAACAGTTGCGATTGTTTAACCGGCTAACTCTAGTCGTGTAAAGCCCATTCTTGATTTACTGGGTCGGGCCATGTTTAACAGTGGATTTTTACGGTCGTGTTTAGCGACCGCTGCTGATCAATATTGTGACCACATTTGCGCCGCGAGCGGTGTTCTACATGACGTCTGCCTACGCAGCTAGTTTTAACATGGGAACAGTTACTGAGCAAGTAAATATAAAAGGTCCAGAAGAATAGAGCAGGATTATGTACCCATACTAGTCAAATTTCGAAGATATGTGACATCCACAAACCCGCACTGGGCCTACTTGGTGGGTTAAAGCCCATTCTCTATCTCAAAGAGGGGAGGCCTATGTCCCAACAGTGGGAACGTTAAAAATGGCTGATGATGACGAGACAAATTGCACACACACACAGTGATCACAGAACAGATGGTTGACAGGACCGAAAAGTTTTATAGTGGCGACTGCTACCGGTAGACGCAGCGTTGGAGGTCTCCATCTAGGTGGACCGATGACCTTATTACACAACATCAGCCTATTAATGTTTCCACTGCTGGGACACAGACCTCCTCTCGGTGCGAGGGAATGGGCCGTAATCCACCACGCGGACCCAGTGCGTGTTGGTGAATGTCACATGTCTTCGAATTTTTGGTTCTAGGGCATGCCGGTTTCCTCACGATGTATTCCTTCACCGTTTTGAGAGCAGTGGTGATGAAATAATTTACACAAAGTAATGCGCCTGCCTGGGCCCGAACCCATGACCTACATACCACTACATACGACCGATGACCTTATTAAGGCTGCAAGAATCTGCTGCGTGCGTGAGGTCAGGACCGATCAAAGTGGCGACACTAGGAGGAGGGCTATGTCCAGCAATTCAAAGCAAATTTCTGCTGCTGATCAATATTGTGACCACATTTGCGCCGCAAGCGGTGTTCAACATGTCGGTCCTTTACTCTGCTCGTTTTAACAACGGAATGGTCACCGAGCGAGTATAGTTAAAAGGTCCAGTAGGATATGGCCAGATTTAAATGGGTTCTACAAAAATTAAAAATCGAACAACGATGGTGATCGAAGAAAACCAAGGGATTGACATGCGCTACTGATCAATCCTTTAGGCACTAGAAAAAGTCTAATACGATGTCAGCGATGAATCGATGGTCGAAATGCAAAATGTTAGGGTTTGATCAAGTGATCAATCAGACATACAGATTATTGTAATTTTTACCCGACTATAGTAAAAAGGAGGGTAATGCTTTTGACCAATATGTTTGTAAGTATGTATACAATATAAATGCAAAATAGTTTATTGTTTCATAAGTTTACAAAAAAAGTGTAGTGTTTGGAGCTTCAGTAATGCTAGTGTTGGGAAGCTCTGCTCTTCCATAGCAAAGCAATTCAAATTTAGAAAACTAAGAAGTATGTAAGTTTGGATGTATGTAAGTATGTATGTAAAAATGTATGTAAGCATGTATGTATGTATGTATATTCCTCTGTTCCCTCATAACTTCTTAATCTAATAATCTTCATCAATTTGTTCTTGGAATCCACTTGTAGGCGATACACATTGAACGTCCGATGAAGACGGTCTAAAAGAACAATGTACTCAAGGACCGAATAA
The DNA here is from genome assembly GCA_949775005.1 of Orthosia gothica. Lineage (NCBI taxonomy): Eukaryota > Metazoa > Arthropoda > Insecta > Lepidoptera > Noctuidae > Orthosia > Orthosia gothica. Next base: position 11,529,948 of record OX459056.1, read on the forward strand.
TGTAGAGGTCGTAAATGTAAAGACAAAATACTTAACTACTTAATTAAGCTATGAAATTATGAAATACTAACCAAAAAAAAAATTCAACCGACTAATCACATACCCAGCTTTTATAGCCGATAAACCAGGTTCTAAGGCTACCTATTTTTAAAATAAGAACCCGTTTTCTTTCTTATAAAGGAAATGAAGCAGTAAGTTATGAAGCTACCCAGTACTTTTAATTAAAACGTTATTAAAGTTTGAATTCTAAAATTTCATTAGAAAAACAGGACGTTATAGTGCGAGGTTTTTAGTGGAGTTATTCAGCGTTATGCGAACCCGCTAAGCATAGCGCTACTTAGGTCAATTTTCAATCAAAACCAAATAGCTCATCAATTTGTTAATCTATTAAATGTTTTAGAAAAAGTTAAACATATGAAAGGCAAAGGTAAACTGAGATCAAATTTCATTCCAGAAATTCCCAGAAGGCCTGTTAACACGATGATAAACGCATCTATTTGACGAAGCGACGCTTTCAATATCGGGATGACATGTGCTTGACTCAAAGCCAACTCTGAATACCACGCTAAGACAGGGTCAGTGAATTTGAATAACGGAGATCAAGACAAGTCCGAGGACATTTTATAGGAAGCCATACAAACGTTAGGGATATTTTGCTAAAAGCAATGGCGGATTTAATCAAGGTAGGTGCTTTTTTGTTGCGTTTGCCTTGGTATGTAAAGAGGATGTATGAAACGCATTTGAGTAAAAGTATTATATAAGTAGATGTGGATAGATGACGAAGATGATAAGATAAGATAAAAGAAAGGATTAAAAAATAACGGATGGATTATGTGAGGAATGATTTTAAAGAAAAGGGAGTCAATGACAGCGTGATGGTTGAATTGAATTGGAAGAAGAAAACAAATATTGTATAGAAAAGGAGAGGGACGCCAAAGAAAAGATGAATGGAGGAATGATAGAAAAGGGGGTCAGTGATAGCGTGACGACTGACTGGACAGAATGGACGAAGAATACATTTTACACCGACCCCACTTAACCAATTTACAGTCCCGTGACCCACATATGGGCTGTTGTTATTGTTTAACAATTGTGTCTGATAAGTGGACAGTGAACCTGTTAACATAGAGCAAGGGTAGGAAGATGATGATGACTTGCTTTTTAGGATTATTAAGTCGGAATGAAAAAACCGAACCCTTTTATAATTACTCGTGTGTCTGACTGTCTGTCCATCTATCCTTTGGTCAAATTCAACTGCAATGGTTTACCAAAGAAATATTCCGTCGATAACTTGTTATTTTTAGAATGCGAATGTGATAAAGTTAACCCGTGTGTTGGAAAATCCTAAAGTAAAGGCACAATTTAATATTCCTCACGCAAAATGAATTAAGGAACGAATGTTCAGCCAGTGTGATTCACTTTATTTTAACCTTTTTTTATGAAACCGTTTGCAGCGTAAATTTGGTGACTAATTTTGTGTGATACTCGTATTAATTGTTTTGGACCAGTTTTGTTTCGTTTCTTGTTTTTGGCCTGTGATGATTTTGATACCAAGGTAGCTTATGCATATTTGGCCCTTTAACATCTGTATAAACACTCACACTGGTTATGAGTACCAAAAACATCGTACTACTTTTATAAACGAGAAAGTTTGCCAGTCAATATAAAATATAAGAGTCTATTAAAGTATCGACTTAAACCAAGGTCTTTTGAGCCAATGTCATTTCACGTGGCGGATTGTCTGAAATTGCCGGTTCGGAAATATTTTTTGAAATTTCCGATTCGGATGGATGGTCGGTTTGAAGCATTGAAATATGCATTGACAGTTCCATTTCGGATGGATGACCCGGTGACCGGTCAATAATAAGCTCCCGAATAGATAAGGTTTCATTACAGTAAAGTCAGTGTTGATTTCACATTCGATTAAGTAATCGAACCATTAAAATACGCGCTAAAATTATTCATAACCGCTTTAATGTTACTGGACGAGGAATATAAACGTTGTAAACGCTTTTTTATGTCCAACGAATTTTTGGTATATATTTTTTTGTGTCGCTGGCACGACAGTCATTAAAAGTTTGGCCCAAAACTTCGCCACTTCCACGGCATCGTCGTCGGTGGCAGCGCATAGATATGTTTGGCTGCATGGGTCGCAGTCGATGCCGCACAGAAGGTGGGACAGGTAGTGGAGCATGCCACCACAGGGGACGCCCTGGGCGTCGGGAGTCCCAAACTAAGTCTCGACCACCGAAGGCGCGGGCTTGCGGTCGGCGAGTCATTACTCGTTGTTGTTTGCCGTCCGATAAGGACCAGACCCGAGTCGACGGCGCGTAATGTTCAGCGCGCACCTCAAAGAGATGTAATCAAAAACTGAAGGATCCGCTAGGGCCGATGCCTGTCTGAGTCGCGGATAAATGTGAAAGAGAGCTACTACACCAAAAAAAAATGGATATAAAGTTTTAGTGCTAGATATTATTATCAGCAAAATAAATATTATAAAGTCGTAAAGTTTTTGGTAGAAAATAATCTGTGGCAGCAGGAACCGGTTAAAAAATTACTTTTAGTGTCAGAAAGCTACACTTTCCTTGACAATATCGTTAAGTGCTATAAGCTTCTTTCTAACTCGGTAACTTTTTACCGCGGTTTCTTTGGGAAGGCCTAGGGAGCAAAGTCTCGGTAAGAACCTATTAAGTTATAAAATACTTATTTTTTTCAGGTTAACACTTATTTAGCCGTGTTGTGCGATTTTGGTAGGGGCAAAACTTACGGGTCCGCGTCAGCAACATGCTAATATGATAGCGTCATCGAAATGCTAATGTGACGTGTGATATCTGTGTTTTTGTGCCACAGACGGGATAAAAACAAAGTTATTCCAAAGTTTTAAGTTTTCTTATTCAGCCCATCCATCCATCTTCAGCCTATTAATGTTCCCACTGCTGGTACACAGGCCTCCTCTTTGTGAGAAGGGATGGGCCGTAATCTACCAAGCGGGCTCATTGCGGGTTGGTGGATGTTGCATGTCTTCGAATTTTGGTTCTAGGACATGCCGGTTTCCTCACGATGTTTTCCTTCACCGTTTTTGAGAGCAGTGGTGATGAAATAATTTACACAAAGTAAAGTGCATGCCTGGGTTTGAACCCACGATCTAGAACTTGTAAATTGCGGCCAATACAACTGGGCCACCTTTGCTTGTGCTGCTTTTCTTATTAAGTGCTATTTAAATTCTCATATTGAAATATTTTTTCACGAACACCAGCTCGCGTTGTGAATCTCAGTGCATATATTTCCATAACTTTTTTATGTCTTACCTAAATATTTCGCAAATCCTTGCAGAAGGAGCTCAATAGAAGATTGTTCCATATAAAACAGGTTTTGACCTGAAATATTCCCGCAGAAGCCTATTTGTATGCAGTAAAAAGTACGTCAACAAACAAATACGGCCCATTCAGAGACAAAAGGAGGATTTTATAGGTAATTTTCCGATGTTTTTTCGTTTGAGTTATATGGTCTTTGTTTTATTCGACAAATTCACGATTTATGTGCTAATTTTAGTACTTTTTTTCTCGCTGTGTATCAAAGCCCAATAAAAAAGCTGTTTACGTTTATTTATTTTGTTGTAATTGAGGTTTTTGTTAAGGCTAACGCATTCCAGAGAACATTAAACAGACTTGGCAGCTTCAAAGTGTCTCAGATTGATGGAAAGACCTAACTTCACAATTTCCATTTACCATTACCAGCACATGCTAAAATCCAGTTAAAAACCGTTCTTATTTTCTGCAGCAATGCTTAAATAAAGTATTAGTTTTATTTTACCTTTTATATGAATGATAATCTGTACATAACTAATTTTTAAAACTTTTCTCAAATAATAAAAACTCTATGCGTCGGGCAAACGTTGGAGTTAAAAATTAAAAAAATACAGGAAAGTAAAAAGCACTACTGAAAAAAAGTGACACTTTCCGCACAGTTTGGCTGCTTGGAAAACCGCTCTTTTCGAGGACATGCATTGTAAAACATTAAACCGACTTGGCAGCTTCAAAGTGTCTCACATTGATGGAAAAACCTAACTTCACAATTTCCATTTACCATTACAAGCATATGATAAAATCCAGTTAAAAACCGTTCTTATTTTCTGAAGCAATGCTTAGTACATGTATAGTCTCTAATAGGCACTAGTTTACAAGTTTCACTGAGACTTCGTGACGTACCCGCGACCTCGCAGCGCGTGGCAGCCATCGGAACTATAAAGGGGCACTTAGTCGCTTCTTACGCTACCTACGAAGAGGTTGACCATTTCTATGCTAATTTTCTAAGAAAAAACCAACGCCTCATTGGCCTTGTGATACCAACCGTTTTTGAACCGCTAACGAGTTCCTTGATTCTAGTTTTACGTCGAGTCAAAGTGTAATAAAGGTCTTTTGTTAAATGAAAGCATCACCATTTTTCATTGCGTAGGTAGGTACTCCTACACAGTAAAAATAATGAAAGCTCTATAATTTTTTTCTAAACCAATTCACCTGGTTATTTGTCCTATTTATACGTAAACAGATCAAAAAACCAGATCTAAATGTTTTAAATTTAACCTGAAAGGGCAGAGTGGAGGTAAAATTGACAGGACTGCTAACAATGAACTGCAAATCTGCAATTGGCTTGTGATGATCTTCTGGCAGGCTTATTACGTAAGAAAAAGCAATCAGCAATCATCGCGCGATCAAACGCTTTATGTCATATAAGTTGGAATTACCTACAGTGTAGGTATGGTAGGTCTTACACAATCGTTTGCTAATTGGTCGCTCTTTGTCAAATGCACTTATTTATCGCTTTAAGACTTCTGAATTTAAGAGCAATTATTGCGCTAAAATCGCTATCGTTGCTCTTGCTAGATACGTTATAAGCCTGCGGGTCATGCCAAAAGCGTAGCTAACTTCTAACTGAAGTTTTGGAGTAATGTTCCTCATAACTCCAAAACGTCAGCAACGATAGCATTTAACTAAGCAAGGTTCCCCAGGAGTAAGAATACATACAAAAACATACCACAAAAAAGTCAACTAAAAAGATGTAAACAAGAAGAAAATCATGCTGTGCAGTCGGAGGATACATATGCGCGAGCTGGCTGACCAAAACCAGATGTATCCTCCAACTGCACAGCATGATTTTCTACTTGTTTACGTTTTTTTAGTAGGCTTTTCAAGCAGTCGGGTTTTTTGTTATTTTTAAATATTTTTTTTATTTACAACTTTTTAGTTTTTTTTTTTGTTTAATTAGGTACATTTAAACATATAAGTATTATATATTTTTGTAATCACCTCTTAAAACCCCTCATTTTGATACCCCAAACGATCGGATTGGAAGAAAAAAAAATTTGGCCTCCACAATATGGCGCCCAAAATCCGCCATTTTTCTATTTTGCAAGTGACACTCGCAGGGTTAAGACGAATCGATTGACGTAAGAATCATCAAAATCGGTCAACGCGTTTGGTCTCTAGAACGCCATATAGGAACAAACATACATAAATACATACATACTTACATACATAGACTGATAAACACATTACGCTCCTTCGGCAGTCGGGTAAAAAATAAAGGTTGGTACCTAATGATGAAGTTTCTCAGTTACCTTGCACCGGCAATCCTCAGCAGCAATATAGTGAAAGATATCGGTGCCAGAGGTCACATCAGGGTCGCAGTGACGGAGACGTACCACCAGGGGGCGTCGACCACCGTACACGCAGACAGGGTGGTGGGACTTCTTGAAGGGAAACTCCCAGTCTGAAATCTATGAAGAAAATTATATATTTTTTATCTGTAAGATCAGTATGTGATTGTCATTACATTTTTTTTATTGGGTCAAGCCCACTACACTATTCCCAGCAATTTTAACTCCAGACAGCCAGAATCAGCAGTGATGCACCAGAAAAGCGCCGAGGCGATGAGTATCCATAAGTTCCAGAAAAACAACTTCCTTGAATCCCGTAACGAAGCGGAGAAGTAAGAAAAACAAGAAGCTGCAATTATAACAAAACAAACCTGGCCAATAAGTACGAAGGAACGTTTACCTAAAACAGGGTTAAGCGCTGTTGCCTAGCACCGGGTGGGTGTAAAATCATTATGAAAATGTATATTTCCATTTCTGATTGACTTAATGAACCTGAAAAGAAGTTAAGAACAAACTAAGTATTTTTGGAAATTAAAATAATATCTCTCATGCGTTGTTGTGCAAAACAGTAGGTATTTTATCAGCTTAACAATGGCAATTATGATTTTATTTTTATTTTTGTGTGTGTTACAGGTTATTAAAATGATCACAATGTCCGTCTCTAATTCTCTATGGATGAGACTGAGGCGACATCTATACGCTGCCTATAAATGGCACGAATACATTGCACATACATTCTTATGTGGGAATGTATGAATGTAAGGTGTTAATTAAGTAGCAACACTGATGGAATAAGGGAATGTAAGATGATGGAGCGACAACACTGTGTGAAAGAGCGAGCATGTGAGAGGACGCGATAGAAAGGCGAAAGACGTTAAGTTGTAAGCGGTAAATTATTGTAACGAATTTTTCTGAAGAATAAAAGCAATAGAAGTCAAAGTCTACTCAACCAGTTTTATTTCGAATATCCCATAATAAACACACAACACTTATTTCAAAGTAGTTTGCTTTTATTGTAGCTTTTTTGTCACTGGCAGTAAATAAAAAAATATATGAAACAATAAAAATATGCTATTTGGTAAACCTATGTACGTTTCGACAATAGAGAAGACTATGCTAGGGGTTCCCTTGCTTGATCAGATAAGAAATTAAGATATCCGCCGGAGGATCAAGGTTACTGACACAGCCCTAAGAGTAATTGCTAAAGTTTTGTGGCAATCGGCAATGCATACTGGTCGATGGGGCCGAAAAGTTCTGAAGTGGCGACTACAAACCGGAAAACGTAGCGTTGCAAGGACTCTCTCTCGGTGGACCGTTGAACTGGTTAAGGCTGCGGAATCTGATGCATGCAGGACGCATAGGACCGATCGGGCGGTGTGGTGACGCTTGGGAGAGGCATATTATATGTCCAACAGTGGACGCCCTTCGGGTGAAATGATGATGATGATGAGACAAGTCTAGGAGAAATGATTCAAAAGTAAAAAGTCACGGGCAACAATTAATATAAAACAAAAGAGTCTGTTACACATATTATTTAATGTCATAAACAGATATTATTTTTCAATTACGTCCAGTGATCTGTCCACGTTTACTGATGGGGTTTATTGATGGGGATATAATTAAGTGCATTCAATTAATCTGCAGGCTATCAAATTAACATATTATTATACGCATAATTAACATGAATTTACTTACAGTAGAGGAGGTAAATAAATGTTTTGTTTTTTACGTAATACTGACCAGTAAAGTAGGATTACGGCGCACTCTCTTTGACAAAAGTTTTAGTCGTATGAATTTTACTGGCTGAATGATTGGTTTATTAATTTTATTTGAATAGTATTTATTTTCATAGATCATAGTGGTCAGTTGGTTATTTACCATTCGTCTTTTTTAAACCAAAACATTACAATTCACAAACACAGTAGAATAATTTAATAAATAAGTGGCTATAAGCTTTTAGAGACTGATAATGACAAAGAGAACAAGATGATGATGATGATTATTATGCAAGACGTGCGTGAACTAAACTTTTTGCACCGGTCGAAAAAAAAAAATTCATAACCAGATTATCTACAATGTACAGGAGGCAGCATCAATTGAGTACCCCGCGAAAAAATCCTCACTAAAAGAGATTGTTGTTATTTTTACAGACTTCAAAAAAATGAGGTAATAAATTCGATACGTTTGTACGTTATATTGTTAGAACTGCACAATATACACATATGTGGGCTTATAAGCACGTGTGCCAAATTTCATAAGTGTATGTATGTTTGTTTGAATCTATGTATGTATGTATTGCCACTCATTTCTTCGAAACTGCTTATCGGAACTGATTATTCTTTTTGTGTTGGATCGAGTATCTCTCATGTTAGGGAATACTGCACATTTCATTTAAATCTTTCCAGCAGTTTTCAAGATATGGAGCCAACAACCGAAGTCCTTAGCGACAAACAGCACGAATGTGTAAATTGAGTCAGTATGGGTATTTTGTTTGTCAATCCTTTAGGTATATTACTATAGAACTTGTTCATTCTTAGTTATGCTGTACTAAAACTAAAAAGAGAGTAATAAAAAGTTTTTCATAAATCAATATACCGAAGGTTTTTTTATTTGTGCTTCAAATTTGGCTGAATATTTTTTTCTGTTGTTTTAGGTTAAGTATTTAGTAAATGACATTTAGATAAAGTAGATGTACAGACGCTATCCGTACATGTTTTGCAACTTAAGGACAAAGTCGAACAAAACCTGAAGGCAGACTACAAAATACATACCCAAAACTTCGTACAAACAAACATACATCAAGTAAGTGGGCTCGCAGAGTGATTACACGGAATAAATGAAAACATAGCATGCTTCCACTCTTTGAAATAATATATTAGTGCAGGCATATCAATGTGCTCCTCTTGGCAACACGGACAATGATTTTAGCCAAAAACTTTTGGCGTTGCTTTATCCGCGTTTGTGTTCCAGATATTGTTGTGAATAAAGTAGTAATGGACAATATAATCTGAAGTATTTTACTTCATAATATATATTTATAAGGTAATAATCATTATTATTTATCTACTTATGTATAAGCAGGTAGGTACCTGAATCCAAAGGGCAATAGAGAGGACTATGCTCGGAGTTTCCTTGCATGATCGAATTATAAATGTAGAGATCCAGGAGAGTACCAGGGTTACCGACATAGCCAGAAGAATTGCCAAACTTAAGTGGCAGTGAGCAGGGCACTTTGTTCGCAGAACAGATGGTCACTGGGGCCGAAAAACTCTGAAGTGGCGACCGTGAACCGGACAACGCTGCATTGGAAGGCCTCCCACCAGGTGGACAGATGACCTGGTGAGGGTGGCGGGAGACCACCGAATACGTAACGCACGAGACCGTTCAATGTGGCGACGCTTGGGGGAGACCTGTTTCAAGCAGTGGACGTCTTTCCGCTGATATTATGATGAGGTAGGTACGTATAACAAGTAAACTTTCACACTTTAAAAAACCCCCGACGCATTTATCTTGCGAAAACACCCCGATTCTACAGTAAAATGCCCATAACTTTTGAACGGCTGAACCGATTTTATTCAAACGTAGCTAAGAACACTCTCGACAAAATTACCACTGAAACTTGAAACTTATAACACCCCTTCTTTTTCCGGCGGGGGTTAAAAAGAAGAGAAAGGGGAAAAACTCATTGGGCATCAAAAAATTCGTTCGCATAGCTATCAATGGTAAATCCAATGGTAATCTAGCCTTTCCTTATGTTGGGGTTGGCTTTCAATCTAATCAGATTCAGCTGAGTGAGTCTGATCTCCGGAATCCAACGCCGTCAATGGGAAAAGAGCACAAAATACTCACAGCATCACCACTTTGGATGGCATGCTTATTGACTATACTTGATTAAATCGAAAATGATGTACCTACATGACAAAAATCTCCAAAATTTGAGCAACAAAACAAAGACTTGTCACAGAGATTTTATGTAAAGAACTACTGACAAAATACAGTGCGGTTCGATCCGCCGTTGCAATCGGACGCCACTGAACTGAAAGCGAAAATTATATAATTTATACCGAGTGCGGTAGGTGCTGTTTGGAAGAAATTGTGGCGAACGTGGCCCTGGCATCCCTGCAGTACCAACTGGATGTTATAAGAACGAAGTCAGGGAGACACAGATCGGCACGTTAAACTTCAGTGAAGAGGAGATACGCAGCGCAAAAACCCTGCTGTATGAGTCGCTACATATGGCGATATGGCCAACCGAATACCGTCCCATAGAAGGGATAAAACTGGAGAGAGGAGTCGCCAGGATATTATTAAAATGTTGAAGGAGAGTAAACCAGACGACGACGCGACGTGCCGTATTTCGTCGCGAATGATTTGAGCAAGCTGCCCCTGCTGCTTTCGAGTTGTCATAGTAGACAACTGTCACGGCTTGTCAATTGAATACCGACATGAAAAATAAATTGACTAAATATTGTTAGGCTAACAGTATTGTCTTGATTTGTTGTCTTTATGTATTACCTATACTGTGTGTACAATATTTATAAAATATATAAATAAATGAACTCGCCTGAACTTTGACTTTCGTACTTTGTTTTCAAAAAAATTGGGGGCTTGGAACTCTTATAAGATCACACAATGAAGAGAGGAAGTTTCTAGACCAATTTTGTTTCTAAAAGGAAATTGAAGGCTTTGAAACATTTTTAATATAAAAAATAGCTACATTATTGTTTTCCTTTTACTTAAAAACACTTTTTAAAAGTTATTCATCAATTTTGTATCAATAGCTCATTTGAAAAGAAACGTACGATTTATAGGTATGTCTTTGAAAGTAGGTACTCACACACATAGCCAGAAGTCAAAGAGTCGACAATTCTGTTTATTTTTGCATAGATTAGCTTAAGACTTTCCACATTGGATGGGCTAGGAAAATCAAAATCAATGTTTTTATTTCATATAGGCCTACATGGGCACTTATAAAACGTCGACAAAAGGTGCACGGTTCGGGTTGGTCGTTTCCTATGGAGAAGAACCAGCAAGAAACTCCATGGTCACTCTTTTAAAAATGGTTTGGTTTTACAATATTTCCATGTTACAGCATTAGTACTTAGATATGGGGGGACAACGTAGGCCCGACAATAAGTCGTAAGAAAAACAAAAAAAATAAATAATTACATATTATGTATACAAAAGAAAATAAAACGAATAAAAAAGTTAACAAATGTTAACAAGCATCTAGAAGGCCTACAATGTTCACACATTTACAAAACAATCGGTAAAAGAATCTATACAAAAGTAAAATAAAATAGGACCAAATTTAACATGTGGCACAAATGTTGTTATCAGTGCTGTAACTATTCTTAGCAAAGGGCTATGAAGATGATTGAAAACCATTGTAAAAAGACTAATTAAAAGAAGAAAAAAAACAAAGAATTAATAAGATTGAGAATAGTTAGAGACATCCACATATTTGTGCCGTTTATGAGTTACCAGGGAAGCCGCATGCGCAGAAGGAGCTAAAGCCAAATTTTTATCTTCAACATAATCCTTGATTTTATAATATGCTTTTTTTAATAAGGACACGTTTCATGTAGTTTTTGAACTTTCCACCGGTCAGTTCTCTACATGACTTTGGCAACTTGTTATAAAAGCGTATACTGTTTATATGAAAAGACTTGCTAGTTTTTGTTAATCTGAATTAGGGTATTACAATTTCGTGCTTACTGCGTGTATTTAAATTATGTATGTCGCTTCTAGTTTTGAAAAGCCCTCGATTTTTGCGGACATACAAAATACATTCCAAAATATAAAGTGAAGGTAGAGTCAGTATATCGATTTCTTGAAATTTTTCTCTATGGGACTCGCGAGGACCCATTTTATAGATCGCGCGGATTGCCCTCTTTTGTAAGATGAAAATTGAGGCAACGTCTGCTGCTGATCCCCACAGCAGAATGCCATAAGACATAATACTGTGAAAATAAGCATAGTATACTAACCTAGCTGTGGCTACATCGGTTAATTGCCTTATTTTCCTTAATGCATATGCAGCTGAACTACCCGAAAGAGTTCTAATGTGCGTGTCCTACTGCAATTTTGAATCGATAGTAATCAAAAAAGATATCCGTTACTTTATGATAACATAAAAAACACTATTCATACTGCGATGGTAGTTACCATCGCAGTATAATAAAAATGTAGGCTTGGGCGTGTCTCCGTTATAAATAAACAAACAGAGTTCTGTTTGTTTATTTATAACGGAGACACGCCCAAGCCTACATTTTTTAACATAAAACTAGCATAGGACCCAGAGTAGGACTTAATAGTACTCTACTTACCACGCCGGTGAAAATGCGGACTAAAAGCTAGTTTTAAGGAACATATATTTTTTAACAAAATCACGTTTTGCCGTAAACTCATTTCGATTGAGTTCCCGTTGTTGGCTGCCGAGTGTTTGGTGCTAGGGTATCTCAGAATGTTTATCGTTTATTATATTTATAAAAAACACTAGTATTGTACACGCAAGGAACTGTCTCTTACAATTTATGAAAAAGGGACAACTTACGAAGGGGTTACCGCATAACATACTTATGAATTCATTATTACATGGTCCCCAAAAAGTAACGTTCCCACTTTTTCATTATAACCGCCACATTCATAGAAAACTGCGAATGACCCAAGCGATGTTTGCGGCTATCCTTATCTTTCCAAGATTAGTAAATCTTTCACGCATAAGCATACATATTAAATTATGTTGAGTTAAGAAAATCTGTCTCATATATTGCCTTCTAACTTCAATCTAGACGGGTTTGGGAGTAAACATGAGTGTTAGCGTTCATAATTATGTTTTATCAAACTCTGAAAATAATAAATTAGCCCAGTTCTTTTTGGAAATTATGTATTATATTTTTAAATAAGAAGGTGATCCATGTTCATATGTAGGACAAGCCAACATAACTACTTATCACTCTAATTTCATGCAACCTTGTAACGATAAAAAAAATCATCTTTCTTTATTTTGAGGGTATTAGCGACAACTAGTGCCAAAAATTAAAATCATCTAGGTGTATCACTATTTGATCGTTTTTTGGTACTAGATGGCGTTGGTGTCTGAAGATATTAATTAATTTGATTTTAAAACTTATTAGAATTGTTCAACTTCAAATTCAACAAACACACAATTCAGCGTACGAGAATTAACAAAAAATCAAATCTTATATTAGAATTAGTTGCATAAAGTAAATCATAGATATTATGCATCTTCTAATCTAGGAACGCTCAATGTCTATGATTTTGCAAGGATGAAATTTATTTTTGGATTGTGCACCTGAGATCGGTAGCCTCTAATTAACCTAAAGAAAAGTTATCAAATCCTGTTGGTGACACGAGGATCAAAGGTGGCTAGCGTAAAGATGAAATTGAATCAATGGTTCAGTAGGCGCTGTAAGCAGTATTTGTCTAAATATCCAAGCATGTGAAACGTGTGCGTTGTGATGCTCATCATGGAGTTTTCTTCGTGGCAGGGCTCCTTAGGATAATTTAATACATATATAAAGAATAACATATAAGCATGGTCGACTCATCATAAAATCTTCATCATGCAACTCCAGTAGCAGGTTCCGAATACAGATGACATCTTGACCTGCACGAGGCTTGGACACAACTTCACAGGCTGAGCGATACTGTTTGAGATAGTTTATCTCCAGTGTTGAATACTAAATGTATCCCATTTAATGTAAGTTGTGCTTATTTAATAATGCTTAAGAAACTTCAGTGATGAACTGTATATGTGAAGATTAAACTTGTTGACTGTGTGACTTTCAATTCCATCAACATCATGCGAAATCATCCGTAGTCTCATGCTATTTCCTACCCCTGAATTGGCTGGTGTGTTGGGTAAAAAATCTACCTTACAACCTTATCCTTTGTCTTCTTGGGGGTGTGATGGCTAACACTATGCTTTATCATCAATTTCTTGCCCCTATACACAATATATTTGGGGTCGTTGCATTATTCATGTTGTCCTTCTTCCAAACTTCTCTATTAATCATTGCCAAAAGAATGTTATAAGTAATGAGGAAGAAAATATGTAAAATAATAATAAGTAATGAAGCTGTTCCTGCGAAAACCTAATATTTTATTTATTTAACGGAGGCCTTATATGGCAATCGGTTTAATGAAACGCAGATATTTCCAAAATAATGTTTTTTTAATGTTGTTCGAACGCCTAATCTACACGTCGTCGTAGCAGCTAGCTGCGAGTCTGCGTCCGTTCATAGTTTTTTAAGTTTTTTTTTTATGTAATAGCGAACAGCTTTTGTGTCATTGTTTCCAATACACCGCTATTCAAAGTAACCCATATATTTCTCCTGTTTTATTTTACCCCAAGTCGTGGTTGGTCTCGCAAAAATGGCTTGCATAAATATTTTCCAACGCTCTGGTTTTCGGTTGGAAACTTCAGTACAATAAAAATTGTTAATGATGAATGTAAATACGAAATTAATCTTCGATATAGGGTAGATGTTTCACCAAACAGAGATTGATGATTTTCGGTGTAATTTCAATAAAGCGCTATTGTTTTAATTTTTTCTGTAAAATTATACAGCGTCACTCAATCTTTACTCAGCCCATCGATATTAATGTATATGCTATTTTAGAAAATACATTGGGTGGAATAGGTATGGGCTGGTTACATAAATACCAATAACAAAAATTATGATTGTTAAGTAAATACATAAATAAAATAAATAAGCCTTTTATTCTAAGATTAAAGGTATCCATCTAAAATACAACCAACAATTCTTAATTTTTAAAATGTCCCTATACTCAGTGTGCCATTTGGCATAGGCCTCCTCCAACAGTTTCCACCATGGTCTATCCTGAGCTCCGAGGCATTCAGTAATTGTTATGCCAACATCAGATGTATTATATACATAGGAACACAGACTTTTAATTATTCTAAAAAAACTTCTAAAGTTTTTATGTTTTATACTTGATAATACAACAGATTTTTTTGGAAATAATTATTGTTATTAACAAAAAGGTAATATAAAGTAACGTTGTATTTTTTCTTTCATAACTTGCCAAGTAATTGTATAGGTCACTGCGGTGGGTTATACTTATAAGTTTGTTAAGCTAATTGCTTTGAAGATGGTCTATCATTACGTAAGCCAGCGAGCAAACCTATAACTATGTCCCGGTAGGATGTTTCTAGTAAATGGTTAATTGGAAAGTAAGGCTGCAATTGAAATCCCTTTATAAGTAAGCAGATTTTTTCCGAAATTCTCTCCGGACTCGCCGAGTTTTGTTACCTCGGTGTTATTCTGGTAGTCACCACTAATTCATGGCCTTCAAGAGTTACAGTGGTTGGGTATAGTGTGACGAGCGTACTTTAAGGCGCAGATACCCCTCAGTAACTGGTTTTAAATAGGAATCGGGTCTAAACGACTAGTCGTAATTTTTTTGAAAAAATATAAGTAACAGTAGACCATATTTTTAATAATTTGATCTAAGATTCATGTAACATAGTGTAATTAATTTGTTAAATTTTTTTCTAACACGGACAAAAATCCACAATCGGACCAAAACCGTCCGGGCGTATTTTAATGAAATTTTCACACCATCTCAAATAAAACATTTATCCACATTTTAATCTAAGGTTTTAAAGTCATAGAATAATAAGGAAAGTACAAAAAACAACTAAATTTTTGGTCGTTTGGGTGAGAAACGAGTGCGCGTTTTCTTCCCTCAAGCTCGTTGGCGATTGTCGTCGTCTTAACAAACACAAACACTCACCTCTCTGGAGTCACATCGGCCCCCACAAGCAGGAACCTTCACAGTATCCCAGCATTTGCGGCCGAATTCATCCTGCTGCTCAGCCCTGGCCAGGTGGACCCGCAGTTTGCACGGCAAAACGCCATGCGATGACGTCACCATATACAGCAGCAGAGTTGGAAGAATACTTATTAACGTCATGGCTTTCTGTAAAATGATTGTGTTATTATTGTCCATGAGACTTGATTTTGAAAGTGGAAATGATTGATAGATTGTTTGAAAGATGATGTGGCTAGAAAGGAGGTGACCGCTAGGATGACAGTCAATCAAATAATTTATTTGCATAATACATGTTAAAAATTAAAAAACCCGTCTGCTTAAAAAGCGAACTAAAAAGGCGTAAACAAGAAGAAAATCATGCTGAGCAGTCGGAGGATACATTCGCGAGCTGGCTGACCAAGAGCCAGCGCATAGAGATATATGAATGAGAAAACATGCTGCCAAATGAATTGGGAGAAGAGCAGAAGTGTGATGATTTAGTTTAAACCAAAGGTTGACTAATGACCCACCATTAGCCACCAACCTTTGGTTTCAACCATTTTCAATTGTATATATGTTAATAAAGTGTTTTATTCTATGGCAAGTTAAATAAATGCTTGAGTACCAACAAGTGACATTGGTCTGTCTGTACTGCTGTGTTGCACAGACAAAATTCTATAAAAGTTGATGAACGTCTGTGTGTGATGTGTGTGGAGTATGGACCCACCACAATCGAGAATACCTTCTGGCATACAATCTGCCAATTGGTACATACGGTTTCATGAAATAAATAGCTTTGTCTAGAGTATTCATGCACAAAAAAGAACAAGTAGAATATGATACTAATAATAAAACGCCATCTGTTTATTCTCTCTCTTAACCTAATAATCTAATTGGCATCTTAGAGACCTAGTGCTTATTCTGTTTTTAACCCCCGCCGGAAAAAGAGGGGTGTTATAAGTTTCACGTGTGTTGCTGTGTATCTGTGTATCTGTGTATCTGTCTGTGGCATCATAGCGCCTAAACGGATAAACCGATTTTGATTTAGTTTTTTTTTTTTTTGAAAGGTGATTTTGTCGAGAGTGTTCTTAGCTATGTTTGAATTAAATCGATTCAGCCGTTCAAAAGTTATGAGCATTTTTCTGTTTGAATGGGGTGTTTTCGCAAGATAAATGTGTCGGGGGTTTTTAAAATTTTGAAATTTTACTTGTTCATTTAATTAATCTAGCTTCGCAGACCACATAAATACTACACAATACTCTCAGACACTCACATTTTATCTAGAAACTAGAATACTGGCGAGCCTTGCGCAATAAACTATTCAAAACAATACTAAATGCAAGATAACATAATCCGCATAAAAATGTAAAGAGCTTTCTTAAATAATGCGAAGACCACTTCATCAAATTAGTTAAACACTTTCAAAGAGAGTTGAGATAAGCAAGGGAATCTTCAGTTAAAAAGATTAGTTAATTTCACTTTAGAGTTAAGAGCACTCACCGACTAACAGTTTGTTAAACAAGAGACGTAGTCTTTGACTGAAGGGTTATTTCAAACTGGTTCTCGTTTCGCTGGAACTCTTTTGTATACATGCAGTTTTTCCTCATCGTTTAACTTCATGGGTTTTATTTCCGGCTGTTTAACTATAAACGGTCAAGTCAGCGAGTAAAAAGCATATAAAATAACAATATAAAATACATCAAAGAAGTTTTAGTATTGTATGCAAATTGTGAAGTTTACAACGCGTAAAGCAGGGTGATATCCTCCGCCTATGATGTAGAAGGTACTTATATATACATTCTCTCTTTAAAAGACTTATTGGAATTTCTTTGTTACAAAGGAAAAGCTTTTGTCGTTGGTCTTTTGTTTTTTTATTACGTTTATTACATTGAAATTATGAATCTAAGAGCTGGGTCATAAAGGATTAAAGGAATCGTTTGTATAGATGCACGATCCCAGGCAGGCGCTTTACTTTGTATAAATTATTTCTTCACCACTGCTCTCAAAACGGTGAAGGAAAACATCGTGAGGAAACCGGCATGTCCTAGAACCAAAAAATCGAAGACATCTGACATCCACCAACTCGCACAGGGCCCACGTGGTGGATTACGGCCCATTCTCTCTCACTGGTGTGATGTGTGTGTGATGTGTGGATGCACGATGAAAGAAGGTTTGATTACGCCAATTTTCGACGTGCTCCTACGCCTTTTGTTTTAATTATGAAGTTTTGCGTTTTATAATTTGGTACCGCTGAAAGTATGTAAGACAATTTTGGAAGTCCCTTTAACTCAATTGTTATTTTATTCTAGTCAACTTTAACGATGTCAAAGTAAGTAGGTATGGTAAGCAACAAAAATCTACTACTTTTACGCAAAATAAATCCAAATGATTAATCAATCTGATTTTTAGCATTATATTTGATAGCAAATAGTTAATACCATTTGAATTTTATTACTCTTCCAACCTAAATGTTTTGAAAGATTCAATTCGAAAACCAAAACGTTATTCGACTTTTGTGGCCACATAAAAAAATCAAAACAATTGCCCAGTAATTTGTCCGAATTATAGTAAGTTTTCACGTAAGCTGCCAAAATGGCTGCCGAGTACTTCCGCCGCGTAATATATTACAACCATAATAACAAGTTGCGTTTCAATTACTAAATCTCGACACCAAACTAGTAATTTTATAAACAGGCAGTAATTTCATGAACAGCCTTTTTTTAATCATGGCTGTCACGAAACTATTAGCCGGGTTAAATATAGTTCGTTTGAAAATGGAACTCCGCCTTGATATGATCTGCTCACACTCGAGAAAGCTTTTACGTTTTATCCTTGACTCGTGGGTTTTACTTATTGAATAGATCGGGCAGAGATTTACTAATAGCTTTATAAGTAAGAAGCTATGAACATATTAGTAGAAATGTTTTAATGTTTGTATGAGATAAGGTCGAGAATACTTCAGAAAACTTAACACCCATTAAAAAAAAAAATAAGTTAAGCATTTGTCAAAATCTACTTAATACTTAACTACGAAACTAGCGGCCTTAATTTAGTTTCTACTCATTTCAGTCAGACTTCATTTTATCGATCGCAATTTTTTCATTGTTGATTTCATATTTAACACAATAAAAGTGTATGTGATATGTGTATGAATACTGTTATATCTAATTATATTACGTTTATATTCATAAAACATTTATTAAACCAATACGAAAATTAAATTGAGGAATCATGTCACATCGATTCGATGAATCAATAATGATTGAGCCTTAACTACAATACTATTGTTAATAATATGTTGCCAGCAAAGAAGTTATTACTAAGAGACTACCTTTAAAGTTGTATGGGAGGAGAAAACATGCTGGGTCGACACACGTATCGTATTTGACATTGGTATAAGGGCAATCTGATGTTGACTTCACTTTAATCAATCATTCTTATTTAATGTATGGAAAATTATCCCGAATAAGGTTGGTAGTTAAATTAACTTATGGTCTGACAACGTTAACATTGTATGATCTATCGATTCACAACTCGCAAAAATTATATACTCCCCTCATTACACACACACTAGGCCTCATTTGCAAGGTCCCGTCTATGTACAGAGGCTAAGTAAACAAAAGAAAAATTGACGGTGAGTACCCAATTTTTTATGTTGCCAACATTGTACATCCATCATACGGGACACCAATACGTCAAAACTCGCAAAACAATATTGGAAAAGTTATTAAGTTATTTATTAAGTTTCAACACATATCGTAGTTTTAGAGTTTTCCACTTATCCCGAAAACCTTGTTGTTTCTTCGTAACTATGAGAAAACGGTTTTGTTATCAGACAATTATCTTACAGACCGTTCACTATAACATGTCCCTTGCCGTTATGATAGAGATGTTTTTGACATTATGTATATAATATATATTTTGAAACTAATTATTAAAGTCAAGCATTGAATTCTATAGGAGCTTCGCAAGCTAGGTACTTAACAATTTAACCTAAGGACAGACAAAAAACTACAAAACTTGAAAACAGCTCCCGAAAAAGCAGTTGTATAAAAGTAAAAAGAAGTCGTTGAAAAAACCAACAGAAAAAGGGAACTTTATGCTAAATTGAAGGTTGTTAAAGACAAGTTCTAAGGTACCTTGTATTTGTGGAAACTGTAAGCGAAATAACAAAATCAGGCTATAAGGTTTGCAGAAGCGTGCTGCGAATAAGATTTCATCAATATAATTTGAGAGATGAACCAGATCGAAACTAAAGTCACCGCCAGATAACAAAAAATAAAAGTCGTTAACACCTGCCTACCAATGTATTCCAATATTTCAAAATGATACGAAAAAATGTAAAGGCAGCGTCGCTAACACAATCAAAACAAACGTATCGCGGTAAGGGTCGTCCTTGACTCTTTCACTTGGCATTCAGTAATGAGTTGAAATCCCATAAACGCGTGGACTGATTTACATGATTTAAACGGATAAAATGGTTCTACGCCTATACCTTTAATTTAAGAACAAAATTATCAAAATATATCTCAATATACAGAAAATCATGTTTTCAAGTTACGTAATTAAACTGTTTGGTACAAGTCGGATCAATAAGTTTATTTTGTTTGTTATCTGGCGGAGACTTTAAGTAGATAGAACAGAGGGTAGTCGGCTAAAGTCCCAGCTCTTTGAAGGCAAGAATAGTACATTGTTTACCGAGAGAGGAGAAAGTGACCGATTACCGCCGAGGGTGTCGTTTGAAGCCCGAGCCGTAGGCGAGGGCTTTAAAACACCCGAGATCGGGAATCGCACTTTCTCTCGAGTGATACATAGTGCTTTATACTACACCTACGAGGAAAATAAAAAACTAAATCTTTACTAATTGAAATTTATATTGAAATTGTTGCAGTTAGTGAAGCTTAATGTAACACTTTTTCCATTAATGTTTGTTTGAGATGTTTGCGACAATGTAGGAGGAATAACTGGCTGTGCTGTTGGCACTGCGCTCGTAGAAGGCTGTGGTGCCAAAGGGGCAACTGGCTGCTGAGGGGCATCTGGTATCGCCGCGCTCGTTGATGGTTGAGGAGATGAGTCTTGATGCACATTAATCGATCCCGATATTTGGTTATTTATTCGTGTTTTGTTTTCTACGGAATTCTCTATGAAGCTTTCTGCAACAGCGGACGATTTCCAACCACCGTGACGTTTTATTGTGGTTAAATCAGCACCAGTATCAGCAAGAATAGTCGCTGAAGTTCTGCGAAAGCAGTGGCCAGTGTATTCTAGTGGATTGAGTTAATTAAGGTAGGAAGCTATTTCTCTTGGCACAGTACTTATTTTGTTTTTCCCAATTACTTGTTTCGTACATTTTTTGTTTTTATATTGTAGTAAAAACCGATTGGTTTTGGGGTCACTGGGGCGAATTTCGTTATATTTCTTTACTATCTCATAAAATAAGCCCGATATAACAAATGATCGCTGAATTTTGGTTTTTGTGTTAGGAATATTGATGATCATTCCATTTTCGAGGATTTCGATATCGTCTGTTGTCATATCCACAAGTTCTTGCGAACGACAGGCCCCATTTACTCCTAAAATCAAAATAACCTGTAAACAAAAATATCAAACATGAAAACCTAGTAGATTTCTACTCATAAATAGGTACGTAATAAATCATAAACCAGTGCATTTTGTTCATAAACTTACCTTCATCAACAAATATTTGTCATCTGGAGCATTCTGCAAAAAGGAATAAACATCCTTTGTAGTAAGCACTTTTGATTTCTTACTACGGAATCCCTCCGACTTTCTTTTCAGAAATGCTGTAAGTTTTTTGTATTCTTGAATATTTATGTCGTTTCTTGTCAATATAGTACTTTTCAACATTGAGTACATAGACCATAACGTACTTGGTTTGTATTTTTGCGCTTTTCCACTGAAATAAGCTAGCAAAACAGTTTCAGAAAAAGATGCCGCATTTTTTTCACTTTTCCATAGCAAAAAATCGTCATAAGTTTTATTATATTTTTTAATTGATTTCTGTGGTAAAAGGTTATCAATCAGTATTTTTGCTGTTTCCTTCAACTGCGGCGGAGTTAAAAAATCTTCATCATCACTATCACTACTTATCATTTTGATAGTTTTATTTTACTTTTCTACGAATACTGAATCCTTAAACAACACACAAATTGAAAATGGCGCCAATGGCGTCTGCAATTTCCACATGTTCTTTTTTCAAATTGTTTGACACCATCCAACAAACAGCTAGTGGCCAGTGTCATTTTGCGAACTTGGAGATAAAAACTCACTGTAAAAACTTTTTGGCTTTTGATATTTAGGTTACCAGCGCATAGTCTTACCCAAAATTAAAAAAGAAAAACCACGTAAGAAATGGATTTTCATATACTTTTGTCTCCCGCTCAGATGCGTTTTCTCGCCGCATATTTGTTCGATATGCAATGACGTACTTTCTACCGTAAATTTGATAAAGTATCAAGGTACTTTCCGAGCAGGTGTAGTATAAATGCATTAACAACACTTTTATAATACGCTCTGTTGATTTTCCTTGATGCTCTTTACAGTGAAATTGTTTTTTTTCATAATAAGACTGCTTATTGTGGATCAGATAGGATGCTGGAAACGATTCAATGGATTCTTACGAGTTTTAAATGTAGGTATAAGATTATAATTAGACGCCTTAAGGCATATAATTTTCTTTAAATTGGTTATAAATTTTACTGAAACCGACCTTTTTCCTCAAGGATTTTATTTTGGAGAGCAATTGTTTTCTTTTTTTCGAGCTTATTTTTGCCCTGGCAGGTATCTAATCAAGTTGTATTTCCGAAATGGAACGTATAGCCATCAGATTTCGAGACAGCATTGACGTCGCCAAATCGCTGCGCCGCGATCCCCGATGTTAAAAATATCGTGTCTGCTGGCCTTAATCTATATCTATAAAAGCAAAAGGTAACTGACTGACTGACTGATCAATCAACGCACAGCCAAAACTGCCAAGCCTAGAAGCATGAAATTTAGCAGAAAGGCTCCTCAAGTGACGTAAATGTGCACTACGAAAGGATTTTTGGAAATGCCAACCCTAAAGGGGTAAAAAGAGGGTTGAAAGTTTATATGAAAAATCTAATTCTTTCGACCAAAATTCTCGAAACTTAGCACAAATAGTATTCAAAGTAAATGATAAAGATTGACATATTTTTTTTTCGAAACTACCCCCAAATGAGGTTTTAGGGGGTGTTGAAGTTTGTATGGAAAAATCTGATTTCTTGGGTCAATAAACTTGAAACTTGCCAAATATACTAACCTAAATGAATAATAAAGCTTGCTTTTATTATTTTTTGAAACTACCCCCAAAAGACGATTAAGGGGTGTTAAAGTTTTTTTGAAGAATCTTATCATTTAATAAACTTGAAACTTGACATAAATACCAATCTAAATACACAATAAAGGCTTTCATTGTTAGTTTTTCGAAACTACCCCCAAAAGATGATTTAGGGGATGTATTTTTTTTGGAGAATCTGATTTCTTGGGTGAATAAATATGAAACTTGACATAAATACCATCCTAAATAAACAATAAAGGTTGTCATTATTAGTTTTTTGTAACAACCCCCAATAGATGATTTAGGAGGTGTTACAGTGTTTTTAAAAAATCTGATTTCTTGGGTCAATAAACTTGCCACAAATACTAACCTCAATTAATAATAAAGGTTTATATTATTATTTTTTGAAACTATCCCCAAAAGATGATTTAGGGGGTGTTGAAGTTTGTATGGAAAAATCTGATTTCTTGGGTCAATAAACTTGAAACTTGCCAAAAATACTAACCTAAATGAATAATAAAGGTTGCTTCTATTATTTTTTGAAACTACCCCCAAAAGACGATTTAGGGGTGTTAAAGTTTTTTTGAAGAATCTTATTACTTCAGTTAATAAATTTGACATAAATACCAATCTAAATAAACAATAAAGGCTTTCATTGTTAGTTTTTCGAAACTAACCCCAAAAGATGATTTAAGGGATGTAATTTTTTTTGGAGAATCTGATTTCTTGGGTGAATAAATATGAAACTTGACATAAATACCATCCTACATAAACAATAAAGGTTGTCATTATTAGTTTTTAATAACAACCCCCAATAGATGATTTAAGAGGTATTACAGTGTTTTTGAAAAATCTGATTTCTTGGGTCAATAAACGTGCCACAAATACTAACCTAAATTAATAATAAAGGTTAATATTATTATTTTTTGAAACTATCCCCAGAAGATGATTTAGGGGGTGTTGGAGTTTGTATGGAAAAATCTGATTTCTTGTGTCAATAAACTTGAAACTTGCCACAAATACTAACCTAAATGAATAATAAAGATTGCTTCTATTATTTTATGAAACTACCCCCAAAAAACGATTTAGGGTTGTTAAAGTTTTTTTGAAGAATCTTATTACTTCAGTTAATAAACTTGACATTAATACCAATCTAAATAAACAATAAAGGCTTTCATTGTTAGTTTTTCGAAACCACCCCCAAAAGATGATTTAGGGGATGTTAATTTTTTTGAAGAATTTGATTTCTTGGGTCAATAAACATGAAACTTGACATAAATACCAAGCTAAATAAACAATAGGTAAAGGTGTTCATTATTTTTTTTTCGAAACTACCCTTAAAATACGATTTCGGGGTGGTAAAGATTTTTGATTACTTTTACTGCACATAGCTTCTTTTTATGATGTAGGGGCGCACTTAGGAGGGATTTTTGGAAATTCAACTTTTTTTAGGGGTTAAAAGGGAGATATTTATTTGTATGAAAAATCTTATTCCTTTGGCACAATAATAAAGGTTGGCATCATTAGTTTTTCAGGATTACCCCCAGAAAACGATTTAGGGGTGTCAAAGTTTCTTTTAAGAATCAAATGGCACTAAGACGGGGACCTCTACATCGATTTGGAACTACCGAACTGGACCGTTTGTCTCAGGTAAACATAGTTGTGAGCAACGTTTTAGTGACGCGTAATATACGCTGTATTGGATTTTTGTGTTGTGTCGCGTTATATACGCAGCATTCGTTTTCATACTTAAGTAATTTTTGGTCCACCCGAAATTATGCGTTTCAATAAACCCGACCTTCTTCTATACATATAAAATGCTTTGCCCTGAATGACGGATCAACGCACAGCCTAAACCGCTGATCGTAGAGACCTGGAACTTGGAGAGTATGTTTTTTTGTATGACGTAGGCATCCGATAAGAAAGGATTTTCCGAAATTCTTCCCCTAAGTGGAAGAAAAAGGGGGACAAAGTTTGTATGAAAACTTAAACTTACTAACTTTTTTTGAATAATCTTATTACCTAAGTTAATAAACTTGAAACTTGGCATTAATACCAAACTTAGTAAGCAATAAAAGTTGTTGTTATTAGTTTTCAAAACTACCCCCAAAAGACGACTTGTTTTTTTTTTGATGAATCTTACTTCTTGAGTTAATAAACTTAAAACTTGACATAAATATCAACTTAAGTAAACAATAAAGGTTATCATTATAAGTTTTTATAAAGTACCCTCAAAAGTCGATTTAGGGGGAGTTATTTTTTTTTGAAAAATCTTATTTACTGAAGTAATAAACTTATACTTGACATAAATACCAACCTAAACAAACAATAAAGGTTGATATTATTAGATTTTCGAAACTTCCTCCAAAATACGATTTAACAGGTGATAAAGTTTTGTTAAAGAATTTTATGTCTTGGGTTGAACTTGATAGTTGACATAAATACCAACCTAAGTAAACAATAAAAGGTTGTCATTATATTTTTCGAAACTACCCCCCAAAATAGGATTAAGTGGACCGTGTTAATTTTTGTTAACAATCATACTGGTCAAGGTTTCGTTTTTGATGTAGGGATCTAGGGGAGTACGGAGAAGGAATTTTCGGCAAATCAACCTTTCACCATCATCATTATTTCAGCCAAAAAACGTCCACTGCTAGACAAAGGCCATCCCCAAGCGCCGCCACACTGATCGGTCCTGTGCGTTTCGCATCCACCGGACTCCTGCAGCCCTGACCAGGTCGGACTTCCTAATTTAAAAAACTTCTGTCAAAACACTTGACACGCGAACTAACTTGCCGTGATTTTATTCCGTTTTTACCGGTAAAATGTCGAAATTCAACGTTGAGACCGCTTTTAACGATTTGTCGAAGAAAGTTGCAGCGTTGACAGCAAAAATTGCGACTCAAACGGCTGTGATTGAGTCGCAACAAGATTATTGAAAATCATCAGCGTAAGACCGATAATTACTTCGTCACTATTAATGAACAAACGAGGGTACTAGCAGATCTGTGCACCAAAATTGAGAAACTCGATGTCCAAGTTACAATAGAATCTTCGAAGTGTGAGATGGATAAACCCATTGTGGTAGCAGATATACAGCGGGTAAGGGAGACAAACGTTGCGTTTAAGGCGAAGGAACCGCAAAAGAAGGAGACGGAACGAGCGCGCCGAGCCACCGTGCGCGAGCGGACTAAGGCGGCTTCCATACCGCATAAGACGAGCGAGCGTTTATCCGAAGCCGCGGAGCTCTCTATGGAAGAAAATGTTACGTCTGAGGAATGGAAAATAGTTAATAATAACAAAAAGCGAATTAACCGAGGTAGTAATGACGTACGAAAAGGAGGGAATTCGCAAATTTCCACGCTTCAAGCAATTCAGAAGAAGAAGTTCTTGCATGTCTGGTCGTTGCATCCAGACACTACTGAAAAAGCAATACGCGATCACGTTGCGGAAATCTGTGGATCAAGCGATATTAAAATTGAGAAATTAATCCCGAAAACTGCTAGGGACTATGCATCGTTCATGATAGGAGTAACGGAATCACTTTTTGATAAAATAAACAATGTTGATAGTTGGCCAGTAAATGCGCAGTTTAACCAGTGGGTGTGGTTTCGAAACTCCCGTAAGCCATCAAAAGGCAGTCAAGGCCAGAAATGAGTTCATCCAAGTGTACTATCAGAACGTTAGAGGATTGCGGACGAAAACCAAAACTTTCCTTAATAATGTTTTAGCATCGACTTATGACCTTTTTGCAATTACGGAATCAGGTCTCAATAATGGAATTCATGACGGAGAACTAATTCCAACGCATTACAACATATTACGATGTGATCGAGTGGACGGGCGAAAACAAGGAGGAGTATTTTTAGCGGCTTCCCCGAGTTTTGGTTTGAATCGCGTTTCTATTGCCAACGTGGACAAGGCCTTATTTTGAGATCGTGTGTGTAACAGTTCATCGACGAAACCACTTTTTGTTCTTATATTGTGTTGTTTACATTCCGCCAAAATGTGATGCTAATGAGTATATGCAATTATTTCAGATATTGGAAAATGTTTGTGTTAGATATGAGAAAGTATTATTGTTGGGTGATTTTAATATGCCTTCTGCGACCGTCGATATTCAAAGTTACTTGGATTACTTCATTGTATACTGTGGATTTCGGCAGGTAAATGATTTGGTTAATATTAATGATCGTACTTTAGATTTGGTACTGTCAACGTTTGATATGAGTGACTTAGGGGTACAACTCTCTGAGGAACCGTTAGTTAATGTTGATGCTCAACACCCGCCGCTGGTCATTAGCGCCAAGCTTTCTGATCGGGAACTAGAGGTAACATGACATTCTAGGAATATTGAGTGTAGTATCTCAGTACTTAATAAAAACAGGTGGAATTTCAATAAAGCAGATTTCCTAAGATTATATCATTCTTTTATGTTATTAGATTGGGAACTGTTGTTTGAAATTCATAGCTCAGAGATGGCTTTAAATTACTTTTATAAAATAATAAATGAGGTCCTGGACGAGTGTGTTCCTAAAAAAAATCTTAGAGTTGGTGAGCAAGGATCTAGGTTTAATTATCCAGAGTGGTACACATCGGATTTGATAAGTGATATGAAAAAAAAGTGGCGTTATCATAAATTGTTTAAGACAACTGGTTCCCAGAGCGATTATGAAGTATTTTCTCGCTTTCGTGCTCGAGTCAAAACTAAAATCGCTTCAACTTATGAAGCCTACGAAAACAGACTTCAGAAAAACCTTAAAGCTGATCCGAAGTCGTTCTGGAGCATGATAAGGGCTAAAAGGGCTAGTCGTAATAAACCAAAAGTCACGAAGGACGGCTTATTGCTGAAGGATGAGGAGTGTGCGGAAAGTTTCGCCTCATATTTCCATTCGGTGTACAGCCCACTGCGGCTGGCGCTGGACCCGGGGGCTGCAGAGTACGCAAGCGGTGGGGTGGCGGAGGCGGCGCACGTGCATGTTGACCGCGTCAGTGCGCGAGACCTGCGCGCCGCGTTTCTGCGCCTCAAGCCCAAGCGCTCAGTAGGCCCAGACGGCATACCGCCTTACATTGTCAGAGATTGTCGTATGGTTTTTGAGGAGCCTTTGTTGCACATCTTCAACTTGTGTTTGCAGGAGGGTCACTACCCGGACGAGTGGAAGATCACGCGAGTTATACCAGTTCCTAAAGGAGGTGCGGGCACTGACGTGAGTGGATACCAACCGGTGGCGGTGCTGTCGGCCTTCGCCAAGGTATTTGAGTCGGTATTGCATAGAAATATTTACACACAAGTAAGCTCTCGATTAACGGACGCACAACACGGTTTTCGGCCGGGCCGCAGTACGGGGGGCAACTTGCTGTCTTTTGTTAGCTACTTGTCGCCCGCTATTGACGCGGGAGGGCAGGTGGATGTAGCATATTTTGACTTCCGGAAAGCCTTCGATACTGTGGATAACGATGTACTTTTGGGCAAGCTGGCTGCTGTGGGATTCACGCCGCACTTGCTTAAATTCTTTGCTAGTTACCTTGGCGAGCGCCGACAGTACGTCGAGTATGCAGGACATGATTCCAACCCTTACTACACGTACTCAGGGGTGAGTCAAGGGAGTAATATCGGGCCATTGGAATTTATATTGGTAGTCAACGATCTGCCAACTGTAGTCAAAGAGGCGAAGTGTCTGCTTTTTGCTGATGACTTAAAGTTATTTTTAGCTGTTAAAGACGAGGCAGATTGTAATCGGCTCCAGTCAGACATTAACAGTGTAGTCCAATGGAGCAAAACTAACAAACTTAATTTTAATGTAGATAAGTGCTGTGTAATGAGTTACAGCCGTGCGCGTGCTCCATTGCATTATCAGTACGAGATGGACACGGAGGTAATGCCGCGCGTCACACAGGTGCAGGACCTGGGCGTGCAGATGGTGCCGGAGTTAACGTTCCGCAAACATATAGTTGAGGTGTGCGGCAGGGCTTTCAGAAATCTCGGTTTTATTTTGAGACAATGTAAGGATTTTAGCGATACGGCGGCTGTCAAAGTTTTGTATAATGCACTGGTACGGAGCCACCTAGAAACAAGTGCTATTATTTGGAATCCTCATGAGGGAAAGTACAGCCTCATGTTGGAAAAAATACAAAATAACTTTGCGAGATTTCTGTATTTGAAAGAATATGGAGTATACCCTTTTTATCCCCTCATGTACCCGAGTCTTTTCGTCCTGGGCATGGTTGGATATACCAGGCTGGCAGTTAGAAGAGATGTTGCGCTGGTCAAGTATGTGGCTAGCGTACTGCTAGGTTTGTTGCACCACCCAGAGGTGCTGGAGGCGCTGCGGCTGTGCGCGCCGGACGGGTGCGTGGGCGCACGCCGCCGCCCAGCTCTGTTAGACGTACCGTTGGCTAGGACTAACTTACTTAAGTTTACCCCTATGACGCGAGTCATACGTTTGATAAATACTGTAACATTATCGGAAGATATATTTTGCCAAAACCTGCCGAAATTCGTCAAAGTAGCGCAAAACTTAATTGAAAAAGGTCTGACCATTTAAATAATGATAAATGTATGGGAATGTCTTATTGAAACGATTGATTTGTATTGTATTTTAATGTTTTATATGTATGTTATAACATCGCCTTGGAAGTTTCTGTAAAGGTGTTATAATAATTAATGAGTAAATAAATAAATAAATTTGCGTTTTCCGGTTCGCAGTCGCCACTGAACTATCAACCTTTAAGGGGGTGAAGAAGGGGAAACTTGTTTGTATGAACAATCTCATTCCGTGGAGATAATTAAATAATCAAAATTTACATAACACGTTTTTTAAAACTACCTCCCCCTGATAGGGTTAAGTGATGTTAGTTTTTTTGAGGCATCTTACTGAGTAATCTAACATAAACAAAAAATTAAAAAGAGAAAAATGATAAATTAAGTTTTAAGGGGCGGATTTTACTTTGTAGCGGTAACCTAAAAACTGAAAATCAATTCTTTAAGTCAAATAAGAATCGTCCCAAACCTATAAACCGTAGATCTTTACGAAACCACATTTAATTTGGTTTAATAACAGCTTATTTTTGGCATCACACGAACGAAGTCGCTGGCGGAGTTAATATAATAAATGTGAAAGTAACTCTGACTGTCTCTCTGTCTACCTTTTCACGCTTAAACCGCTGAACCGATTTAGATGCAATTTGGTTCGGAGATATTTTGAGACCCTGGCCAGGACATAGGATAGTTTTTATCCCGGAAATCATAATTAAGGTGGTGGAAAGAGGGGTAGAAGTTTGTATGGAAAACCTACAATATTATGCCGCGATAATTATAAAAATAAACTATTCGAATTACTAACGCTTCGCAGACGAAGTCGCGGGCAACAGCTAGTACGAATATATTTTAATCAATAGCAAAGATTTAAAAAATGCACCTAAGAAATTCAATAACTATCGTTGTAAAGTTGTTTGCTTCGTTGTCGCATGAGAGTTTATCGAAGTAACATTACAATATGCGTGATGTGATGTGTGAAATAAAACAATGTATCCTAGTCGTGTTTGGGCTAATTGCAATCGTCATGAGATGTACTTTGGCTATATATTATTTTTTTGACAATTGGAGGTACCAAAAAAGAGATAAATAAAAAACTTAATAACAAAAAAACAAACCGACTTACTAAAAAAATCACTGCAAAGCGAAAAAAAACTTTCTTTTCCCAACTCTGTGTCGAAACACGGAAAACAATAGTTACCATAAAACCTTATCTATATCTATAAAAGCGAAAGGTGACGGACTGACTGACTGACTGACTGACTGATCCATCAACGCACAGCCAAAACTGCTAAGCCTAGAAGCATGAAATTTGGCAGAAAGGTTTTTCAAGTGACGTAAGTGTGCACTAAGAAAGGATTTTTGGAAATTCTACCCCTAAGGGGGTAAAAAGGGGGTTGAAAGTTTGTATGAAAAATCTAATTCCTTCGACCAAAATTCTTGAAACTTAGCACAAATAGTACTCTAAGTAAATGATAAAGATTGACATTATTAGTTTTTCGAAACTACCCCCAAATGATGATTTAGGGGGTGTTGAACTTTGTATGGCATAATCAGATTTCTTTGATCAATAAACTTGAAACATGCCACAAATACTTATCTAAATGAATAATAAAGGTTGCTACTATTATTTTTTGAAACTACCCCCAAAAGACGATTTAGGGGTGTTAATTTGTTTTTGAAGTATCTTATTATTTCAGTTAATAAACTTGAAACTTTACATAAATACCAATCTAAATAAATAATAAAGGCTTTCATTGTTAGATTTTCGAAACTACCCCCAAAAGATGATTTAGGGAAGTTCAATTTTTTGAAGAATCTGATTTATTAGGTGAATAAACATGAAACTTGACATAAATACCATCAAAAATAAACAATAAAGGTTGTCATTGTTAGTTTTTTGCAACTACCCCCAAAATACGATTTAGGAGGTATTACAGTGTTTTTGAAAAATCTGATATTTAGGGTCAATAAACTTGAAACTTGCCACAAATACTAACCTTAAGGTTGCTATTATTATTTTTTGAAACTACCCTCAAAAGACGATTTAGGGGATGTTAATTTTTTTTAAGAATCTAAGTTCTTGGGTCAATAAATATGAAACTTTGCTTAAATACCAACCTAAATAAACAATAAAGGTTTTCATTATTAGTTTTTCGAAACTACCCTTAAAATACGATTTCGGGGTGGTAAAGATTTTTGATTACTTTTAATGCACATAGCTTCTTTTTAAGATGTAGGGGAGCACTTAGGAGGGATTTTTGGAAATTCAACTTCTGAAGGAGTTAAAAGGGAGACATTTATTTGTATGAAAAATCTTATTCCTTTGGCAAAATAATAAAGGTTGGCATCATTAGTTTTTCGGAATTATCCCCAGAAGACGATTTAGGGGTGTTAAAGTTTCTTAGAAGAATCAAATGGTACTAATACGGGGAACTACCGAACTGGACCGTTTGTCTCAGGTAAACATAGTTGTGAGTGACGTTTTAGTGTTGCGTAATTTACGTTGTATTAGGTTTTTGTAATGTGTCGCGTAATTTACGCAGCATTCGTTTTCATACTAAAGAAATTTTTGGGCCACCCGAAATTATGCGTCTCAAAAAACCCGACCAGTCTTCTGCTCCTTCTATACATATAAAAAAAAATATCTTCTTCTATACATATGAAATGCTTTGTCCTGAATGACTGGCTGACGGATCAACGCACAGCCTAAACCGCTGATCGTAGAGACCTGGAACTTGGAGAGTGTGTTTTTGTATGACGTAGGCATCCGATAAGAAAGGATTTGTCGAAATTCTCCCCCTAAAGAGGAGAAAAAGGGGGATAAAGTTTGTATGAAAAATCTAATTCCTTCAGCTTATACTCTTGAAACTTAGCATAAATAGTAATCTAAGTAAATGATAAAAGGTTGACATTATTAGTTTTTTGAAACTACCCTCACAAGTTGATTAAGGGGGTATTGAAGTTTGTATCGAAGAATTTTATTTCATGGGTTACTAAACTTGAAACATTGCACAAATACTATATATATACTTAAATAAATTATAAGGTTGTTATTATTAGTTTTTCGAAACTACCCCCAAAAACAGATTTACGGGGGAGTTAAAGTTTTTTGAAAATTCTTATTTATTGGGTTAATAAACTTGATACTTGACAAAAATACCAACCTAAACAAACAATAAAGGTTTATATAATTAGATTTTCGAAACTGCCTCCAAAATACGATTTAACAGGTGATAAAGTTTTGTTAAAGAATTGTATGTCTTGGGTTAATAAACTTGATAGTTGACATAAATACCAACCTAAGGATACAATAAAAGGTTGTCATTATATTTTTTCGAAACTACCCCCTAAAATAGGATTAAGCGGGTGTTAAAGTTTGTTATGAATCATACTGGACAAGGTTTCGTTTTTGATGTATGATGTGGGATCTAGGGGAGCACGAAGAAGGAATTTGCGGAAAATCAACCTTTCATCATCATTATCATTTCAGCCAAAAAACGTCCACTGCTAAACATAGGCCTTCCCCAAGCGCCGCCACACTGATCGGTCCTGTGCTTTTCGCATCCACCGGACTCCCGCAGCCTTGACCAGGTCGGACTTCCTAATTTGCGTTTTCCGGTTCGCAGTCACCACTGAACTGTCAACCTTTAAGGGGGTGAAAAGGGGGCAATTTGTTTGTATGAACAATCTCATTCCGTGGAGACAAAGTAAATAATCAAAGTTTACATAATACGTTTTTTAAAACGACCTCCCCCCTGTTAGGGTTAAGTGATTTTAGTTTTTTTGAGACATCTTACTGAGCAATCTAACTAAAATAAACAAAAATTAAAAAGAGAAAAAGTTTTAAGGGGCGGATTTTACTTTGTAGCGGTAACCTAAAATGTATTAATCTTTAAGTCAAATAACGAATCGTCCCAAACCTATAAACCGTAGAACTTTACAAAACCACATTTTTATTTGGTTTAATAACAGCTTATTATTGGTTGCCATCACACGAACGAAGTCGCGGGCGGAGTTAATATTTTAAACGTGAAAGTAACTCTGTCTGTCTCTCTGTCTACCTTTTCACGCTTAAACCGCTGCATCGATTTAAATGTAATTTGGTTCGGAGATATTTTGAGACCCTGGGCAGGACATAGAATAGTTTTTATCCAAACATACTTACGGAAATCATACTCAAGGGAGTGGAAAGAGGGGTAGAAGATTGTATGGAAAACCTACAATATTAAGCCGCGATATAAAAAATAAGCAATTCGAATTACTAATGCTTAGGAAATTAGATTGGACAGTTCGGCAAGTGCTAACAGCTTTCGATGTACTCGTAATTTAAAACCTTTCACTTGCCTTTGAAAGGTTTTAAATTCGAAATTTAAATGTTTTCGTCCGACGAAAAACTTGTATTGAATAAAAAACTTTTTACAAAAAAATACTACCGACTTCCAACTAAAAACAAAAAGAAAAACAAAGTGAAAAATCATTTTCTTTTTCGAAGTCTGTGTCTTTGGTAGGTACCAATTTTTTTCGTTATGGACACCGACATCGAAAAAAAAAGTTTATTTTGAGCCGCGATATAAAAAAATAAGCAATTCGAATTACTAATGCTTCGCAGACGAAGTCGCGGGCAACAGCTAGTACCTCATAAAAGATAGCTTGATCTCTTCGACATATGTCAAACTGATGTATACGTTATTGTTAGCCTGACAGCTGTCGCAGAGATCGAGCTTTCTTTTATAAAGTACTATAGTTCATCACTAAATCATAAATTTTTCAGCTGACAAATGTAAACTAACAGGCTGGATGGTGTGTAGTTAAAGTATTCATTGCTTGCTTTGATACTACAAGATAATCCGTATAAATTTAAGAAGAAAATAGAGCCCATGGTCAAAATGTAAGGGATTGATCATGTGTCACTTTGGTAGTGCTAGACGACCCCATATACTTTTGTCATTTTTACAATCGCAATCACGACGCTTTCGATGAAAGAATTCCACTTCTCTAGAGATTTTAGTCGTTGGTGTACCTACCCCCAAAAAAACACCTATTATTGAACATTCAAAAAACAAAACCCCATGATAAGTCTATCTCGTATTTATAACCATAATCAATTTTTATTGACTCTTTAAAATTTTTCGTTCCATAACTTTTCTAAAAACATAAAAGCAGTTACACTTTTAACTGCCCAAAGAAAACTTCTGACTAACCGCGTTCCATATTATAATAATTCCGCCGTAACGTGAGCTTAAGTATTCCCCTTAAACGTATCCCCAACCGAAATGCATGCAGGAGATAAAAATAAACAGACGTGACCATTATAGAAAGAGCTGTCTTCGATTCTTTGTCACCTGCATTATAGTAGAGCAGCTACTGATCAGAGTAAAACTAGAGATCTTTTTACTGTGGATAGGCTGACGTCGAGGCATTTCTGCATCGGGAGGCAGTCGACTAGACGGTGCCAGTCGTGACTCGTACATTCCAGCTGCTTTATAGCTTTTCCGCTGAATCACCGTAATTCATCAGTGATTTAATTTTACGTGAGACGAACATTATAAGCGTGAATATTCGCTTCGTTAAGTTGGAGAAGTTAGTCTTGTAAGGCTTTTGTTTGAGTAATAGCCACTTTTCGGTAACCATTAATTTTCATATTGATTTTGAAACAGCTGAGAAATTTAGTTGAATTTGTATGTAATATTTTAACAAAGAGCAGTCCCCTTTATGGAGCAATATTGTCGTATCTATGAAGCTGTAGGAATCTGTTGTTTGGTATCGTAAAATTGTATTAGCAGGCACCTGGAGAATACCTTCATAATCTTAATGCAACAATAAAACATAATGACGATTGACGAAACAAAGACAGTGAAAATAATACTTAGCAACTTATCTCTCTCATTAAAAGCAAGTATTATGGAAACTCAATATTAACAGGTACCACTGTTATGGCCTTCCAAAGAAGCACGCTTAATATTGTGGAGGAAAATTAAAATATTGTCATGTATACTAAAGACGTAATATAACTTTATGAAAATGTACAATCTAAAGGTTTTCATTGGAGATTTTCACGCGTGGTACAAAATTATAAAATGTTTGTGTCTATCGTCAATAGAGGCAATAATAATTATAACAGCCCGTTGCTGTCCTACTGCTGGGCTAAGGCCTCTTCTTATACAGAAATGGCGCGAGAATTAATCACCACGCTTGCTCAATGCGGGTTGCTTAGTCTGCGTAGCATCGAATAGCCAATTTTTTATATCGCGCAATAATATTGGAGGTATGTGGGCCGCCTTTCTTACTAGAGAAATGATTAGTTGACCATAGAAACTTCCACTCCTCTGTTCACTCTTTTAACGATGATTTCCGGGATAAATACTATCCTTTATCTTTGCCAGGTTCACAAACTATCTCCATACAAAATCTCATCTAAATCAGTTCAGCAGTTTAAGTGTGAAAAGGTGACAGACAGACTGATAGAGTTACTTTCGCAATTATAATATTAAAGTAATTAGTCTAGGTTGTTTTTCCTTCCTCCGATGTAAGCAATGTCCAAGATAAACTTAGTAAGGCTATGCGTACTATATAATTATACACAACTACAACTGACAAAGAATTTCCAACCCTATCATAACACCCTTGCACTATAAACGTCCGTAAACTTCAAGCGCTCAAAGTGCTTGCATCCTAAACAGTATTTTGACATCCAACACTATAAAATTTTAGTGTAATGTCCTAAGTTGTGTCCCCTAAACATGGCCAACCCTCACCACACTGCGGGAACCATCGAATGTAACACTTATAAATTGCTTTAATTTAATACATTGCGCCTGTGACGGGTGGGTCCGTATTCGGAAACATTTTTCTGGGCAGACCAAGTTTGGCACAATCATAAATAAGATTTCTGGGAGATGTTACGATTTCTTTTTAAGTGAAACTGCCAAATGGGTGTTCTCTTTTTGCTGTTGGAGTTTATTTTAAGTGTCATTTTTAACATATTGGCAAAACCAAAAATACGTTAGCTGCTTACGGTAGTAAATAAACCTATTCAAACCTATTTTTGGCTAGCTGTATTCCTTATTTGGGTCGGTTCTCCTCGTCTCTTTGCCAGACGTATCTACTGGTTCAAACATCTAAGGGCCAAGGATACTAAATCTGAATTTACATTGGAGAATTTAAATTAAGAATCTACAAATCACTATTTACACTAAACATTATGGTAAAATTTCCGCTCTAAAAAGCTTATTTTATTCACTGAAAATATTGAATAAAAAGTTATCACTGTTTTGGTGTTTGAATTTAGATAGATAGATAGATAAGATAGATAAATCATTTATTCAGTGCACAGAAAAGACACAGCTCAACACACAAAATCACAATTAAATAGTTTTAATGTACTTGTGGGTATTTGGAAAAAAAGGTGCCAAAATACAAAAAAGAAGAAGAAGGAAAAACCAAATAATACAAATAAATGTGACACAAGTTACATAGAACACACCAATATATAATCTACCTCCATCCGTCTCCGCCGCCCGCCGACCCGCATCGATGCTGTTACCTAGCTTAGGGGTCAGGGTTTCACATTTTTTGTAAATTTTGAAGATTATCCATTAAACCCTTTAAGGAACCATTTATTTTATTCATATTCCTTGTGCTTTTCGCTTTAATCTTTGTTTTTTTTCTTTTCGTAGTCATGATATAAGATATAGCATGCAACTCTTGAATAAAACGGATTTATATCGAAGAGTCATGAATCACTCGCGTCGCTCATGATTCTAACACTTGAATCACTCGCTATGCTCGTAATTCATCTATGGCCCTCGCTTTAAATCAGTATTTTATTCACTAGTTGCATAATATACTATTAAATACCAAAATACGACGCGACGGACATTCAAGCCATACGTACTAGATTTTTTCGGACATTAGTCAATGCTCAGTACTTTGCATGTAATTTTTGGGTCTTCTCATCACTTATTTATAGTATAGATACTATCTATTAAAAACAGGTGACCTATATTCTCACTCTTTTGTATTACCAAAAAAATTCATTATAGCAGTCAAGCCATAACACTTAGGTACGTACTTAATAGTAACATTGTCATAATCCTCATCTTCGCAGAACATAATATACTTTAGTCTATAAAACTTCAACTTTCTTCGTAATGTTGACGAACTGCGGTCATAAAAGTTGAAAAAGATGCTTAACAATATTATAATTTCGGTTCGTGCATTTCCTAAAGCCCCTTTTAATGATGTCATACAGTAATTAAATTTTTATGTGCTCTCATAAGAAAAATAGTCAAGGTTGATTGGCATTCCGCCATATTTGATTCGCGTTGGGCTCTAATAACAGTGAAATTTATTATTTCAGCGATTACGATAGTAATAAAAAAAAAAACTTTATTTATCTCGACATGAAAATACAGTGACTATCATAATACTTAACCTTATATGGAGAAGGGTGTCTGAGATAGGTAAGGCCCTGTGTTACAGATCACCCATTTTACATAGAGGAATAATTAACCATACAATAATTTACGTGTAGTCTTTACAAAATTGAAATTTAAGATTAAAGAAGAATACAATTAAATTAAATTAAATGAAAATTAAGTTTATAGAGAATTAAAATAAAATCAAAGATAAATAAAATTTAAAAATTCTGCGAAAAATATACAAAAGAAGTATCTTATTCCCTGAAAAGTATGTAGGTACCTACAAACAATAATTAGGTACCTATGTAACTAATGAGAATGGAGAAATGAGAAGGCTATGTGCATGAGTGATTGTATAAGTGTAATGTGAGGGTGTAAGAGTGTGAGTGTTAATGTGCGTGTATGAGTTTATGACACTGGTTTTAAAATATTTTCCGTGGAAATGTAGTCAAGGTTTAACAGCCAATTCCTTAATTTCCTTTTACAAACCTCTTTCGTATGCTTGTATAGAAATAGTTTATTATTCATAGAGTTGTACAGAAAAGTACCAAGAAAGCAGAAAAACCGTTGAGAGAAACTTGTGTTGTAACGGATGATTGGACAAACATTGGTTGATCTTCTGTTTTGTGTTAGGAGATCGGGATCTAGAGGTAGTTCGGCGTGTTTTTTTAATACCGTCATGATAATGAATAATTGCCGGACTGTAAGTACCTGGCAGTGTTGATAAAGTTCAGAAGTTGGGTATAGGATTGGGAAAAAGCAACTAACTTTTAATACTGCTCTTTGGGCTCTTTCTAGATTGATCATGTATGATTTAGAGGAACCGCCCCATGTTGTAATGCAATATGATATAAGTGATTGGCATAATGCGAAGTAAACTTTCTTAAGAACTGATGAATTGGAAATATGTCGTAGGTTTTTAAATATATAAATTAATTTGCGTATACGTTTAACGAGGGATTCTGTACGGGACGGACGTGATCGTCCAAGACCGACAGGCAATCAGGAGGTTGTAAGGCTCCTGCTTGAACGCGTTGACGCCCCTTGCACCTATTGTTCAGTTGTCATCTGGTAACTATGGACCTTGGAGACACTTGAAGGCTGCCAAGTAGGTTGAGGTGAAAAACGTGATGTCCAGGTTAAATAAAACTATTTGTTCATGGCCAGAAGCGATGTTCCTTCATGGTCCTCGAAGCGCAATGATGCGTGGAAATACTTTAAGTGAAATAATGGCTACGAAATGTTCACGCGCCTGCGCACTATTAAAGAGGCGAACTCGACTGCGACGAGGACCACAACATTCCGACCGCAAAAACTTTTATTTTTCAAAAAATATACGCTAAGACTCGTAGCTTGAAACTGACAGGAACTACCCTTCCACTGGACCGATTCTGGTGAAACTTGTACTTTTGGATAGGTCTCGAGGAGACCTTCCCTCCGGTCTTTGATCCAGGTCCCTAGCCCCTACCATCAGGGAGTTCTCGTAAGGAGAATGTCGAAGAAAGGGAATTCCCGCCAGTTTGAAGCTTTACAATCGAGTTTCTCCTAAAACTAGACATGTTAGCTCTAGGGTACCAGCGAGGGACTTGGAGCCCTCCTACTGGGCCGTTGACACACATAAGTGTTACAGTTATATTCAAAACATTCAGGCGTACAGCCGCGAAATGGTGCGAGAAGTTAGCTTATGCCCCTGATCTTGGCACATAAACTCGATTCCTACTCAGACTGCTGGGTGGATTTTCAAGTTACATTCACACCCGGGTAGCCCTCGTGATGGGCTATCCCAAGGTAGAAGTCCGGTAGCTACATGTCCAACCCCCGATGAGTTATCGTTTGTTACAAGTTTGTTTACATAGCAAATCCATGTAACCTCGCACCATATCAGGTCGCTTAACTCCTCAACCACCAGAGCTAAGCTCCTTCCGGAAGTGTGGTTGGGTAGCTGGAAAACTAGGCTGTCTGACGGCGGTACCCTGATGGGTGTATCACCAGCCTTTCCGCAGCTTAAGGTGCCGGGAAGCGGCCGAATACTAAATTTTACGTCGTCTCACAGCTTTAATGTGTCTGTGTGCGTTATATACACCTATATACTAGTTTTGTGTCATGACTGAGTCTAGACGCCCGCCTGTGGGTCCACGAAGGTAATGCTTCAGACAGCATATCTATAACTGACCAGGCACCAAGTGTCCCTGGACGTAGTGACCCGTCGGCAGACGCATAGAAACGTCCATGCCGGCATACACAGACACATCACTTCAAGCAAGTGATGTCTATGTACTAGAATTACACAGGTGCTATCTATTTATAGGGCCTAGACAAAATTCTAGGTCACCTAGAAGCGCTAAATGGCTTGTATCGAATTTTCCAAACACTTACTTGAGTAAAATGTATGTATATTTCCCTTTTTAGAGTGAAAATGCACTATGACTGGCCATGTACTGCTATTATGTATAATTTCTCAGTCATGGTATCCAGCCATCCTATCTAGAACACCTAGGTGGTGTTTCCTAACAAAACAATTATGTGTAAGGAAGCAATCTGATTGGTTGGTGAATAGAATACCTATAGCACCACCTGATACCCTGCTCAAAACGGGGGGTCTAAAATAAGTAAACAAAATATTTTTATTTCCTTAAACCTATACATTTATCATATAACTAAGGTACCTTATGTATAATTCTAACACATAAGCGCTATATTCACACTATAAACTATGTAAAAGCCCCCAAAACATGAGTTTAAAGTTATCAAAATTCTACAAAAACTGGTTTTAGTATAAATATAAGGTGCCGCCCTCTTACAGGTCATTGTGAACTAAACGCTCGTTGAGGACGGTTGTTTTTTACGGAGTTAAATACTTGTTTCTTTCCGTAATAACACAATCAGTATGCATATTAAAGCTTCTAATTTATTGTTATTAGACTATATAATTCTATTACCTACTGATAGACACATAAAATATAATTTTAGTGTCTCAAAAACATGAGCAAAAATTAG
This sequence comes from Orthosia gothica, assembly GCA_949775005.1. NCBI lineage: Eukaryota > Metazoa > Arthropoda > Insecta > Lepidoptera > Noctuidae > Orthosia > Orthosia gothica. Next base: position 11,570,681 of record OX459056.1, read on the forward strand.
TTACGAGCTTTACTATAAAAGGTTTTTTCACCTACCGACATCGCTTAGTATGCGATGGCGCTCTGGGGTGAGCAGACGTGTGTCTGTCAATACTATTTATATTTTACATATGACAACCTATCTAAAGGTGACGTATCGTCGCGAACATCTCTCCCGCCGTGCAGTGTCGCGTCGACTCGATGCTACGTTGGCGCGGCGCTGCATCAGCATTGTGAGCGGCGCACGTCGGCAGCGCTCGTGACCTCGACGCTCTGCGACACGTCGCTCAGCTCTCGCCGCTGGAACTCTGCTGCACTCATTTTGGCAAAGGAATGAGCTTCTTCACCGGACGCTTTAGAGTGCCGCCAGTGGTGCGCACCTCAGCGGTCCGGACTTCTCCATCAGGGCCAGGGTATATGGCCTCGATGCGGCCTCGCGGCCACGTGTTGCGAGGCAGCTGCCCGTCCGCGATAAGGACGGGGTCGCCCACCAGCAGGCCAGGCCCGCGGCTGTGGGGCTCCCGCCGGTTTTGGAGCTCCGGCAGGTATTCTCGCACCCACCGGCGCCAGAACATGTCGGCCAGGATTTGTGACCGACGCCACATCTTTTTGTGGTCGATGTCTTGCTCGGTGAACACGCCGGGGTTTGGGAGTCTAGCCGACCCACCAAGTAGGAAGTGGTTCGGCGTGATAGACTCGTCGTCATCGCCGTCGACTGATACATGTGTCAGCGGGCGGCTATTTACCGTGTACTCTGCCTCACAAATCAGTGTGGACAACACCTCTTCGTGTGGGTGTTTCTCTGTGAGTACGGTATACAATGCGTTTTTTACGCAGCGAACTAGACGCTCCCATGCACCTCCCATAAAGGGCGCTGATGGGGTGATGAAGCGCCAAGTGATGCCTCGGCGACTGGCCTCCTCTCGGAAGGCCTCTCGTAGCTCTCGATCGGCACCGTGCATGTTGGTGCCGTTGTCTGAGTGGATCTCAGTTGGACATCCTCTGCGGGCGGCGAAACGGCGCAGCGCTAATATTGCGCTGTCTGCGCTGAGGCTGGCGGCGATCTCGAGGTGGACAGCTCTTGTGGTGAGGCATGTAAACAGTGCTACATATCTCTTGTGATGCTGGCGACCCACGGTGACAGATAGCGGGCCGAAGTAGTCTAGCCCGGTGTACGTGAACGGCCTTTGGTGATGAGCCAGGCGCGTTCGTGGGTGGTCGCCGGTCGCTGGCACAGGTGCTTGTGCCTTACGAATACGGCACTGAAGACATTGTGCCAGTACTTTCTTGGTGGTGGGACGCATCCTTACGACCCAATAATGCTGCCGTACCTCATTTATTGTGAGTTCAGTCCCACTATGTAGTAAGCTGCGGTGTGTCCAGTCTATATAGAGCTGGGTTATATGATGGTCGCCATGTAATATTGGCGGTCGCCTTACATCTTCTGTGACCTCGTCAGTGGCGGCTATACGGCTTCTAATACGTAGTAGGCCATCTACTACTTCTATTTGCAGCGCGTGTAGCGGACTATTTTTGTCCACTATTTCATGTGCATGCAATCTAGCTATTTCTTGAGCGAACGATTGCTGCTGTGCAACTTGTACGAGTATTTTCTCGGCTTTTTGAAGAAAGCTCGCATCTATGTACTGCTTTCGGACTTCTGGCGCTATGTATGACGGCTTGGTTGCTGCAGTCGCTGTCTTCTTTTTCTTTCGCCAGTCCGTGTCCTCCTCAGCGTTTTTCCGGGTTCTTTTGTAGAACGTTTTCTCTGTCCTTTGTTTACAGAGATGTATAAAACGTAGGACGGTAGCAGTCGCACGTAATAGCCGCTCCCATCTTGAAAAGTTGACGGGATTAGGTATAGCTTCTATGAGCTTCGAAGTGTATGTATGTCTGTCTGTTATTTTCTCCAAAACAGATTTTTCTTTTTTTGTGACAGTGAGCGTTCTTTCCTCTCCTGTCTCTTCTGTGATTGGAGGTTTTTCTGATGGCCATGAAGAAGGGTCTTCATACAAAAAACTTGGGCCACAGAACCACTCGTGTTGTGAGTCAAACCTCGGCGGCACGTCACGAGTCGCTATATCGGCGATGTTCAACTTCGTGGATATCCATCGCCAATCCTCCACTTTGCTACCTTCTTCTATGGCAGCTATGCGATGAGCTACGAAGGCTTTATAGGTTCGTGCTCCTTTTCTTATCCACGACAAGACTGTTTTGCTGTCTGTCCAATACGTGACCGACGATGGATTGTTGTCGTGTTCACGTTTCACAGCTGCAGCCAGACGGGTTCCCATCACCGCTGCCTGCAGCTCGAGGCGCGGTATCGATTGTAGCTTTAATGGAGCTACTCTCGCCTTGGCCATGACTAGGCTCACCTTCTGTGTGCCTACTGCTGTGGTGGCTCGCCAATACACAGCTGCTGCGTATGCCAACTCGCTTGCGTCGGTAAATACATGTATTTGTATTTCTTTGGCATCACTATAACCAGGATAACATCTTGGTATGCTGATGCCCTTGAGCTGCCGCAGGTTTTCGATCCAACTTCTCCACTGAGATGCCAGGTCAGCGTCTAATAGCTGGTCCCAATCGACGCCTCGCCTCCAAGCTTCTTGCAATATTTGTTTAGCTCGAATCGTAACAGGCGAGGCTAGTCCTAGGGGGTCGTATAACGACATAACAATTTTGAGAGCCTCTCTTTTTGTAGGGGCCTCCTTTTCTAAAATTCCTGGCGGCAGTCTTGCAAGCGTTAGGTTGAAACCTAGCGTATCTTCACTAGGTCTCCAAATCAGGCCGAGTATTTTCTCTGCGCCTACTGTATCTCCGATGTTCACAACCTCAGTGCAGGTTTGTGACGGATCGATATTTTCTATCAGGCGCTTACTGTTTGATACCCATTTTGTTAGGTCAAACTTCGCCTGTTGGTGTATTTTCTTCACCATTGTCGCGACTTCTGTCGCTTCTTCGACTGTTTTATAGCTGTCCAGATAATCGTCCATATAATGGCTCTCTACTATAGCTTTCACTGCTACTGGATGCTGTTCGATGTGCTTTCTTGCGTTCCAATTTTTCGCAAAGATAGCGGTGCACGGCGAGCTTGCCGCGCCGAAAATGATGGACGTCATACGATATTCTTCTGGGGCTCCATCTCTTCTGTTGCCTCTCCATAGGTAGCGAAGTGAGTCTCGGTCTTCACTTCGTACTTTTACTTGCATGAACATCTCGGCTATGTCTCCGGAGATGGCCACGCAGTGTCTACGAAATCTCATCATGACGCCGGGCAGCGACTGCAGCAAGTCTGGTCCAGTTAGCAGGAAGTCGTTGAGTGACTTTCCTCTCGATTTTGCGGCGGCATCATGTACTATTCGAATTTTCTCTGGCTTCATGGGGTTGAAGACATCGAAATGAGGCAGGTACCAGGTTTTTCCTGGCGTGCTTGACTTGGGAGCCTTCTCAGCATATCCCTTTTCCATCAGGGAGTCCATCTGTTGTGTGTATTTCACACGAAGAGCGGGGTTTTTATCCAGCTTCTTCTCTATGGAGACTAGCCTTTTGAGTGCTGTCTCGTAACTATCGGGCATCTCTATTTTCTCGTCCCGCCATAACATAGCGGTTTCTATGTGCCCATTTCCTAACTGTCTTGTGTGACGGTTCAGTATATCTTCTGCCCTCTTCTGGGGGTCAGAAGCTGGTTGTCGTGGATTGATAGCCAACGACTCGATAGCGAAGAATTCACGGAGCTGCTCGTTCAGTTCCGCATCTTGCCTTGCGTCAACGGACTGACACCCGTTGACATAGTGCACCTGCTGGCCCAGTGTTCTGGTGTGCGCGCCGTGCAATGTCCAGCCCATCATGGTTTTCGACGCGATGGGTTGGCTTCTAGGTCCTCTGCGGACTTCAGTGGCCAACAACAAATGCCAGTTGTCTTGGCCGACGAGTATCTTTGGCACTCCAGCAGGATACGTAAGCTGCGACGTCAAGTCTCGAAGGTGCCTACAGCGGGCTACGTCTTCTTGACTGACTGCCTGTGGTGACAGGTTGAGCTTCGAAATGGTGCGCGCCTTGAAGGGCACCCTATCTCTCATACGACTTGTGAGAGTGACGGTTATACGTCTCGATAAGGGAGTGTCGATCATGGTGTTTCCAATAGCACCGATCTTCAGAGGGTCGATTGGGCCCACTGCTCCCACTCGCTGAGCGATTGCTTCGTCGATCAGCGAAACGGTGGATCCGTCGTCAAGGAGTGCGTATGTGTCTGCCTCTCCCGCCGGTCCTATTACCCGGACCGGTATCATCTTCAGGAAAGCTTGACTCGATTCAGTTCGCGAACTGGCCACCGTCTCCTGAGACTCCTTCTTCTCTTCTGGAACAGCAGGCTTCCTTGTCCTGTCTGTTTGAGGCTTCTTACCCCTATGAAGAAGTCGATGGTGCGTGGCTGTACACCCCTTATGATCACACTGCTTCTTGTTGCAAGTGTGTCCAGCACGACGTTGTCTTAGGCAGCGATAGCACAAGTTGTAATTCTTGGCTAGCTCCCATCTTTTGTCACTTGCTGCGTCTCTGAACCTTTGGCAGTCAGACGCGTAGTGACCACTTTTGTCGCAAATTCGACATTTGTTTACCGGCTTGTCGGTAGCTGTATGCGTCCGTTGTATGACGCGTTTTCCCGCTAGAGAATCCGTTTCCTTGATGTTCTCAGGCGGGGCGAATGCACTGCAGAAGTGAGCTTGCTCGGTTATGAAGTCGCTGAAGAGTGACAGATCCGGCAGCGACTGGTACTTTTCCGTGTACGTTCTGTACCATTGTACACGCAGAGAATTGGGTAGCTTCTCAGTTAGCTGGCGCACCAGCTCGGCATTGAGGAGATAGTGCCCCTTCTTGAGAGCTCGCAGAGTGACAACTCCGCTTCTGACTCGACTTGCAAAGGTGCAGATGTCCTTGGGCGACTCGCTGCATTTTGGTAGCCCTCTAAGTCGGTCTGTTTCGGCCTGAGCTATTGAGTCAGGACGTCCAAACTGTAGTTCCAATTCTCTCATGATCTCATCCGGCTTTGCGTTCCCGATGAGCTCTGAGCTCACTGTCTCCAGTGCGCGACCACGCAAGCTCCTTCTGAGTCTTGCCGTGTTTTCTATGTCGCTGAAGTAGGCATGAGTTGCCTCGTAAATGGCTCGAAAAGATAGCCATTCTGTATGAGCTCCACCGAAATTCGGCAGAGTCATGATAACCTGCGACGCCGATCGGTTAGGCGTCCATGGTTCGATTTTTCTGTCGGCTAGCGACGCTATAGCGGATGTCAGCTCCGTTAGAAAAGGACGGAGTGACTCTTTCGCTTCTATTTGCCTTGGCGGCTCCACGTTGGACGGCTCTGTCCTAGGTGGTTCGATGTTGGACTTCACTTGTGGATGTTCTATATGGTCGATATGTTTCCGGGAGTCCGCTATAGCGTCGACGGCCGCAGCCGGGGTCCAATCGTCATTGTCCCCTTTGGCGACGTCATTCTCCCTCAACGGTGTGGGCTCTGGCGCCTCTTCGAGCCACGAACGGACATACTCTTCATTAGAATTTCTGTCATCCATATATTCATCCTCAGAAGCTTCTTCTTCTGCTTTTTGAAGTGCTAACTTAGCGAGTTCCAACTTTATTTTCAATAAGTCTTCACGAGCTCTTGAAATTTTCTTACGTGACCGGGTCGACTTGCTAGTTGACGGCGGTCCAGTATGTTCGATACGGGCGTCACCCCGGGTAGCCATTACTTCTCCTTGAACAAAGGTCTTATCCCGGATCCTTTGTTTTCTACCAGAAGGCTTCAGTGTTTTTTCTGAAGAATCTTCTGATTTCGATGCCTTCCTGCGTGTGCTTGGTTCCTGTGGTTCCTCCTCCTCATGTGTGGGCGTGTTGTCACCTATCTGTGACGTTGGTGGGCTTCTGACTGGTATGGACTTTTCTGTCCCTTCAGTAGTGGACGGTGAGCGTGGGGGCAGCTGATGTTGTACGCCCGCACCTGGACGCTCAATGGGGACTGTCCATGATTCAGGCCTCTTGTCCTGGGATCTGGTAGTCGGCATCCTGATTGGTTCAAAGTTTCAGTTTGAATACGCCAAGTACAAGTCCAATCTTCAACTTGTCTTCAAAACGTTGGCTCGAAACGGCTGAGTCCAATTCTAGACTTCTTCAATATGTCAGTTTGAATCGGCTGAGTCCAACTCTAGACTTCAACACGAACTGGTTGACATCTATTTTCGAGCTTCAAAACGGCTATGTCCAAACTTAATTTTTCTTAAAAACTGCTAAGTGGTAACTCTGGGTTAAGTCCGATTTCAGTCGTCGGCTTGAAGAGGGTTCGCTTCCTTTTTCAAACTTCGAAAAGTATCTCCAAACTCCGGGTTAGTTTAAACTCCGGGTTATATCCGACCCTCTTAACTCCAGGTTATTCTTCAAACTATAAGTCGCTAGTCAGTCTTCAAAACTATAAGTTCCAAATCAGCTTCAAACTTCAATGTTGATACGTAAACAAGTTCACTATAAGACTTTCAACACAAAATGGGTAAGCACATGAGCATATGTTTTCACTGTACTTACTGTTGTCTAAGTGTCAACTTGTCCAGCAGCCTCCAAGGTTGAGCAGCCGGTCTGGTACCAATCACTGAACTGTTGGTCCAACTCTTGACGTTAGTAGTCACTTCAGACTCCAGATATCCAGGTTTGAAACTCCAGACTTCGATCGAAAGCTTCTATCTCGATAACGACTATTTGTTTTTAAACAAATTCTAAGTCGAAAATAAGCCTTCAGCTATAACGCTTCAGGAAATTTCAGCAACTATTTTTTCGTTCTATTTTATAGAACAAGTCGCCCACACGACTATTCAATATGCTTCTGTGTGTAAGCCTCTTCTTGGATAACGCTTCAGCGATAATCCTTCAGCCGTAACCCTTCAGGAATTCTATGAACGTCGTATGTTCGTTCTATCTCCTAAACGAGCTCCCAACACGCTGTTTGAAAACTCCGATTATGAGTTTCCTAGCGATAACTCTTCAGGCTATGCTATATTCCTTCAGGATACAGTTTCTGTGTAATCTTCGATTACTGTGAATTCTCAGTAAGCAGGTTACACAACAGAAACAGCTCAAAAAACCGTCTTTTCGCGACGGTAATCACACGGGAACGGTTAGCTTCTCAGGAAGCCGGTAGAACCACAGGAATAGCTCAGGAATGGCTGCTGTGTCCCAGCAAAATGGTTGTCTTCCAGGTAGTCCACGCGTGGGCCTAATCCACTCGTGCACTCTTCACGACTGTAGTCGCTCTGGAAGTTTCTACTATGAGACGATAGTACGTTGCGCCTTTTGACGACGCTAATCACCCAGTAATACGGTTGCTGACCAGTAACTGGGTTATCTCACCCAGGAAAGGGTTTCCATCGTCCCAGAGTGTACGCTATGTTTTTGACTGTTAAAGAAACATGATCTTAACCCTGGCACTTGTAAGGTTTACGAGATGGAACGTCAGTATTCTTATTTCCCTGGAACTTTTCTCACGAACGCAACGCTTAGTACCCCAGTTGGCACATTTGTGTGGTGTGTAATCTTACCAGATTTATATTGAGGGTACCTTGAGATATTTGAGCATCAGTTTTCTTTGTTCTCACGAATGTTCACAGGCGTGAGCGTCAGTTTTCTTTGTTCTCAGGTACTAGTTTTCACAGGAACGATACGTTTTGACATTACCCAAGAAACAGGAATGTAACCTCAATATATAAGGTCACTTTACATCAGGCTTGTTTGTTCTCAAGGCAGCGTTCGTGTCCCCAGGGCATCAGGTTTCTTTTTTCACAGGAATGGGACATCAGTTTTCTTTGTTCTCGGGAACAAGGCTCTTCCTTGGCCTATATTTTCACAGCGTCCGGGACATCAGTTTTCTTTGTTCTCGGGAACAAGGCTCTTCGTTGGCCTATATCTTCACAGCGTCCGCAGGTCTGGTATGTTTCCCAGAAAATTCGGCTCGACAGGACCAGCAAATGGTCCGTAGGTTACCAATATACGGCTCGACAGGACCAGCAAATGTACGGGACGGACGTGATCGTCCAAGACCGACAGGCAATCAGGAGGTTGTAAGGCTCCTGCTTGAACGCGTTGACGCCCCTTGCACCTATTGTTCAGTTGTCATCTGGTAACTATGGACCTTGGAGACACTTGAAGGCTGCCAAGTAGGTTGAGGTGAAAAACGTGATGTCCAGGTTAAATAAAACTATTTGTTCATGGCCAGAAGCGATGTTCCTTCATGGTCCTCGAAGCGCAATGATGCGTGGAAATACTTTAAGTGAAATAATGGCTACGAAATGTTCACGCGCCTGCGCACTATTAAAGAGGCGAACTCGACTGCGACGAGGACCACAACATTCCGACCGCAAAAACTTTTATTTTTCAAAAAATATACGCTAAGACTCGTAGCTTGAAACTGACAGGAACTACCCTTCCACTGGACCGATTCTGGTGAAACTTGTACTTTTGGATAGGTCTCGAGGAGACCTTCCCTCCGGTCTTTGATCCAGGTCCCTAGCCCCTACCATCAGGGAGTTCTCGTAAGGAGAATGTCGAAGAAAGGGAATTCCCGCCAGTTTGAAGCTTTACAATCGAGTTTCTCCTAAAACTAGACATGTTAGCTCTAGGGTACCAGCGAGGGACTTGGAGCCCTCCTACTGGGCCGTTGACACACATAAGTGTTACAGTTATATTCAAAACATTCAGGCGTACAGCCGCGAAATGGTGCGAGAAGTTAGCTTATGCCCCTGATCTTGGCACATAAACTCGATTCCTACTCAGACTGCTGGGTGGATTTTCAAGTTACATTCACACCCGGGTAGCCCTCGTGATGGGCTATCCCAAGGTAGAAGTCCGGTAGCTACATGTCCAACCCCCGATGAGTTATCGTTTGTTACAAGTTTGTTTACATAGCAAATCCATGTAACCTCGCACCATATCAGGTCGCTTAACTCCTCAACCACCAGAGCTAAGCTCCTTCCGGAAGTGTGGTTGGGTAGCTGGAAAACTAGGCTGTCTGACGGCGGTACCCTGATGGGTGTATCACCAGCCTTTCCGCAGCTTAAGGTGCCGGGAAGCGGCCGAATACTAAATTTTACGTCGTCTCACAGCTTTAATGTGTCTGTGTGCGTTATATACACCTATATACTAGTTTTGTGTCATGACTGAGTCTAGACGCCCGCCTGTGGGTCCACGAAGGTAATGCTTCAGACAGCATATCTATAACTGACCAGGCACCAAGTGTCCCTGGACGTAGTGACCCGTCGGCAGACGCATAGAAACGTCCATGCCGGCATACACAGACACATCACTTCAAGCAAGTGATGTCTATGTACTAGAATTACACAGGTGCTATCTATTTATAGGGCCTAGACAAAATTCTAGGTCACCTAGAAGCGCTAAATGGCTTGTATCGAATTTTCCAAACACTTACTTGAGTAAAATGTATGTATATTTCCCTTTTTAGAGTGAAAATGCACTATGACTGGCCATGTACTGCTATTATGTATAATTTCTCAGTCATGGTATCCAGCCATCCTATCTAGAACACCTAGGTGGTGTTTCCTAACAAAACAATTATGTGTAAGGAAGCAATCTGATTGGTTGGTGAATAGAATACCTATAGCACCACCTGATACCCTGCTCAAAACGGGGGGTCTAAAATAAGTAAACAAAATATTTTTATTTCCTTAAACCTATACATTTATCATATAACTAAGGTACCTTATGTATAATTCTAACACATAAGCGCTATATTCACACTATAAACTATGTAAAAGCCCCCAAAACATGAGTTTAAAGTTATCAAAATTCTACAAAAACTGGTTTTAGTATAAATATAAGGTGCCGCCCTCTTACAGGTCATTGTGAACTAAACGCTCGTTGAGGACGGTTGTTTTTTACGGAGTTAAATACTTGTTTCTTTCCGTAATAACACAATCAGTATGCATATTAAAGCTTCTAATTTATTGTTATTAGACTATATAATTCTATTACCTACTGATAGACACATAAAATATAATTTTAGTGTCTCAAAAACATGAGCAAAAATTAGTTACGAGCTTTACTATAAAAGGTTTTTTCACCTACCGACATCGCTTAGTATGCGATGGCGCTCTGGGGTGAGCAGACGTGTGTCTGTCAATACTATTTATATTTTACATATGACAACCTATCTAAAGGTGACGTATCGTCGCGAACAGATTCTATATGTTGCTGGATAGTGTAAATGTTCAAAATTAAATAAGAGTGACATGTCTTATCGAAATGTCATTTGGTAAAATTCATAACATTTTGAAGTTTGAAAAACAGAATGTCTTTTTGTTCTCTTAAAATTATGTCAATATTCACTTACAATCTTCTATTGCTACAGTATAGAAGACAGTTCACAAAAGGTGATTACAATATTCTCCAAATGTTAACTAATATAATTAAGAAGTAAAATTGAATGTTTGTTTGTAATGGCAAATTCAGGAAAAGTAGATCCGATTTCAAAAAATCTATTACTGACAGAATTTTGAATGAAGGGGGATTTAGGGGCTATAAATCGATCTAGCTAGGTTAAATTTTTAGAAAACGTTGTTTTCTCTATTTTCACCCGAACAGTGCTCGGTCGCCCAGTTACTGCTTAATAATATAAGAAAAATTTAAATAAAAGCCGGACGCATTTTTATTTCATGCTTTTTAAATTACACAATTTATCTAATAACAGACACGCTTCGATCGAAAATCTATTGAACACGTAATTATGATACGAATATCCCGATTCAAACAGGAAAGCGCTCATAACTTTTGAAGGGTACACCGATTTTTATCTAACATAGCTAAGAACACTTTCGATAAATTCACCATTCAAACAAAAAAAAAACATGAACACAAATACACGGGTACACGCGTCAAACTTATAACACCCCTCTTACAACAAATAGTTGTCCGATCTGCGCAATGCGCCATCTAGCCCGTCTCGTTGAACAATGATGCAAACTCAAAGTTCAATTGGCGAGCTGCCTATAGGTATAAGCTTTAAAATGACTCCTCATTCGAGACTCTTTAGACTTCACTCTACGATATCCAGTACGTACTGTTCAAATTTTTAAGTTTCACGGCTAAAATTATCAGGCCCTGTAGAATGGGCGCAAAAGAAGCGAAGTCGCGGGGAAAAATCGCTAGTAGCTTGTATGTTCTTTACAAACCTTCAACCTCCTACGCAATACAAATCCTTTGTGCAAAACAGTGTATTTCTATTAGGTAATGAAAGGTAGGATCCAAACTGATTGTTTAAGCCCAGACAATGAGCTCTCCTACACACTTTCCATTAATCCTCAGGAAGCACTAAGGATTGAAGGGTTTTGTGAGCGAATATTATGAGTATTTGTCAATAGTATCTAGACAAAATAGGTAATTTATCAAGAAAGACTATTTGTAGTGAGTTTGGCATCTTTATCTTAAATAAATAAAAGTGGTGCTTTTTTTAGAATTACTCATCATAACCAGCTTGCGTGCTATGATGATTAGATGTATGAACGTAATAGAAGCAAAAAGAGTATGCCAGGATCTTAGCAGGTGACGTTAAAAATCGTAATAAAAATCTGATCTATACCCACCCCGCTGGCATTTAGAAGTATATCCTATAGTTAGGAAACGATGACGTGGCAAATTACAGATTCTAACAGATATTGGACAGAGGAAAACCACCAGGAAAACCGGAACGCAATGGGGGAAAACTTTACCCAGCAATGGGACACTCTTCTTCTTCTTCCTAGCTTTATTCCACTTTAGGTGAGGTCGGCTGCCTCAATTTTCTGGCGCTAGGACAATCTCCTTTGAGTGGACAGCAAAGGTTTAAAATATAATAAACTTACGATTTTTTTTATGAGTAACATCAAGAACAAAGATTCTTCATTTCATTTATTACAAGCAGGTAAAATCGACATGAAAATGTAATAACAATAACATCTACATTTCACGTGTTTGGGATGCCATAAAAACACGCATTTTGAAAAAATCCTCGAGGCAAAACTGTTTTCCATATATACCATTAACATGATTCTGTATTAGCAGGAAACCGTATAATGTTATATGAAAGCCCAACTACCGAAAATATGATATCAGATGTATGAAACCCTGAGATTTAGAAAGGCTTGAATTGGCGCACGTGGAATATGATAAAGTACTAATTTCTTATTATGAAGTAAAAATAAATGTGAGCTTCTTTGGGATTTTCTTTTTTTACTACTAATTGAAAAACAGATCATAGATTTATTAAGGTAAATATTAGAAAATAGAGGCTTATGCCTGGGCGGTGAGTTAAGATGATGATTATTAGATAAGCTTGTATATGTGAACCTTAGGCACAGATCATATAATACTAGCATACAGATGCCTCATCCCATACAAATAAACCGTGCCCACGTAACTAGCGTTTTTCGTCTGTTTAAACCGATTATTTTTTGTACATCGTTCGCGTTCGGTTCCGTTCCATGGCGATAAATAGATGGAGTTATTAGCGACTTGCAACTAAAAGGGTTTTTCTCGTTGCATGTTTTTTTTTTCTATAAATACATAGAAGATTTGTTTTACAATATTTTTTTGCACCTTTTTACAGTTTCATTGCACTAAAATGTGTTACAATACAAATTTAAAGAATCGAGTGGAATGCCTCAGACATTTAAAACCGCGCCATCTATTGGAATCAATTTTAAATGATCCGTTCAAATAATTTTGGAAATGTGAATTAAGACCCCAATACTCAATAATTTTGTGATTAGGAGATTTGATTAAACAAGAACATACAGTTTTTTTATGTTCAATTCCATAAAATGTACTTTTTACATATAATTCTATAACAACACGGTGCATATGGCGCCATCTAGGGAAATTTATTTGAACCAAATTTTCTTTCATAGCATTGGGACCCCATGCCTTAGGGTATAATCATAATTATTAACTATACTGATCTATCTGAGAGGTAAAATTTTTCTTGCCGTGGTACGAGTAAGCATAATAACCTTTGCATTAGTGACCGCTCTCAGGATATTGCGAGTATAAATAAGTCATATTGGGCTTGATTCAAAAGATCTTATTTCAAGTAAATGCCAAAAAAGTATTGTGTGGTAGCATCTGCAGCCACATTCCATTCGAAGCCATTAGAATTAAACAATAATTCATTCCTCAATTCTGTATTTGTAAAAATTACCCAGGAAATTCGAAACAGTCTTACATTTCGTTTCATTCTAAAAGTACCTAAACCGGTGATAAATCTTCTTCAGCTAAATTAAGGCAGCTTTACTTAATTCCGTGGCTTTCTAAGTCCGAATGCTTTTTAATTGTATCAGTAGAAATAATGAAAAATACAAGTAATGGTGGTCGATGAAAGGCCCGAGCTATCTGTATCATTCTGATTGCCCAGGGGACCATTAAATACCGATTGTAGAGAAAACTTTTAGAAAGCTTACTTACTAGCTTGCAGGAGTAAAAATTTCAAACGAAGTTCTTTTTGAGATGGTGCATTTGTTAAAGTTACAATTGCACGTTTATTTGTTAAATAAAATTTCATTAGTGCTAAACCTATGTCACAATATTGCCGTCTTTATCGACTTCAAACTTATGCTAGATATAATAATAATAAAATAATTAATCAGCATGTTTTATCATTAGAGTAACTTAGCTACCTAAATTTAGTTTTTCAAACCAACGATTCCAAATATTATGATTGTTCGATTGAATAGGTAGATAAATTACCTCGAATAATAATTAATTGAAGCCAAGCGGAAGGACTTGTCTTCAACGAATTTTAGCAAATCTAAACAAGGTTTCCTACTTAACTCAGAGTTTGGAATAAATCTCAGCTTACATTTAATTTATACTTGCGGAATGAATCGTGTATGTCATTTACCCTCCGAAGTTTATTTATTTATTTATTTATTTATTTATTTACTTCAACCTTATCACATAAAATCTTTACAAGATTACACCCAATACGATAAATGCGCTTATTCTAAGTTACTTCACATTCGTAACTACAGTAAACTTAATCTATTACATAACAGTATCTAACTATAACATATTTTAAACAATGCACTCCTTGTGAATTCACCCAGAGTACAGCAGAATAGGTCCGTCTCAATACCCACGAGGTTGAGCGTGCGGAGTGCACGCGTCAGCGGCGCCTCTCTTAAAAGGTTGGTTCGACTGCGCGGCTCAACTAGCAAGCTCGGCCGCCGGCGTCGCCAGACGTACCTGTCCGGAACACACAGACCCACCTGTCCTAAAACAGTTGCATTGTGCACCTTCCCTCTCAATATTTTGAATATATATGAGGCGAGTGCCAGTTCCCTCCTAACCCTCAACTCATTGTATCCTACCATACCTAAAATAAATAAAGGAGGATACATTAAGGGATAAAATGGGTAAACACCGTAATATCTCATATACAAATACCTAATAAATTTGTTTTGTACCTTTTCCAGCATGAGACTATATTTAGCTTCATGTGGAGACCAGATGACTGCGTTACATTCTAGCTGGCTCCTAACCAACGCGTTATATAAAGCTATAATGGCTTTCAAATTCGTGAACCCTCGGACCGTACGAAGCATAAAGCCTAAATTTCTGTATGCTTTCTTGCAGCAACGCATAACGTGATCACGAAATGTCAAGCTGGTGTTAAAACTTACCCCCAAGTCCTTGACTTCCGTGACCCGTGTCATAGGCAAGCCATCAATATGATAGCCACGCACGATGGGATTGTGTGCACGAGAAAAAGTGATTGTCACACATTTCGAGATATTGAACTGCAACAAATTTTCTCTGCTCCAGCTCACTACCCTGTCAATATCCCGTTGTAGTTTGTCACAGTCTTCGGCCCCTCCCACTGTGAGGGACAATTTGAGGTCGTCGGCAAACAACAAACATTGAGCGTCTTGGACTACTTCTGGTAGGTCGTTTACCACCAGGAGGAACCCCAAAGGTCCAAGGTTACTGCCCTGACTTACTCCAGACCTCGTGAAATACGGATCTGACACGTGTCCCGCATATTCCACGTACTGTCGCCTATCTCTCAAGTAGCTGGCAAAAAACTGAAGTGAATGCGGGGTGAAACCAACACCAGCTAACTTCGCAAGCAACATGTCATTATCGACTAAGTCGAATGCTTTTCGAAAATCGAAGTAAGCAGCATCGGCCTGCCCCCCACTATCCACTGTCGGCACCAGATGAGCCATATGGCAGAGAAGATTACTGGTGGTACTCCTTCCCGGTCGAAAGCCATGCTGAGCGTCTGTGAGCTGTACGCTAACCTGTTGGTAAATAATCTTGTGAATGGCAGTTTCCAGTACCTTTGCCGGCGTCGACAATACTGCAACTGGCCTATACCCATCCACAGATTTTGCTGACCCCCCCTTAGGAACCGGAACAACACGAGTCACTTTCCATCTCTCAGGGAATACGGCAGCTTCCAGACACCTGTTATAGATGTGAAGAAGCGGCTTAGCTAGCACTAACCGACAGTCTTTAAAGATGTAAGGCGGAATGCCGTCAGGCCCTGCAGAACGTTTCGGCTTCAGGTCTCGAAGCGCGCGACATACGTCCACCAACTGCAATCGGTCTAAGTGCACCCGCGCTGCTCCGTTCCCAGTACCTGCTTTCTCTATTGCCGCGTTTACATCCAAAACAGGTGAATCCGCCCTATAAACCGAGTAAAAATACTCCGCAAACTCCTCCACACATCGTTGACCTGACAATACCTCACCATCCTTCAAAATCTCCTGCGGACTCCTCCCACCTCTCCTGGATTTTGCAAAATTCCACAAAGATTTAGGATCACTCATCATTTGACTCTGAATGCGGCCATGATATTGTTCCTGTGCGACTACTATCATCTTTTTAATGTTTGTTCTACACCTAGCAAAAGCCTCGTAATCGACCCTCGACCCGCTTGCCTTATACCGTTTGTGTAGACGAGCCTTCCATTTTATGTCGCGAATTATTTCACTAGTGTACCACTCAGGATAAATGTACCCCGAGTTTACACTACTTCGCTTTTTTTTGGGAACGCAGTCATCTATAACAGAATTAATAACAGAATAAAAATAATCCAAACCTGTCTCCAAGTCCAATTCATACAAAGGAGTCCAATCTATAGCTGCAATTATCGAATACATTGTCAAAAAGTCGGCTTTATTAAAGTTCCAACCTTTAGGCGCACCTGTGTCTACGAAGGGTGCCGCCGAGCCCGCCGAGCCAGGCCGACGCCGACGCGAGCCTGTGCTGACCGAGATCTCGAGCGGTGGATGATACGCATCCACAGGCACGAGCGGCGTCTCCGACGCGCGCACACTCACACGCCCTCCCTCCGTCAATGTACTCAACACCAAATCCAAATGACGATCATTACAATTTCCCACCGTGTTACTCTGAGTGAATCCACAAAAAGTATAAAAATATTCATAATAATGACTTATGGCTACAGAACAAGAATACAAGTTAAAGTCACCTACAACCACAATATCCCTGTACTTACTACAAAATTGCTCAATAATGCGAAATAATACCATGTATTCATTATCACTACTAGAAGGCGGAATGTAAACAACACAAAATAAAAACATAAATCGGTTATGTAGGTACACGCTAGCACACACCAGTGTTCTTTATGTTCACACAAGTTCTTTATGTTCCCCTCTTTGCTTAGAGGGAAGGGGGATGTGCCCCTATTTGATCCTTCTAACTTTTGATTAAGCTTGTGGGACCAAGACAACTTGCTTTGCCATCGGATGCGTTACTATAAACATTTGCTTCGGCAAAACTACGCAATAGTTTTCTTGCATAAATTCAAATCTACTCAGCAAATTCTACTGGTATTATCTACGTCCTATACTAACTATCCTTCTAATATTACAAATGTAACAATTCGTAAGTTTTATTTTGTAAATCTATCACGCCTCAACGGAATGTTTTACAAGGAACATAATAGCCCGGCATTAAGATATAGGAGACTCACCGGTGCAGCCACTGGCAAATGTTAATATCCATTAAATTATACGGTATACATGATATCAAATTGATTCAACGATGAATTTCAGCCCTCGACTGAAATTTTTCAGCAATTCGATGCAGACAAATGATGATTTTAATTGGTGCGATTCAATTTGGTGCTTCTTTAATTACCGCTATCAATTTAATGGTTGTTTGAACTATGTGCGCGGTATACAGGCATTAATTTTGCTCGTTAAGTCGATAAATTTGATTCCAGTTACAGATGGGCAACATCGTGTCGGTTTGCAAACGAATTACTCGTTTACAAACGTTTACTAATTACAGTGAATTTCAAAATTACTAAAGTAATCGTTTCAATGATAAGTCTTGACTGTTGGTCTTCTACGAGTTTTACTTCGGAGAAATGGTCTCCCAGTGCCTGTGTTTCTTACCATACGATGCGATTGAAGAGCCATCTTATTTGGGCTCGCTTGTTTCATCGTAAACTTCAACTATTGCTTTCCATCAGGTCAAGTGAGATCGTGGTTCAGTGCTGCATCACAAAAAGAACAAAATCATCCAGGTTGTTTTACTTAAAACGAATGCCTTAAAAAGTATGTATTAAATACTTATTTGCATTCCGTGTCTTTAGGTACTTTAGTTGCTGATAATATTTTATCTGAGACTTAAATAAAACATTTCTTGACTGGAAAATCTGACCTTAAGATCCCTTAAAAACTAGATGATTTGAAGAGACCATTATAAGCTTTATTTCTTACAATTCAATTATTTTCAGCTTCATTGTTATTTTAGGTTGTCACTCCCATTGAAGCCATTTTATTTTATAAAAATAATAATGGCTGATTTTTATTTATGCCCTAAATCGTCACATGCAATTAAGTGTATAACCAGAATAGAATAGGTATGTAATGGAAGCTATCTTAGCTGAGGCAGGGGCGAAGAAGGAAAAAATAAGAAAATAAAAATTAAATACGTCATAATTTCAAATGAATGGAAAAACCTACCTTTTGTTCGTTTTAAAAACGAATGAGAAAGAGGGTAGACCGGGTTGTCTCCTCATAAATACCCACCCGCAAGAACATCTGTTTATCCGTGATCATGGTGCTTGCAACAGCACCGAAATATCGGAAACTCGCAACAAACAGTAAACATGGTAAATATCCCGTTTCGAATGTTAATGTTAGTGATCATGACAGTTTAAAAACTTATATCTACCTTTTGTGATTCAAATTTTAAAAGGGTTTTGTTTTTAGTGAATTCAGCTTATTAAACAACTTTACATGGTAGGTATTGAACCTAACAATTAGGCAGACATGACATGGGAGCAAAAACTTTAAACTTCGAGTTACATCTCGAACATTTTAGAAGATCTTCGCTTACTAGGAGCTTATTTTCTTCCTCCATTACAACTCCGCTAAAAACTAACGAAATCAGATGCGAATGCGAAGGTACGATATCATTGCGGATGTCGCATTTGCAGAAATAGCGCCACGCGAGTGCGGTGTAGGAGCGAGACAAAACATGGAACGGCATGTGCTTTGCGGATATTACTGTTTATGTTTTTGTCAAGAATTCAAGATAGTCGTGCTTTTGGTTTTAGTCGCATCATGATTTTGAGTAGTTTATTTTTATCTTAATGTATTTGTTTTATGTTCTTTGTATCTATTTGTACATACATGTAGGGACACATTATATGTACAAGCTAACTCAGCAAATATAATATAGTTGGTGACGCACGGCTGCGCCCGTGAGACAGAGAAGTTTTTAGTCGCAAATAAACTACAGTCCTAATTGGTCGTTTCTATTTAACCTGTTACCTCAACACAAAAGGTGTAGCACATAAAGTTATACATACATGATTACAACAGACATTAATGCAATAATAAATTAGCATCATAATAGCTAAAGTGGTGACCCCGACGTGATCATTTTATTTTGGGTGAGGTACACGTATAGACTGAAAAATGGACGGAAAAATTAATCCACCGCAAGGAGTTGCGCCGCGGGCGCAAGGTGTGAAGGAGGACATATCCGGAGATGCCAGCGAAAAGGCGCTGGCCAGCATAACTGTCTCTTCGCGCATTCCTGAGTTTTGGACAGACCAAACGCGACTCTGGTTTGTCCAGTTCGAGGCCGCGGTGGAGAATCAAAGGCTGAGTGATGCAGCCAAACAAAATCTGGTGGTTACAAAGCTAAACAAGGTCGCTATACAGCAGGTGAGCGATTTGTTATTGGCTCCGCCTGAGTCTCGGAAATATCAGACGCTGAAGGAAAGGCTGTTGGAAGTGTTCGAGGAGTCGGAGACGAGGAAATTGCAGAAGCTGATCAGCGAAATGGAGTTGGGAGACCAGCGCCCATCCCATTTGCTACGTCGGATGCGTGAGTTGGCCAGGGAGAAGGTGGCGGACGATACCCTGAAGTTGATGTGGCAATCACACCTACCGAAATCAGTGCGTGCTGTGCTGGCAGTGTCCGACTCGAAGAAATTGGACGTGCTCGCAACCATAGCAGACAAGGTGCTGGAAAGCATAGGAGAGGGCTCAGCAATGGTAGCAGAGGTCAAGGCAGGGGAGGTCCAGACCAGGAGTGATGGATCATCAAGCACCAGCCAAATCCTGGGGGGGCTAGCGAAGATCAACCTGCGTCTCACAGGTCTGGAGCGTGGCAGAGGCAGAGAGCGTTGGGACGGCGGCAGCCGAGGTTCGAGATCGGCATCGAGACATGGTGATGCGGGTGGCGAGAGAAAAAGTGCTAATTGGTTGTGTTTTTACCACTATCGTTACAGGGAGAAGGCAACAAAGTGTGTGAAACCCTGTAATTGGAGCAAGGGCCAGGAGAAGTCGGCGGGAAACTAGACATGGTGCAGCCGACGGCGGGACGTTGCACGGTGTACAACCGCCTAATTGTATGTGATAAGAAGACAGGTATGAGATTTTTAATAGATACGGGAGCTAATGTATCCGTAATACCCGTGAGGAAAAATCGTTCGCGTAGTTATTATGATAGTAATAGGTCTAACTTTACTTTATATGCCGCTAACGGTACAATAATAAAAACTTACGGTATTGAAACATTAACTTTAAGTCTAGGATTAAGACGGCCGTATACTTGGCATTTCATTGTAGCAGATGTGAATCAGCCCATAATAGGCGCAGATTTTTTAACAAAGTATAAATTGCTAGTAGATGTAAGCGGCCGACGACTCATAGATGAAGTAACGAGTTTAAGTGCAGTAGGTTTAATTGTAAAGTGGAAGGGACCATCCTTAACTACGATTGATAACGCTTGCATTTATTCGGATATTCTAGCCGAGTTTCCCGAGATCACTAAACCTGTGTCTTTTAATGAGGAACCCCCGCATGCGGTGTTACATTACATTGAAACACACGGCCCTCCCGTATTCGCTCGAGCTAGACCATTAGCCCCAGAGAAATATGTAAAGGTAAAGGAGGAGTTTAGACGCATGCAGGAAATGGGAATTTGTAGGCCGTCGAAAAGTCCTTGGGCCAGTCCGTTACATGTGGTACCCAAAAAGGACGGGCAGATTCGTCCCTGCGGTGATTATAGAGCCTTAAATGCAATAACAATACCGGATAGGTACCCCATCCCGCGGATAAATGACTTTACATATATTTTAGGGAATAAGTGTATATTCTCGCGTTTAGATTTAAACAGAGCGTATCATAATATTGTGATTGCACCTGAAGACGTAGAAAAAACCGCGATAACCACACCCTTTGGGTTATATGAGTTTACGCGCATGACCTTCGGTTTACGGAACGCCGCGCAAACATTTCAGCGATATATGAATAACGTGGTATTACAAGGCTTAGATGCACAATGCAAAATAGGTGCAGAAGGCCAAACCGAGTCTAATTTCTACTTTTGTTACATAGATGACATCATCGTAGCTAGTGAGACGCCCGAGCTTCATAAGTTACACGTAAAGGCGATATTTGAGCGATTAAGCCGATTCGGCATAACTATCAATATGGCAAAATGTAGTTTTGGAAAAGAGAAACTAGAATTTTTAGGTTACGAGGTCACGTCATCAGGAATCAGTCCATTACCAGATAAAGTTCAGGCAATCATTGATTTCCCAAAGCCCGAAACGGTAGATCAGTTACGGCGTTTTTTGGGAATGATAAATTTTTATAGGTCTAGTTTACCTAGGGCAGCGGAATATCAATCAGTGTTAAATACGTATTTACAGAAGGCTAAGAAAAAAGATAAGTCTATAATTAACTGGTCGCCAGAAGCAAACGTTGCGTTTGCGAAATGTAAAACTAGCCTACAGAATGCGACTATGTTATCGTACCCGGTGCTAAACGCCGAGCTTGCAATATGGGCGGACGCGTCGAACGACTGTATCGGTGCCGTGTTACAAGTTAAGGTTGGCTCACACTGGGGCCCCTTAGGTTATTATTCTAAGAAACTCAGTGACGTGCAGCTTAAATATAGTACGTATGACAGGGAGCTATTAGCTATTTATTCGGCGGTTCAGTATTTTCGTTATATGGTAGAAGGCAGATCTTTTGTAATTTACACGGATCATAAACCATTAACTTATGCATTCACACAAAAACCTAGTGACAAAGAAACAACTAGACGCGTTAGACAACTTATGTTTATCAGTGAATTCACAACAAATATACAGTACATTAACGGTAATGAAAATACGGCAGCGGATGCACTGTCTCGGGTTGAAACTATCACATGTCCAACAACGCTCGATTTCAGCGAATTAGCGTTGGCGCAACGGATGGATGACGAGCTGACGTCGCTTTTATTGAAAGAAAACAAAGTGATGCAATTTAAGCGAATTAATTTACCCGACTGTCAAAGCGAGGTGATGTGTGAACTATCTACTTCGGTTGCAAGGCCATATCTACCAGTAGCTTTTAGGAAAAGGGCATTTCAAGCAGTACACGGTTTGTGCCATCCTGGAGTTCGTACTACTCGGAAATTAATGACGTCTAAGTATTTTTGGCCAGGTATGAACACAGACGTAGGACAGTGGGCCAAAACCTGCGTTCAATGCCAGAAGTCGAAGGTTATACGTCATACTGTATCCGGACTGGGTCAATACGAAAGTAGTGGCCGCTTTGAACATATACATGTCGATCTAGTAGGACCATTACCTACGTCACCAGAGGAGTATAGATATTGCCTTACGGTGGTTGATAGGGCGACAGGATGGCCAGAAGCTTTTGCAATCAGAAACATGTATGCTAGTACGGTAGCCAAGACGTTGTACGAAGGTTGGATTTCAAGGTACGGTTGTCCGGTAAGGGTTACTACAGACCAGGGCAGACAATTCGAGAGCAGCTTGTTCAATGAATTAATGAAATGTTTAGGGATAGATAAATTAAGAACTACAGCGTACCACCCGCAGGCGAATGGCACTGTAGAAAGGTTTCATCGCGTGTTAAAAGCAGCACTGATGGCCAGGAGGGACAGCGGCGCGTGGGTGGAAGAATTGCCGACAGTTCTGTTTGGGTTACGAGCAACACCGCGGAGCGACACTGGTGTCAGTGCCGCGGAATTAGCATTTGGAAAGACATTACGGTTACCCGGGGATTTTTACGGGGGCAATAGCATAAGCGTTAGCGATTCAAACGAATATGTAAACAAAATTAGAAATATTATCGAAAACCTTAGGCCGAGACCGACTAAACAGAGAGACGCGAGGAATATATTTGTTCATTCTGATTTAAAAACTTGTTCACATGTTTTTGTGAGAGTAGATCTGGTTAAAAGATCCTTACAACCTCCCTATGACGGTCCATATCAGGTTTTAGAGAGAAAAGAGAAGTATTTCATGTTACAAATAGCAGATAAGCGTGTGAAAATATCAATCGATAGGTTAAAACCGGCGTACGTAGTTAATGACGGAACCAATCCACTAATACAACAAGAAAAAGATTGCGTAGTAACTAAACCTAATAACAAACTGTTTAATGATAAGACTTGTAGTACTAAGCGTATAACTTATACCACCCACAGCGGTAGAACGGTTAAGCAGCCGATAAGGTTTGCAGAATGAAAACTATGTATGTTATACCTTATGGTACAGTAAGCTAGAGCATTACGGGAAATGGGTTCGATTCCCAGTTTAAAAAAAAAAGTGTACTCTACTATAATTGTATTGTATTCATGTAATTAAGTAAACAAGTTAATAATATAAGTTACAGGTGATATTCAATAAGTAGGTAACATGTAAATTGGTTAATATTGTATCAACGTAGAAGCATTTAGTAATAAACAATGAATGCAACTCTAGCATATTGAAGGATGTTTATTTAGGCCAGCCAAATGCGAAGTATCATAAAGAAGTGCTGACTAAGATTAAATTATAACTAAGACAAAATGTTCTGGTAGTGTAACAAATAGCATTTGTAACATTAAACGTAATTTATCCATTGTTGGAATAAGTCCTTACGAACGTGTTTGTTTTGTTAATAGAATAAAAATCTCTGAAATTAATAATGGGTTGGGGACAAAGTAAACCACAACAGAACAATGTCGCGTTAGCACAGTCGGTGTCTAACGAAACGATGGGGCAAAGAGTGGGTGTATTGGAAATTATGGTGATTGTGTGCGCTGTGCTCATGGGAGTGTTGATTCTGTATTTAATCCGAGGCCAATGTAAAAAACGAGTACGAGGCTGGTTCCAAAAGGAAGCAGTTGCGGCTGGTTGGAGTCAGCCAGTCGTTAAGGTGCAAGCAGTGCCACCGCCGACCATACCCCGTAATCCAGATGTGTATTAATTGTAAGCATAGTGTGGTGTCACATGTGTCGTTTTCTTCTTCATGAAGAAATAGGATTATGAAGATAAAGTAGTGTATGGACATTAAAATAAAAAACCATGTAGTTTTTAAAAAAAAAAAAAAAAAAAAAAAAAAAATTTTATTTGTATTGTTCTTAAAAAGTATACTTAGTGTAAGTTCCATATTTTTTTTTTTCTTTAAGGAGGGGGCTACTGTAGGGACACATTATATGTACAAGCTAACTCAGCAAATATAATATAGTTGGTGACGCACGGCTGCGCCCGTGAGACAGAGAAGTTTTTAGTCGCAAATAAACTACAGTCCTAATTGGTCGTTTCTATTTAACCTGTTACCTCAACACAAAAGGTGTAGCACATAAAGTTATACATACATGATTACAACAGACATTAATGCAATAATAAATTAGCATCATAATAGCTAAATACACAACATTTTTTTTTTCGTTCTAGGCCACCACTGAAAATCAGCGCCGTTTTGTGTGTCCCCCGTGGCACAGCATTATGCTGAGTGGAAGCCTTCTTACCACAATCACGACATGCATCTGCTTGACATCATCTTCAACCTGTTTCTTTTCTGTTTTGTACAAAATGTAGATAGTAAATGTTATGATTGTTTTATATATTTCTCGTTTTAACTAACTTAATTTAAGTACTACTAATACTATTGTTAAGGGATAGCATAATCATGTACTTATATTGTATGCCGTTTTGTGACGGTTAGATACGTGTTCTTTAAGTTCTTTATTTTTAGATAACGCGGTAAATTTTCGTAACAGCCGTAATACCATTTCAAGACACTGAAGCGTCTGAATCCAATATGGCTGTCACAATGCCACACAATAAGTTGAAACCATTCCCACCTATTATCAAACTTACACTGAAATTATAGTTTCTCTGGGAAATCCAAACAAAACACTTGGAAGTTTATCGAGTGATTATAAATATAACATGCGGTTCCTGCATTGTTACTGACTTGTACACCTGAACTAATTCAAGTGTTTGTGAGGACGGTAAATGGATAGTAATGGACTCTAATAGCCATGTCCTTTGGACACAATAATAAAATACGAGTATCATCACAACTACAAACAAGAAAGTTGTTCAAGACTGAGTTGGGGTATTTATCTTTATTTATTTATAAACAGGGTTATTTGTAAAAGACTAACCTTTTTTAAGTGAACTTTCAAGGGGAGAAAGTAAGATCAACCCTGAAATATGTAATAAATAATAATTTATAAAAACAAAAAAACACGCTTTAATAGTTAACCAAACCAAAAAGATTTTGTTTTTTAATAAATTTAAATTAAGAAAAGTTTGAGTACCAAACACATTAATTTATATGGTTCCGTACCTCGAAAGGAAAACACGGAACCCTTATAGGATCACTTTGTTGTCTGACCGTCCGTCCGTTTGTCTGTCTGTCAAGAACCTTTTTCTCAGGAACGCGTGAAGGAATGAAGCTGAAATTTATATCAAATACTCAAGTCTACTGTCCCTTAAAGCTGTGAAAAAAACCAAATTTCAAAGACAACGCAATCAAAATATACAGCCGTTTATGCCGCAAATTTCCGCCAATTTTCAACACTCGCAAGGGAATCAAAACCTACAGGGTATTGCCCTTGAATTCAAGATCTTAAAATTTGGTATGAGTCAACGCCCAGATAAAGGAAAAATTGCGAAAACCATAAATTTTTATTTACATCATATTTTTTATTTTTTATTATTTATACCCCTTCCATCATGAACGCGTAGAGGTATTAAATTGAAATTCATATCTAATACCTTTAAGCAGAGGTTTGTACGGAACCCTCGGTGCACAAGTCCGACTCGCACTTGGCCGGTTTTTTTTTCTAAAAGAGGGTGCTTGATGCCAATTATTATAATTCTAAACTACTGACGAATTTTGTGGTAACTTTCCAGTAACATAAAGATAGGTACTTATTCCACGTCGGGTGGAGCCGCGGACGACAGCTTGTGAAAAATAAAAAACGGAAGCTTAATTGGAATCAAATAACTATTTCCGATACACATGTAGATACAAATTATATTGTTCTTTATTATTTATGAAAAAAAACACTCGCAATGTATACGAGTGTACGATTGACTTGTTTAATGAATCGCTTCTTTGTTTTTGAATAATGCTCATGCATACTGCGGTATCACGGGGAGATAGCGCAGTTATGTGGTACTCCAGCCCACTAAAACTCCACGGTGTCCTCCTGTACCGCTTATGGTAGGAACACTCGTCCGTGAATCAACCGCGGGTGTCCGTCACCGGACCCTCCTCTGGGGTATACCTGGGGGTATCACCGGCGCACCAGAATACATTGCACGAAGTAACCACCCCAATTTTAGAAGGGTACAAGTACCAGATTCGCAGCTTTCTTGTGTTTAGTGAAGTTATCTTATTAAGCAAATTAACATTGTAGGTACTGACCCTAACAATTACAGAGACATGACATGGGAGCAATCTCGTCCGTGAATCCACCGCGGCTCTCCGTCACCGAGCCCTCCTCTGGGGAGTTCCCCCATCACCGGCGCACCAGAACACATTGCACGACGTGACCACTCCAGCGACCAAACCAGCACATGGGTACTAGACGACCCCGTGTATGGCACCCTTGGTCCCCTGTGACGGGTCAAGTCAGTGGTCACACCAACTACCACTTTTCAGCCGCAGGGGATAGGGAACTCCCCTGCCGCCGCGGCTTCCAACAATCATTCATGATATCGTATGGGAGGCCCCGATTAATTGATCTACACGAACAATTGTAATTCTCACAGTATTTCTCCTAAAGTGTTATCACCAATTCACAACTCATTCAAACCTGCCATCTTCTTCCTCGATCTCCTATCTCCTTGTCTCTTGTTCGCGTCAAAAAATTGTGCTCAGTGTCATGTCAAGTTGACATCTGTCAGATTCATTCGAAACCATATCTCTCTTCAGAGGCCTTAGTGCGAGTTTTTATTCACGCTCGATCGCGTTAACGCAAACTTCAGTTTGTATTGAAACTGGATAAGTGCCGTCTGGTGACGGTAACGCGAACCCTCTGTTTTATACACATTTTGACAAAAGATATCGTTTACGTTATCACGAGTGAGTATGTTAAAAAACTCGGCAGAAGCACACAGAACGAAATCTTTAGAAGTGCCGACACGTATATTATTATTATTTGTGAAAATTTTCAGGAAAACATCTGGATTTTTACAAGCTTTTATCTATCTTGTCGTACGAGTATTAGTCGCAGGGCAAATCTTACAGACCTTTGAGTCACTTTCTCTTAATTTTGAATATAACAAGCCATTCAAAAGGTTTTCTCAATTCAGTATTTGGCACGACAATCTCAAAATATTCACCCGTGTAATATCAATACTTCATAATAATTCCAGCATAAACACGAATTCTTATCCAAGTTGTCTGGCGTCAATAATTACCTAGCCATCGAACCCAAGTGTCGAATGCCGACCTAAAGGTCACGGGGTCAAATTCAAACCCAACCAGCTATTGTGGTAAATCCGAGCGTTTCCCAGGAATTCAACGATATTGAAAGGATAATTGATTTAAACGGGCTATTAGTAAAACGTGTTCCTAATTGATATTATTAATCATGTTAAATTAATTTATTGATGTTTAACTTGTTCTTCGGCTATTGCAAATTTTCGTGATTTTAAATATTATTTTATTTTAAACATCGTCATCGTCATCGTTTCAACTAAAATATGTCCACTGCTGCACATAGTGTTCTCCCAACCGTCGCGACATCGACCAGTCCTGCGCTTCTGGCATCTAGTGGACTCCTGGTCCTCACCAGGTCATAGGTACACCTTGTTGGATCATAATCAGCAGTAACCATAGTTACAGTCCTATTGCGTTGTGCATGTCATTTCTTCTGCATCCATGCAGGTTAGTTTCGTATCGCCAACCCATCTACTGTGTTACATCAGCCACGATAACGGTCTTCTGAAAGTTAATGTGATGTATCTACTTTTACTGAACCTATTTATGAATATTTCAAAAACGAGTCTTGATATGAAAACACAAGTGTATAAAATAAAATGGATGTCTAAGATGTTATTATTTCACAATAAAAACTGCTTACAAAAGAATATTCATACGCCTGGGAAACTTATCGAGCAACTTCAGAAAATAGGTACCAAAAAAAGGTCAAACATTCTAGACTTGCCCAATGTGTTGAACGGTTCCATAAAATGATATATGACCTTATAAGTCGCACAAGTAGCGTAAAGTTGACCTTTACCATACGGCAATATATCACTGCATAGCGTAATGTGGCCTATGGGACTACTAACCGTTTTCAAATCGCTTCCCTACCTATTGACATTAAATAGTTTGAGCATACCGTATATATTAAGCTAGTTATGATAATAACAGTATCTGTTTGTCACATGTAGGGAACGGTAAGGCATGACACGTCGTCATTATTTTAATTGTGTTTTAAATTTTAAATGCTGCGATTCGTGACATGTTTACTGCTACGATACATATTTTCACTGATAATATCTTGTAGTAAATAATTTTAAACATAATTTTATTTCATATTTAACTAATGATGTAATAAGATAACGTTGTGGTTTAAAAAAAGATGTAGTGACAAAAATTTAAAAGAGTATGTTAAGATGGTTTAGCTATGGTGAGAGGACAAATGAAAGGTGACTAACAAAAGGTATTTACAACGCAGACGTGAGTGGAAATGCCTGGAGGGGACGCCCTAGAAGGAAATAATAAAGATCTCATTGGTGATGTTCTTCACTCATAACCGCTGTACGTGTATGACTAAATGTATGAACGTAAACGAAGTTAAAGAACTTTGTAAGGATCGTAGAAGGTGGCGTTCTGTAGTTTCTGACTTAACTGTGACCGCGGCTTTGCTCTCGTCAACTGCCTATCCTACCCTACTTACCTAACTACCTACCCTACTTACCTTGCTACCTACCCTCCCTTCTACCTACCATTTTTTTTTCTAGGGTCTTTCTTCCGTTTTCTAGGATCTTAAAACCACCATTCAGAAAATGACGTCAAATGCACGAGTTCAACTGTCCGAGTGAATTGAGTGTGTTGTGATATTTTAATTCTTGAACATTTTAAATTCATCTAACTTATAATAAAGTGAATCGATGGGGATGAAAAAAAGTAATACTTCAAGTTACACAAATTTTTATGTATAAGAGTTATCTACATTGGTTTCTTACGTTTAATGTAATGCGTGCACAACTAAACAGACAAACAGATAAACATAGAAACAGACAAAAATGCTGAAAATAGGTTCTGTTGGTTATCTTTTAACACCCTGGCTATTATCTTTTGGAAATATTTTGGATTTACAAAAACGACTTTTGAAGAAAGAAAGAAAAAGTATTTAATAGAGTCTGGCAAACGAAAGTAGAGACTGAAAAAGCGTGGCAAATTTAAAAAATCTCGGCACAGCAACCCCAAAACTAGTATGAGATACTTGAAATAACCTAATTTGATACTTTAGAATTATTAATTTTACTTCGTCTGAATAAAAATACTATAGGTACTTTAGGTAGGCATACTTTAGATATTATGTGGTGATATATCAATCCGAATTAAAAAAAAACAACAGTATTCTATAATAATTTTAGTTTATTCAATTTCATCTAATCGTTCAATCTAAGACTTGCATGTGCATAGATTCATTAGAGTCACTGGCATCACTGTTTCGTACTTAACTTAATCATGGAACTTTATAAATTATTTTCTGTAATTCTATCCCTTTCATTATATTTATTTTCAACATTGTATACCATGATCAGTCATTTTCTTCCACTCCTCTGCTAGCTATTTCACCCAAGTAGTGGTTCAGGGTTCTTATCCTATCTTTCTGCTCTAAATCCGTAAGTTTTTCAATAGTTTTCACTATCTCATTAACCCTTGCTACATCCTCCAGATCTTCTGTAAAAGAAAAAAAGTGTTAAAATTACAATGCAACTTTTATTATGGTATGATAAATAGCCATAACGCATTATTATGAAGGTGTTTAGCTTATTATAAAATGAATGTGAATAATAATAGGGAAATAGTTTTTGGCATCAATAGTAATTATGAATTAAAACAAAGTATCAAATTATTAGCGTCATACTACTTAAGAAATCTAACACCACACGTAAACAACCTTGTTTTTGTTCGAATTCGGCGTATTTTCTTGTTGTTTTTCTTTATATTCAGACATCATGCGAAACAACATCTCCCATAATCCACTTTTAATTGTTTTATTAATTTTTCACTGAATAAATGCTATTATCAAGACCCCAACAAATCAAAACAACACGCCATCTTGTTTTGGAAAACTGAGGTTGACATTAGTATAGCATTGCCATAAAAAAAATTTGCAAATAATTCGAGTGTCTACTTTCGTTTGCCAGACTCTAGCCACAAAACGACACACAAAAATCACATTACAAGAACAAAAACAGTGGTAGTAGATTTTGCAAAGTAAACCTTCGACGATGCGATGTATGTATTTGTATTTGTAATTACTATCCTTTTTTCCATATTTTTCTGTCATTGATTTAAGTAGACAAAAACATATGTGTTTCATTATTCCAATTACATACTCAAAGCTTGAGCCTATTAAGGGATTCGCACTACTTACATGTATCCGTTGCTCTAAACTTTAGACTACGGACCGCAACGTGTTGATATAAAGTTTTTGGTTTAGTCTTACGTCTAGTTTAGCCTGTATTTCAGCGCCAACTTCAGTTTCTTTACGGTCTGCAGTATTTCAGTTGTATTTGCTCGGAACTTCCAATTATACTGATGTTTCAGCCATTCTACGATTTATAGGTGCTGCTCATAAATGGGCTTGTTTGAGAGAAATTTATTGCCCTGTGACAATCGCCGAACACAGCGGAGCAATTAGGTGAACTATCTGGAGCAATATCGCTGCATACAAATATGGGGAATAACGAGCAACATTGATCCATATTATTAGGTAGGAGTTGCAGTTGCTTGCTTGCTTTGTGTACAAGTATAACAGTCCTTTAGATGTTGAATGAGTATACACCTAAGTGTTATATCTCGATTTTAGAAGGTTATCGTTCAGGTTTTCGGTTTCAATGTGTCAATTTCCAGACACAATTTCGAAGTGTCAATTTCCAGACACAATAGAAATTACCATTGTTTTAATCCGATTCGGCAATATGGACAGTTGAGCTGATACAAAGGTTTGAATATCTTGATCGACAGCAATATAGTAATACCTATAATAGTATGAGATCCCACTGTAGGTATTTTGTTTTTATTGAAACTTGATTACTATATATGATTCTTGAGAATAGACTGCTACAGGGTTGCCTGGCCGCATCTGGCCGCAAAGAGTTTCTTTTTTAACCTTCCCATATATTAGGATTTTTGCTCTCAGTTAACGGCCATTCATCAGGTTTAGTAGTTAAACTGGCAACCCACAGATTGCGGCTAACTGAGAGCTAGCAATCTTATTTTTTCCTATTTTCTACAAGACTTTATTTCAAATGATTTTTAATGAATGGATTCACTTAAAAAACTTATATATTTGGGCTAACTATTTAACAATTGAGACTTCCATTATTTGCGTATTCAAGTTTAAAACCATGTACGTGATTAGAAATAAGCTGCTTTTTGTTCAGATTCGGAAATAAAAGTTGTCAGTAATCCGCCGCGAAAAGTCTCAAATTCGAGCAGATATTTAAGGGCCAGTAAATATTTTTCTGTATTGGGATGATCAGTGTATTTCAATTCGAAGAAATTATTAGTTCAGCATTTCAATGACTTCTTTTTAAAGCCGTGTTGGTTTTGGTTCTCTTTCATTCCAGGTTATCTGGCAGGGATCACGAAATGCGATAAACCCGTCCTTTGTATGCTTTTTTAGTTTAAAAAGAATAAAGACAAAGATTTTCATTTCTTTTATATTCTTCAGTCTTTAATTTATTCAATCATTTGATAGCCGGTGGGCCGAAAACACGCTGCTTTCAAAATGTTTTTCTAAATATTTTTCTTCTGAAAAGTACATTTGTTATAAATAGCAAATGGGACCCATCGTAATACCAAAAAATGGGATCCCAATCCAACGAAAATAAATCTTTAGGCTCGCACTTGATCACCATCTCACCTGAATATATAGTACATTACTGCAGCGGCCAGCAATTGAGGCATTTATGGACGAACGCGTAAATATGACAAACGAGGCATATATACTTACGTATGTTTGCCTTGGCTTCCATCAATGCCTAGTTGCAGCCGAGGCTTGTATAGTATTTTTCTCAAATAATGCGCGGAAATGAAAACTAAGTAATACCAAGAACGAATTTTGTCAAATACAATTACTTTTCAAAATCAATGATGAACAAATAAAAACATAAAAAAATCCTGCGTTAAAATGTTCATTTTTTTATCTATATCTTTCTATTTGCAAGCCAGTTCGAAATTTAAATAAAACATTTAAATAAGTTACCTCATTGGTTGCCATGTCTTGGAGTAAAAGATTGTTCCATTTTTAAATTAAACGACAGATATGAGTTTACTATGTAATTCATTTGGTCGCTAAAATACGACGGATATGGTTTTTCATACAACTTTTGCCGGCCGCTGCTCACACGAATTGGCCAGTACAGCAATTTCGATTTATCTCGAAAAAGGTTGTCAAAATAATGCTCAAATTTCCAAGCATGTTTGAGGTAAAATAATTAAC
This sequence comes from Orthosia gothica, assembly GCA_949775005.1. Taxonomy (NCBI): domain Eukaryota; kingdom Metazoa; phylum Arthropoda; class Insecta; order Lepidoptera; family Noctuidae; genus Orthosia; species Orthosia gothica. The sequence goes on from OX459056.1 coordinate 11,603,185, forward strand.
TCAGACTATCGCAGTTCATTGTTGTATATAGGTATCTCCTAAGTTTCGCCACTACACCCAATGCTTCGCCTTCCGTATCCAGTCGGTTCTAAATAACTCTTTTAGGTCGTTGATCCATTGAGCGGGAGAGGTGTCCCATGGAACGCTTACCGAATTTACCAATACTTGACCTCAGGTTTGTTATTCTCCGTTTTCCCTTTATCTGCATTTTATTATACAAATAAATTCCAATCAAATCTAGTAACACGCTAGGATACATATATAGCTCTATCATCGGTTGCGCAGTATGGTATTTTCCACACAAAAATGTTTTACCTATGCACAGCTGGAAACACTAAAACATAACATCCCCCTTTACCTCGTCGAATAACACGAATAGCCCACTATGCACTTTTATTCCTGGTATGAAAATGATCAGAATTTGTTCGCCAACAGCACTGCAATGTAACACTTTAGATGAGTTATGACTCCCTTTTCCGCAAACGACTGCAACACGTTGCATTAGCCTGTGAACAGGACAGCGAATTTTTGTTCTTTTGCTGCGGTCTGTCAGTGCAGTCTAAGCTTTATTGACTCAATAGAACACAAGGGTTTAAAAATACAGCGCTGTAGAGCGCTCTACAGCTAGCCATTTGTGACGCTGGGGTGTGACAATGCGAGGAGCCGAATACAGCTTGACACGCGCTAGCTAGAGTTCGCCGTGTGGCTTGAGTTTAGATTAGGTAGTATTTATTTCATGTGTTTATTTTCGTAGTGTTAGTTAATTAAGTATACACTGTATACACTTTTATCTAAGTAACTAAAATGTTTACTTTACAGATGATAAAATGCAGCCATTATAATTGAAAAATGATTTCCTATATATACGCAACTTGCATCAAATAAAATTCAAACACACAGAGAGCTAATTTCCCATTCATGGATAAAAACCAATAAATTCGAAATGAAAATAAAAAGAAGATCATATTTATATCTTTTTAAAACATCCGTCTATCTCCATGCCAGTAATCATGCGGTTTTTGAGCAAACATTTGAAAAACAATTTGTTCAACCGTATTTTTCAGTTTCTATTTTCGATTTTTTACGGATTGAAATAAAAATGAAACGCGCAGGTATGTCCATATTGATGAGAGTAGAACCTTTCTGTTTGTATATAAGAGGTCAGTGAACTGGCAGGTTAGAGTTCCTTTAAAAATATTTGCGTAATCCTAAGCAATAAGTGCTGATAGTCCTCACCGCGGTGGTTTTAGTGAGGTGAAAATATCCACACTCCCTGTGATTTTCCCCAAAAGTCCAGGCTGACTGGTGTTAATAATAATTGTAATGGTTGTAACTATAGTATTAAATTAAAATCTAACAATTTACATGCCGTAAGGCAAAATTTATCGGAACAATTTACTAATATTCCAACTTATATGTCAGATGATATTATCAGTATATGTGACATTATCAGTTAATAAATTATTTCTTTCTTTCTTTCTTCTTTCAGGCTCCTTTTAAAGGGTTCCCGTCGAAAACAAAAATGGTCCATATTGACGAGAAAAAACTTTATTGTTGTTAACCGACTTTAAAAACAGAAGTTTTAAATAAGAGGTCAGTGAACTGAGAGGTTAGGTTAAAATTCCTTTGAAAAGGTTTGCGTGGGTTGAAGTATTAAGGACCTTTCCTTTATTGGTTTGGTAAGTGTTACTATGTAGCTGTTGGTGAAGTATTCTTTTAAAGAAAATACCACGACATTTTACTGATTGTAGTTAAGTAAAAGGTAGGCATATTTAAACACGAAATATTTTTTCTTGTAATTTTCCTGTAACTTTTAGCTACAAGGCGGATGTTCTCGTTCACTTTAGATTATTACTAAAGAGACAAAAACACTAATAATAAGGAAAAATCTTACGCCTATTTTTATAGCAGCTTCCAATAAAATGATTTCTCAGAATTACAAATGACTGGCAGATCGACAGACTAATAGACAGACTTACGCTTTCCGTCGACATATTTTAAATTCAAATCATTAGTAGTAGAGGGTGAGCTGGCAAGGTTTTTGAGTAAGCATATTCAGGTTAAAAAGTTGATAGCTCAATATGTGCGGCTTGCTGAGAGATTAACAATGTTCTCGTTGTTTATACTTATGTAGGTACTTTGTATATACTATTCAGATATATTTTCGATGTTCTCTCAGAAAGCTGCATCTACTCGGCTAAGTCAATTATCAACTTCTCGCCCTAAAAGCATATGAAAGGCGAGAAGTATCGAAATTCAGCTCAAAAACCCCGCCACCTCTCCCTATATAGACTAATTACAAATGCCAATTTCTGTCAGAGTGAGTTTCCATTGTAATATATTAATGCCAGCACTGAACATACACATAAAAAAAGACATTTTAATTCAAAATTGTGCTGAATCATTTGAATTTTGCTATTCATTCGTTCATTCTATTTCGATACAATAATTATATTCGTATTTTGCGTGGAATATAGCAATCACATCAATATGGCTAATTATCGGGGTTTGTTCTTGAAATAAACTCACTTACCATTTCATAAAAAAACATATTTTCATCCAATTTTAATTTAATCCATAAATTAAAAAACTGCCATACTTTCGTTGCCAGTTGTACGTTACTTTTGATTTATTGATCACACATAATTGATCACGATAATTAACAATTGTTCACCTTTGCACCTAGTAGCTAGGTATTTGTTCCACTTTTGCTCATTTTATAGACAAACATTCGGATATAGATGTTAGTGCTCGTGCTCGTGCTCGGAAGTGAATACGCAGCTTTACATTAGCAAAGTGCACACACGAGCACCTGGTACAGTACATTTACTTAACCATTTTAAAATCGCTGCGATATCATACCGGCTGAAAGTTCACAAAAGGCAGATATTTTGTGACAAAAGTGTAGCTGGAGAACAAAATGTATTCAATAGGTATTGGATTTTCCAGTCTTTGTTAGAATATTCTTAATAAAAGGAAATGGACGGAAATAGACTTGATTAGAAGGTGTAAAACCGGTAATTTTTGCTTCAGGAAAAAGGCAGCATGGTGATATAAAGATTATTTTTAATTAGGGCTTTTATGATTTTAATAACTCTGACCCAGGTTAATCTATACTTTTATACTAATAATCTATAATATAAAAATGAATCGCAAAATGTGTTGGTAAGCGCATAACTCAACAACGCTAATAAATAAACTAGACCAATTTGGCCTATTCTTTTTTTAAATGTTCGTTCAAAGATGGTATTTAGGTTTTTTTTTTTTGTTTTTTGTTGTGTAGGGTAGTGTAGGGTAGGGTAGGGTAGGGTAGTGTAGGGTAGGGTAGTGTAGGGTAGGGTAGGGTAGGGTAGTGTAGCGTAGGGTAGGGTAGGGTAGGGTAGGGTAGTGTAGGATAGGGTAGTGTAGGGTAGGGTAGTGTAGCGTAGGCTAGGGAAGGTAGTGTAGGGTAGGGTAGTGTAGGGTCGGGTAGGGTAGGGTAGGGTAGGTAGTGTAAGATAGGGTTTAGATATATAGGGAGAAGATAGGGTAGGTAGTGTAGTTTATCTACCCTACCTGGGTAGATAAATTTTTGGTGTTTTTATGGCGAAACAAAGTTTGCCGGGTCAGCCAGTGATATTATAAAGAAGAAAGATTTGTATTTTAGTATGTAACGAATAAATTTAAAAACTACTAGACCGATTTCAAAAATTCTTTCACCGTTGAGAAGCTACACTATCCCCGGGTGACATCGGTTACTTTTTATCCCTGTGTTTCCACGGGAACGGGCACTACGTGGGTGAAACCGCGAGGCGTCCGCTAGTGAAAAATAAAAATAGCTGAAAAGTAATCCTAAATCAAAATCACTTTTTATTTATTTATTCACATAGTTGTAATTAAGTTCCTATGGATATATACTAATAGAAAAACAAAATACTATAAATTATAACTGATGTGAGATATTATCGATTACCGACAATGTTGGTGAAGTGAACGGTATTTTTTCAAAACACACTGGCCATCTGTAAAAAAAACTGCTCACTAAATTTCAAAATAAAGTACAATAATAAAAGTTTAGTTCGTTTTAAGGAACGCGTGATAAAGGATTTGCCGATTCCATTCAGTAAGGGATTTGCCGTATTTTGTGAGAAAGCTTATATTTTACTTGATATACGCAAACCAAGCGATTTATTACACGTGTTAGCTTTATCAGTAAGTAGCGATATCCTGGATAACAGTTAAGAGGATCTATCCTACAAAGCTCATGTTCCAAGCCTCGAGCGAAAACCTGCACTCCCCTGATTTATGACGTCACGTTTTCCGACTCCCCTCACATTTACTCTATACCAGGGATGGCGAACCAACGACACGCGTGACAGTGGTGACACAAGATAAAATAATTTGGGATCGCCAATAACATTAGTTTACACAATTTTCGGTGAGTGTGCTCAAGAGCTCCACGACCTCATCTCACCAGCCCCCTTCTACCATCGGACATCTAGACGCACTGCAAGTTACCATCCTTACCTTGTCGCCATTCCACCAATTCGCACCAAGCGCTTCCAATCATCCTTCATAATGCGCACAGCGAATGAATGGAACTCACTACGTCTGTGTTTCCGAACGCATTCAACCCGAATCTCTTCAAAGTTAGAGTGAACAGGCTTCTTCTGGGTAAGCTCACTCCATCGTAGACTCTGTCTCTGTCACTTCTGACCTAGACTAGAGTCAAGAGCAAACACATCACAAATAAAATAAAATAAAAATATATATATACTCCAGCTGAAAGTTGCTAACACTGAGCACCTAATTTGCAACTTCAGAATTCATACAAATCTTAAATTGGAACGAAGTTCCTTAACGCGGCTTGCGGTAGCTATGATTAGGGGGGAAATGTAACGTGAGATAAGATTTTTGTGTTATATACCCTATATAAGCCTTTATTTTTAGCTCTCAGTGCATATTTTCAAATTTTTTTTTTTTGTCCTTTAAATCTCCAAGTTAAGATTCTTCGTTCACCATTGGCGACATTATATTTTTTTGAATAAGGATAATAGCACGTGCACCAAAAAAGGTTCGTCATCCCTGTCCTACGCAGTCCGTTGCCATGACAACCATCTGTATCAACCGAACTTTGCCTATAAACAACACCTGCCTTTCTGCCTGACGACTAATTATTGTTTAATCTTTAGCGGGAGTTTCTTTGAAAACATGCTGAGCTACTCAAGGGATGTAGAAGTTAATTCTAAACATACTTTTAGAAAGTTGTTATATTAACGTTGTTGTAGGCTGTAAAAATCAGAAATGTAGAGATCCGTAAAAGAACCAATGTTACCGACATAGCTCGAAGAATTGCCAAACTTAAGTGGCAGTGGGCAGGGCACATTGCTCGCAGAACGGATGGCCGATGGGGCAGAAAGGTTCTGGAGTGGCGACCGCGAACCGGAAGACGTTGCGTTGGAAGGCCTCCCACCAGGTGGACCGATGACCTCGTGAAGGTTGCGGGGATCCGCTGGTTGCGAGACGCACGGGACCGATCAATGTGGCGACGCTTGGGGGAGGCCTATTACCAGCAGTGGACGTCTTTCGGCTGATATGATGAGGCTGTAAATTGGCTTCGACGGGTTGGAGGTTTAATGCCTGCTCGCAATGATATTTGTATTTCTACAGTTTAACGACTTTGGCGACCATGTTTAACCACTTTACTTTTCTGTTAAAGGCTATCTTAGCCCAGGAAATAATGTAAATTAGAGGCCGATCCGCGAAAAAATCCTAACTAAATAATTTCACCGGAATTATATTCATTATGGTAGTAGTAATGTGACCTGAAAAGTTCATAAAAATCCCATCACGGTAAAATAAAAATATGGGCTGTCAAAGGGTCCAAAAATTAGTTTTTGATTAACTCTCGTAAAATTTTGATTTTACTGCAGTTTGTGCTGAGAGCAAGTTTATTCCTTGTTCAATTGTGCACAAAAATGTTCTAGATAAGGTTCACTGATGTTTTTTAGTTTACGAGTTATTATCCAATTTTATTTTGTGTTTATTTTTGGTACTATGTATATCTGTGCGTATGGTAATTTAGGCCAGTTAAATGATGTTTTATGCTCAAGAGAGCCGTTTAACATACAAATTTACGTTCTCAGGTATGTTATCATGTTATATTTACCAACCCTTTCAGTATTCAAATATGTCTTGTTGTTTGTGTGTCGGTTTTTGCAATAATAAGCTGTGAGCCTGATGGGATTTCCTATTGGAAATAAGTAAAATTTCAAAATTTAAATAACCCCCGAAATATCAACACACGTGAAATTTATAACATCCTTTTTTTTCTGGCGCGGGTTACTTAAAAATGCAAACTGTTGTACGAACCCTTATTTAAACTTATCCTTTGCACTTACTAACGTTATTCAAAATTTAACAGAAACAATGCATTTAATTATCATTATGATCAATTAATAATCAACTGCCCCATATATTTATAATTATGATGAGTATTAAATTTAAGTTGAATTATACGAACATAAAATACTTCAATATTTTAAATAAGCTAACTTAACTACATTTAATAGCACTAAAATCCAGTCTATAACATAATATGCCAGTTATAATTGTAATACGAGGCACAACAATTTTGTCACCAATTAACCATAATATCATACAACAAGTTGCATAAAAACTTGCATTATGCTACAATATTACCGTGTGAGCAAGATAAACCCTGGAATTGCTCATCTTCTCACATAAGCAATGTAATAGCATCCTTTAGCGGCGATATTGCCCGTTCTGCATGATACATGGCCCTAAGCGGTTGTGGCGTGCATAGTCTAATTTGGGAAACTAGGGATATTTTAAAAAGTCTGAACAAAGTACATGAGACAAAACTTTATACAAGATTTTGAGAAAATGTTATCTTATGATCATGGTTTTCATTGGATCAATTCTTTCCGATTATAGATGAGCTAGTTAGTAGTAATATTTGATACTTCAGAAAGAAAGAGAGAAAAGTCTGTATTTTTACCTAAGAATATCTTAATTCCATTAATTCACCGAATGAATGCCTTGCCTTAAAACTGATGACTCTACAAGCATGTTATTAACAAGGGTTCTGTAAACAATAAAGGTGAGTACTGAGGCAAACAAGGATTTAGAGATTTCTTTCTTTCTTTTGTATTTAATCAAAGGTCCCATTCCAATTGGAAGATTAAAGGTGGAAAACTCGCAAATTCTGCGACTATAGACGCCTAACATTGGTTTGCTTTTAAAAGGATTCCTCATTATTTTGTAGGAGTCCGTTGGACCAATATGCCTGCATTCAATTTTCTGGCTGAAAAGAGTAGATGCAGCGTAGTATTTCAAACACGTTTTTAGCACTTAGTCGTACGCCCTGGAGCACACATGTCGTTCCATTAACTGTTTTACTTTAATTTTAGACCAGGTTTCTAGAATTAAAATTCTGCAAAGAATCGTAAGTATATCCTGGTGGTTTTGTGGACTTCATAAATAAGTTAACATGATTCCTGAAAGGATTGAATTGTCTTTGTTTCATTTAACAGAAAATCCATCGGTAATTTCGGTTACGACAGCTAGGTATATAGTAGGAGACATATATGTGCTATTGACCGACAATCTACATTTAAACTGACAATCAAAATGTCCAACAGCCGGTTCTCTATAGAACAATAACTCCAAGGAATTGTTAGCTAGATTATTATGGTTCTATGTAAATTTATTCCAGCTCCCATTCTATCATCACTGGTAGTTTAAACCATTTTATGGCACACCTCATTAAAAGTGGTGCCATAAAATTTTTTGTACTGTTGCACAAAACATGCTATTTCTAGATTCCTTTTGTTTCAAACTAATCTAAAACCCGGACATGATGAAGGTGTGTGGCTTGCATCAATTTTAACACTGTAATTTTTGAGATACCTTTGTTTTAACAACAAACTACCATCGAACCCAAGTTTTACGACAGACACCTACGCACGTCCCCATAACCCACATAATCAAACCAGAGTATAATAAAATATACCTATCATATATTATTATGGCCCGAGATTATGGCATAAGACTTGAACAGGCAGCAAACTCGTCCTAAGTCAACAAGGTTCATGGAACTGATTTGTAAGGTATTGGCGGCAGGGCAAGCCAATTTTATAGAATATATTACATACATTGTTATGTGTTGTTTACAATAGTGATTGGCGAATATTTTGCGAAGGAACGTCATGACGTACGGTTTGGCTTTTAGGGAGCAAAGGCGTGGACTTGTGGATTTATTGGATGGACGCATATAGTGACGTTTATTTGCATTTGTGCGTGGATACAGAGACTTGGCACGATATGTTAATGGTGTCAATAGCTTCATAGATGTATACAAGCAGACATTACGAATCTTTTTTTTTAATTAGAAGAATTTCTATGAAAAACGGTCGTCGCATTGTTGTCGCCCCTTTCGGAGCCTTTAGTATTTAGTAGTAAGTATAAGTATTTTACAGTTTCTTACAAACGGCTAAATCGTTGCCATTTAGTTGGATTAGTCGAATTGTTTCTCTGAAATGCTTTTCTAGTGGTCACCAGTGTTGGTTCTGGTTTCAGGAGTTGCAGTAGTTTTAAATTATGTGGTAGGCTTGCAGACAGCAAGGTTTAGCATCACTTATCATTGTTAGACTGGATATCTGGACTTCACAGATTTTTCTCGACCTACTTACTGGCTCGAACTCTCCATAAAAACTTCGGTAATATAATTTCAAAGTATTGGAATATAACATAATACAGCCTCGTGTATCAGGAAAACCATTATATAAGTATTAACTTAGGAAGTTTGTTTGAATTCAGCAAAAGGTTAAGAGCATCGCGGCAATCCCTTTTCTTCAATCAACATTTATGAGTTACGAGGGTTAAGAAGTCAAGAATGTATAAGAAAACAAGATATGGGTACGGAACCCATATTTTATTTATTCTGTAACGGCATTTGCCTTATTGGCTTATTGGCTGAACTTCTGAGTTCAATTTCGATTTAGAAGTACGATACAGTAATGACGGACATAAGTTGAACCGAGGACCGAACCCAGAACTCTTCCTTGACTTTGCAAGTGCTGAGCATGGAGACTCCAGTTTAGTAAAGGTACGGTTTGACTTAAAGAGACAGTCAAAAGAATGAAAATATACAAACATTCAGTCGAATTGAAAACCGCCTTCTTGTGTTTAAGTTAGTTAAACTCATTAGGAAAACACTCCCTTTTTTGTCGTGGTGTGGCAATTTTCCTATTTTGAGAGAAGTGTTTCGTATTACTTTAAATGTGAAAATTAAATTTTTACTTGGAAATAATCGAATAAGTAAACTCGTTTAAAAATTATATTTCTCCATTCAATTTGGAATAACAGAATACTTACAAAATGTTAATGCAAATCCATAACGGAGATTAGCTATCCCTTCTTACCAATGTTGATTTAATAAAAATATTGTGGATTTATTTTAATAACATTTATAAAGGTTGACGATTTTACTTTACTACAGTTTGGGTCCAATAGGTGGCAACGTTTATAGCGGCATCAGTGGAGTTCTTCAAGTCCTCAAAAGTGCAGTTCAGTTTCCTCAATTTATTATTTTTATTTTAGAAGAAGAAATTAAAATAATCATGTTAAAACTCCACAGACGTAATCTTAAACGTGAAAGTTTGTGAGGATGGATGGATGGATGTTTGTTGCTCTTTCACGCAAAACTACTAAAATGATGTTAATGAAACTTTACAGAAATATAGCTTCATTTATTCTTCATCAGAATAACACATAGGCTATAATTTATAAAGATATTGGTAGAAGTACTAATATCACGCGGGCGGAGCTGCGGGCGGCAGCTCGTTTGATTATAATTCTATGTGGGTATCAGGGTTGTGGAGGTCAGATAGGCAGTCGCTCCATGAAAAACACTGGTACTCAGCTGAATCCGGTAAGACTGGAAGCCGACCCCTACAATAATTGAAAAAAAGGCTAGGCAGATGATGACATAATGAGCAAGTTCTATAGTAAGGTATATATAATGCACAAAGTTATGTCAGAATAGATTACCCGAACACCATAAAACTTAAACATAACCGGTGAAATGAGAGTACCAGGTTGAATTGTACACTTCTGCGTACCCCGTTAGAGCGTACCGTTATGTTATGAAATGGCGTAAACATTAAACAGACATGTAATTGCAATAATCCCAAGAGATTTGCCTTTGTTTATTGAAGAATTCTGCTGTATATATCCGAAATTCTTCATCAGATGTTCACCAAATTAAAATATGAGAAGCGCCAGCTTTCAAATTATAAAAGCACCAAAAAAGGTTCATATAGTAAAAAGTTGTGAAGCGACACACATAAAAAAAAACAGTCGAATTTGAAAGCCTCCACCTTTTTTTGAAGTTTGTTAAGTACACTATCTACTAGTGAGAATAAAAGATATTCTGTGGAATGAAGTGAGACAACGTGACTAAAAGAATACTATTTAACCAGATACATTCAGCAAGCTAAATTCTCAATCCCAGCTGTTAGTGTACCTACATTTGCGTGGAACACAGGCGGTCCCACATGGTCAATTTGGGAACTGATTACAAAATAAAACAAACTTCATAAAGTTGACGCGCGTTGACGTAAATCACCTTGTTAGCGCTTCGTTAGTCAGTAATAGGGACCAAACAGGGTTTACTCTGGGTAAAATACTGTTTAGAGTCTGGTTATTGGAAACCAACCTTTATTAATGGTACAGACTCATCTAAAGTAAACTAAACTCATATTGCTGTATAGAAGTTTAACTGTTCGTGAGTTTGTAAGGGGTAATTTTTGAATACCACAGTGTCTAAAGACGAAAGTCTATAACCAGTGTATGTTGCCAATGATGACCTATGGCTTTGAGACGCAGTCGCTCACAATGGGCCTCATCAGAAAGCTTACAGTCACCCAAAGGGCAATGGAGAGGGCTATGCTCGGAGTTCCCTTGCGTGATCGAATCATAAATGTATAAATCCGCAATAGAACCAGGTTTACCGAAATTGTCCAAAGAATTGCCAAACTTAAGTGGCAGTGGGCAGGGCACATTGCTCGCAGATCGGATGGCTGATGGGGAAGAAAATTTCTGGACAGGCAACCGCGAACTAGAAGAAGTTGCGTTGGAAGACCTCCCAATAGGTGGACCGATAGCCCGGTGAAGGTTGCGGGGATCCTCTAGATACAAGACGCACGGGACCTTTCACTGTGGTGACGCTAGGGGCAGGCCTATGTCCAGCAATAGCCGTTCGGCTGATATGGTGATGATAATGATGAATCTCTGAATATACCCACATCCAGTCTATTCTGTAAACACGTCACTGTGAAAACTTAATTGGAGTGAGCTTGAGGTGAACTGTCCAAGCACTATCATTGGAAAATTTGACAGCTTACTTCATGTTTTTGTTAACTCCATCAAAATTTCCACGCTGATTTTTTTACAGAATAGCATTGTTGATCCGATTGCATAAAATATTTTATTGATAGAAAGCTACTCTATTGTCGAATGCTAGATGGAAAATTTACGAAAAACATGAGTCTCGTTTCATACCAGACGACATCGTGGCAGACTGTGGAGACGAGCTGGGTTCCTACCGAAAGAATTTGCTCGCACCAGCAGAAGGAAAATTTGTATAGAACGAGGGAGGGTAAGGGACCCTTCAGTGGTTGATTAGATTTAATTAGATGCAATAGGATGAATGTCACGGTCAGAAGCTAGTGTGAGACAAATCTGAAAGCAAATTCTATAAGATCTGAGGCCCAGTTTTTTGATCCGTAGTTTTATCAACTATTAGTTAAATTTATGCTAACCAATGGTTTAAAATTTCGGTAATACGCGTTTATTCGTCAATTGTTAGTCTAACAAATGGTCAAATAATAACCTTTCCAAGTTATCTGAACATTTGTGAGGCTAACAACCGTCGAATAAACGAATTTAAGCGTGGCCACAATGCACACTTTTTTTTATAGATACCACTATAAAAGTCATGACAACAGGATTCTAAATTTTCAAGCAAAGGAAGTATGCCCAACTATTTAATTGCAGCAATATACATTTCAACTTATTGTTTCTTAGTTGCGATGTGGTTGCTTTAAAGTTATAGCTATTTAAATATTATGTACTAGTTTTTTGCAACGACTTCATCCGCGTGAAAGTTGAGAATTATCCCAGTGGATGTAGGTACTTCCAGGTTATAAAGTGATCTTTGTCATAAACATAATCCAGGCCATAGTCTAGATACCTGTGTGCCGAGTTTCATCCAAACCTGTTAAGGTATTGAGGCGAGTTTTGTATTACGAATATCCAAACAAATATTTTTCACATTTATATTTTTACAAAATAAACAAGTTCTAAATCAGCTTATGGTTTAACCGTGTGCCATGTTCCATCGAGTCTGTAAAGCTATTGAGGCAAGATTGATTAACAAACATCCAAACAACTAAATGTACAATCTGCCACACTATTGTATAATATTAGTGGCATACTACAACCCGGCAGGTATTCTTGGTGCAGCCAGTTGCATAATAGACTAACACTTTATTCACATTTTAACGTTGGCAATTAAAATGTCCTGCACTACCAACTTCTGCGCAGTTTGCAAGAAACGAACTATCATTACTATCCAAACCGACAGTTTTACAAAGAGCTGATATTTTATACAGTTAATGTTTAATATTCTTTAAATTATACTTTATTTATTTACAACAAATGTATAAAATGTCTTTGAAGTATTTTTTAATTAAATAAAGAAGTATTTTTCATGTTTGACAATGAAAAGAGGGAAACCTTGTAATGGAGAATTATAAATTAATACTAATTTACTCAGGATTTGCTCAAAGTACTTAATTGTTCCCTTAGCATTAAAGTTTCTTACTTATTTTTATGCTTGCAAAGTTTGAAATTGATTTATAAATTAATATAGTTTATGTTTATTTTCCATTGGGTAGTTAATCGCTAACCATCTGGTCATCATCATCAGCTTACAGCAGTTCACAGCTGGACATAGACAGTCAATTGCACGCCATTTGCTTCGATTTTCGGCAGCTCTCATGGAACGGCTACCAGCCATCATGCGAAGATCTTCGCTCCACCTAGCCTGTGGGTGTGCCTTAATATTACCAGTGTGTGGTCTGCACTCAAAGAGACGTCTTCGCCAACAGCTTGCTACTTTAGCTTGATTATGCTGTTAGCTATGTCGACGACTTTGGTTCTCTACTGAATCACCTGGTTTCGGATTCGATCCCTTAGAGAGAATCCGAGCATAGCAGTTTCCATAACTCGCTGAGCGACTTTGAACTGATGCACCAGCCGTATCGTGAGTGTTTACGTTTCGGCAAATTAATAGACATCGTTACAAAGTTAAACAGAATTTCAAACTCTTCTTGTACTTTAATACTTGAAATTAAAGAAATAAGCAATACAATAGACGTACATAAAATTTCAACAATACTTTCATGTGAAAAGTACTAGGAACACATTACGTTGTATATTTTACTGCAGTAGTTTTCGCAGTAATACAGCAATTTTAAGACTGCGAAGAGCTTCCACAATTTCATAGAAAATATTGAAGAAAATTCTATTAACTTTCTCAATGACCTGTTGTTTTCGAAGCTGACTAATTGTTGTCGAAGTCTTGTGTTTATAGGTAGGTTTTTTAAAGAGAAAATTGTGTTGGAGAAATTTAAATAGATGTCAGAAATGGGACACACAAGGGAACAATGTTCCAGCAAGATTGTTCCGGCATAATATACAATAATGGATTAGGTAATTGGTAATTCTACGTAATCATTCAACTGTGTAATACTAATCCTAATTTGCTACTAATCAACCTGAAGGTGACTGGGGCATAAGATTAGTTGAACTTATTTCCAGGGATAGGTCGAATAACCACCTTTGAGGGCAGGTGGAACAGGGTGTAAAGTCCCACAAACCGCCATAGAAAAGTGAAAATCCTCCGACCAGACGGGTGTTGTGTCTGGTCCGGGCAACTGCCCAAAGGTTACTGTCGGACTGTTGTATGTGTTCAATTCGCGCCGAAAACTTTGACGTCATGTCATTAGTTCGTAAGTGGCGGCGTTGGTGCCTGGTTGGAGGCGTTGGTTAAGGGCCTTCTACCGCTTTAGTGCTGTAAAACGGTTACTAAAGCATACTCCTTAGTAACGGCTAGGTTAAAAGGCCAGTACTGAATTAACATTGGGGTAAACAAGTAGAGTTTGAATTCGCGGTGGTTGCAGCATCTAGACAGAGCTATATCATAGAAAAACTTATCAAATTCATGACGCTGAAAGTTCTATTAGCGCACAACTTCTGTTATATTTGCCGTTCAAACCTGTCAGTTCCTATTCGTTTTTGGTGTCGGTATTCGTGTGGTGCAAGTGAACTGTGACTCGCTCACGTTCGATTAAAAATTTAGTCTCAACTGTTTTTTTTTATCCAGTATGTGTTATTTGGACAGGTCTCTTATTCACCACGTTGATCTCGAATGGTGCAGGTGGCTGGGCATGAAATAATAAACACGGTGAACATTTTTGTCTCATTTCTTATTATTCGTCTCCGTTTTCTGCTGACCTGTATAATAGCTATTGTTAAGTGCTTATAGCATTGGTAATTAATTGTCTTATTGTTTTTATCTTAAACATGATACGGTTTCGTTCTGTTTTTGTGAATAATGTCGGGTTTTCCCTTATAATTGACCTCAACATTTGGTGACAAATCTCTAATCACCTTGTAAGGTCCAGAATATAATTGTTGAAGTTTATTGCCAGTTTCATTTTTAATTAAAACTTGATCGTTTGGCTTGTAGCGTATTGGATTTACATGCTGGTCGTATCTACTTTTTCTGCCTATTTTATTGGCTATCAAATTTTCCCGCGCTTCGGTTTGAGAAACCTGTAGGCGTTACTTAAGTTCAAGTGGGTAACTGTCGTAATTATATAGAGGCTCTACACACTTTTCCAAATTATTGGGCAAGTTACACTTTCTATCGTATACGAGTTCGAATGGTGTAAATTTTGTTGACGAGTGAACTGTCGTATTATAAGCAAAGCACCAGAATGGTAACCAAGTACTCCATAATTCGGGTTTTCCTTCTGCTTGGATTCGCAAAAATGCACCTAGATTTTTATGCGAGTTCTCTAGCGCTCCGATGCTTTGGTGATGATACGCAGTTGAGTTTAACTTTTTAATATGTAGTAATTCACAAACCTGTGTCACGGTCTCGGACATGAACTCTGTGCCTCTGTCGGTAGCTATGTCCCTCGGGATGCCATGTTGAAGTATGAAGTTATCCACGAAGGTGCGTGCTACTTCTGTAGAGGTTTTAGTGACGAGGGGATACGCACATACATACTTGGACAGCTCGCATTGCAATGTCAATATATAAGAAAAATTGTTGCTGTCTTTGTCTAATGGTCCTACCAAGTCTAAGAAGATTTTATCGAAAGCCGAATGAGCAGTTGTGGTGATTGCCATTGGCTCTTTCACCTGAACTGTATACTTATGCTTCTGACATTGAACACATTTTTTGACATAATTTTTGACATCACTTTCTAAGCCTGGCCAAAAATAGTATTTTTTTATATTAGTCAGCATTCTTCTCATGCCCGCGTGCCCACTAGTGGGCAAAAGATGAAAGTCGTTGAGTATCACTTTCCTATCATCTTTGTCCTCTATTCTTTCGACATCTTTTAATATACATAATCTGGGCCCTTTCCAGTTGCTTTGTTTTCTTATCTCACTAGTTAATTTCTCTACAAAAATTTTATTATTCGAATTTTTAATGAAGTATACTTCTTCTATATTTAGCTTGTTACATAGATCACTCAGCTCTCTCGCAAACTCGGCTCGCGTAGTTTGTGATTGAGATGCCGAGTTTATGAATATAGTTTTCATTTGGGCATTATACAATAATATTATGTGTGTTTGTAACACTACTGAGCTATCGCTCTTTAACTTCTTAAGACTGCTACTGGGTGCAAATCTTAACTCTACTGCGCCTCTTGGTTTGATATGAGTTTCCACTACATGTGGTTGAACTGGCAAGTTGTCGGTGGGCAACTCATCTGCCGGGGCGACAGCATCTAATTTTCGTTTTTGAGCGCGAGTCATTACTGCACACAGACACTCATTCATTTCTTTAAGTTCTTTTGACGTAATTTTTATTCTAGATAATGCGTCTGCAACGCAGTTCTCACTCCCTTTTACGTATTCTATTTCGTAATTGTATTCTTCTAGAGCTAGTCTAAATTTAAAGAGCCTGCTAGATGGGTCTTTTAAATTAAATAAGTATACAAGGGGTTTGTGGTCGGTTAGTATTTTAAATGTACGACCGTATAAATAGGGTCTGAAATATTTGACAGCCCAAACTACAGCTAAGAGTTCTTTCTCTATGGTGGGATAGTTCTTTTCCGCTTTGTTAAGGCTCCTACTAGCGTAAGCTATTGGTCTGCCATTTGAATTTGATAGTACTGCCCCAATTGCGTACCCAGATGCATCGGTTTGTACTATGAATTGATTTAGTTCTGAGAAATCTGGGTACTGTAGGATTGGCGGTGACATCATACTTTGTTTTAGAGTTTCAAATGACGTTTGACAGTTGCTATCCCAGTTGAATTTAGTGTTTTTCTTACTTAAAAGGTTTAAATGATAGGCTTTGTCGGCAAAGTGGTCTATAAATTTTCTATAGTAGTTTGCAAAAGCAACGAAGCGTTTCACTTCGTCCGTACTTTTAGGAACTGGATACTCTTTAATTATTTTAATCTTATCTGGGTCCGGCAATATACCATTGCCTGTCACCACGTGGCCTAAATAAAGCATCTCTTTCTTAAGGAAATCGCATTTAGTGGGATTTAATTTTAAGTTGGCACTGCGCAACTTTTCGAATACTTCTATTAAATTTTTGTTATGGTCAGTTAAGTTCCGTCCCATACAAATAAGATCGTCTAGGTACACTAAGCACTTGTCGTAGGATAGCCCGGTCATTGCCATGGTCATCATACGCGAAAATGAGCTGGGACTAGTTTTGAGTCCCATAGGCATTCTTGTCATTTGATACTGACCACCGTCTGCACTAAATGAAGTATATTTCCTACTGTGTTTGTTTAACGCTACGTTAAAAAATCCTTGGTTTAAATCTAAATGTGTGAAATAAATACATCCACACAAGGAATCTAGTATATCCGTGATGTTTGGCAGTGGAAACTTATCATCCTGAATACAAGTGTTGAGCTTACGGTAATCTATAACTAACCGCCATTTTTTTTCCCCGTTTGCGTCTGATTTTTTAGGCACTAGGAGTACTGGGCTGGACCACTCACTGGAACAAGGTTCAATAATTTCTTGTTCCAATAAGTTGTCCACTTGTTTTTTTAATTCGGCTTTCTGTGAATGCGGCATTCTGTAGGGCTTAACGTACACTGGTGCCACGTTTGGTTTCAATGTTATTGAGTGTTCATATAATTTAGTTGTTCCTAATTTATCACCCGGTAGGAAGAAAATATCTGCATATTTTGCGCAAATGGACTCTATGGACAATTGCTCCTCTTTATTTAAATGTTTCAGTGATAGCGAAGCGAATACCTTTCTGACACGATCAGCATTATTATTGGTTTCTTGAAATGAACATACATCATACTCGCTTGCTTTGTAAAGTGTTGGACTAATTGTTGTCAAGACTAAATCTGTCTCCGTGGTGTTTAAAATCCTAATTGGTATTTTCCCATTCGTGGGCTTAACTAAAGTATTTGCAACAAAGATCCCCTTTCGCAGTTCTGTTCCATTAACTACACATTCTTCTATCTCACATGTTCGAATAAAGTGAATAGACTCTGATCTTGCCGGTATATTAAAATGATTGTTTGTCATTATTAATGGTAATGATACCTTTGAGTTGTTATTCCATAGTAACAAAGTTTGGTTACCGTAATTTAATACTGATTTATACTTGCTTAAAAAGTCTTGTCCCAGTATGCCACTACCTTTACAAGGCAATGTTTTAAAAACA
This sequence comes from Orthosia gothica, assembly GCA_949775005.1. Lineage (NCBI taxonomy): Eukaryota > Metazoa > Arthropoda > Insecta > Lepidoptera > Noctuidae > Orthosia > Orthosia gothica. Next base: position 11,621,201 of record OX459056.1, read on the forward strand.
TAGAACTTATGTTGTAGGGTCTGATTTCCAATAACTAGGCGCAAATAAGCATATCCTATAGCCTGTACTTTGCCCCCGATGCCGTTTACAAGTGTCTTCTCGATATGGATTGGAATGTTTTGGTCGAGAATTTGTTTATACTTTATGACAGATATGGATGCACCGGTGTCTACTAATAATTGGTATGAATAATGGTTATGCGATTTTATATTTACGTAGCCTACGTTATTGCATGATAAAATTATATTTTTAGTCCCGAAAAAACTGGTCCTCATTCCGCTGTTCTGTTTCTGTATTTTCCTGCGTTTCTGAGTCATCCAATGTATGTATGTGTTGATCCCTGGAGGTGCTATAATTGGACCTACCTCTGTTTCCATGAAATGGTCGGGTGGACCGGCGCCAGCTTGCCTGCGATCCTCTCCGAACCTGATCCTGCTGTTCGTCTTGGTTTTGGATAACCTGTTGATTGCCACGTGCGCGTCCTCTACCTGCGTATGAGAAGCGGCCTCTCCGCTGTGACCAGTTATAAGACGATCTCCCTCTATAATTCATCGTTAAAATATCGGAAGATGTTGATGGACTTGTTATATCTTCATCGATGGCCGCCTGTACTGCATCTTTCAATGATGTAAAATTTCTGGCTGAAATTATTGTACTAAGTCGTCGATTTCTCAATCCATCTGAGAAACATTTGATAGCTTGCTTCTCATTAATTGGCTTTAAAACTTTCAAACTGGCCTCGTTGGCCCCCGATTGAGAGATCGTCAAATCAACAAACAATTCCGTAATTTTTTTGCCGAAATCATCGATTGATAAATCGTTTTGCCTAAGACTTTGCAGCTTTCGTTGAATTGCTGTAGCCGATTTTTTAGGCAATAACTGAATCTTCAAGTCAGCTATAAAGTCGTCAATATTGACATATGAAGTCGCTAATTTCAATTTTGCGGTCTGTGAGAGTCTATTTTTTAATACGAAATTTAACAGTTTTCCTTGTGAATTTTCGTCTAACTCTGTTTTGTAATACTCTATGCCATCTATAAGTTGCTTTACGCTAGCCTCATCGTCTGTACAAACTGGTAATAAACTTAAAGCAACTTTTAAATCAAATTTACAAGTAGTTGCCATTTTATCTGCCGTACTAGGTTTCTGTGAGCACAATTCTAATATTTGTTCATATAAATGATCAAAATTTGCGCAAAGCTCGTGAATATGCGAACATTCACTCTCACATACGGTGCTTTTCGATTTTGAATAATATTCTAAAAATAAGTTGTACTCTTTTAGTAAGTTGTCTGCCTCTGCTAATTTTACGACTATAATGTTACCTTTTCTTCTATCTGGACCTATCTTTATCAAATATTTTCTGATTTCAATTAACTTGTCGTACAATGTTTTTAAGTTTTCTGCCATTTAACATAAATACTTATTTCTATTTTCTTAGTAGGTACTGAATTACATACCATTATTTTATACTGCATACACTCCAGCGTTCATTTTTTTTTTTTTCATTTGTCACTTATTTTAGTCCACTAAAATAATGTCATGTATATTTTATGCTATTACACGTTTACTACTAATAGAGAATAGACAACACCTTATATATAACCACGCACTGACACGTAACGAATACAACTTTCGCGCACTTTTCTTCGTAAACCCTGGGTTTTTAACTCTTCAGATGACGTCCTCAGTGTCCTTCTTGTAGCCTCTGGCATTCGTCCGCATTTCCTCTGCGTCAGCTCTACGTCTCCATATAGAACATCGTAATCTGTCCTTCCTGATCTCATTACCCATCCATTTCTGATGGCAATTCTTGTAGATTCTGAAGATACCATACAAAAACGCCAACGATGCTATAAGAAGTAACACGATTAAAATGATGTTTGTTGTGCTGGCATGTATCGTCAGCTGCGTGATGTCAGCGCTGTTACTTCCACCTGCTGCGTTTTGTGGAACTATAACTTCTTCCTTCGTATTAGTTGTACCCATTTTGTGATTGTCGTGGTAAATATTCACAAAATAGAATAGTGACCACGCTAAGTCCCAGTACGAGATTGGTCTCGTTACAATACATTGCGACACCCGTTTTGGTCAAAGAAATGTAAACATACGCTGCTAGCGTTTACGCTGTCACGGTCGCCATGTACGGATGAGTGATATTAGGAGTAAGTGATACAACGAATGCTGTTGCTATACTGCCCTTTATTATAAAAGAACACAAGTTTATATAGTTACATTGACATCTCCCTCTCACCTCCTTTGTCCCTCCAGACAATACAATAATGTCTAGTCCTCGTTATTATTTTACATTATATTTCTTTGTAGCTTCCTCCTGTCAGAAAGTTATCAGCAACCTAGATCTTTTACTATAAATTACCGTTATTAATTTTGTTTAACAACGCTGTATTTTGTGTGATAAAGGACGACCCATAATCACAGCTTTGTTCAGTTTTATTTATTAAAATACATAATTTTGGGGGAAGTTAAACATTTACAAAATATGTCTTAAAAGTATCTAAAGTGTGTTTTCTATTGTAATTTCTTATATTAATAATATATTTACACTTTGAAGATCGCTACATTAATTTCAACTCCTAAAAACAAATGCACAACCACACTCGTTAATAATAATTATAGTTAAGGCGTATGTATATATTTCCCAATGTTAACGCAGTACTCTGGCCGTGCGCCCGCTCGAAGCCTGAATATTAATATTGACCGTCCTTTTGGATAGTTTTGTTTGAAAAATATTCTTTGATTTACATATGCTATTTCAATTATGAAGAAATTCTAACTATCAGTTTTTCTGTGTAAACATTTTTTTAAACATCCAAGTCGTTTTGGAAGAGTATTAAAAAGCAGTGAAAAATATTGAGTTATTAATAAAAAAAAATAAGCAAAACTATGAGTTACACGAAAAAAAACACGTTTCACAAATAATTTACATGAATCAATATTTTTTTTTGCAAACCTTTTAACTTAGCCGTTACTAAGGAGTATGCTTTAGAAAATAACCGTTTTACGACAATAAAGCGTGGTAGACCATTAATTTTTTTTTTTTCCGAAATCGAAATTATCCAATGTTTATTGTTTTGTATAGACTTCTTTTCAGTTCTGCAGTTTAACCGTTAACGCTTAATTAAGTCAGCATCTTCATTTCAGCTGAAAGACGTCTACTGCTGGACAAAGGCCTGTCCAAGAGTCACCACATCGACCGTCCTATGCTTCTCACATCCAGCGGACTCAACAGATAGCTTTCGGATAAGCCGGATCGTTACAAACATAGTAAATCTATCAAGTGTCACAAACTTATCACAGAACTTCCAGTTGAACGGTTCTTCAACAAGTTTTAATTAAACTCCATGAATCGATGCACCCACAGAGCATTACAACGTTGTTAGTTGAAATTCAATCGCAAACCGTCATTCCGTATATACTTACCTACGTAAACAAGCATCACAAATTACCATTGTAATTGAAACCCTATGTGTCTGGTTTTTACAGCATACATTCAAGTGCTTTTAGTAAGTACAGCCATAAAATATTAAGAGGTGCATCCCAGCAAGAGTGATGGGCAAAGTTTACTTCTCTGTCGCACATTTTGGGGTCTTGTAAGAGAAATAAATCGTGTTATGTCTGTATTGATCCGGGAATGAGAAGGAAAATATTATGTGGTTTCTTGTTTACTCCTTCTTTGAAGATTTCTTTAGTAAACTTTTAATCGGGATACGGTATTCGTTTTGGAGATTTCATCAAGAGTTAAATTGAATTCGGTGAAAAAATCTTCACCTAAAGTAACATAATAATATGCCGTATACAGAAAAAAATTCTTTTATTTTCTTCGTTATGTTCATTACTTGAAGGTCGTGCCCGTCTTGGAAAGCTTTGACGGAATCATTGACGAGCTGCTTCCAAACTTTTATACTTTATCATAGACTCTTCTCATGGCTGTGGTCACCGTGAGTCTTTTAACTCATATTTTATGGTTTCTCTTATTTTGTGGTAACAAGGTTTTTCCGTGGCTTCGCTCAGAAAATAGGCCCACCCCACAGAAAACGTATTACGTGAATAAAACCACAATCTCGGGGTCTTTAAGTCAAGAGTAATTAGGTTACTTCAAGGCAAACGTGCTACACCTTCGACCACATCATTATTTACCATCAGATGAGATAGTGGTCAAGCGCAAGCCTATCTATGTAGATATACTATAAAAAATAAAAATAAATTGAACTTAGAGAATTTTGGTAATCGGATCAGTTTTTCTAGAGAAAACTTCTTAAAAACAATTTCACCTTTTTATAATATTACTAGTAATATTATAGATATGGTTTTTGTTAGACATATATTGGTTAAGAAGAAAATAAGAACATACACAAGTTAGCTTGTACAAGATTTCAAGTGTGAGTCTTCAATGTATCGAGAGCTGCAATATGGAATATTTGAAGAGTTGTTTACCGGCGAAGTTGCCCAATTTTTGTCGTTATGGTTTTGAATTTAAAGGACCCTCTCGAGCTTTGGTAGTATTTGGAAATTCCTTTTCAGGTAGGTAAGTAGGCAATACTAAGATAAGGTTTCTATATTTTGTATGTTGATACTGCGTCCTAGGTTAGAATAATAGTACTTTTATATAAGCTGAACTTTAAATGGGCGAAAATTGTCTACCATGTGTGTCGACCAATGCTCATTACTTCTCTATTTGAAAAATGTTCGTTACCACATCATTAGCATCATCAGTCAATGCATGACACAGACCTCTCAATGATTCATCCAGCAGCCTAATTGCGTAAATATGTTCTGCAGAGCAAAGGGAATAACTCCATGAAAGATTATGACACATTTCCTTATAATATTTTCGGTATTGCATAAATAATTTAGAAAGGGTACGTCCTCCAACCTATGAGTTAGATTCACATATCATTTCAATGACCCTTTCCCCATGAGTGTTTACCCTTTCTTTGCCGAATTCATTTGCGCAATTATGCTCCAGCACTTGCAGCACTTGGAGCCTAATTGCAGACTCCCCTGCAAAGATCATCTGAGGCTCTAGACAAATGACATACTATCATCTCAAGCGTGACAATAGCGATTATCAAAAAAGAAAAATTGTATGGGATTGACAAACGATATTGAAAAATCACGTGATTAATCCCTTACATTTTGTCATTTCGATTATCCCCTTTGCTGACATCGAATGCCACTTGCCTAGAGCCTCTGTTGCTCTAAAGAAAGTGACATTCAACTATAACAAACGTCGAAAAATACGAAATGTATACTATACACTATCGAAGTTTGTCGAAAGGCTCTAGAAAAATGTCAACCGATGTTAGCGACGGCAACACACGAAAAAAAAAAGTTAAATTGTGCTACAAAAATTAAAAAGTTATTTTATGATGCAGTTGTTTGAAAATCGAAGGAAAATGTTGAACTGTAAGGTTTTTTTATTTATTTTACCTATCCACGAATATAAAGTACGTGTTTATGCAATATTTTTTGAATTCATATTTGGAACATACGTTGTGAGTGTAGATAAAGTCTATTAAAGCAGTGGTTGGTAAAACCCGTACGTTTCTTATTCTGCCAAAATATTGTAACATCTATTTTACCATATTTGAACAAATAAACATATTTGATTTGCCATATTTGGAAAATATTCAGATAAAAAAATTGGCAAAAAATCATGAAATTTGACATTTTGAAGACCTCACTCTACACCAGCGCCCCTAGCGGCAAATTCAGACGCGGTAGCTTTCCTTGTCTAGAGCATAACGACTTACATTTTGTCTTTTCGACCATCATTATCACTCACCAATGTCATATTGTTGTCAGCCTCTGGTGACATTTTCCTTATAATAATGTGAGACATTTAAAATCATTCGTTATATTTGTACCTACCATTAAATACTTGAAAGGGAATCTAAAATAATGAAATATGAAAGCTATGAAATCATAACAATCCTTTTTCGCTGAAACATTTCGGATAATATTCGTCGTCGCGCACATCAATTTAGTCGTTCGTACCGAATTATACTTAAAACGATTTCGCAGGCCTTTTGCATTTTCGTAGGCTTTTTAATAGAGTGGTTCGACGACAGAAATATTTTGGGAGCATTTTTATTTTCCACTGTTTTGGGCAGAATTGTTTTAAAGTACATAGATATAAATATGTGTTTCTGTCCATTCCGGCTGATTAAAATGGTCTAAAAACAGGGAGGCTGTTGTAAAATAACTGGGATAGTGATATTTAACTTAAATATGATCATCGCTAACGTTCGGATTACCTAAGGTGAGCAAGACGACACGACCTTTAAAAACCCATAATCCACATTCACTATCCTACTCGCACATTTTCCGACCGCAACTGTCGTGAGTCTTCGCGTTAATTTACTCTTTTTTATTTCTCATGCGATGACACATTTATCATTGCTTTTTGCATTTTCGTATGCTTTTTAATAGAGTAGTTTAACGCCAGGAATATTGTGGGAGTGTTTTTATTTGCAACTGTTTCGGGCAAATTATTATCAAACTAGAAACATAGGCGACTAAAAGTTGTCCAGTTACCTTGTTGCAAAATAACTTAGACAGAGGTTTTTAACTTAACTAACTATGATTTATACTCAACGTTAACGTTCTGATCATATACGGTCACCAAACGTGTGAACGAGACGTATCCGACCATAATATACATGCCATTCTATTCGATTCTATCCATTTCTGTCGACTTTTCTGAATTTTGGACGCCCTTGTAAAATACAAAGATACTGGTTTGTGACTAAATGAGGGTAAAGTAGCTGTGATTTACAGCTACTTTACCCTCATTTAATTACATACTTTTGAACATTATTCTTTTGGCAAACTTCTTTATGTAAGTTGTTATCATTTTCCCATACACAGTCCATCCATCGTTTACTTTTTGACCTACACACATAAATATTTAATTATTATTGATTAAATTTTTACTATAAAATATAGTCATCAAAATCATCATTTCAAACAAAAAGCGTCCATTGCTGGACATAGGCCTCCCCCAAGCGTCGCCACACTGATCGGTCCTGTGTGTTTCGCATCCACCGGACTCTCGCAGCCTTGACCAGGTCGTCACTCCACCTAGTGGGAGGTCTTCTAACGCAACGTCTTCCGATTTGCGGTCGCAACTCCATAACTTTGCAGGCCCAACGGTCATCCGTTCTGCGTGCAATGTGCCCTACCCACTGCCACTTAAGTTTGGCAATTCTTCGGGCTATGTCGGTAACTTTGGTTCTATTTAATGTTGGTCTCATAGTAAAAAGATGTCCATAATGAAGTACAATTATCCCTTTTCAGGAATTGCATTGTTTCTGTTACACCCAGTTTAGGTACCAAGAAACGAAGAATAATATTAATACTCAAGTTGTATTATTACAATGTTGTTGACCTTCACACTTACCTTTTCCTTACCAATCTTCACTTTTCTTCCTCTTGCTTTCCGGTCATCACCGTCATATCACCACTATACATAATCAACCATCAGTCAAGTCAGTCACAACGCTGCGGTATGCGATGCCGGACACATAATCTTTCCTACCATTGTAACACAATGTACATACAACGGATCTAAATACCATTCTAGACATTTTTCATACGGTTGTGTGTCCGACACCACATACCTCATACCACAGCGTTGTGCAATCCGATCAAAAGACCAAAGCTTATAATTCTACCGATGGGTCTCAGGCGTACGTTCTGTTAGGGGAAGAGCGTCTTGATATACCAAACATATTATGGGTAGATGCACGTCACATGTCGTCGAAGGAAACTTGCCTGAATAAAAGCATGCGTGTTTTGTTTTGGTATTCAGGTTCCAATCATCAATATTATATTTGTTGTATGAGATGATACTCTCATCCATGTTTGAAGAGTGATTGGAAACAACGAATTATTAAAATATTTCAAACGCACAATAGCCATTATTTATTTATAGTATTTGAGCACATACATATGTACATATATACATACCTAGGCATACACATAAACCTTAGTGCCAGGTCAATAACTTCTTAAAATTACTATTTAATATAACGCAAATTATATATTAATAATTTCTAAAGATAACCAGAAAGTAAAATAATGATTGTATTCGTACAACTTTTAATTATTTTCTTTTACGATCCGTTTGTCAAACAGATTTAAGATTTCGAACTAATTGCTTGGGGGGATTAAGTAAATTAGAATCATATTTCGTGTATTCCATTTAATGAAATACATAAATTCGGGTTGGCACAACTACAAAGTATTAACAGTGAAAATATAGAGAAGAATTTTATCAGTCATAGAAACATCAGGATCTTTGGTTCTATACGTTCGTTAGAACATAGGCGATTATAAATTGTTACTAACTAATTAGAATACAACAAATTATCTTAGGACGTTAGGAAGAAGGTATATTAACAGAAGAAAAATTTTCACTGTAGTTGATGTGCTCCCCGAAATTGTGCTGCCATCTGTGGAAGAAGGGAAAAACAGAGTTATTTATGGGACTACTAAAGAAATATTTGATTACACACGTCATGGGTAATCGCTTTAGCAGTTATATTACACAAAAAAAGGAGATGAATTTAAAGAATGAAGCTACGCAATTGTTACGTAGCACTAGGCTACGGCGTAGCCACGTAGCACACACGTAGCGCTTCATACTAAATTGCACCAACAATCTCATCATTTGTAACGAAAGTTGTTTGCTTAGTCATAAACAAGGCTGAAAATAATTCAAAGTATAAAAAGGCATAAACTAATTGGCTGTTTAGCAAGTCAAGGAAAATTGTGAAAGTCAGCTTGATTTAATATTACGCTCCAAGGACCAACATTTTGTCAGTACTTAGACTGTTACTGGGAACTTTAACTTAACAAGTCGTTACAGTAAAGGCCTAAGTGATCTCAGCGGAGTCCGTTTTAAACAAGCAACAAGTGAAAAATTACAGCTTGTTTCGCTCCGTGACCTGATTTTCTAGCCAGTAAACGAATGAATGGTCGAAGATATTTTAGGTATCAACACCCAATAGCCAGTTTAGATATTTTTCAAACCAGATTCTCTTTAGATTTTAAGCATTAAATACTACCCAACACAAAATTAAATGTGTCAGGTTCCTGGTTGTTAATAAAAAAATAACTTTGTTGTTACAATACGTAGATAACAGTATCAACAATATCTTTAATATAAATATGCAGGGGTTGACCTTAAGGGCCTCCCGTAGAACATTTTTTTAGCCACCCTGTATATAGGCTGAAAAAATACAATGGCTCTATCAATTGTTTATTAAATTCAGGATAGCAGAGTGACTTTAATAAACGAATCGAGTATATAGCACCACTCCAATACAGTTCTATAAAAATCATATTAACTTTTGCCAGCCGTTGCGGCCGCGTGGAATTTGAAAATTATCCCAAAGAAAACATACTTTCGGGATCAAAAGTAAACTATATATATTCTTTTTGTATTCTTGCGCTTGAGTACTATCTCACCTGATGGTAAGTGATGATGTGGTCGACAATGAAACACGCTTGCCTAGAAGAAACCTATTCACTCTTTTCTTAAATACTCCCAGATTGTTGCTATCGGGAAATACAGACTCTAGCAGGGCATTTCACTCCTTAGCTGTGCGCATAATAAAAGTATTTCCAAAACGTTTGATGCGTACGGGTGAGATGTCCACCATGTACGGATGACGCATCGCCATACGTTTTGTGGTCCGATGATAGAACGATCTAAGAGGAATTAGTCCATGCAATTCCGTCTACCCGTGTGTCAAGTATCATTTAAATCAGTTCAGCCATTAAGACGTGAAAAGTAAAATATTAGTATGGATGCTAAGCTAGATTAAAAATTAGAGTCTAGCCATTAATGTCGTATATTTTGTACGCAGGGCGTTACTACATTATTGTTAGTACGCAAAATTTCACTAAAAGCAAAAATTTGCGTTATTTATTGCATAATCCGATGATATTATTATTGTAACTGAAACTAAATCCAGCAAACCAATTTTAATTGAAAACCTAAATTCCACTTGCGAGCATAATTTATTGAAATAATTAGTTTCATTAAAACAAACTTATGATGTTAAACAAACCAGAAAAAGCAAGAGTAGGCATCTCAAAATATCATTTCTGAATAGAAAACAAAACTTTATGAAGATTCATGTTTTCGATTCATAACTACGAAAAACAAAGACCTGAACGAACTTATGATGTATTTTTGAATCAAACAAAAGGCTTGTTAGGACTAATCAGATTACAGAAAAGTTAAGATACAATCAAGTAAAAGTAGACTTTAGAAATTCTGAGGTACGTTTTATTAATTCAAGATTTTCAAACGAGTTGGGTTATTTTCTTCGGTTGATTTTCCAAATAAACTTTCAGTACATTGATATTATAAGAATAGAATCTGGATAATAGCGTATTCAATTGTTATTTTTTATGAAACAAAAGTAAAAATATTGAGAGATTTATAAAAAGTTGCTCACAATTTATGTATTTTATTTAATAATAAATGCCTGAGGAAGGACGTTGACATCAAGGTCAACTGCGTCATAGGAGGTGTGACGATTCAGTCATGTTTGCGGGGAAACTTGACAAGAGATCACACGAGAAAAGGTTTGGAAGGAGAAAGGGTATGACTATGCCCAGGAGTAAAACACAATGTGGGCTAGCAAAAAAAGAAAGGTAAATACTTAATTTGTTTCAATATTTGTAAGCCTAACTAAATCTGTGTTTTCATTATTGTTGTCGAAAAAAGTTTGTCTCCAATGAATATGTGATTTCAAATCAAATAAAAAACAATTGCACATCGTCTTATTCGAAACTCGATTCATCTCAAAATAACAATCGAATAACTATTTCAATTGTCGAATAAAATTGCAAGTTTGGCCAATTCAATCTATTGCCTCTGTAGTGTGTAATAAAAATCAACGACGCAACCGTTTGATTTGATAAACAATGACGTATTGTTGATTGTTTTATTTTTGCTTTATTATTTGTAAACGTCAAAGACAATTGGTTACAGGAGATTACTTTGCGGGTGCGTAATCGAATAATTCCTATTGTTATTCGATTGAATATTATTCCCAGATTATTCGATTTATATTCGTTTTTGTTGTCGTGGTCACATATTATTAACAATATCTGCCTTAGGCCGTATGGCCTAAGGCAGATATTGTATATATTTATCGTTTATGTATCGTGGTTGTATAACCACGATACGGAAAACTATAAAATAACTGCTAACAATCTTCGTCTATGGCTACAATAACGATATTTTCTATACGAACCCACTATTCCTGTGTACGGTTATCATAACAGCCCCATAACACTACATCACATAAACTTGCCCAGATTTAAGGCTGATTTCCCCAAGGTGTGGTAGAAAATATACAAAGAACACTTTTAACTTAAAAGCCACTAACCCTTGAAGAACAAAAAGTAGCGTGTATTTAATGGCTTAAATGCGTGATTCGAGCTTGTATATGAATAGATATGACCTAGGTCATGAGACTTGTAAGGACGTTTCAAATATTCATCACGTGATATGTTGAACTTTTTAACCGTTTTGCGTCACAGAAGATTTCTGATTGTTTTAAATATTTAATGTATAAATATGACGCTCATGTTTATTCTGTGAGTTACAGAATAAAAGTGTTATTGTAAGTCTGAACTAAAACTCGTTAATAAGGAACTAGTGCCACTTAGACGAGGCTTGAACCCAGATGGGGTCTGTGATAGAGGTACTTTAATACTTGATTAAGAAACAGGCTGAAATTAATATATTTGAATGACTGAGTATTTAACTATTAAGTACTCGTAATACACTTCACCAAAAACGCATATATGTGGACTAAGGTATTTAATTTGTTATTTGATTTGTGTGTGATTTGTGGCTCCTCCACGATTTGAGAGTTAGCTCCTCCACCATTTGAGAATCAGCGCTTCCACAAATTGAGAGTAAGCTCCTCCACCATGTATAGAATCTTACTCAAGCATAAGTGTACATTTAGTTACTTCTCATGTTACCAAATTAAAGTTCTACTTTCCATCAAAAGCTTTAAATAGTACCAAGTTTATCACAGACAGACTAGCTCTTGAATTTATTATATAAGCGCACTTATCCGTAGGTTTGTTACAGCTCACTCTTATTTATTTTAACAACCGCTAACCTTTTTAACCCCCGCCGGAAAAAGAGGGGTGTTATAAGTTTCACGTGTGTTGCTGTGTATCTGTGTATATGTGTATCTGTGTATATGTGTATCTGTGTGTCATTCTGTGGCATCATAGCGCCTAAACGGATGAACCGATTTCGATTAAGTTTTTTTTGTTTGAAACGTAATTTTGTCGAGAGTGTTCTTAGCTATGTTTGAATAAAATCGGTTGAGCCGTTCAAAAGTTATGGCCATTTTCATGTTTGAATCGGGTTGTTTTCGCAAGATAAATGTGTCGGGGGTTTTTTAATTGTGAAATTTTAATTGTAATTCGTTCTTTTTTCAAACACCCGCAGTGTTGCACTCCAGAATTACGAGTGCATACTTGTTTTCTTTTGTGCCACTATGTGGAGCCACATGTTTTTTGGGCACTTATCTCCGTTTCAATTCTAAGCTTTGCGGTGTTTCCTTTTATTATTGTTTGTTGTTCGTTATAAATGAAGGGTTAATATGTTTGTTATTCTGTGTGTTGTAATTATATGCTTTGAAAATGTGAGTTGTGAAAGGATTTTGTTTATTTTTGAGGTTTTTGTTTATTTTAGTTTATTAAACAGTGACCACAGAATTACGTTTGATATTTGATGACCATTCACTCAATGGATTGTATTGTTACCGTGAAAGTCGATACCTACTTTTTCTTAAATATTATTACGTGGCTTGTTTCGGTAACTGTCAGCTGTCACAAATTATGTCAATAAGTAACATTTAAATAAAGCTATTCAGCAAAAATTGTCTGTATATGGGGACATGGATAATTCTCTACTCTCAAATTGGTACCCACGTTTATCTAAACAATACCCAATTAAACTATATTTCAATTCTGTCATTTATAAATATAAAACATAATAAATGGTTGTGGTCAAACACAATTAAATCTATTTAACTTCTAATTGATAAAAAGAGGTAGGTCTTTGCTCTGCAGTGGAACAGTACAAACTTATAACATAACAAATTGTACGCCACGATACGCGGCTGGACATGATAGAACATTTCTGTATTTAATATCTTGCTTGCAATATATGTACACCATGTTTATACAAATAAACTAAACTTACTTACTAACAAAACATGTGTTATTATACTAAAACCAAGTGCCATACGCTTCCTAGATTTAGTTGGGACCAACACAAAACAATACCCATACAAACAAAAATTGAATTCCAGAAAAACTTCGAAGGCACGACAATGAGGTACCAATTTGCATAATATAATACGAGTAGGTAGGTATGGGCGGTTAGGTTAGGGTGTTCATGCCTATAAACTTTGCTATGGGCGTCAACGAAACGGTTTTCTGCAAAATTACCCACTTTTCATATGGAAATGCGACCGATTACTTATGAGTCGGGCTTTAAAATTGTTAAATTCGCTGGTTATTTCTAGTAGGCTACATTTACTTGTTTTTAATAGATTATTTAATGGGAATGTAATTCAGGACCAGTGCTGGTAAGCACGAATTAGGTGTCGTGTGTTTAATTCTCTTAAAGAATAAATAAAATGTTTTTTTTTACGGCTAGCGTCATTTGATTGGCTCACAAACTTCAACTGCTAGACTTAATTGGCAGTAAAATTATATGACACTAGCTGTTCCCTGCGGCTTCGCCCACGCGAGTGTCGAAAATTAACCCGAGGGAACATATTCCTTGGAGAAAAAGGTACCCTATTTGCTATCTCTATGCCAAATTTTATCCAGATCGGCTAGACGAGCCGTTTGAGTATGAAGACGTAACAAACCCGCACACACATACACAAACATGCGCCTTCTAATATTATTGTGATTGTGTTGGCCACAGTTTCGCCCCCTATTACATCAAGGGGTTTAAAAATAACTGGAGTGGATGTACCTACTTCAGATAGGTAGTTTACTTCTGTCTAACCCTTCCGGGATTAAAAGCATGATATTTACTATTATGGATTTTAATTGTGTTGAAATCTGTTTGAATGTTTATTTAGGAAAGGGTTGTCCATACATGGTATTTTTAATAGATTTGTAATCCAACATAAAAATGACGCACAATTTATCTCGATAAAAGGCTCGTAAGTAAACCAACACAATGTCAGATTTGATTTTTCCCTGAAAATTAATTTATGTAGAAAATAAAACGGTGGTTTCGAAAGTACTCAAAATTTTTTTGTTACAGCCGTCTGTTGCCTGTGTTTTAATATTACTAAATGGGCAACCAAGCTCTGCTTTGGTGAAAATAGTGAAAACAATGTTTTCTAAAAATTTAACTTAGCTAGATCGATTTATCGCCCCCGAAAACCCATGCATACATAATTTCATGAAAATCGTTGGAGCCGTTTCCGAGATTCAGATTTATATAATAATTCGAATAATCAAGACGTTTATTTTTATAAGTATACTAGCTGACCCAGCAAACTTTGTTTTGCCATAAAAAGACCAAACATTTATCTACCCTACCTACCCGACCCTACACTACCCTACCCTACCCGACCCTACACTACCCTACCCTACCCTACACTACCCTACCCTACCCTACCCTACACTACCCTACCCGACCCTACACTACCCTACCCTACACTACCCTACCCTACCCTACCCTACCCTACCCTACCCTACCCTACCCTACCCTACACTACCCTACCCTACTCTACCCTACCCTACCCTACACTACCCTACCCTACCCTACCCTAACCTACCCGACCCTACACTACCCTACGCTACCCTACACTACCCTACGCTACCCTACACTACCCTACCCTAGACTACCCTACCCTACCCGACCCTACACTACCCTACACTACCCTACCCTACACTACCCTACCCTACACTACACTACCCTACACTACACTACACTACCCTACACTACCCTACACTACCCTACCCTACCCTACCCTACCCTACCCTATGTCCTTCTCCTGGTTCTAAGCTACCTCCCTGCCAATTTTCAGCTAAATCGATTCAGCCGTTCTTGAGTTATAAGTGAAGTAACTAACACGACTTTCTTTTATATATATAGATAAAAATAAACGTCTTGATTATTCGATAAAATAAAATAAAAATTTCCTAACATATTATAATAACTGGGTTATCAAAAAACTTCAAAGAATAAAAATATTCAACATCTTGACATTTTTCAACAACTTTTCTAGTTTTATCTCCTCTAATTTACAAGTCATAGTCCGAGTCACTTTTCACCAAGCTTTCCTGTAACAGAATTATTTATTTGGCAAAGGCAATAATTAATGAACACCCTGTGTATAACGGTAACGTAATCGGAAGGTGTACAGGGTGATATTATGTTGCGTTCCGCTAATGAGGAGGTATAGCCTCTTATATTATTATAACGAGCTCAAACTAGGGATGTTAATAAATGTCCGGGGGAGAATAATTTTGATTAGCCGTTTTGGTTTGAAAATGTACAAAAAAGCAACAAAGTTTTTCAATTGAGTTTTTCGTACATTTCTTATGAGTCATGAAAATTGAAGCACCTAAATATGTAGATCAGCTTCTTAAGTATTTATAAATTGTTTCGATACTTCCATATAAGTATAAATAGTAAAATAAACTACAGTATTATTACCAGCATATTAAACAAAGTGCAACCGGTTATATCTGGCAAAATCACTGCTGGAAAAATTCTACTCCATTAGTCGCTAGTTTACCCGACAATAGGCAGGTAATAAGGAAACACCTGCAACTCTTACGTGTATATAAATACGACTCATTTTCCATACGATTTAATAATAGGCTAAAACCTCTAATTAACCTGTTAAACTCCAAAGACCAACAGTTTTATGACCACACGTCTGAACGATGTAATAACATTTAATGCACCGCGTGGTCTAGGACAGACGTGTGGAACGTACGCTGCACCATGTGCACACAAGTGCAAAATGTTTTCGAAGGAGTCACTTTGCTAGTGACCGTAAGTAATTCAGATATGCTAATACAATTAAATATTAACTCGCAAACAATTCAGTATTATGCAAGTATAATAAACTTTATAGTATAAAAAAAAGTAAAAGTAAGGTTAACTCAATTAATTGCTGCTCGAAAACAATCTATTACAATAAGTACTACAAACGGAAACAGTCCATTTCATTTCCCTTACAACTTAATAACGGTCTAAAGTCTACTGCAAAGACGAATGTGTTTCTAACAGTTCTTCTAGCAAACCACATCACCCACACGTCTAAACGACGTAATAATTCCAATGCATCGCGCGGTCTAGGACGGACCTAAGCATATGTGCATACAAGTGACAAATGTTTCCGAAGCAATCGCTTTGCTAGTGACCGCAAGAGACTCGCATATGCTACATCGGCGTCGCCGCAACGTATCGTGACGCCCAAATTTACTATAGGATTACATCTCGGACGTAAACAAATGACGCTGTGGTGTGTGATGCAACGAATTGTGCGCTTTTGCTTTATTAAGTTGGGAGTTAAAAATGCGCTGGTATTTATGTACAGTTGGTATTCTAAGGCGCTACAAGACTACGGTTGACCAAAGTTATCGACATAGCTCACAGAATCAGTAAGCTGAAGTGGCAAAAGGCCGGCCATATAAGTCGTAGAACCGATGACTGTTGGGATAAACGTGTTCTTGAGTGGAGACCGCGAACTGGTAAACGTAAGATAAAATGCCCTTAGGCTAGGTGCAGCGACGACCTTCGCAGGGTGGCTGGTAGCAACTGGATGACAGTTGCCGAAAATCGAACCAAATAGCGTGCATTTGGAGAGGCCCAGCAGTAGACTGCCATAGGCTGATGATGATGATGATGATGACTAGACTACGGTTATCGAGATATGGCGATATGTTTTAAATTGTAATCTAAACTATACTGTGCAGAGATGTCCTGAGATAATATGAAGCTATACAATCGGTTAGTTCCATAGACTTTTCTCGCGGCGAAAGGCACCATGTTAGTAAGAACACGAACTAAGTAACAGAATAAATCTGGAGATTTTTTTTTTGAGGTTACATAATTTTGAGGCAATCAAAATCGACTAAAAAAGAGTAAGGTGCGTCTTCTCTATTTGAGAAGATAGATTTAATCAGCTGTGAAAAACTGATGCGTAGGATAGGATAGATGGACACCTTTTCCGCACTTAGACTCGCATTTGGTCCGTTGAGCGTGCAGGCCTCCTCTCTGTAAGAGGGAATGGGCCGTAATCCAACACGAGGGCCCAGTGCATGTTGGCGGATGTCACGTGTCTTAGAATTATTGGTTCAAAGATATGGCGGTTTCCTCACGATATTTTCCTTCAACGTTTTGAGAGCAGTGGTGATGAAATAATTTACACAAAGTAAAGCGCCTGCCTGGGCTCGATCCCACGACCTACAACTTGTAAGTCACGACCACTGCTCTTTAAAAACTGATGGGTAAGACAAATAGAAAGATGATGATGATGTGACAGATGTTTTAATGGAATAACACTACGACGAATAACTGAAAAATATAGAAGCTAGCATTATTTTCTATAACAGAGTAAAAATTGATAACGACGGACTTTCGATGTCTCCTGTCAGTAAAAGAGCTCGTTTCATCGAAAATCACTTTCATTTAATTGAGCTGTCCATTCAGCGAATCTAGTCAATAATTATCTAGACAGAGTAATTATAAAGTTTTTTTGGTATTAATGACCTTACTCCAGAAGTCACCTTTACTTTGAAAGGTTTGATTTCGACAATATTTATGTTTTGTTTTTTTGGAGATTCAAACATGGATTAATAGAGTAAGTAAATACAGTCTTTTCAACTTCATTATTCATGCAAATATATGCTAATGAAACTAGTTAATAATTAACTCCATCTACTTATGGCAGAGTTTTAAACACGCACCTATTGATGCCCTGGAGCTATGTGACACGAAACCCCTTGGCAAGAATGGTGTCAGATTTCCTGGTCTGTCTGTCTAGTCGTAACGACTGTCAAAGATGTACAAATCTTAGTGATATTAAAAATGACAAAATTTGGATGGATGTGTGTGCATGTTTGTTAAACAATCACGAGAGAACGGCTAAACGGATCTGGATGAAATTTGGTACAGAGGTGGATTAAAGTCTGGAATAGCACATAGGACTTTTTACCCGGTATAATGATCCCTTGGGATGTTAGAACACTTTTTACACGGGCGAAGACGCTGGCAGAAGCTAGTATCATATTAAACTAGGAACTAAACGTGCTTTCCGAGGCACGGAGGTTTGGTTTGTAATAATTGGTCATCCATCTACGGACCAACTTCAGAAAGCTATATCTAACCGCTTGAGTGCCTGAAACGTGGCTTCACGCGAGACTCAATGACTTTTTGAACTGTCTTCATAAAAGTAAGAGGTTCTCAATACGTCGGAATGTTTGTTTTATATATGTTCCCTGATTAATCAAAGATGCCGATTTGGACCGGTTTGGAAAATTCTTCTTGTGTTTGAAAGTGTATACTTCCAGGTAGTCCCATGGTCATCAGATCAGATTCTGATGATAGGATCCTTTAGAAATAGAAGGCACTCTTCAAATATTATAGGTATACGTATAGCGATTTTGGTATTTTTACCAATAATGCAAGCATTTGCACTCAGAAAGTATCATTTGGTGTACTGAAAAACAATAGGTAACAATGACACCGACTTCTGAAAAGAAAATTCATTTTCGCTTTGTGGCCGGTGTGGCTGTTATTATTAAGCCAAAAATATCGAGTGATAGTTTGAAAAATAATTTAGCTATTTCCCTGAATTATCTCCTAACAACTCTGCCCTCAAACCTGTTGTATTTGTTACTTCAACGGCCAAATAAAACAATAACTAATTCAGAACATTATGTGACAACCGCTGAATAATAGCTATTTAATTGTGAACCTACACAGCTTTACTTCAACGCCTACATTCAAACTTCGAATTAGGGATGTTACAAAGGTTCGACTTCGATTGCGAAAAGTCGGCACTGTCGATTGATATTAAACCTCCGACTTCGAAATTAATATGGCTCAGATTATAATCGGCGATCGAACGAAGCAAGGCAGGAACGGCGAAGGACAACTACATTTATTATTATTTAAGATTTGATTATTTATGTTGCGCAGCACAGCGAATGAGTAGAACTCACTACATTTTTTTTTAGCCTCGAGAAATGCTCATGCATACTGCGCAACCAGGGGAGATAGCGCAGTTATGTGGGACTTGAACGCACTAAAACTCGCACGGTGTCCTCTTGTGCCGCTTATGGCGGGAAAACGGGCACGCGTTAGCACACACCGCAAACCCGCCGCGGCTGTCCGTCACTGGACCCTTCTCTGGGGAGTACCCCCATCACTGGCGCACCAGAACACATTGCACCGGGACCACCCCAGGGAACAAACCAGCACATGGGTGCCAGACGACCCAGTGTGTGGCACCCTTGGTCCCCTTGTAACGGGTCAAGGTCAATGGTCCCGCCACCTAGCATTTTTTGGCCGCAGGGGATAGGGAGAGCGGCCAAGGATATACCGATACTCCTCCTCCCCTGCGGCCCCACCGCGTCCGCCATCAGACGGTGGCGACCCCGTCCAGGCCGCGGAAGGCAGGAAGAGCGGCGCACCGCAATATCGGCACTCCTCTACTGCCGCGGCGGCGGTTGAAAGTGTGATAAAATAAATTCTTTAGATGCTGTGCGGAGCACAAGGCTGGAATATACAGCTGAATATTAAATTACTATTGTAAACAGAAGTGCAGTTTCTGCGCTCGCAGCTATGTGTCTTAAGCTTGATTTCTTAGCTTGTGTACTCTTGATACATAATATGTATGCATCAAGTGTATGCTCCTGGCTTGTTTCTTGAATAAATATGTTACTGGACGAAATCAAATAATACAGAAGGATTTAGGTGGTTGGGCAGTAGGTACGATTACTTATCATAATAACTATCACTTCGTTTTATAGACCAAGTCTAAATTATTTGAAAACGATATACAGATACACCCGTTTTTTGGAACACGGCTCCAACTTTTTGTGAACACAATTCATATCTAACCTACATAACATAATAAGTACTTAGGTACTTCAAATAAAAAATACTTGGCAAATAATTTCTTGTAGGTGCCAAGGTTGGTTGGCGAACACATTCGTTCAAATATCAACACAAAACTTGAAAGAAAATCTTACTCAGCAATTCTATTCGAAATCACACTTGATAACTAGAAACTTAATAAATAATTCAAGAAGAATGGGAGCGACTAGTTTCGTAATACCACAGCTTTTAAGAGCAAAATCCTAGTAATAATCCAGAAAAGCGAAAGAATTATCAGAAAGAAGAATTATTGCTAAGTACTTTCAATGTTCCGAGTGCGCGGATAAATGACGTCATAAAGAAAACTTGGTATGATTTAGCTGTAACCCATATCTCACGTAGACTTAACACAATTTTTGGTCTAGAAAGTGGTAACTTAATCAAAGTGAGTTACGAAAGAATTGCTATTTTGCAAAATATGTTATGTTTTTTTACTGGATTATGGCCAAGCCAAGAGGAGGGTTATTTATATTTCCCATGCAGAATATTATAAGCTTTCATTGTGCAAAAAGACAGAGGTTTAAATTTTTGTCCGATAAATATATACTACTCTAGACAGCCAGACAAATATGGCAATGGCGCTAGGAGGCGAAATGCTGGAGCGAAACGCCGTTGCCGCGACAAATCACGGCTCGGCGGACAGAGCTCCGGCAGGACCTCATGGCAACATGGAGAGGACGACTGTCGTAACCAAGCGCTGGGCACGCCACAATTGCGGTGATAAGGCCCGGCTTTGAGGAGTGGCCTCACCAGACACGGCTGTTTCGGGAGGTGCCTGTTCAGGATAAGGCGGGAGGAAACGCCACGGTGTCACCATTGTGAGGATCGCCAGGTGGACACGGTAGAGCATACGGTGGATGTCTGCTCTGCTTGGACGGAGCAACGCCGTGTCTTCGTGGAGGTGATTGGCGGTGGCGATCTCTTGCGTCATTCCCTAGTTCAGGCCATGGTATAGAGAGAGAGGGCATGGGAAGCTCTCACCTCCTTCTGCGAAGCAGTAATGCTCGCGAAGGAGGAGCCAGGACGCGTGAGGGAGACCCAACGGAAACGCCCTCACACCCAAGCCAACGCAGGAGACGCCCTTAGCGTCGGGAGTCGCAAGCCGATTCCCGGCTAATGGCAAGTAATGGGCAGCACGCCGATAAGGACCAGGCCCGAGTCGACGGCGCGAAGTGTTTCACGCGCGCCTCAAAGAGATGTCAGCAAAAACTGACGGGGTCCGCTAGGGCCGATGCCTGTCTGGGTCGCGGATAAATTTGAAAAAGAGTTACTGCGGCTCTGGCTCAAGCAACTGAAGGAACACGGGTGGGTTTTAGTCAGTAAAAGTCTGACATGTCCTGCCGCTTCACTCAGAGCGGGAAAAGTCATTGGATGATATCCCAAACCCAAAAAAGATTATTCGTAGTACTTATAACCTTGCGTGTATGTGCTGATAAATGAAGATTGTTAGTGTTGGTTATAGAGTTTATTATTAGGTACACTTAAAATTATCAATAGGGAAACCTACTGAAAAATATAATACATATAGCGAAAATATGCATCATCACTAGATAATATTAGATATAATATGCAATTTCCGCTGTGAATGGGGTAAATATGCAATTTCATATGCAAATATAAATTTCATGTGCAAATATACGTATAAATTTAATGTGCAAATATGCCATTTCATATGCAAATATAAATTTCATGTGCAGATATAAATTTCATGTGCAAATATGCCATTTCATATGCAAATATAAATTTTATGTGCAAATATGCCATTTCATATGCAAATATAAATTTAATGTGTAAATATGCCATTTCATATGCAAATATGCCATTACATTTACAAATATGCCATTTCATAATATGCAAATATGACATTTCCTTTGCAAATATGCCATTTCATAAGCAAATATGCAATTTTATTTGTAAATATGAAAATGCATATAAACCGGTCTCTATACATAACATCACGCCTGCATTCCGCGAAAGGTTGGACAGAGGTGCACCTAGTAAACCCACGTTTAGCCAGTTATCTTTAAGGCAAGCCTATTGCCATCAACCGGGCAAAACCAGGCTGCTACTGCGAAATGCCAGATGAAAATATCCAATAAAAGTTTACCCGACCCAGATGTCGAACCCAAGACTGGATCATACCGCTCAGCATTAGCGTTTGCGAGCACTAGAACAACGATTATTTGTATTGAGAATGTGGGTATTCTGAAACTAGTTTATTAAAATAATACCGTTAGAAGGCCACATTGGCATTCGCAGTTGGTACGAATGTACACATTTCGTGACCTGCAAAGGAATATTCAGAGATTTTGACTTTCCAAACAGATGTCGTGTAAAACACATTTTTGCTCTATTTCTTGACGCTTATTTGCTTTTCCAGATTCAATATTTAATCTTTTATGGAAATCATTCGACAAATATTATTTCATGATAAAAACAGTGTGTGGTTTTTGTAAGCTTCGAACTGAATTTAAATGGTATTTACTTTGTGCTTTTAATTAACAATAACAATTAACAAAATTAATGCTCTTGTTGTAAAAGGTACCAATATTTTCAAATGATAACATTGTAAGCGATACACACGAGTGGGCCACTAAGCTAACTTAATAAATCAGAAAAAAAGAATCCCAGAAATAATTATTTACACAACGTACGAGACCAGTATAATTAATATCAGAAAAATGAAACTCGTGGAACAACATAATTACAATCTTTACAGAACTTCTTAGAACAATTATGTTATAATAATAACTAGCACGTTGAATATGTAGCTACTTTAAACAATATTTTATTATTACTAGTTTATGATTTTACACCTACACCTCGACACAATTTTAATAAAACCATGATAAGATGTATTAATAAACATGAAAAAGATCGAAGGGGAACGTAGTAAGAATTAGAATTTCTGAACTTTACCCATGAACGAATAGAATAGAATAGAATAGAATACTCTTTATTATGTACACCATATAAGTTACAGAAAGTTTAGACGAAGAAAACATTACACTGGGTGACACAATGGGCGGCCTTATCGCTAAAAGCGATCTTTTCAAGACAACCTTTGGATGGATTTTAAAAATTAAAGGAAAGACAGTTCTGTAGATAGTCTTTGGTGTACTATTTATATATACAATAAATACATATATATATATATATTATAGACAAATATATACAGTTATAAGTACGGAACAAAAACATAGAAATCAAGTAAAACAACTATTATAGAGAGAGGTAGTGATTCTTCACCAAAGTTTTAAAAATTTTCAGAGATTGAGCACGCCTTATTGACACTGGCAAAGCATTCCACAACCGCACCGCTTGAACCGTAAAAGATTTGCCGTAAAAGCTGGTGGAATGCGTCGGCATCTCTAGTCTAAAGTTTTCCGATGACCTCAGATATATATTATGTGTGTCATGAAGGAACTTGAAACGTTCTTTGAGATAAGAGGTCGTTGTAGGATGGTATAGAATACTGTAAAGCAGAAATAAAATATGAGAATCCCGGCGAAGACGTATGGGAAGCCACTTGAGCTTTGTCCGAAATTCAGAAATGTGATCATATTTGCGCAGGCCAAATATAAATCTTACGCAAAGGTTTTGAAGACGCTCAAGTTTATCTAGTTGTGCCTGGGTGAGATCGAGATAACTGACATCAGCATAGTCAAGGATAGGAAGCAGAAGGGACTGTGCAAGCGCAATTTTAGTGGCAGTGGGAAGAAAGTTTCGCAATCGTCTAAGGGACCGGGCAGATACAAAAATTTTGCGGCTCACGTCCTGAAGCTGCGGACCCCAAGACAAATATCTGTCAATCCAAACCCCAAGGTTCTTAAGCTTCTCACTTATTGGAATAGTAGTTCCGTTAAATTGTACCTGGGGAAGTTGTGTCCAATTTACTTTTGGAATCATCCCAGAGCTGCCAACAACTATAACCTGTGTCTTCGACGGATTTACCTGAAGTCCATTTGCCTCACTCCATTCACAAATTGTAGCCAAATCCTTATTTATTAAATTAATCGCATCAGCTAACTCTGCAAGGGCAGCTTGTTTGTAGATTTGTAAATCGTCTGCATAAAGGTGGTAGGAGCAGAGAAGTTTTTTGGAGATAGCGTTTATAAATATTGCGAAGAGTAAAGGAGATAAAACGCCACCCTGAGGTACACCGGCAGTAGTATAACACCAAGAAGATTTAGACTCTTCTATGCATATACGTTGCCGGCGGCCATACAGGTAACTACGAAACCAGTCAATCGCCGTTGGAGATATGTTAAGCGAGCGTAGTATGCCAAGCAGGATATCGAAATCGACAGTATTAAATGCATTACTAAAATCTAGCAAGCAAAGAACCGTCATATGTCGTCGTTCCATGCCTAGCCGTATGTCATCCGTAACCTTCACTAACGCAGTAGCTGTGCTATGACCAGGACGAAATCCGGATTGAAAAGGATTCAGCAGACTATTCTTACAAAGAAAAGCACTAAGCTGATTGTGGACAAGGCGTTCAAGAACTTTGGAGAGGAAAGGCAAGATGGAGATAGGACGGTATTCGGAAATGGAAGTAGGATTCGCCTTTTTGGGTAAAGGAGTGATTTTCGCCTCTTTCCAAGCTGATGGAAAGACCCCATTGGATATTGAGTAGTTAAGGATATAGCAAAGGACAGAAAGGATTTCCTCGAGGACGGGGAGTATCATTTTTCGACTGACACAATCACTGCCAACTGCGTTAGAGGTAATTGACTCTATGCTCTTCTTAACATCGCAATCAGAGAATTGACTAAAAATAAATGGGGAACGATCCGGAGTTGGAAGGTTTGAAAGATAGATCAAAGTAGTTGCTTTCAAGGTTTCATTACATGATTCCTATGGATTTAAGAAATTTCCAGACTTTAGCTGGGTCTCCATTTTTAACTGAGGTGTGGATATGGCGTCGTTGGGCATCTCCACACACCTTATTGCAGCGATTTCGTGCGTCCAAAAGTTTCTCCCGGTTCGGCGACGAGGGACGACATTTAAATTTGGTTTTGGTAACAGCTTTTCTGTGTATTAACTCTTTAATGTCACCTGTTAGCCATGGGGCCGGAAGATGTTTAATTTTTATTGCACGTATGGGAGCGTGAACATCATACAGCTGCATAAGGCTGTCCGTCAACACGTTCAATTTGTCATCAATTGACTCAAGGCTGACCAGGGGTTCCCAGTCAATGTTGCTGGCATCCCTTCGGAGATCATCTGTATTCATTCCACCAAAATTGCGCTGCAGGAGAATTTTAGGTTTCGGCTTAGGAGGTCGAACTTTGTATGAGAGGAAAATGAGGTCATGATAGGAAAACATGTCAGCAGGGCACTGGCCGTGCTTGCCGACATGTTGTAAAGAGGAAACAATAACAAGGTCTAAGAGTGACGGGTTACAATTTGGAAAATGGTGTGTGGCACTTCAGGGAAGCAAGGATAGGTTCAAAGACTGAAGGACTGATTGAAAGGAAGAGGAGCGGGCATCATTCTTCAATAAGCAGGTATTGAAGTCCCCCATAATGATTGTATGACTGTAAGAAGGCAACAGGTTTTCTAGGATGGTTTCAAAAGACGATAAGAAATATATTCGAGATGAAGGGCTGTAATAAACGCCTAGAAGGATTTTTGTAAGGTTCAGGGTGACTTCTAAAAAGAGAGAACGAAATCTATAAGTTTGATTACAAATGATTTTACTTGTTCATTGAACACGAAAAATTGAGTCAACCCAAAGGCTATTGACAGAATGACTTTTAAATAGTGAAAGTGATGGTCAAAATGCATTTGGGAAGTTATTGAACGCGTGACATTTTCATAACGCATATAAAGCCAATACATTTTGGTTTTTTTTACTAATAGTATGTCAAAACATTAAATTAATCTGGGGTTCTAAACTGCCCACAATCACGCAAGTAATTACTATAATAAATGTACTTAAAAAAAACATCCCTACATTCGGTAAACTGACACTAACCAACAACAAAAGACATGCTAGCATCCAGTCGCCTTTGATAGCGTCCCAGTGACCTGTCCGTGGTATAAAATATATGTCGTGAGCAAAATGCATCGTGAAATATCAGATTCCATTATGTTCCGTTCCGGCGGCGGCATCTTTCAGTACCGTCACGTTTTAAATCGTATCGGTTTGATGCAATGGAAGGTGGGCAGAGTTATAGGTTTTGGAAAAATTGTGTGGGTGTAGAAATTATTCTAGATATGCAAAGTAAGCCGTTTGATACCAATCCTCATGACGAAAATAGCCCTATATTCATTATTAAATATCTAAACAAAGTTAAGGATTGATTATTAGTTGTGTGATATGAGTATTTCGTTAGCGCATATCAATCCTATCGAAATTTGTTTGAGTTATACATGCTTACACGACTGAGATTTTGTGTTTCCAGATTTAATTTTGCACACTAAACGCCACTAGAAGCTAAGGCTACTGTCATTTGATTGGCTCACAAACTATAACTGCTAGACATACTCGGAAGTAAAGTTATATGACACTAGCTTCCGCCAGCGGCTTCGCCCGCGTTAATCTCGAAAATTATCCCGAGGGAATATATTCCCGGGATAAAAAGTATTATATCTGCTATTCCTGACTATAATATATCTCTATGCTAAATTTAATCCAAATCTGTCCAGCCGTTTGTGCGTGAAGAAGAAACGAACAGACAAACACACACACTCACAAACTATCGCCTTTATGACATTATTGTGAAATGTGTTAGGTGCACAAACCCAGAATGAGCCATCTACTAGAAATTAATCTAGATCCGTCCAGCCGTTTGAGCGTAAAGAAGTAACAGACACACAAACACACACACACACACACATTTATAAACATTCACCTTTATAATATTAGTGTGAAGTGTGATAGGTGCACAAGTCCAGAGTATTCCCTGTTGTAGTATATGTCACTACCCACTTTCCTAGCTAAGTACATTATTTTTATAAAGTCTAATAGGACTTCACTTAAACAGTATATTATTAATTAGTATGACTGATAATCTAGTAACATGTCGAGATCAATTACATCAAATTAGGGAATATTTGGTAAAAATAGGACCAAAACGTAGGCAAAAAGAGATTGCTTATAAGAAATTGGAAGAAGCTAAAGCGATATACAGTCAAGCGCAAAATATTTTGTCTCAGATTGAACAGTCAAAATTTAGTAGCAAAGACATTGATTTGATCAATAACTTAGTGGAACAAATTAAGACCGTTTATCAGAAAATACAAAGTTTAGTAAGCGAAGATTCAGCAACTCAAACACTTGACGAACCAGATACCAAGATGTCTCAGTTTGATTTAAAGACTGCGATAGCCTTGTTACCTGTAATGACAGGACAAGAGCAAGTTACGAAACAGCTCATTGATGCCATTTCACTATACAGTAGCATGATAGACAACACTTCTCAGAAACTTTTATTGAATTTTATTCTCAAAACTAGATTAACTCCTAGTGCTAAACTTCGCATGAAGTTATCTTATGATAGCGTAAAAGTATTAGTTGATGATATGCGAAAGCATTTGTTGCCTAAAAGGTCGGCTGAAGCTATTCAATCTCAATTATATCATTCTTCTCAAGGACGTCGGTCTATAGAGTCTTTTGGTAATGAGATAGAGGAACTTTTTGTTAACCTGACGATTTCTCAGTCAGACGATGATCCGACCAAATACGAAATATTACGTCCTATAAATGAAAAAACTGCCATCAAACGTTTTGCGGATGGTTTGTCTGATGCGAGGTTGAGCACAATTATTGCAGCCAGACAATTCTCATCACTTCCAGAAGCGATTAGGAGCGCTTTAGACGAAGATTCTTCATCACCAAGGCATAACGAAGTTTTAAATTTTAGACGTTCAGACGCGTACAGACCGAATAATACATCTATCGGTTATAAAAACTCGAACAGTCGTAATAATAAAAATTATCAGTTCGACAAATCAAATAATAATTATTCACGAACTCGTACGTTTGTAAATACAGGTCAAAGAGGTAAACGAACTCAGGCAACTGGTGCATGGAATGCGAGACGTACTCCTTACGTACAACACACCGAGCACACTCAGCAAAATGACACTGACTGTGTAGACAATAGTGTCGACACGGAGACCAATAATATCCATGACACTAATATTACGGATAATCAGTTTTTTCGTTCCTAAATTAGAATGCTCTATCTTGAATTATAATAATACTAGCATAATTGAATGCACTGTAGATTCTACTTATGCCTTAGATCTTTTAGTGGATAGTGGAGCTAGCCTATGCGTTTTAAAGCACGAGTGGTTAAGATCTAAGACCCAATTAATTAATAATATAGTTCCGGAGAAGGTAACAATAAAGGGTGTAAGTGGAAATCTAACCTCTCTAGGATATATTTATTTAGATTTATATTTTAACAAACTGATATTCAAGGAAAAATTTTACGTTTTTCAAACCTTATCTTGTGCAGCTAACGCCATTTTAGGGCACAATTTCTTTATAAAATATAATGCAGTAATAAGTTATAAAAAAAAATCCTTAACGTTAGAAAATAATGGAGATCATATTAGTATACCTATTTTAAGGACTAATTATAATAAATATTTGTTTACAATACCGCCGCGATGCGAGGTTATCCGGTACATACCTACCACCATACGTGGGGATTGTATTACATTAGCACAAGAAATACGCGATGGTGTTTTCATTGCTGGACTGATTTCGAAATCTAAAAATGGGGAAATCCCAATTCGAATTCTAAATACAACTAATAGCAAGGTGGAACTAGACTTGTCAGGGTTAGAAATAAATTCCACAAACAGCTTCGAAGTGTTGAACTTTGAGAATACGATATCTAACTCTGATAGAGTAAAAGCTCTATTTGGCCTACTTAAATTGAACACATACTTAAATACAGAAGAGCAAATAAGCATTGAAAAGATTAGTGCAAAATACTCAGATGTCTTCCAATTACCAGGCGATAAATTAAGTACGACCAACTTATTAGAACATAGTATAACACTGAAAAATGACGTGAGCCCTGCGTATAGCAAGCCTTACAGGATCCCGTACGCTTTGCGTAATGAGGTACAAAAACAAATACAAGAAATGCTCGATAATGATATTATAGAAGAAACTACGTCAGAGTGGTCAAGTCCCGTTCTTCTTATAAATCTGGCGAGAAGAAATGGAGGCTAGTAATTGACTATCGTCAGTTAAACAATCGAATTGTAGATGACAAATTCCCTTTGCCAAATATCACAGAAATTCTAGATTCACTTTCCGGTAATATATATTTTTCTAAACTTGATTTATCTCAAAGTTATTACCAAATAAATCTTACAGAAAACTCTAGAAAATACACGGCTTTTAATCTTGACCGCATGTATCAATTATCTTTAGACAAAGACTCACGGAAGTATACAGCATTCACTACTGATAAGATGTACCAAATGAAACGGTGCCCGATGGGACTAAAAACGAGTCCAAGTGTATTCTCCAGACTTATGACTATTGCGATGGCGGGATTGAACTACGATAAATGTTTTATTTATTTAGATGACTGTATCGTTCTGGGTAAATCCTTAATTAACCACAACAAAAATCTCACTTGTATTTTAGAACGTCTTAGAAAAGTTAATTTAAAATTAAATCCTCTTAAGTGCGAATTTTTACGCAGAGAAATTATTTATCTAGGCCATAAAATTACTCCAGAAGGTATTTATCCCGATCCATCTAAAGCTATCGTGTTAGAAAATTATCCAAGACCTACAAATGTAGACGAAGTAAAAAGATTCGTTGCCTTTGCAAATTATTACAGGCGTTTTATTAATAAATTTGCTGACATTGCATATCCTCTCAATCAATTAAGCAAGAAAAACGCATCTTTTGAATCGTCCCATGAATGCGAATCAGCATTTAATACTTTAAAACGTGCACTCTGCAATCCTCCAGTGTTAGGCTATCCAGATTTAACAGATAAAAATAAATTTATTTTAAACACAGATGCTTCAAAAATAGGTCTGGGCGCCGTATTGTCTAACAGTAACGGACAAGTAGTAGGTTACGCGAGTCGCAATTTGAAACCCGCCGAAACACGATACCCAGTTATAGAGTTAGAATTGCTAGCTATTGTGTGGGCGATTAGGCATTTTAAACCTTATTTATACGGTAAACAATTCAAAGTTGTGACAGATCATAGACCATTAGTGTATTTATTCGGAATAACGGATCCCTCAAGTAGACTAACAAAATTTAGATTATTTTTGGAAGAATACGACTTTACTGTCGAATATCTTCCAGGTCGACACAATGGACCCGCAGATGCCTTAAGTCGTCTTCCTTTGAATATAACAGATTTAAAAAGAATTAACAAAAATGTAATATCAGTTATGACAAGGGCCCAATCTCGTAAACAAGCAAGCGGCTCCGATACTGCCGATTTGACATCTGAAATCCCTTTAACTTCTGGAACCACTAGCCCAAAAGTTGTAGAAATTTTAAAAAAACCTATTAATAGTATAGAACTAATTCTAACTTCAAGAAAAGTAGTAAAGAACAGTTCAAATAGACCACAGCTACTTAGCGACAGTGGTCACTTTGAGTTCAATGAAAACGAGTCAACAATATACCTACGATCCCGATCGTTTCCTACCGTAAGTGTGTTAGCGAGGGACTTGGAGTCATTTTGTAAAAGACTTAATACTAACGAAATTGTTGTGATCAAGAATAAAGAAAATTCACACATAATAAACGAGTTCTTAAGATGCATGAAAAGTTTGCAATCAGATTTACCAAGAATATTAGTAATTAAAGATCTAATAAGAATAAGTAACAAAGACGAAAAGACAGTTATCTTAAATGATTTCCACCTGTTACCTACTAGCGGACATGCAGGAGTAAACAGGATGTTGAATAATATTAAAAAATATTACTTCTGGCCAGGCATAAGTAATGATGTGATTGAATATGTGCATAAATGCAAAGAGTGTCAAATTAAAAAACACTCAAATAAACAAACTAAACAACCAATGTCTGTAACTACGACCCCTAATACAGGATTTGAGAGAGTTAGCTTAGATATAGTTGGACCTCTAGATGTAGACAATTAAAACTACAAATACATTTTAACCCTACAATGTCATTTGACAAAATTTGTAGAGGCTTACCCTCTAACTAATAAGGACTCTGAATCCATAAGTAGAACATTTGTAAATAAATTTATTTTAAGATATGGCATCCCCAAAGAGATCATAACGGATCAGGGAACAGAATTTTTGTCAAGTGTTATGTCAGATGTATGTAGCTTATTAGGAATAACCAAATTACATTCTACTGCATACCACCACCAGACTATAGGTGGATTAGAAAACACTCATAAGAGTTTAGGTGCATATCTTAGAATTCAATGTAGCCAAAATAAAACAGATTGGAGTAGCTGGTTAAGTTATTGGTGTTTTTCTTTTAATACCACTGTTCACTCGGAGACAAAATATACACCGCATGAGCTTGTATTTGGTAAATTATGTAACTTGCCTAGTAACCTCAACTATACTTTAGACAGAGTAGATCCACTCAATAATTTTGACAGTTACCCCTTGGAATTAAAATATAGGCTACAGCGCGCATTATTAGATGCTAGGAATAATCTGATAATCAGTAAACTTAAGAGAAAATCATTATATGATAAGAAGTTAAATTCGATAACTTATAAGCCAGGTGATTTTGTACTTTTGAAAAATCAAACTGGACATAAATTAGACAACATTTATTTAGGACCATACAAAGTTCTTAAGGATTTATCACCTAATGTTGAAATATTGAAAATAATAAATCCTATATTGTCCACAAAGATAATACTAAATTGTTTTGTGAACCATGACCTTTGTCAATGTGTTATTTACTTTATTAATTAAGTATTATTATATAACTTCATTAATTAAAACAAAAGAAATTGTATATTTACTAATATGCCAATGTTATTTTTACCTAGTCTAAGTTTAACATATAAAAATGTAAGACTCAAGTGCGTACGTCATACATTTTTTTTTTTAATCCGGTGGTGTAAAGGGTGTCTTTTCGGGGGAGATGTAGTATATGTCATAATTCACTGTTGCACTGCTACATTTATAGTAATTACCGTAACATATTGACGTACGAATTGGGGTCATTTGCTACAGTATAAAAGACAGTGTAATGTGTTTACTTGTCACTTTTACTATGGAGACTACCTAAATATAAACATATTCAACACTCCACGTTGAGTTTCTCTTCTCTTCGAGAGCTCCTCCTCAACATATTACACTGTACTAGAATTTTGTGTTCTTCTCCATAAGAGGGTTTCATAATGTTTTGTATTTACAGAAAATAAGTATAAATGATTTTATTTCTGTAAGTTGATTTGTACAAACACTTTTACACATTATTAAAATGCTTATGAAGGAGCGAGAGAGATATGATTCCTCTCTGTGGTCCATTCACCTGAATGGGCCTTAATCCATCACGCGGGCCCAGTACGGAGTGGTGGATATAACATGTCTTCGAATTTTAGTTCTAGGACATGCCGGTTTCCTCACGATGTTTTCCTTCACCGTTTTGAGAGCAGTGGTGATGAAATAATTTACACAAAGTAAAGCGCCTGCCTGGGTTCGAACCCACCACTTAAAACTAGGCCACCACTGCTCCCGGAAAATAATGATATTGGGTTTTGATTAAGAGCGGTCGTTAGTCAGTATTGCAGATAGTTGGAATGAATGAGTACTGCTCATCAATCTTCCTTCTCTCGTAGGTATTACAGATGAGAACATTTGGACCCCTATGATAGCGTTCCAGTGAGTCCCACAAATGATAGTCGTATAAAATCTTTGTAGTGAGCAAACTGCATCGTCAAATATCAGATTCCATTATGGCGGGATCTTTTGTTATGATTGACATGTTTGGAGACATATTATGGTGACAGAGAAAGAGGAAACCGGTGAAATTATTGAAATAAGATATAAATAAGAGGCACATGTGACCGAAAACTTGTGTGTAAATAATTTGTCACGGTATGTTTTTTTCAATACTTTATTAGTATGAACAAAATTCTTAATAATTAATTACGATCTAGCCAAATAAGCAATTTAACTGTAACTTAATTTCTTACATGATAGATTATGTTAAAACTAAAATAGTGTCCATTTGCTCTTTTACACAAGTCCATAACACTTTCTTAGAGTCTTTCTATGTTCATGTGTCATATGTATAGCACATCGTTGTTACTATTATTCATTCACTTTGCATACTACACTAATTTAGAAGGTTTAGTTCTTTTGAGCCTACGCACTAAGTATGTATTGTCTAGCAGCTGGTTAGCCTCAACATTCACGTGTCGATGAATTTAAAAACTTAAAAATATTGACTTTCCCATCATTGTACATCTATGAACTAGCATTGGACATAAGAACTAAACTAAATAAATATGAAACCTTAAAAAGTGCAAGACTTGCCAGTACACTCAGTGCAATAAGCCATAGAACGGCTATGTTTGATAAGAGTGCATTTTGTATGGGCCCTAGAATATACAATAAACTACCTAAGTACATAAAAGAATGTGATAATTACAATTTATTTAAAAACCAATTAAAAAAGTATTTGATTCAAAAAGCATATTATTCTGTTAATGATTATTTAAATGAGTAAATAATGTAATGATTAACTTCATTAATTGTCCAATTATATGTATGTAATGTATAGATGATACAATTGTTAATTATTAATGTAATATTTTATTCATTTTATTGTAATATTTTGCACACCTGCCATGGTAGGATATGGTCTAAAGAACTTTTATATAAATGTCACCCTGAAAACTAACCATATTTCGCAAATAAATGATTTTGATTTTTATGAAGTCTGTGTTCGTGGGCTTCAACAATTTTTTGGATGATGGTGGTGATGAATTCCGTTTAAAGCTCACGGTGAAGATCGTGTCATGATATGTGATGCGAAGGATTAAGAATATTTGTGAAAACGTTATTAACGAATAGGAAAACGTTCAATCCGATTATTCAGCTGATTATTCGGCTGATCCTTCGTCGTGCGCGGACGCCGTGACGGATGTGTTGCGTCAGGGAATGGAGTACTACATTCCGTTCTCTGATGTGACAATGTCCAGCGTTGACCGGCCTTGGTTTGGCGCCGAATGTTATCGCGCCGACGCGCTTAAGCATGAGGCGTACCTGGCATGGGTCGACGCTCGATCGCGCAAAGCAGGTGACGTGGGTCAGAAGAAGAAGGCCTTCAACAGGGCTGCCAAGTCCTGCAAGTCGGTGTTGCGAAGGGCTCGTTTCGACCACATTGGCCGAATAGGGACCAAACTTGCTTCTTACCCAGCAGGTAGTAAAGCGTTTTGGTCCCTGGCTAAGTCGGTCGAGTCGAACTTCTGCCGTCCCTCACTACCACCACTGCTGAAACCCGACGGGTCGTTGGCCCACTCCGCTGAGGAGAAGGCAAATTTATTTGCATCTCTTTTTGCGGAATCTTCGCGTCTGAATCCTGGTGATTCGCGGCCCCCTCCTTCTCCTGTTGGATGCGAGACGTGTATGTCGGACATTCGCATCCATCAAAAGGACGTTCGTAGTGTGCTGCGTAACCTCGACGTGAAGAAGGCTAGCGGCCCTGACGGAATACCAGCAATAGTTCTTAGAACCTGTGCGCCTGAACTGTCTCCGATCTTGACTCGTCTATTCCGCCTTTCATATGAGACTGGAAAAGTGCCGAATGCTTGGAAGCAAGCCAACGTACAGCCTGTGCCCAAGAAGGGCAGTCGAGCTGACCCGGCCAACTACAGACCCATCTCTGTAACGTCCATACTCTGTAAGAGTATGGAGCGTGTACTTCGATGTTGAGAAATTGTATGACACCACGGAAGGGCCAAAGAAAACATCTAGTTCAGCAGATAACATGAAAAAATGGCCAGGTAAAGATGAATGACAAGTGTGGTTTGTTTGTTGTTTATTTTATTTAATGTTTAAAAGGTGTTGTCATGTGTGTTTTGCTGTATTAAATAGCACTCCTCACGAATACTAAGTATGTATTATATATTGGTATGTAATACATAGAGTTTGGATAGTATAAGGCTATTTTGTAAATTAAAAAATAATTTAGTGTTTGACTCAACTGTTATTGTTTTTTTTTTGTTGTGATTTGAGAGCGAAGACGAATACATCCTGTATTAAATTATTTTATGAAGATTTATATTGTGTTGAATAATAAACCAAACTGTTAAACTGTTCAGCATTTAACTTGCCCCGCAAATCCCACAATCTACATTTTCGTCAATACGGCTTCCGCCGAAATCGGTCTACTGGGGATCTTCTAGCGTATGCCATTCACATATGGAGTGAGGCCATCGAGAGATACGGGGAAGCGCTTGCCGTCTCCCTCGACATCTCGAAGGCTTTCGATAGGGTCTGGCACGAAAGCCTCATTGGTAAGCTTCCTTCATTCGGTTTGCCCGGTGGTCTGTGTGATTGGATTGCAGACTTCCTGAGAGATCGGTCCATTCGAGTGGTTATCGATGGCTGCTCTTCGGACCAATTGGATATTAATGCCGGGGTCCCTCAGGGGTCAGTACTCTCAGCAACATTGTTCTTGTTGCACATTAATAATCTGCTAAAACCCGGCACCTTTGGGTATGCTGACGACAGCACTGTTGCTGAGAGATACTTGTCCAACGCACGGGCTACCGGGCCGCAGATCCGGTCTCTCCGTGAGGCCATGGTGGAGCGTTTGAACCTGTCCTTGCAGGCAGTCTCCGAATGGGGCGATGCCAATCTGGTCAGGTTTAATGCTGCTAAAACACAGGCGTGTCTTTTTTCCACTAAAAGGAGCCAATTCGACCCGGCTCCTACTTTCCGTGGTGTAACCGTGCCGATAACGGACCATCTTGAGCTTCTTGGTGTTTCGTTGACATCGACTCTCAATTTTGGCCCATACATTGAGGGAAAGGCTCAGCTGGCGGCCAAAAAGTTGGGGATCCTTTCGAAGGTGAGACGGTATTTCACGCCGGAACAGCTGCTCAACTTGTATCAAGCGCAAGTTCGATCATGCATGGAGTACTGTTCTCATCTCTGGGACGGATCTGCCAAATACCAGCTTGATGCACTTGAATCGATCGAAAAGCGGGCCAAGAGACTCATCGGCAATGAGGCACTGGTCAAGTCAAAGCTCCAAAGCCTTGAACATCGTCGCCGAGTTGCCAGCTTGTCGGTTTTTTATCGGTTGCATTTCGGGGAGTGTGCGATGGAATTGCATGATCAGATTCCGCCCAGCCCGTTCCATCATCGGACTACCAGACGTACGGCGATGCGTCATCGGTACATGGTGGATATACCACCCATACGCACAAAACGTTTTGGGGACACTTTCATTATGCGTACAGCTAAGGAGTGGAATTCCCTGCCGGAGTCTGTGTTTCCCGATAGCTACAATCTTGGGGTCTTTAAGTCAAGAGTGAATAGGTTTTTTCTAGGCAAGCGTGCTTCACCGTCGACCACATCATCGCTTACCATCAGGTGAGATAGTGGTCAAGCGCAAGCCTATTGTCGATAAAAAAAAAAAAAAAAAAAAAAAAAACAGCTAATAACAAAGTATAACAAATCGTTTATTTTAATAAGGCCAATAAATTGCACTTTGAATGTCAAAAAAAAACAAAATAAATTGATTCTACGCAAAGTTGAATTATTATGGAAAAGAACGGAATAGACACTCCACATTTTAAAAAGTGATTTGCTTAGTTTTCATACATATATTTATTCATTAAACCTACCTACGTGAGGACGATGCACCTAGTATAACACTACAATACTACGTATAGGCACAAAATAATAGAAGCAGTAACAGGTAAATTCATTCATTTGATAAATAGGTACGTGGTTCTTACATACTTACAAGTATTGTAAACATATGTAAATTATCTAATTCAACATCAATGGAAACGTTCCCTCTGTTAGGATACAGACGACCTTTGTTATGGTATTTGGCCATATTATTATCATGTTCCAAATACATTATGAAGAGGAAGACTGGACCAGCGTCGAGGGTCCAGAACCCCAGCGAATGCTGAGTTGGTAACTCTTTCGGTATGGGCACGCTCAGCGTAAGTTGTCATTGTACTTTTTTTACTATTACTCTGTGGTTGTTGCTGTTCTTTTGTGTCTGTGTCGAAT
Organism: Orthosia gothica; assembly: GCA_949775005.1. NCBI lineage: Eukaryota > Metazoa > Arthropoda > Insecta > Lepidoptera > Noctuidae > Orthosia > Orthosia gothica. Next base: position 11,658,636 of record OX459056.1, read on the forward strand.
AAATGTTTTCCTATTCTATTTTATTGTACTACGTTTTTCCAATACAATATCAGATAATACTAATCCCTCGTACTCTTACCTAGGGATTACTAACTCTCGATCGGTGAAACAGACCTAGACTAATGAGGCAACAGCGGATTTAACACTCCAGCTCGAAATAATACCTCAAATGGAGAAAATTTAATCATATCCAGAGTGGGAGAGAGATTTACCACTAGTATCTCTCAATACAAATTCGACTGCTGCCTACATTTGAAATATAAAGGTAAAAATGCATTCGGCTGCAATGTATGCAATTCATATTATTACATCAGTGAATGCGTTCGGTATGCAATAGGTTCGCGTACCGTCGTGAAGCTGCGTCAACGCTAAGCATGACGAGCACGAGTGGAACACGTATACTTGTAGCGTAAACAAACTTAAAGCCTAGAAAGTGTTTGCTATGCCAAAAGAAGACGCGCTCTCCTTGTGCTCTGCTCGTGCTTGGCTTGCCTAGCGTTCACGCAACGTAATACTACAATTTGTAACATTGCAGCAGAGATGTAAGAAAAGTGTGTGGTGTGTGAAGTGTTGTAATATCTGACCTTCACAACCCAGTAGCTGGTTAACACAGTACCCCTTGGCAAGACTATTGCTTGAATTTCTAGCGTCTGACAATCCGTAACGACTCTTAAATATCTAGGGATGAGATCCGGGACCAACGGCTTAACTTGCTTTCTGAGGTACCGAGGAATCTCAGTATGTAATAGTTGGTCACACATCCACGGACTGACCTCGGCAAACGATGCTTATCCTTGAAGATCAAACCATGAGGCTGTTCACATTAACACACGAGTTATTTGTTACATTACTCGCAAATGCTCGCGGTGAACGACCACCTTTACCTTTAGGCTAACCTTAAGGCGGTACCCCGAGCAAAACGCCGCGCAAGCCGTTTTTTGAGCTGTTTTTAGGAGCTATCTACTCGTTATTTTAAAAGAAATATCAATTAATAAAAATACAATAAATTTCTACATAATATTGATTCTAAAATTGTAGATTTAGTTTTTTTTTTAAATGTTGTATATATTTCACTAATCTACTTCCAAAAAAACATAAAAATGAGAAATAATTATTGATATTATGCATCTCCTCGTAAAGTGTTCATTGATTATTTTTTGTACTAACAGTAATGGATAGACAATTTAATAACGAACATTTTTGTAGAATTATTTTTTTCAAAAGACCAAAATTCGATTTTATAAAGATTTTATTCTAAAATCTGGGCGTATTCACTACTGTAATTCATGCGCCACCAGTGCCGCTAGACCAATAGAAACGCTCATATCTCATGCCGATTTTTTGGTCAGGGTACCGTCTTAATACTATATAGCCGGCATACTAATAAGGTAAAGCCTATTTTTACCAATCTGGAAAAGTACTAGAACGAACATTTGGAATAAGACGTATTTTATTGTGAGGAAGTTTATGAGGGTATTAGTTACACGAAAAGCTTTTGGTAATTCTGTGGTTAGTAATAAAATGTTTCGTAGCTGTTTAGTGTAAGTAGGTGAAGTACGCGGCCATAAATGGCGCATCGGTACGCTTATTACGGATGAAACAACAATTAGCAATAATTGCAAAGCGATCGCGCAATCGATCGCTATATGGCATAAACATCGAGATGACATAATCAATTATTTTCTAATAGCTCGTCGTTTGTTATATGCAATCATGTTGAAAAATGTCCACCTAAGACTCTAAAACTTCTGTACTTCGCAATTTGGTTGTTTCTGTAATTTTGTTATTGGTCGGTTGCCAATTACCGCTTGTAATTGGCAATCGACCAATAACAAAAGAAAAAGTAATCACAATTTGACAGCCTTCGCTCGCCAGTTCAAATAAACATTTTAGTTAATAAATTGTTCCATAGAAGCAACACTGACGGGAAATTGCTATGGGACTTGTAAATTGCTATCGCTGATAAATTATTTGGATTCGCGATTGAAGAACAATTCTTGCGCAATAATTGCTATCGTTTTGCTCTTGCAAGATACGTAATAAACCTGCTGGTTTCTGCTTTGTAGAACATCGTCGTCTCTATCACCGTGTGACAGTGTATTTCAAACACTCGATTCCTGTAAATCCTATGCCATAAATTCTTCCCACTATACTGTCAAAGTCTGTTTTTATAGATGTTTGGTAACTAAACACGCCTAAAAGCATGGACGAATTTGGATGAAAATACATGTATACAAAGGCTTAGTATGAAATAGTTTCCATACTAGACCAAAAAGAGGAAAGGCAAGTATTCTATGCCACATATAATACTTTCTAAAAAAGCTAAACTACCGGTGTAGTATGTTGCCATGTTTTTTGACTCAAAGACCAAAGCTTGTAAAATCCATAAATGAAACAAGTCCTCCACTATTCTGAACCGATGAAGACGGAAACATAAAAGGCGTTAAGAACATGATTAGGACGTGAGCGTTCAAAAAGGATTTTCTGAAACGTCATAACCCTGACGGATTTTAAACTTTTGTATGAGAACTCGTTTTCTTTGCATAACTCGTTGCTATCCACCAGACATGAATACTCTTTAAAATCTTCCTCCACGTGTCCCTATAAATAATTTGCTACAGCTACGGAGTAAAAGAATTTATTCCAGACAAATCTTAATCATACAATAGCAGTCCCTAACTTGGCTTAGCCCTTATTCCAGGTAAGATTACTGTGACAAAAAGCACAATATGTCTTACTTATTTGTAATATGATTTCAGATCGTGTATTTTAGCCGCTCAAAGCCTGCTTACTAAGACTTGTGGGCGACAAATATTGATAATATTATAGAGGACATTGCGATACCCAAGTTCTGAGATAAAAGATTATGCCGCAAGTTCAAAGGAAACTCGTGTACCTAACGTTAGTTATTAGAATAATTTCTAACACGCGTTTACATTCACAATATTGTACGTTCAAGGGGAACTAACTTACCTAAAATTTATCTGAATTGAAACGGTATGTATGCAATTCCTTATTATAAAAGTCTTAACTAAAAGCAACAACAAGTGAAATTTTAAATTTAATAAACCCCCGACACATTTTTATTTCATGATACATGGTTTATTTAGCAGTAGACAGGCTTCGATCGACAATCTGTTAAACAGTTGAACATATAATTATGACACGATATCTTGCGAAAACACCCCGATTCAAACAGTAAAACGCCCATAACTTTAGAACGGATCAACCGAGTTTCACCAAACATTCAGTCCATCCGTTTAGAAGCTATGATGCTCACACAGATACAAAAATACACAAACGCACAGGTACACAAGTCAAACATATAACACCGCTCTTTTTTCCGTCGGGGGTCAGAAATGGACAGGAAGGTAAGCGTATTTTGGAGTTCAAAACAAGGTAACACGGTTGCCAAAACTCTCGAACAGGTATTAGCGAAAACGAAACATGAAAATGTTCAATCATACAGAAAATTTCCTGATTAAAAGTTCAGTTAATCTACAAAGCTTTTCAGGGAAAGGTATTCTGTATCTGTTACTAGATCAATTAAAAGTAAAATAGCACTGTTTAAACAAATTCCGGAATGGAAATAATTCAGTATAAACCCGGGTCTTAACGCAAAGTTAAACCACTGTAGGCCCATTTCGTATCCAGCCATTGTAGCACTTTGTTGAGCGCGGGCCCATTCGTTAACTACCCTACCTAATAAAATAGCTTTAAAATTAATGGGATCATGTAAACCAAACCAAGTAAATTTGAAGGAACTCTACTCGACTCAGTCGCTAAGACAACGAAAAAAACCCAAAATTTATGTCACATTTGCTACCGCCTGTAGCTTCGCGAGTGTGGATATAGTACATCTCCCAATATCTTTATTAATTATTCCTTATTTGTTATTCTAATGTAAAAGATATAGTGCTGTAAAGTTTCATCAAAATCTGTTCAATAGTTTTTCATTCATCCTCTCAAAATTTTGCGTTTAATAGTAGGTTTATAAATCAAGCTATAACTGTCGATTCGATGATTCGATGTGGAGTCTAGTTGTTAGAAATCCCTGGAATGTGGGCCTTAGATACTCTTGAATATTCTGACTTAATAAAACTTGGTTTTGTGCTTCTAGCGAGATTGGTCTGAATATTAATTACGGTAAGATAGTTGACACAGTTCCGGTTAATTAGTTGTGTCATGTGCCAAATACAGGGGTTGTAATTATGTAACGTTGACTAATATCAGTAACACACATGCGCGTCTTCACACTGAAGGCCGATTTACACGATGAGTTTCTTGCCTCGAATTAAATAAAAGTATTTTATGTGATTAAGTGGTACTTATCTTGTTAAGATTAATGTATGGGAAACGCTCGTTTCTGTAAAGTTGGATTCGTTTTTACAAACAAACACTTTTGAAAGATAACTGGAAAGCATAAAATATAAAACTTACAAATAATTTTCAAACAAGCATTGTGAAATAGGGAACAGTTCGAGTTTATTATCTGGTAGATCTTATTTCTGCTATATTCATAGGCGATAGTTTAAGTTACTCGCTTAAGCCCTCATGGCTAGCATAGTGTGACGGTTGCTACTTAAAACAGGAGACACCAGGATACTTGCTTCTTGGCGGATGAGAAACTCTCCTTGTCTAAATCATCTCTAATGTGTAGGCAGCATTATTCTGACATATTGTAGGTATCGTGAGTAGAAAAGCATTGTTTGTGTATCAGAGATACTCGTAATTTTCCATAGCGTATCGATTTCAAATATGAAGTACTCGTAAAGGTAAATAGAAAACATCTATTGTAGCTTTTTGCACCATGGTGGATTTTATTTCGACACAGAAAGATATTTCATATGCCCCTTAGCTACGTATATATTCTTGCTATCTTGTGACGTAATACAAAAGATTGTGTCCCGATTTCCGAATTAAGATTTTGAAATTGAGTATGTTTCAAACTTTACTATAACATTTTTAACACTCAATTCAGAAACCGGCCCCATATTTATTTAATACTTCATGCACACACACGTACATGGCGGATTTAAAGCTATAAGCATATTCTACCAGTCAACCTTTGGGTGCTGCAGAGACAAATAGTGGTAGGTGCCATTGACAACCGAAATGAACTGAAATTATTTCATATTCAAAATTCTCTAGAGCATTTTACTAAAAAGATCAGCCTAGGAAGACCATGTCCATAAATGTTTTCAGTGACGACATTCTACAATGAGACCATTAATTAATCATAAATGTCAAGATTTTCAATGCCTTGACCTCGTAACTTAACATTTTTAACACTCAATTCAGAAACCGGCCCCATATTTATTTAATACTTCATGCACACAAACGTACAGTGGCGGATTTAAAGCTATAAGCATATTCTACCAGTCAACCTTTGGGTGCTGCAGAGACAAATAGTGGTAGGTGCCATTGACAACCGAAATGAACTGAAATTATTTCATATTCAAAATTCTCTAGAGCATTTTACTAAATAGATCAGCCTAGGAAGACCATGTCCATAAATGTTTTCAGTGACGACATTCTACAATGAGACCATTAATTAATCATAAATGTCAAGATTTTCAATGCCTTGACCTCGTAACTTATGCGGTATAGTTTATCACACTATAATTGCCAACAAAATTCATCGATTTCGAAGAAGGTCGCTAGTCCCAAATAAATATTATATAGCGACTATATACACACTGAATATCAAAAGTCAGATTAAACAGCTGTAGGTTGCTGGAAGAATTCTTTAGTAAGAAAAGGATATTTTTGTTATCTTTAGGCGTTAGTAAGAAAAGGAATAAAAGGGAAATGCTAAAAATATAGGTTCATCTTAATTTCTTCGAACTCTTTGAAGCTTAAGTTAATAGGTATGTCCCCAGGAACATGCCTTGACGTTTCACAGAGGGGGTTCGAGAATGATCTTTTAAGAGGTAACCCTTCCAAGTGCTGATGGTGATCACCGGGGTGGTTTTAGTGAGGTATAAATCTCACACTCCCTGATCTTTTCCCCAAAAGTCTAGGCACCTTTTGAAGGTTTCCCCGTAAACAAAAAAAACCGGCCAAGTGCGAGTGCGACTCGCGCACGAAGGGTTCCGTACCATTATCGCAAAAAACGGCAAAACAATCACGTTTATTGTATGGGAGCCCCACTTAAATATTAATTTTATTCTGTTTTTAGTATTTGTTGTTGTAGCGGCAACAGAAATACACTATCAGTGATTTCAACTGTCTAGCTATCACGGTTCATGAGATACAGCTTGGTGACAGACAGACAGACGGACCGCGGAGTCTTAGTAATAGAGTCCCGTTTTTACCCTTTGGGTACGGAACCCTAAAGAGAGGTTTTTTAGGATGTAGGAAAGCCTGTCTCTTAGTTTTACCACCGATTTCTTAATTGAATTTCATTTGATATTGAGTAGCAGTGAGGGGCCCGGTGGTAACGGCTTCGACTTACAAGTTGTAGATCGTGGTTCGAACCCAGGCAGGCACTTTACTTTTTGTAAATTATTTCATCACCACTGCTCTCAAAACGGTGAAAGAACACATAATGAGGAACGACTTATCCTAGAACCAAAAATTCAAAGACATGTGACATCTACCAACCCGCACTAGGACCGCATGGTGGATTATAGCCAATTCCCTCTCTATGAGAGGAGGCCTGTGTCCTGGCAGTGGGAACTTTAACAAGCTGATGATGATGATGATTAAGCCTGAAAACCTTTTAAAATTTGGCTCTAAAGTATGGTTTGATACAAACTTAATCCAAATACTCAAATCAGAAATCGGCCCTCAGACATTTCATTCGATGTCGAAGTTTTTGTTTTTTATTTGAAAATAGCTTTTGCCCGCGGCATCGCCCATGTGATAAGTGTTTACAATCCCAAGTGAACATTATACCGAAATAAAAGTATCCATGTGTTAATCCCGGTTATAAACTATCTGTGTGTAAAAGTACCACCCAAATCTGTTCTGCCGTTTATGCGTGTTTAAAACACATACAAACTTTCACATTTTTTATTAATAAGTAGGATAAAAATAAATAACTCGTAATTCATTAATAATGAACGCACAACTGCCAACCCAAACCTTAGAAAAATAAAAACCGCGTGAAGGTTATAAAAACATAACTTCGAAATCAGAAGCAGACAACAGCCTTTATGAGAATAAAAAATTCAAGACACGAACTGTTACTGTCGAAACTAATTTAACTTTGGAGGCAGTCTTTGTGTTTTAATCGAACACAGGCACTAAATACGCACGCTCGTGTTCCTTAAATGCAGTTCAAATTGAACTGATCTAATCACTGCCTTCCTCTAAAACGGTTCGGGGTTCATTTCGTATCGATTCGGAATGAAATACGCGTACGATCACATTTTTCGGTGCATTTATGAGGAGGTTTGTTTTAGGACCAAAAGTATAATGCTCCATCCTTTTATTTTGACAGGGTTACCAAACATTTTGTTTGTTTATTGATTTTTTAAAGAAACTATCTGTGACAAAGAATGTATTCCTATGATAAAATATGTTCTAGGTACCCTTTTTTTTTTACCTATGCTATCCCAATGCTGGTTAAATGTCTCCCCCATAGACTTTCACTCTTCTTGGTGTTTTATCTACCGCGATACGCTCCAACCTGCTCCAACACCGGAATATAGGCAACAAGTCTGCTAGCCTGGTATGGGATTGGGCAGGTCATATAATAAATGTAGAACGTATACTAACAGATGGGCCAGTGTTGTTCCGAAGTGGATGGCCTGGGAAATGCTAGCGTGACTTCTAAGAAGCGTTCAAAGGTCTACCCACATATATCAGGGCCGTGCCCGGGACGTGACAGGGCCGGACCCGGACTTTGAAGCTCGACGTGTGTGAACGAGTTCATATTAAATGTACACACCGATATTTTTTTGAGCCCCTGACGGGGCACAATCCATCCACGTCCCGGGCAAAGCCCTGTTATGTGTGGATAGACCTTAAGGGAGATTGGATGTTGAAGGTAAAACCCTTAATTGCAGCATCTTTGTTTCTAAACTATCTCCAAGGATTCTTTGATGGGCTACTACTAACTATCTCCAACTACCTCTAAGACTCCCACAGACGGATTTGACGCGATGATACGATACCGACGCGATGCCTATTTATCATATAAATTCTCGTCAAAAAAACCCGAGGTACAAATACAATTGTTCTATGAAAACCTTTAGCGACTAGTTCTATAATTCAATACAGCCCATATTTACAGATCACTTTGATCAGTGTTACATAGTTAAATTTAGTTTACGTTTTTACAAGAATAAAGCCTTTATGAACTAAACATCTATTTACAAGCCCTTTGTTATGATAAAATAAGCAATAGCGTTTCAAACTTCACAGAAGAGAATTACGAACTACCCACTCAAAAGTCTCGAAATTATTGAGCTAGTCAATATTTTGATCTATAATATTATTATGGTTAATTACTTGGCCAACGTGCCCACCGGAGCGAGGAACTAGGTTATTCCTAGTTAAGCTTAGATCAGCTAGAACAGCGGTTAGTTTACTTGCTACCTTGCAACAAACACACATTGCTGTGATTCTGGTTTTGTACATGGGTAAGAAACTTTGGAACTATGTATCGGTAAATATCTGTGGGAAGGTTTTTTACTGAAGATAAGCTTATGAGAGCAGTGGTATCCCAGTGGTTACGGTCCCGACTTACGAGTTGTAGGTCGTGGGTTCGAACCCGAGCAGGCGCTTTAGTTTGTGTAATTTCGTTCATCACCACTGCTCTCAAAACGGTGAAGGAAAACATTGTGAGAAAACCGGCATGTCCTAGAACCAAAAATTCAAAGACATATGACATCTACCAATCCGCACTGGGCCCGCGTGGTGGATTATAGCCTACTTCCTCTATGAGAGGAGGCCTGTGTTCCAGCAGTGGGAACATTTAAAGCTTATGAAATAGGGAAGCAGACTTGCTAAGCAGAAAGCACAAAGATATCAATCCCTGTAAGGTACTTATTTTTACCTGCTATAGTGCTTATGCTAACAGTTATTGGTATTCTACCTAAGCCATTCAAAAAGAGAACAAGTAAACCCAGCACGGACTACATTCGACCAACAATTTCGTCATTGCATCACCGTGTTACATCGGAGAAGCTGCTTCTGGGGATATACCTTGACCATTCGGCTTGTATAGAAAACCTATACTAGAGCTTTATTCGTTTGACGAATGTGTTTCGTTTATTGAAAAATTAAACGTCAAAAATAAGCTTAAGACACTTTTGGAAAATTTGTACTTTGGGTGAGAAAAGATTAAATTATTAATTCTCTTCAAAGAATAAATTACGGGTACTAAAAATAGATAAACCGTTCTTTACTCTTCAGAAATGAATTTCGATCAATAACGGTTTAATTAAAATATTGAAGTTCCAAATTGAAAGGTGAGAGTAGGCATTATTGGCGATGATTTATTTTTAGCGAAGGTCACATTGCTAAAGCTTGACAATATTTATTTTGTATTGAATGTTTAATACGTTTCCCAAGTACGGTATCTCTATATTTCACACGTGTTATACACAGAACGTAATATTGATAATTAAGTATTATACTGAATATGAAGCTGTTTCGGAGAACTAGCGTTGATTAAGAGCACAATGTGATAACATACAATTCAGCAGCACAACAAAGCATTACAATTCCGTACAAAATGGGAATATGCAAATTCATATGTGAATAAAAACATTAAAAATAGTATCTAGTGATTCTATTTTAGAATTGAAAATGAAAGATCCTATTTTGTGCGCTGGTAGAAAAAAAAATCTTTGAAATATAACCGAGTTGGATGAAGAGTTTCGGGTGATGAACGCTTCTGATAAGACTGATTTGTCAAAAAGAATGTATGGTGTCTTTTCGTCCATTATATATGCATTATATACGTAGTATTAAATACAGTGTTATTCCAATTTAAGGATTCCGTACCCGAAGTGTCCAAACGAAGCCCTATTGCTGTCAATCATGTATCTGTGTATCTGTCTGTCTCTCTATAAGTGGTCTGTCACACAATTTTGTTCCGAAGATTTTTTAAACTTCCTATAGACTTATGAACTTCAAAGGTGATAAGTAATGTTTATCATTACGTGTATTTTATTAACAAATACCAATATATTCATAAATCTGATTTTGGTACGGAACCCTAAATGTGCGAAGTCCAACACGCATATAGCCGATTTTTCATTATATCTACAATCGTCTACATCAATCAAATAACTGGTCCACTATGTAACTCTGAGGTGACACAGAATTTTGAAGTAAAACTTCAGGCAGCCTTTCGAAAAACTTTTGTCGAAGGGTTCCTGAAGTTTCAAAGGTTTTGTTTTAAAGGTCGGGTCACGTTTAGGCATATTTCGTCATATAAGAAAGAAAGAAAGAAAAATAAAAATCTTCCTGATATATCGCTTTATTTCGCTTTCATGATTCTCTTATTCTTAATTTTTTAAGAAGTTTCACTTCACGTGTTTGGTGCTGGACGCTTAATTTACTTCATTATGAGTCAAAATTCTCGGAATGATTTTCAATTTTGTACCTATTAAAAAAGTGCATATTGCTGGTGCAACTTAAATACGTAGCGATTTGAAGCTTTTTTTTAAAATTTACCATTATATCATAAGGCGTAGAGCACATGGCATTATACTGCACGTTATTTACAGTACAATCAACATCTCGCCAGAGTCTAAATATGGACGAACAGTATGACGTGCGACCCCTAAACGGTTCGCACTACTGACAGCATCGCGACAACCGCTTAGTAGGGGTCTCGTCGATGCGCATATTTGTGTGAGTGTGCCGTTTCGAGCGTTTGGAGGTAGTTTCCATACTGTTCGTCCATATTAATACTGTGATCTTGCTGTAAATACTGAAACCCGTTTAGTGTTATAGACGTTTGATCTCACCAATATACTGCAAAAAACCATGCATTTCAATGGGCTCTGTGAACCTAGCACCCGACTTTGGAAAAAAAAAACTTTTTTTGTTTTGATTGAAAGATATCGGTAAGTAGTGGATAGTAGTGAAAATTATTTCGTTAGTAGTGGCGCCAAACAAAAAATATGGACAGCAAAAAAAATGTTCGCAAAAAATTACTGGAACACGTTGGTAGAAGTATAAAGAGGTTTGTAGTTTACTTAGTTTTGTTTGTAGTAAGCTGAAAAAATTATAAAAAATATTTTTAGTACCGATTTTTTTTCATAAACATGAATTCAGTTTGAAAGCCTATAAGGTTACTACAAACGCTAAAAATGTGTGGGAAACGTTGGTAGAGGTATGAAGAGGTATGTAGTTTACTTAGTTTCGTTTGTAGTAAGCTGATAAAATTATAAAAAATATTTTAAGTACCGATTTTTTTTCATAAACATAAATTCAGTTTGAAAACCTATACGGTTACTACAAACGCTAAAACATACTGAAACACGTTGGTAGAAGTATGAAGAGGGTTGTAGTTTACTAAGTTTTGTTTGTAGTAAGCTGAAAAAATTATAAAAAATATTTTAAGAACCGATTTTTTTTCATAAACATAAATTCAGTTTGAAAATCTATACGGTTACTACAAACGCTAAAAAATACTGAAACACGTTGGTAGAAGTATGAAGAGGGTTGTAGTTTACTTATTTTTGTTTGTAGTAAGCTGAAAAAAATATAAAAAATATTTTAAAAACCGTTTTTTTTTTTCAAAAACATGAATCCAGTTTGAAAGCCTATACGGTTACTACAAACGCTAAAAATTACTGAAACACGTTGAAAGAGGTATAAAGAGGTGTGTCGTTTACTTATTTTTGTTTGTAGTACGCTGAAAAAAATATTTTAAGTACCGATTCTTTTTTTCATAAACATGAATTCAGTTTGAAAGCCTATACGGTTACTACAAACGCTAAAAATTACTGAAACACGTTGGTAGAGGTATAAAGACGTTTGTAGTTTTCTTAGTTTCGTTTGTAGTAAGCTGGAAAAATTATAAAAAATATTTTAAATAACGATTATTTTTATCAAAAACATGAATTCAGTTTGAAAGCATATACGGTTACTACAAACGCTGAAAATTACAGGAACACGTTGGTAGAAGTATAAAGAGGTTTGTAGTTTACTTTGCTTTGTTTTTAGTAAGCTGAAAAAATTATAAAAAATATTTTAAATACCGATTTTTTTTTTCAAAAACATGAATTCAGTTTGAAAGCCTATACGGTTACTACAAACGCTGAAAATTACTGGAACACGTTGGTAAAAGTATAAAGAGGTTTGTAGTTTACTTAGTTTTGTTTGTAGTAAGCTGAAAAAATTATAAAAAATATTTTTAGTACCGATTTTTTTTCATAAACATGAATTCAGTTTGAAAGCCTATACGGTTACTACAAACGCTGAAAATTACTGGAACACGTTGGTAGAAGTAAAAAAAATGGAAAATGTATTTTTAGTCTTGAAATTCTTTTTTCTAAATTCGGACGTAGAATAGTAAATGGGTTCGACGTTGTTTTAGCAGTTCCCGTTTGGTAATCGCCATAACTCTTTGCGACGAACACAGATCATTATGCTCTTCCCATGTACCAGAGGCTCGTTTAATACAAGCGTAGTAATGACCAGCAACAAAAATTATCGCCGAAACCATTCTATACTGACGATCGCAATACTTTATATATTCAGGGATTTCTTTAAGCGTAAATTGTTTCCTGCAATTCGCTAGACCACGCCGTGCAGCAAGCAACCCAATTTCGGCAGCCTCAAGATTGAGGAAAATGTGGCTTCCTCCAGCGAACGTCTTAGCTACGTTGGTTCCTTTACAGAACCCACACTCGCTTTGAGTTTTTGACTTGTAGAATTCTGCGGACTGACTGACAGCTTCCTGTAGGCCTTCCATGGCTTTTTCGAATATTGGATCTGGATTGAGATCGAGGACTGGGATGCTGCTTGTTTTTTCATGTGTACAATCTCTGCAAATAATTTTTATTTCAAGCGATGGTGTGTTTGGTAGAATGTGTGACTCTATCAAAGTTGCGACATTGATCTCACAATCCAACACTCCATTCTTTATATCCGCTGTGTGTTTCAAAATGTCACAACGATCATTGTATAATTTTACACACACACCAGACTTCGACAACGTCTCTACAAACTCATACACAGTAATGTTTGACCCTGTGATGTTTTCGCAATACAGAGCATAATCGTGATATGCAGCTAGCATACTCTGCACAGTGGAGTCGAATGCACACGTGTTCCGCACAGCAATAATTCGTTTGCCGATTTTCACAGGGCCCAAACTATTACCATTTACGAGTAACGGCAAATTCAGACGGAATTTTGGCCGCTGGCGTATTATTTCTATATCAGGACACGGTGTTAGATACTTTCCCCTTTTTCTGGGACGACCTTGCATTTTTAGTTGCATTGGTTCCGTTTTAGTTGTAAGGCCACGCCAATTTTCATTTTCATTCAGAAAAGCCATTATAGACTGTTCTGGTTCCATCAAAGTATCGTCCAACGAGTTAACAAGAGTCGCACCATCTAACTTGTCTTCTAGATCATGCTCACTCTTACCATCGATGTTATCTTCACAAACTCGTTTACGGTCATATAGACCTTCAGCTACTCGAGGCGTTGCATGTATAACTTTGGGCTGTATATATTTGTTTTTTTTTGTGTCGGCATTTAACAAAATTGTAGTGCCTGCCAGGTTCCTTAGATGGACAACAAGAAACTTATCCATCCTTAAAGATTTTTCTTTTTTGAAGACAAGATGTTTTAATTCGCGAAAGTATTCTTCGCTGCGAGCTGAACTGGAAACAAGGCGTACGTCATCGTCAGTGAATAACTCTACGAGAGTTGAGCCACTTGAATCATTTGCAACCATAAAAGCAGTCCATAGAACAAACTGTTTTGCCAACTTTAACAGCCGAGAACCGAACGCACAGCACTGATAAGGATTTAATCGTCCGTGTTTAACAGTTTGGCTGCCAGAGAACGAGACACAATAGAAAATGTATTGTTTGTCGGGCATCTGGCAGTTAAGGTGTTAAGATCATTTCTGCTGTCGGACTCGATTTTCTTCAAAATAACTTTGATTGCTACACTTGACTCCAGTTCAGTCTCGCCATCAACGTCGTTAAACTGTTCCAACAAGCTTTCCTTTTCGTTCTGATCTTCGCGGAGTTTGTCAGCAACGTTATCAGGCAGATTATACGATTTTAAGCGCTCGGAAACTCGATTCTGTGCTGCGAAACAGTGACTGTGTTTGTCATCAATGTCTTCATGCGTTGCAAAAGCAATAGTCAGTACGTCGGTACACAACTGAATAAAATCATTTATTTCCGTACATGTGGTCAGCAGACCCACGCATCGGAGATAGAAATCTTTCTTTTCGGGATTTTCGCGATTGAAGCAGCTCCAACGCGCCACCATGTTTATGAAATGTGAAATATCGAGTCGAATTATACAATGCGGAGGGTTCACCCGCACAGACGAACCGTTCGTGTCAAAGACAATACATGTTTCAATGTATGTTTTTAGATCCGTGTTGTTAAACGCGAGAGAGGTAGCATTAAGAAGTGCCAGTGAATAGTCTGTAACTACTTGTTTCGGACAAGACCCGCCACCACGTAACCACTCTCGAATCCAGTATGTTAAGGTATTTGTATCGTGCTTCTCGGATATCAATTGGAATAATGGCAATATCTTTTGCCGATATCCACAAACAGCTTGGTAGAGGTAAACAACGCGCTTTGAGCCATCCGGTTTTGGTAGTTGCTTAACCAAGCTGCCTGTAGCGTCTATACTTATGCTTCCAACGCAGTCTTCCTTCATAAACTTGTTGTACATATGTAACTGTGTGGGAGTCCAGTACATCAAAAAGAATTTATCGAGAGCAATCTCGTGAATGCATCCGTTAAACTCCAATCCATACTTCATATCCCACACACTAGCAAGAGCTGATTTTACTTTAAATAAACCTAAATCCTTGTCACGAGCTTCCTGCTTCGCCTTACGGACAACTTCTTCCGAAGGTATATTAGCCGGAATAGCATCCTCAAACTCCATCAACCTATTCGCTTCATCACGTCGCCAAGCGTATGTCGATTTGCCTTGTAACTCTTTACCAATTCGCAATCGTCTTTCTCCACTTAGTTGCCGTTTTTTCTGGTGAGCTACTCCACGTGAATCAAAAGTGGAAACGTATAACGTTGTCCCGTCGTCAGTTGGTTCATTTTTACAATAGATGTGTATTTTGGATTCGCATTCCAAGCAACTGCCTTTAACCGACAAAAACATCTCCCCAGGATTTCTATTAATTTTTGCGCTTTTGAACGAGAAAGGACAAGGCAATTTCATGTGAGTCCACAAAATATCGTAGAGAGCGTCCGCCCAGCCGACAACGAGGACCTCGTATTCTCGTTCCTTGTATTCTACAACTCGAGACTTGAGAACAGCCCATTCACTTTTCGATATATCTATGTTTTTGCGTAAAGCAGGCAACAAGCAATTTATTTCGCCCATAGACCAATTCGGATCTTCCCGTGAATCGTCTGCCGTGTCGTCAACATTACTGTCGTATTTCGTCGACTCCAACGTTTCAATCCCATGGATTTTATTAAAAACATCGTTTCTGTTTTGGGATAAGTAAAGATAAAGGTAGTCCTTCGACATTTTACCCTTCATTGCAACTGTCGCTGTTTGCCAAACATCGTTACTCCACGGCAAAAGATTGCCTTCATCATCAATGAACCGCAGATCTTATAAAGCTTCGAAAATAATATTTGGTGGATTCGCCGCCAGTCGAGGCATTTTAAACGGTAGCTCAAATTGAGTTGCCCGAAACGCTTAGATAGAACCCGTTACTGAAGTTGATAGTGCAATTTATCAGAAGAAAAAAACTCGTAGGTCGATTAGGAATTACTAGTAGGCAAGCAGATATCACACAACGTATTCGTCGAAAACCCCGTCCAAATCGCAAAAGAAATGGTTAAATTATTACCGTTTATGTGTTGAACTGGCTCCTACAGGTGGATTTTGAGATTAGGTATATAACATAGGATTTAATTTTAAAACGTTCTATGTGAGTTAGAAACACATAAGAGGTGCCGTTAGATGCGTGTCAGCGCGGGCTAGTCAGATATGAACTTAATGGATTTAAGAGAGTAACAAAATTTTACACAGTGGGCAGAAAACACTGTTTTGGAGAAAAATGCAGCAATATTTAAAGTTTATGGCGGTTTATTTAAGTTATATAGGTAAGAACCCGTTACTGAAGTTGGAAGTGCAATTTATAAGAAGATGTATTAGATTGAAAGTAAATAACTAAGTTTATAAAAAAATTGTATGTATGAACATGAGAAAAAAAAAACACGTAGGTCGATTAAGAATTGCTAGAAGGTAAGCCGATAGATATCAGACAACGTAATCGTCGAAAACCCCGTCCAAATCGCAAAGGAAATGGTTAAATTATTACCGTTTATGTGTTGAACTGGCTCCTACAGGTGGATTTTGAGATAGGTATATAACATAGGTTTTAATTTTAAAACGTTCTATGTGAGTTAGAAACACATAAGAGGTGCCGTTAGATGCGTGTCAGCGCGGGCTAGTCAGATATGAACTTAATGGATTTAAGAGAGTAACAAAATTTTACACAGTGGGCAGAAAACACTTTTTTGGAGAAAAATGCAGCAATATTTAAAGTTTATGGCGGTTTATTTAAGTTATATAGGTAAGAACCCGTTACTGAAGTTGGAAGTGCAATTTATAAGAAGATGTTTTAGATTGAAATTAAATAACTAAGTTTATAAAAAAATTGTATGTATGAACATGAGAAAAAAAAAACACGTAGGTCGATTAAGAATTGCTAAAAGGTAAGCCGATAGATATCAGACAACGTAATCGTCGAAAACCCCGTCCAAATCGCAAAGGAAATGGTTAAATTATTACCGTTTATGTGTTGAACTGGCTCCTACAGGTGGATTTTGAGATTAGGTATATAACATAGGTTTTAATTTTAAAACGTTCTATGTGAGTTAGATACACATAAGAGGTGCCGTTAGATGCGTTTCAGCGCGGGCTAGTCAGATATGAACTTTATGGATTTAAGAGAGGAACAAAATTTTACACAGTGGGCAGAAATCACTTTTTTGGAGAAAAATGCAGCAATATTTAAAGTTTATGGCGGTTTATTTAAGTTATATAGGTATGAACCCGTTACTGAAGTTGGAAGTATAATTTATAAGAAATGAAAAAAAATTATGAAATTAAATAACTACCTAAGTTTATAAAAAAAAAAATGTATGAACATGAGAAAAACCATAACGTATGGTGACGAAAGGATTCAAGGGTAACGAAAAACGGAAAAGAGATGACTCAACTTCACCCGCTACTACTACAAACAAGCCCAAGAAACCCAATGCTTTTAGCAAAGCCAACAGGATAAATGCTTTGGACATGATGAGAGGAAGAAGCAACTATTTTACAAGCCAGCCCTCAAACGAACACAAACAGTAGCAACTAAATGTCAGCCACCGGAAAAACACGAACAAAATATGCAAAATACAACTAAACACAAACAACAACACATTTCCCAAGCCGATTGGTAATCGTGGGAAATTAGACCACAACCCTCCAACTGTAAACAACAAGAAATAAATAAATAAACAAGAACAAAAACGAAAAGATAAACATTTTAAATCTCAGATAGCGGCCTGTTCTTCGAAGAAGGAAGGGAAAAAGTTGCAGATCTGCAGCTACAACGTAAGATCCTTGTCTAGCAAAGTAAGATACTTAGAACTCACACATGCACTTAAAAAGGTAAAATTTGACATTCTGGGGCTGTCGGAAGTGAAAAGACTGGCTGTAATATCGAGGAATACCATGACTATATTCTGTGTTACATCGGCCAAACAAAAGGGCTACATGGAGTTGGGTTTCTCATCCCCAAATTATATAAAACCAACATAATAAACTTTGCAGGAATCTCAGACAGAGTGGCCCTCTTACAACTAATGTTTGAAGAACTTTGGATCTCATTAATCCAAGTGTATGCACCAACCAATGCATCAACAGAGGATACCAAGGACGACTTCTACAATGCCCTCAACGCCACCCTTAGGAGCATAAAAAAGCAAGATATCGTCATCGTCATGGGGGACCTGAATGCTAAGGTTGGGAGTGTTAATACTAACCGCGAGCGGCATATGGGTACACAGGGACTTGGAGTGTGCAACGAGAATGGGGAGCGATTCATCGAGTTTTGTCAGAACCACGACCTTACCATCGGAGGAACATTATTCATTCATGGCAACCATCATAAGTACACGTGGAACTCCCCTGATGGGGTCACCAAGGACCAAATTGACCACCTCGCCATTAGTTCCAAATGGCGGTCTTCACTGCTCGATGTCCGCAACCGCAGGGGCGCCGATATTGATAGCGACCACCATCTGGTAGTTGCTGAAGTCCGGCTCAAGGTTGCAGTTGCCCGTGCGGCTGGAGGACCTGGCAAGATTGGAAGAAGGTTCGAGGTGAGCAAACTGCATGACTCAGACACTCGTAAATCTTTTCAGATGGAATTGCGCAATCGCTTTTCTATACTCGATGCTGCTACGGACTCATTAGACGAGGAGTGGAACCGCATCAAAGTGGCCTATACATAGACCAGCTCCGTCGTTCTAGGGCACAAATCGACTCATTCTCGGGAGGACTGGATGTCACAACGCACGTGGAACCTGATCGAAGATAGAAGGAATCTTCATCTGAGACTGCTTGAGACCCATAACGACGCCATGCGAGCAGACCTTAACACGCAATACTGTCAGAAACGCAAGGAAATCTATCGCAGTACCCGCAAAGATAGGAGACGGTGGGCTGATGGTATTGCTGATCGTGCTCAACAAGCTGCAAACTCCGGCAACTTGAAAGAGTTGTACAATGCTACCAAAACCTTGGCAGGTAACAGCAAGTCGAGGAAGAAGCCGCTGAAGTCCAAAGATGGTCAGCTCATTGTGACGTCAGAAGGGCAGCCACTTCGCTGGCGTGAACACTTTGAAGAGGTCTTCCGTCTGTCAGCTACATCGGCACCTGACGCGCTGCAAGTCAGTACTCCACCCACCCAGCTTCTCAACATTAACACGGAACCACCGTCAGCCTCTGAAGTTGCGGAGGCAATCCGCTCTTTGAAGACAGGCAAAGCACCAGGACTCGACCTGATAACTGCGGAAATGCTTCAAGCCGACTTACCCACCGCAGTCGACGTCTTGACGCCGCTCATTGAAAAGATCTGGATCGCCGAAGAACTACCAGACGAATGGAACAAAGGTCTCCTTATAACTGTTCCTAAGAAAGGTGATCTTAGCCAGTGCGATAACTGGAGAGGTATAACTTTGCTCTCGATTCCCTCTAAGGTATTTTGCAAGATCATCCTGGACAGATTGTCGAAGGCCGTGGATCCTCTTCTACGCAAGGAGCAGGCTGGTTTCCGCTCGAACCGCTCCTGTACGGACCAGATCAACACTCTCCGTATCATTCTGGAACAGGCATCAGAATGGCAGAGGGAGATTTATCTAACCTTCGTAGACTTCGAAAAGGCCTTTGATACGCTGAAGTGGTCTAGTATCTGGTCCCGCCTACTGGAAATTGGAGTGCCGCCGAAAATAGTCCGTCTGTTGCAGAGTATTTATAAGAAATACTCCTGTAAGGTTACTCATAACGGCCTCATATCGGATGACGTAACAGTGCACGCGGGTGTCCGCCAAGGCTGCCTCCTGTCACCGCTCCTCTTCCTGGTCGTTCTTGATGGAATTATGCTTCGCATCTACGATAACAGGCGCCGCGGCATAGAGTGGGGATTATCCAACGTCTTGGAAGACTTGGATTACGCTGATGACCTATGCCTGCTGAGTCATACCCACGCCGATATGCAAGCAAAGATAAAAGATCTACGCCAGGAAGCGGCAAAAACGGGGCTCAAAATAAACATCCGGAAGACCCAGGAAATGAGAACTGGTGTGAAGAACCACTCACCGTTGCTGATTGGCACAGAGGCAGTGGAACGCGTCCACCAATTTACATACCTCGGGAGTGTCGTGTCGGAGACTGGGGGAAGTGAAGAGGACATCGTTTCACGGATCGCCAAAGCCCGAGCAACCTTCGCGCAGCTGAGACCTGTTTGGCAATCGCGGAAACTGACCCGAAGGATTAAACTCAAAATCAAATATGGAATGCCCTGGATTTGGTGGGAACTCACCCAAAATACGTGAACACCCTAAAGTACATCTACGAGAATAGCCAAAGTAAGGTAAAACTAGAAACTAGAGGCAAACCTATCAATATAGAAAGAGGCGTCCGACAAGGCGACCCACTATCACCAAAACTATTTATCGCAGTTCTCGAGAACATATTTCGGAATATTGACTGGTCACAAAAAGGAATTAAAATATGTGGACGCCATCTAACCCATCTACGGTTCGCTGACGATATCGTATTGCTAGCTGAGAAACCCAAAGAACTAGAACATATGATGCATCTACTTGTCCAAGAGAGTGCTAAAACTGGCTTAGAAATGAATGCAAGTAAGACTAAAATAATGACCAACAGCGAGAAAGAACCCATCAAAGTGAGAGGAAAAGTCATAGACTATGTTGAAAACTACATATACTTGGGGAAGCAATTATCCTTTAGCAAGACAAGTAACGAAGAAGAAATTGCAAGAAGAATAGCTATAGCCTGGAACAGGTTTTGGTCATTAAAAGAAATCTTAAAAGGCGACTACAGTCTAAGCATGAAGAAAATCGTAATGGACACATGTGTACTACCAAGCATACTGTACAGCTGCCAGACCTGGACTTTCACAGAAAAAGCGAAACATAAAATATTGACCACCCAAAGAGCCATGGAACGAAGTATCTTAAAGATAAGAAAAACACAAAAAATAAGAAGCGACATCATCAGACAAAAAACAAAAGTAACCGATGCACTTACACACGCACTGAGACTAAAGTGGAACTGGGCTGGTCATGTCTCCCGATACACAGACAGGCGGTGGACCATTGAAACTACGCGTTGGAAAAGACCATTACTAGGGAAAATAAAGGTAGGAAGACCAATAAAAAGGTGGGCTGACGACATCAGGAAGGTTGCAGGAAAACGATGGATGATGCGGGCTAAGGACAGAAAGGCATGGAAAGGGTTGGAGGAGGCCTTTACCCAAACTGGGATCCATATCCAAAAACCAACTGAAAACTAACACAATTACTAATAACTAAATACTAACAACAACTAACAACATTGTAAATGAAATATGATTAAGGTTATGGAATAAATTGGCTTAATAATAATAATAATAAATAATGGTGACGGACGTAAAGAATTTCACCATCCCATATCTTCCCGTGGGTGTCGTAAGAGGCGACTAAGGGACACACCAGAGAATGGGCAGCAGCGTTCTCTGTGCACTTAAAAACATCAAACTGCGATCGCCAACCCGCCTGCCAAGCGTGGCGATTATGCCAAACCCCCCCAAACCTAATGAACAGCACACCGAAAAAACAGCCCCGAGTGCCCGGCAGCCCGTCTACCCTCGGCTACGGTAGCGGTCGAGGCGATGGCGTGGCAAGGGGTGCTAAGAATCCCCGGAGTAGACCCGGCTACCCCTACAAAAAATAATCGGTATTTAAAATATTTTTTATAATTTTTTTAGCTTACTTCAAACAAAAATAATTAAACGACAAACCTCTTTATACCTACCAACGTGTTTCAGTAATTTTCAGCGTTTGTAGTAACCGTATAGGTTTTCAAACTGAATTCATGTTTATGAAAAAAAATCGGTATTTAAAATATTTTTTATTATTTTTTCAGCTTACTACAAACGAAACTAAGTAAACTACAAACCTCTTTATACTTCTACCAACGTGTTTCAGTAATTTTCAGCGTTTGTAGTAACCGTATAGGTTTTCAAACTGAATTCATGTTTATGAAAAAAAATCGGTATTTAAAATATTTTTTATTATTTTTTCAGCTTACTACAAACCAAACTAAGTAAACTACAAACCTCTTTATACTTCTACCAACGTGTTTCAGTAATTTTAAGCGTTTGTAGTAACCGTATAGGCTTTCAAACTGAATTCATGTTTTTGATAAAAATAATCGTTATTAAAAATATTTTTTATAATTTTTCCAGCTTACTACAAACGAAACTAAGAAAACTACAAACGTCTTTATACCTCTACCAACGTGTTTCAGTAATTTTCATCGTTTGTAGTAACCGTATAGGCTTTCAAACTGAATTCATGTTTTTGATAAAAATAATCGTTATTTAAAATATTTTTTATAATTTTTCCAGCTTACTACAAACGAAACTAAGAAAACTACAAACGTCTTTATACCTCTACCAACGTGTTTCAGTAATTTTCAGCGTTTGTAGTAACCGTATAGGCTTTCAAACTGAATTCATGTTTTTGATAAAAATAATCGTTATTTAAAATATTTTTTATAATTTTTCCAGCTTACTACAAACGAAACTAAGAAAACTACAAACGTCTTTATACCTCTACCAACGTGTTTCAGTAATTTTCAGCGTTTGTAGTAACCGTAAAGGCTTTCAAACTGAATTCATGTTTTTGAAAAAAATAATCGTTATTTAAAATATTTTTTATAATTTTTTCAGCTTACTACAAACGAAACTAAGTAAACTACAAACCTCTTTATACTTCTACCAAAGTGTTTCAGTAATTTTCAGCGTTTGTAGTAACCGTATAGGCTTTCAAACTGAATTCATGTTTTTTGATAAAAATAATCGTTATTTAAAATATTTTTTATAATTTTTCCAGCTTACTACAAACGAAACTAAGAAAACTACAAACGTCTTTATACCTCTACCAACGTGTTTTAGTAATTTTCAGCGTTTGTAGTAACCGTATAGGCTTTCAAACTGAATTAATGTTTTTGAAAAAAATAATCGTTATTTAAAATATTTTTTATATTTTTTTCAGCTTACTACAAACGAAACTAAGTAAACTACAAACCTCTTTATACTTCTACCAACGTGTTTCAGTAATTTTTAGCGTTTGTAGTAACCGTATAGGTTTTCAAACTGAATTCATGTTTATGAAAAAAAATCGGTACTTAAAATATTTTTTATGAGTTTTTCAGCTTACTACAAACGAAACTAAGTAAACTACAAACCTCTTTATACTTCTACCAACATGTTTCAGTAATTTTTAGCGGTTTTAGTAACCGTATAGGTTTTCAAACTGAATTCATGTTTATGAAAAAAAATCCGTATTTAAAATATTTTTTATTATTTTTTCAGCTTAATTCAAACGAAACTAAGTAAACTACAAACCTCTTTATACTTCTACCAACGTGTTTCAGTAATTTTTAGCGTTTGTAGTAACCGTATAGGCTTTCAAACTGAATTCATGTTTATGAAAAAAAGAATCGGTACTTAAAATATTTTTTTCAGCGTACTACAAACAAAAATAAGTAAACGACACACCTCTTTATACCTCTTTCAACGTGTTTCAGTAATTTTTAGCGTTTGTAGTAACCGTATAGGCTTTCAAACTGAATTCATGTTTTTGAAAAAAAAAATCGGTTTTTAAAATATTTTTTATAATTTTTTCAGCTTACTACAAACAAAAATAAGTAAACTACAACCCTCTTCATACTTCTACCAACGTGTTTCAGTATTTTTTAGCATTTGTAGTAACCGTATAGGTTTTCAAACTGAATTTATGTTTATGAAAAAAAATCGGTTCTTAAAATATTTTTTATAATTTTTTCAGCTTACTACAAACAAAACTAAGTAAACTACAACCCTCTTCATACTTCTACCAACGTGTTTCAGTATGTTTTAGCGTTTGTAGTAACCGTATAGGTTTTCAAACTGAATTTATGTTTATGAAAAAAAATCGGTACTTAAAATATTTTTTATAATTTTATCAGCTTACTACAAACGAAACTAAGTAAACTACATACCTCTTCATACCTCTACCAACGTTTCCCACTCATTTTTAGCGTTTGTAGTAACCTTATAGGCTTTCAAACTGAATTCATGTTTTAAAAAAAATCGGTACTAAAAATATTTTTTATAATTTTTTCAGCTTACTACAAACAAAACTAAGTAAACTACAAACCTCTTTATACTTCTACCAACGTGTTCCAGTAATTTTCAGCGTTTGTAGTAACCGTATAGGCTTTCAAACTGAATTCATGTTTTTGACAAAAAAAAATCGGTATTTAAAATATTTTTTATAATTTTTTCAGCTTACTACAAACAAAACTAAGTAAACTACAACCCTCTTTATGCTTCTACCAACGTGTTCCAGTAATTTTCAACGTTTGTAGTAACCGTATAGGCTTTCAAACTGAATTCATCTTTATGAAAAAAAATCGAATCTTAAAATATTTTTTTATATTTTTTTTATTTTACTACAAACGAAAATAAATACACTACAATCCACTACTAACGCTTACCTAATAGATGCAACCGGAAAAAGTTAGGTTTTGCAATGTCGGGGGCGAACATTTTTTTTGCTGTCCATATTTTTTGTTTGGCGCCACTACTAACGAAATAATTTTCACTACTATCCACTACTTACCGATATCTTTCAATCAAAACAAAAAAAGTTTTTTTTTTCCAAAGTCGGGTGCTAGGTTCACAGAGCCATTTCAATGCCATGTGAACCGACCTTAACAGGGTTATCAAACTTAATACAATGTAGTATGCATCTCAGGTAAATAAGTTATTCGCAGTCCGATGCGTACTATTAGAATGTTCTCTGAGGACTTACTTGTTTCTGGCAGACGATGTATAGAGTAAACTACTGCTTCGTGCACCTCTGGGAGGGACACGGGAGTGGTTCGTATCCTCTCCTCTTCGGCACTCTTTTCTAAGCTTTGCAGGTATATTGAGTAGACGCTTGCTGTACACCGTATCTGCACAAAGAAAACAAATGTTAATTTCACGGTTGTTTCTTTTCGATTACCTCAAACAGAATGGGATGGAAATAAAAGAAAGAAAGAAAAGAAGAAAGAAATAATATTTGTTTGTGACCCGCACAGGAGACACGAGAAATATGCATAAAATTAACAATATTGAAAAATTGAAACCCCGTGCGACACCAAAAAGGCTATCTCAGCATGTGCAGCGATATCCAAAAAAGAATGAAAAATGCATAAATGACAATAACAGTCATTCAAAAAGGTGGTAGCGAGGCTAACGGCTCAAGCCTTCACCCATGACGCGTCCTTTGCACACCATAAGTGCGTAAGCTATTGTTATTCTTTTGTGTCTGCTAATTAGACGCGCGATGGGTTCGCTTCTTTAATGAGAGAGAAAAAGATTAGCAATACTTAGATACAATACCTTCGTGCTTAATATTTTTTATTTATTGTCTTTACATAAATATACTTAAATAAGTTTTATAAAAACAGCTAGATTTTATACATACACGTACACACACTTGGCTTTTTAACCCCCGACGGAAAAAGAGGGGTGTTATAACTTTGACGTGTGTTGCTGTGTATCTGTGTGTCTGTCTGTGGCATCATAACGTCCAAACCGGGTGAACCGATTTTGATTTAGTTTTTTTTTGTTCAAAAGGTGGCTTTATCGAGAGTGTTCTTAGCTATTTTTGTATAAAAACGGTTCAGCCGTTCAAAAGTTATGGGTGTTTTACTGTTTGAATCGGGGTGTTTTCACAAAATATCGCGTCATAATTACGTGTTCACCTTCTAGATTGTCCATCGAAGCGTATCTACTATGTACTAGATAAATTATGTAGCATCAAATAAAAATGTATCGGAGGTATTTTTAAATTTAAAAATTTTACTTGTTCCCATGACTACCTGACCACGTAAAGACAAAATTTTAATTATTTTTAATAGCTGGTCTTGGCATGCATGGAGGAAATGACAATTCCTTTATTTAAAAGCCATAAGTATCTGAATTTATAATTTAGATACCTAGGACCTACCTCACGTTACTGTACCGTAATAAATTACACGTTTACCGTTTCGAAATTCAAAATTGCAGCGATTGTAATCTAAACTAACAATGGGTCACGAGTCACCACACTGAAGGCTGGTAACACTTATTCCACCATGCCTGCATGCAAGTCCAGGCCATGCCTAATAACTACCCTACTGCACTAAAATACTACCTACTTTATTTATTGCCTCATACTATAGGGAAGTTGGCTGATGTAGTGTTTTCCGAACTTACTGCTGAAATAGCTAAAGTTTTCTGTGGCCGTAGTAGGCCTACAATCACGGGTCCCGATTGCCAAAAAGTCACTTAAGGGCCGTTTATTTTATTTCGATCTGGTGCTGCTTGTCCCAGAATGACATAAATATACAAATCTGTCGAAGAAATTTTGGATTTTCCCTAAACCTGACGACTTTGAAACCTCCGATTTTGATAATTTATGGTCTTTTAGCCTTGGATATGTTTGCCTAAAAAACCCTGCCAGCTCCCCCTCTATACCTACTTAGGCACACAGCGGATCTTTGTGTCTCGGAAAATGGCTGCAATGCCCTGCGTAATTGCTATTTTTGTGTCAATATTGAAGTAAAGCAGTGGTGGCCCAGTGGTATTTGCCGCGACTTACAAGTTGTAGGTCGTGGGTTCGAGCCCGAGCAGGCGCTTTACTTTGTGTAAATTATTTGTTCACCACTGTGTGGTATTTATTCAAGATCTACTTACGTTTCATAACACTCCACAAACCATCTTCATATCTTTTGATATTGTATCAATTTTAGTAACTCTTTAATAAGTATTCTTTGATATTCTTATTACCTGTAAAGCATATTTTTAGTTATTTCTGGTTGATTTATATTCTGTAACATAATTTGTATTGCTTATTTGCAAAATTATGGATTTTTTTATACTCTGACATTTTCATCTGACATGACATCTGTCTGTCTATTTTATTTTCTTAAAGCCATAGACATACCATAGGTACCATGGACTACCTAGACCTTTCCTTAAGCTAGTTGTACATTATTGTAAGGTCATCGCAGACTGACCCGCCTTTGTAAAGCCGTTTTTATTCGTTCTGGTCGTATTGAGATTTGGATTTGAAATTTAGAAGGGATGGCCAGAACGAAAAACGGGCTTCAGCTTTTTTAGTCTAGAGTCTGGTCTGAACGCCGATAGTGGGTGATACTGTGTACTAGAATACAAAGTGTATTTTTCTATTCTGAAAACTCTCATAACCTGTGAAACCTTTATATAAAACTATTATTTTCTGAAGTATATACTGTGAGTGTTATACCGTGTATGATTTACCTATGTATCTGGCTACTAGCCGTTTCACTCCTGGCTGCCTGCCTTTCCTGACTACAGTATGCCTACATAACTGCATACAAAACCGTGTGCCTGCTAGACCGTCGTGGTGCCTGCTCACGTGTCTCTCTCTTGAGCATTCCACGACGTTTTGAAGAGTTCCAGTCCGTCCAGCTGTCTGCCTAACCATTTTGCTACCTACCTACCCGATTGCCTGCTCGACCGTCGTGGTGTCTGCTTACCTGTCTACCTCGGGAATTCTACGTCCTCCTGCCCGTCCTGCTGCCTGGTTAGCTGCCCACGAAGTTTTATACTTCTATATCCTTTTTAATTTTCATAGCTTTAATTTAATTTTAACCTTTTTATCTTAATTTTATTAACGTGGCTTACGTATAGCTCCACTGAGCTATACGTAACGCTACAACTGCTCTCAAAACGGTGAAGGAAAACATCGTGAGGGAACTGGCATGTCCTAGAACTAAAGATTCGAAGACATATGACATCCATCAACCCGTACTGGGCCCGCGTGGTGGATTACGGCCCATTCCCTCTCACAGAGAGGAGGCCTGTGTCCCAGCAGTGGTAACATTAATTGGCTGATGATGTGATGCGATGTGATTGAAGTAGAAGACCGCATTCTATAACTGCCTCTTTCACTCACTTACGTTTGTCGCATCGTCCTATCTCGCTTACTGTATGCAGTATACTCCATGACAAACTGTTTCTTGGGCAATGGTTTGCAGAGCCAACTTCCGAGACACAAATATCCGTTGTGACAACTGTACGAAATTGTAAACAAAGTAGGAACGCAAGAAGATGAAACTGAAATAGGTTGGGTACATTTTGATAAATAGTTCGTACAAAATACAATATACGCTAAGGAATCAATAATACAAATGAAGTAATTATAACTTTGCCTGAACTTTGATATGAAAGTCAGACACATTGCCAATTACAACTAAACTGAGGGTAGCTTTCAAATAGGGATGTGCAAAGTAGATACGCGGTGGGCGAGAAAATAAAAAGCATACAGCTGGAAAGATGTGGGTACGCATCCTTGTACCTCTAAGCTTCACACCATTTCACAACTTCGCTACCGCATCTTCGCACCGCACAAGATCTACGTACTGCTTTGGTGGAAGCAATGATTTTCAAACATTTTCACAGCGCCGCTACAGAACCTCGCACCGCCTAGCCCATCTTTGATAAAATAACACTCTTCCGACATTTGGATTGGTCGCAATTCGTTCAGAAACATGAACTCTAGTAATTTTGCCGCGCCTCTGTTTGAGTGTTTTAGTGCCCACATAACCGTCGAATACCGAAATAGTCTGACAAAAATTAACAAGGGACAGTTGCATTATGTGTGAAAAACTATAAAGATATGTGAAGGCTATAAATCATTTAAAAATAATAGTAAAAAAAACCGGTCAAGTGCGAGTCGGACTCGCGCACGAAGGGTTCCGTACTTGGTAAATTGTGGTTTACGATTTATGACGTATTAAAAAAAAACTACTTACTAGATCTCGTTCAAACCAATTTTCGCTGGTAGTTTACATAGTAATGTACATCATATATTTTTTTTAGTTTTATCATTCTCTTATTTTAGAAGTTACAGGGGGGGGGACACACATTTTACCAATTTGGCAGAGTCTCTCGCGCAAACTATTTAGTTTAGAAAAAAATGATATTAGAAACCTCAATATCATTTTTGAAGACCTATTCATAGATACCCCACACGTATGGGTCTGATGAAAAAAAATATTTTTAGTTTTAGTTTCAAGTATGGGAACCCCCAAAATTTATTGTTTTATTTTTATTTTTGTGTGAAAATCTTAATGCGGTTTACAGAATACATCTTCTTACCAAGTTTCAACAGCATAGTTCTTATAGTTTCGGAATAAAGTGGCTGTGACATACGGACGGACAGACAGACAGACAGACAGACAGACAGACAGACATGACGAATCTATAAGGGTTCCGTTTTTTGCCATTTGGCTACGGAACCCTAAAAAGTAATAGCTGCCAGAAGTAAAAACTTAAAACTATGTAATAACATAGTTATGCCGTTATAATATCAGCGTGTCGATGACCTAGTCACATTAGCATGTCGCTGACGCGAACTCATACGTTTTGCCTCTACCAAAAATCACTAAAAAGCGGCTAAAGAAGGTTTCACTTTTAAAAAAATGGCGTGAATTTATGTATTGATGTATGTATAAAGTATTTGGTAGCTCTTTGCCGCGGCTTCGATCGACAACTACGATAAAGTTGAAGTGATAGACAAGTTAGGGTTGTAGAATCATAACAACAGATAAAATTCTTTGAATAGCTTATGACTTTGGGGCGTGTGTTGTGCGCCTTTTTGCGTCTCTACGCAGAAGACGGTTGTTTGTGTCTTATACTCCAAATAGGTAAGTATTTCTTCATGAAGGAAAATAAATGTATTTAGCTGATAATTTCGGTAATTTGATCGAAATATTGAAATTATAATTTCCTTAAATGATCAAATTATTCAATACTTACATCAAATCACATTTACATTCCATTGCTTATAAATTAAAGGTATTGCCTTGACATTATTCTTCCATAGTAAAGCGAAAATTAAGTCATGAGATTTCATTTGATGACAAATTCTATTGCTATCGTAAAAATAAAATTAGTTTTACCTTAATTTTCCCTCTGACAAAGTGATGTTTTTGTACGACGAATTGTATGGTGCTGTAAGCGGTCATTGGCCCTCCTACTGTTTTGCCATCCACCCGATGTAAGACATGCTGACTCAGCGCCTGCGAAGATAGTATTACAAGGTGTTAGCTCGCGTGACAAGACAGATAAGAAAATCCGACACGACCCGGAAAACTTTCAGTTTAACGCTCAGGTAACCAATATGGGCCGTTTCTTTTCCCACCTATAAAGTCAAAAATAATAAATATAATTCTAGAGAATGGCTTCCATCTTTTGGTTGATGTTATTACAGTTTTAATGTGTTTGAGGGTAGGTTACGTAGGACGTGGTGACAGACTTATGATGATCAAGTTCAAAAACCCCTGTAGTCCCGTTTTTATTCGGTTTAAAATTATTCGATAGTTAAGAAGAATAATAAACTTGTGGACTATATATTTTTTAATATTCAAAGTGATCGATCCCGATCATTCACTTAAAACTTTGTTAATCTAATGTTGAACAAGACCGCAAATTGGTTTTGAAATATTATATTTTCTTATTTTATAAAATGAAAATCATATTTGTAAGGGACAAACTCAGTATCTTTAGATTTAAAGTGGTTTCTAATATTCATAAATTCTAGGTAAAGCGTCTCTTTGATTGACGATTCAAGAGAGTAGCTCGGACGTAAGCCTACTAGTGAAAAACTGTCCGTGGACGTTAAACAATCTTTGGTAAATAGGTGAATGAATAATAAAATAGCATTTTATTCTCTTTCAGACAACTAGCCGGTAATTTATTCATGAGACGTTATGGAGTGCCTCAAAGTGAGATTACTTTGAACTGTGACGTCAAGACTTCAGCTTGAAGTACTGTTTATGTTTTCGTTGACTAACGTTCGACAAATTGAACAGTTTCAATAGGTATTGTGAGCTAGTTTATTAATATGGAAAATGTAAAGATAGAGAGAACAATAGAGATTTTTTGCGAGCTTTATAAATTTACAATGTAACGTTCGACGTAATGGTCACGGTGAATGAGCATTTACCTATAACATTTCTTTCACCAGTGCTCGTGCCTTTGCTCAACATTGTTGTAACAAAACATTGAGCATCATGTTCGAAGTGTGGTTCGAGTAAATTTAAGAACAGCAAATGCTCGATGCTCTGTAAATTCTTTAGTCTATAGTCATATTTTTGTTAATTGTTCTGGGATACTACGAAGTTCGGATTACTTTTTTAGATTAATTACTACGGCAATAAAAGTCTCATTCAATCTGCCTAGCCTTTTCCCAACTACGTTAGAGTCGGCTACGAGATGCAACGACTGCTATTTGTCTGCCAGAAATCAGTAACTGAGCAACACGATACTCCTTTGGCAAGACTAGTCCCATATTTTCTAGCTTATGATTATCCGTTGCGACTGACAAGAATGACAGCTAGGACCAACGGCTAAACGTGTTTTCTGAGACTCGGATGAATCTCGGTACATGGTTAGGTTAGATCACGGATCAATCCATCCACGGAGCAACCTCGGCGAGCAACCTTGAATATCGACTAGTGTCACACGTCACACGGTTCGTACACAGAGAAAAATATACTATACTGAAAGTTCACACAGTCACACGGGTCGATCAAACGGCAATAAAACTCAGATATCATTACTAAGAGTTTTGTATTTAAGTACTCACAAAGCCCGACTACGATTTCCCTATTCGAAATGTGGAATCGTGTCTGTTTCATAATTTGCCATTAATTTATAAATGTCCATGGTGATCAATGCATTCTACTATTTATGGAGGCCAATTGGGCAGGGAATAATATAAGTATATATAATAATATATATACTACAATTAAGGGATGATTTTCAATAGGTAGTAGGTTTTGTGTTTGTCGTAAATTTTCTATAGAGAACCTGTAAAGTACCCATTTTAATTAATAAATACGATTAAGATATGAGCTCTAAAGCTGTTTAAATAATTAGAAAACAGATAGTGAGATGAAAAACTTTTTTTTTAAGTTTAAATTTTACACATTTTAGTTGTGTACATAATGGGCAAGTTCTATGGAAAGGTACATACAATGCCCAAAGTTGTGCCAGAATAGATAACCCGAACAACATAAAACTTTAACATAACTGGTCAAATGAGAGTGCACCAGAGTTTAGTGTACACATCTGCGTACCCCTTTAGAGCGTCCCGGCGTGATTTTATGTTATGAAATGGTGTAAACATAAACAGACATGCAATTGCAGTAATCCCGAGATATTTGCCGTCATTTTTTGAGGAGTTCTATTTCATATCTCGAAAGTTCTTCATCGTCACCAAATTTAAATGGAACTACTTACTACTTTTCTAACAGCAAAAGAATTTTTCAAATACACAAAATAAAACACAGCTAAACATAGAAACTCCTTCTTTTTGGAAAGTCAGTTAATAATACTCGATATCTTTCAACCGTAATCTTTACAAGAGATTATTATTATTATTATTGACTAGTTTTAAACAAGGAAGTAAATGTTGGTCGACCCGGATTTCAGTTTCCGTGAGCACCTCTTTACCTTGTCGAGGTTGTGGGAATCGATTGATACCCGTTTCTCTAAGGGTGAAAACCCACCTCTGTTTTAAATAAAATATAATTAATTTGGTTTAGTGAAACCGGAACAGTAAACAAAGCAAAAGGACTTATTCAATAAAATCAAAAATCTGCCGAAACAAAAATCTGTCTAAACGGAAACAACCCAATCAATAAAACAAATCAAATAATTAATTTGCCATAATGCAGATGTTAATTAAAATAAGATCTATTTTAATTTACAACTTTATCTTATGTAAAGATGTTATTGGTGTTTCCTAGCCGATGGCGTTCTTATCTGTAGTTTCTGCCTAAGCCCGTAAAAAATGGCGTTTGTTTATATTTTATATTTATAAATTATCTCACGTGAAGGAAAGCGGCACCGGGTGATGACGGAATCACGGCTGAACTCCTGAAGGCGGGTGGAAAACCGGTCCTCAAGGCCCTTCAGAAGCTTTTTGATTCCGTCATACCCGAGGGCAAAACGCCACAGGCATGGTGCAGGGGTGTGGTGGTACTCTTCTTCAAGAAGGGCGACAATGCCCGGCTGAAGAACTATAGGCCCATCTCGCTTCTTAGCAATGTTTACAAGTTGTTTTCAAGAGTCATCACGAATCGTCTCGCGCGCAGGTTTGACGATTTCCAGCCTCCCGAATAAGCCGGATTCCGAAAAGGCTTTAGCACCGTAGACCACATACATACGCTGTGGCAGGTTATACAGAAGACCGAAGAGTATAACCTGCCTCTCTGTTTAGCGTTTGTGGACTACGAGAAAGCCTTCGATTCGATCGAGACTTGGGCTGTACTGCAGTCTCTCCAACGGTGCCAGATCGACTACCGGTACATTGAGGTGTTAAAGGGTCTGTACAAAAACACCATCATGTCAGTCCGTCTTCAGGATCAGACCTCGAAACCAATCCTTCTCCAGCGCGGCGTAAGACAGGGAGACGTCATTTTTCCGAAACTGTTCACTGCTGCGCTGGAGGACGCCTTCAAGGTTCTGGACTGGAAGGGGCTTGGCATCAACGTTAATGGCGAGTACATCACTCACCTTCGGTTTGCCGACGACATAGTGGTCATGGCTGGGACCATGGAGAGCCTCAGTAAAATGCTCGATGACCTTAGTAGAGCATCCGAAAGAGTGGGTCTTAAAATGAACATGGACAAAACCAAGGTCATGGTGAACGCCCTTGTAACACCCACTCCAATCAAGATCGGAGACTCTACACTCGAAGTTGTAGACGATTATATTTACTTGGGACAAACGGTCCAGTTGGGTAGGTCCAACTTCGAGAAAGAGGTCAACCGTCGAATCCGACTGGGCTGGGCGGCGTTCGGGAAGTTGCGTGGTATCTTCTCGTCCAATTTACCGCAGTGTCTCAAGACAAAAGTCTATGACCAGTGTGTGTTGCCAGTGATCACCTATGGGACCGAGACGTGGTCGCTCACAATGGGCCTTATCAGAAAGCTTAAAGTCACCCAAAGGGCAATGGAGAGGGCTATGCTCGGAATTTCCTTGCATGATCACGTCAGAAATGATGATAGCCGGCAGAATTGCCAAACTTAAGTGGCAGTGGGCAGGGTACATTGGTCGCAGAACGGATGGCCGATGGGGCCGAAAAGTTCTGGAATGGCGACCGCGAACTGGAAGACGATACGTTGGAAGGCCTCCCACTAGGTGGACCGATGACCTGGTTAAGGTTGCGGGAAGGCGCTGGATGCGAGACGCACGGGATCGGTCAATGTGGCGACGCCTGGGGGAGGCCTATGTCCAGCAGTGGACGTCTAACGGCTGAAATGATGATGATGAAGGAAAGCAGTCCAGGAACTGTACTTTGTGTCCAGTTGATGGTGATAGGTTAGGTAGGATATATGAACTCAAACATAACTCATGAAATGTAGGATTATTTACCTACTACGATATACTAAGCCTACACCTTCAGACGTAATTTTTATGATGTGTATTGTTAAAAACTAAATTGCATTAACCATACGAAATATCTTTCTTTTAAACAATAAAATTTAAAAATACCCAGAATATTATATGTCATGCTACATAATTTATCTAGTAGTAATATAGACACGTTTCGATCGACAGCCAATCGAACACGTAATTATATCTTGCGAAAACACCCCGATTCAAACAGTAAAACGCGCATAACTTTAGAACGGCTGAACCAATTTTCATCCAACTAAGAACACTCTCGATAAAGTTACCTTTCAAACAACAAAAATGTTGTGTGTGTATGTTAGTGTGTACATTACGGTACATAAAACATTGTTATTTGGACACTATATACAGACACTTCAATTTTATTTATTTGTATAGAAGATATAAGTCCCGGTTTCCTCACGAGGTTTTCGTTCACCAATGACGGACGTTTGTCTTTGAAAGTAGATTATATGAATTGTTTTTTTTTTATTAGTAACTGCCCGGAGTTGAACCCACGACCTCAAGCACGAGAGGAGAGACATTTACGAAGATTAGGTACTACGAGGGGCTTGAGAGCGAGAGGTAAATGATATGCAGATAGAACTACAAAATTATATAATTTTTACCTAGCCTTAGACGGCTTTTAAAGGAGTGACATAAAATCCGAAAAAAATAACTACAAATATTGACCTGCGTTCTAAATATGATTCACCTTCCAAAATAAAATATCAGTTGCCAGCTTTAAAGAGGTAGGGAAGTCACCCACCTTACAATACCTATTTAGATAAATGGCCAGTCATGGCGGATATCCGTCCCATCGGACTATGAGAGAAATGAACAGAGAGTACACCTGTGTTTGCACACATATTTATGCACTATAAATTATCTTATACGGATACGCTAATCTCCGTCGAGATTGGCCACCGTGACCGAAATTTGATCGGCAAGATTAAATTATAAATACTAGTTGTTAAATGCCCAGGATGTAACAGTAGTATGTATAAAACCAAAAGTAACATTTTGCGATACTTCCCTCGATAAAATCGTATGATTATGAAAACGAATCTCAATAAAAAAGACTAACAACCATCTAACATTTTATTGAACATTTAATTCTAGAAAAACAAATCAAAACCCCACAATAATATTATCTAAACGACTTTATACTTCCATAATCGTTGGCGGCCACGCGTATAAATGTGTCCGAGAGATAGGCGCCCATCTATCAAGTAAGGACAATAAAAAGCGGCTTAAAAGTTCGTATTCCGAATATCAAACGTTTACTGGGACCAGTTGACGTTCGAAATAACCTTTTTTCGGGATAATGCCAAGAATTATAGGTGTATTTATCGTTCGATTATGCACAAAGTCAACAGCACGGCTCTCTGTAGTATCGCTTTTGTGGCTTTTACGGCTTCGACGAGTGAATCGCCCTTGTAGAATAAAATATTTCGAGTAGATACATACGAGTAATTTGAATTCTTGAGACGTTTTCTCAGTTTTCTATTTTAGTGTTTTGCTGCAATGCAAATATTGTGGCAATTTTTATTAGCAACACTATATGCTACGCTACGTTATTTCTATTTAGTCCAACAAGGGTAAAATAATTTTGTAAAAGTCTGAATACTGAGACTAGATATTGCGTAACTTTAGAAACAAAAATTAGTGTTTTGAGTTGAAGAAGTAGTATCAAACCCAATATTAGTGGCTCCTGATCCTAATCGCCTGATCCTTTTTTACTTTCTTGATTTCGGAAAGTGATAGATTATACCTAGTACTAACGTGACCCATTTCGTATTTAACTTCGTACAGACCCTAGAAATTAATTGCTAAACTCTACACATCAAGCCGAAGATAAATTACCTATTCCAAAATGTGTAAAGCAACTGTAAATTACTCGTGCCAACCAGGCACTAAGCCAACCGACCCCCTTCCCCTTAACCTTCACCAAATTAATTCCTTCCTAATTCCACAAGCTCATCAAAAATACTAAGCAGTCACACCAGTCATTAATTATTTAACAAGCTCTTCAGCAAAGTGAGAAAAATATAATTTTAATTGAAGACAGGTTTCAACTTTCCCCTCTGAAAACGTCATTGGAATGTTGAGAAATCTGATCAAAGAAAAGAAAGAAAAAGTATGTAATTGCCACAAAACGAATCAAAATCAAAATTGTAATTTTGTTTTGGAGTCACCATCTTGATTTTTGAGTAGTCTTTGAATAGTTTAAATAATTTTGAAATAATTAAAAGTAAAAATATTTTTAAAACAAGCTTCAAATGGACAGAAAAGTACGAAATGCACTATCGCTTTTCAATACATATCGATGAGCCAAAACACGATGCTGTTATCTTTTCTGGTTGAGGAGTTCCTATGACCACCATCCAGCTCCATCATAAAAGCAGCTCCATAGTACCGTATTAGTTCAATGTTACCAAATTTACATAAGTACGCCATATTTCAGCTTAATCAGATACCAGAATGTGCTTGAAAAGTCGGTTAGTAGTTGCCGGACAAACATACGAAATCAAGGAAATATAAGTAAAATTAATTAGGTTCTAGATTTATGAATTAACTTCGCTCCCGATGAGATCTACCAGTGATCTTCATCATCATCATCATCATTATTTCAGCCGAAAGACGTCCACTGCTGGACATAGGCCTCCCCCAGGCGTCGCCACATTGACCGATCCCGTGCGTCTCGCATCCAGCGCCTTCCCGCAACCTTAACCAGGTCATCGGTCCTCCTAGTGAGAGGCCTTCCAACGTATCGTCTTCCGGTTCGCGGTCGCCACTCCAGAACTTTTCGGCCCCATCGGCCAGTGATCTTACCGGGATATAAAGAACCTACGAGACTCAGCGAAATTGTGCCTTTCTATCATTGAATCATTTACAAACTCAGATCAGCACTTCTAGAGACGACCTTATACAATCATAATAACTAGTGGCTCTGTGAGCTGTAGAATACACGAAACTGCCTTTGTTGCCTGCTTCACTTTTTTGTAATTTTTAAAAATTGTGGAGCCACAAAATAAACCAAAAAAAATCCATATAATTCTCGAACTTGTTCACAAAATTTTACGATAATCCTTTGAGAAATGTGACCTGTAGAGGAGAACAGCCGGACGTCCGCCGGACATCCTAACATCCAGACATACGAAAGCATTGTTGTCCAAGCTGAAACGGCAACGATTCGCGCTCGCTCGCTCAATAAACAATCAAACAATATGACCTCCACTCGCTCTATTACATTTTTGCCACTTAAAAGAGGTAGACTAGATTGATGTGCTAAAACAATGGCGTATTCTATACAGAAACCGTCTACTGTCCGGAATGGCATGCTGAAATAAAAGCTTTTTCTACTAGGGGACCTTCTACAGCTCAGCTTAGTGTGCTAATACAATAGCATCTTCTAAAGAGGAAGGCAATACCAACAGCCGCTAATCCCACCGAGCTGGACAAGTGGATTAATGACCGCATCCAGAGACACTATAGACTGCTATTGACTATTGAATTTTCTATTGAATCCTAACGAAGCACGTGTCATTGAGTTTACATAAATTAAGGTTTCATCAATGTTTTTACCAACGCATAAAATAATAAAATAATTGAACCAGCTACCAGTACATTTATTTTATTATAGCCATAGTACTCCTATATTTTTATTATCTTAGGGCTATATCACAAGAAACATGCATTTTTGCCCGGAAAAAGTAACATAATACGAGAACATGGCCTTCATAAATAATAGTATAACTTTCTATCTGAGGAAGAATTTTCAAACGCTTTTACCACTTTTAAGATTAAGATATGGATTTATGGCGAGGCCAAACGAGCGTTATTTTGTGAGACGTGGGTCGCAAATTTTGAGTACCGCAATTTACGTTCAACTAAAATCCGGTTAGGCTGCCAGATGGACGGACGTAACTTCAGTTGCTATCTAACGTTTGTACATAGATTGAGTTGTAATACTATATCTATGCATTTGTACGGGACTACTGACGTTTGCCTCGCTCCTCTTCCTCACCCCGAGCGCAATTCGGTTGAATTAATAAGCGTGAGTCAGCTAATAAATAATTTTGCGTCACCGTGTAGTACAGACAGGACTTTAGTATGAAACTGATTGAATTGACTCATTTTACGCGACTCACAGCTCAAAAAATTACGCTAGTTGGTCCTTACCCAGATGACTAACAGATGATAGAGAAGACAAGATAGTTGAATAACACCTAATAAATTTGGATGTGGACAGGTGAATAATGAATTGATGACTCATAACGGGTTTTAACAAGATCGTAAGAATATATAAACATACTTAAACAACGACCACACTTGACGGACAGATTGATGTATACGTACTATAGACGAATGGTAAATCACACCGGTTACGACAGCCATGGGCCTGAAATCGGGCATTTTATTTGGGCCACCTCATAAATTACAGCAAAACATGGGTCATGGCTCCGTGAAGGAATGTAACTCGAGCTAAGGTAAAATAATTTCCAAGCTTTACAGAATATTTCTACCTAAAAATACCTTTGAAAAACTTCCTAAACGCTAATAAATATATTGAAGGCTTAGCAAGTTTCGGGCTGAAACGCAGGCTCATTTATGTAGGGTCGCTCGTGAAGCCCTGATGAATGAGACAATCAATCGCCTTTGACTTTAATACGCATAGATTTATTAATAACAAGAACTTAATCGTACATCTTTATGAAAGCGATGTAAAGCCGATGAGTTTTTCGTTTTATTGAGATTAATTGTTCGACTGTTAGTTTATTAATATTTACTTTATTTTGAAGAAGGTATTGGTGCGCTACCATTTAACATAAATGGTGTTGATTGATTAGTCTGTATCTCTGCTCTGCCCAGGTAAGGGTGTTTAGGCGCCCTTTTCTTGAGAGTATTATTGACATTAACTTATATTTTGGGTAACTAATATTTGAATGATTTTTGTTACTAAATCACAACAACAAATTGTATGGGATAGATTGAGATACTTTTTATCTGGATTCATGAAGAAAATTGCCTTGGAAACGAATGAAACTGTGGACATCAGACAAATTATAAAAAAAAAATATTGTATCATACAAAGAAAGGTACATTGATTATTCTACTCAGGCAAAACGCACTTAGCAAACATTGTCAGGGACGGACATCATAGTCAGTAACTGTATTATCTGCCTGTCTGTTTAAATATAATATTGACATAAAAAGTATTAAACATCCAATTTACCCAATACTTGTTGCCGAGGTTTTGTCTGGTATTGACGGCGTCATTAATATTGATACGAACGTAATGGAAATGGGGTAAGGCATTTATATTTTATTAAACTACCTACAGTATATATTGTTGCATGTTATTCATCCGCTCCTGTTTACACCTGTGAATGGGTTGAAAGGATTTATGAATCTGATGGCCGTTAGTTGGAAACTGTACAGTATAATGTTTCCTATTTTATTTGTATTGGGTATTTTTTGTATATCAACCTATCGGTTTCACCCACGTAGTTCCCGTTCCCGTGGGAATACAGGGATAATAAGTAGCCTATGTCACCCGGGGATAGTGTAGCTTCCCAACAGTGAATGAATTTTTGAAATCGGTCCAGTAGTTTTTAAGCTTATTCGTTACATTAAAAAAATAAAAATGCAAATCTTTCCTCTTTATAATATTAGTATAGATATAGATTGTGCTAAATTTTTACAAAAAAAAAACTCACGAAGGTATAATATTGAAAAAAGTGTATTGATTCAAATATTGATTTTTATGGTTCCGTAACCAAAGGGTCCAAACCTTCAAGAGCAAATAGGTCGAATTGCGGCGCATTGAACGTATTTGCTAGTTCGCTTAGTAAAATTGATTATCGGTGTGATATAAAATATTGGCCAAAGCGCTAAAGAAGATGTCTTTCGAAGAGAAAGCGAAGAAACCGAAGCCGGAGTCGAAGCCGATGGCTTCTGATGAACCCACCTCCTGGTTACAACCATTGCAACCTGCAGTATCGTCATCAATATGTCTACGTAGCCTTCACCGCGTGTGTGTGTTTATCAGCTGTTAACACATCATACCGTTGGATCAAACGTATGAAGATACGATTACATTATTAAATAATAATTATATTTATTTTTTAGGTAAAATAAAATATTTCTAAAAAAAACTTTTTTAAAACAAGAGTTTTTCGTATTCTTCTCAGCAAACCCTTTCATTTGATACCCATATTATGGCAATGCACAAAAAATAACTAGGCCGCTATCGCGGGCCGTCCGCTATATTGGATTTAGAATGACGTCACTTAGCTAATCATGCATTGTCATCCAAATATTTTTTTAAGAATACCTCTTATTTGAAATACCTATCATGAAATTATTCTCCATAGAATTCAAAAATAATTCTTCAGTCGTTAATGCAAAAGGCCCCATAATTATTTCTATCATAAATCTTGTCACGATCCAATACTACTCGGGAATCAAGAACAAGTTTAAAGGAACGCCGAGAACTTGTTATACGGCAGGAAACTATTTCCTTATTTATGAGAAATATGATAATAAGCGTAAAGCAGGTCGAATATTAAATGTGTGTTTTGGATGAAACCCTTTGGATATTTCTTGCTTGAAACGGTATCATAAAATTTTTGATATAAGACGTTATGTTCCGTAGGTAGGTATAAATAAGATTTTGTTATCGTAACGATTTCGGTTAACTATGGTTCAACTTCGACGCTTGGGGGATGCCCAGCAGTGGACGTCTTTCAGCTGAAATGATGATGATGATCATCTACTGACGTAATTTAAATTGCGTTGCGTCATCAGAAAGGTCTGTAAAAATGATGCTTTTCAGGAAGATACAGTAATATTTTTTTTAGGAAGACACTAGAAAACACACAAACACTAAAATAAATCATCGCAGACGTCATTGCCAAGATTTTCGTCTCTTCTGACAAGCCGTAGTTGGTGTCTAATTCGTTCAGAGCAAATGAAAAATATACTCGGCGAAACTTTCGGTAGTGCCAGGTCAACGTCGCCGTGTTCAACTAGATTCAATTTTTGGATAAGAAAAAGCCAAACAAGTTCTAGTAGAAAACACTTTTCGACATTAAAACTCTTCTGTTTCTATGCAAACCCTAATTCATTGAGTATCTTGTTCTAAAATTCAGTTTAAGTTACTATCATAATACCCATCTGCTGTAAAATGTCACTATAATTGTTGAGATTTAGTGGCCATACTTTGTTAAAATATCTATGACCAAACTAAGAGGCATACACACACTGCTAGCAGAACGGATGATCGATGGGGCGAAAAGTTCTAGAGTGGCAATCGCGAACCGAAAGACGCTGCGTTGGATGGTGGACTAAGGTAGAGCGATTAGCCTAGTTAGTGCTGCGGAATCCGCTGGATGCGAGACGCACATGACCGATCAGGTTGGCGACACTTGAGGGAGACCTATGTCCAGCAGAGGACGACGACGAAAAAATGGTAATGACAAAAATAACAGTAGACTACAATAATTCTAGACAACAATAATTCTAAAAGTGAAAATATGTCACACGGGCCATACCTATCAGCTGTACACGAGAAAACTATCGACTTTAATTTGATCAAAAGTCTTGAGAGACAAGCACCAAGTACACTCGAACAAAAAGTTATGTTTACAGACAACACACGGGTACTTAGTAAGTTTGTTGCCTGTAGTACCTGTACTTGAGCAAAGCTTAACACGCGGAAAGTGCCATAGTTCGAGCTAGTTCAATAAAGTTGCTTGTTATTTATTACGATTAACACTAACTGTGACTGACCCAGGCGCCCCCAAGCGAGGCAATCATAGTAATTGATTCACCTTTTAATGGCAACAGAATGTTGTTTGATTAGTAAACTTCAAGTGTGTTTGGCAACTTGGGCCAATGAGCCTTCGATCGATGCCCGTGAAATTAGCGATTGATGTTGACTTTTGATGTTTGACACCGATAAGGGTAGATAATTATTTCAAAGTACTGTTCGATTGGGTGCTTCGGTATTTGCAGACGTGGGTCGAAATATATTTCAATAGGGGTAAGTACAATTTCCACCAAACGGCCCGCATCGCATCGGATCGGAAAGGATACGGCGAAAGTTGATCGCATCCGGCAGGATATTGACGCATACGAACGGCTCCGTATGGCTTCCGTCGCTTGCGTTCTTATCCGTAATTGAGCCAGTATGTTCAATTCTGGTAGTGGTTTGCTTTTGCACCAAACAAATCAGTTTTCTTTTTAATCCATGATTGCAAGAATTACGACAAATGACAGTGTACTCTCAAGATTGAGTAGTACCGCCTCCCTCCGCCTGCAGCCGAAAGGATACGACGGCATTCGAACGTAGCCTACCGTGCGTTGCAGCATGCTTTCGGCTCCGAACGCGTGTCGTGGAAGATGCCCGCGATTAAGCTGCCGTGCACGGCTTGATAATAAAGATTTTAAATACTGTGTACACGATTTAATTTCGTTTTAAAGATTGTAATGTCCGTACCGATTCGATACGATGCGTGCAGTTTCGTGGCAATTGTACTTAAAATAAAATCAAAAGCGTATGAAGTATAATATTATTATTATATATAGTATGAAGGATTAGGCAGAAAAAGTTTTAAATAAAAAAGAAATGCCCGACTGCTTAAGAAGCGAACTCAAAAGACGTAAACAAGAAGAAAGTCATGCTGTGCAGTCGGAGGATACATCTGATTTGGTTAGCCAGCACACGAATTTTTGTTAAGTAAATATTTAACAAGAAAATAAACCAAATGAAAGTCATCTATATTTAGAGATTACGTCACAGACAAACACCAACGTTATGTAAACTGATATTCTTGTAAATATTTACTAAGATGTTATCAAATCGAATGCGTGTTTTGTGGGTGACATAGTAAACCTCTACTGTTTGTCTCTTTTGATATTTTTATCTTTGACCTCTTTGACCTTTTAATTCTGTTTGAGCGAAAATGTTGAGTTTTTTTCAGAGCATTTCCAGTGCTTGATGTAGGATTTGTCCAACAATGGGACAATATGGGCTAGTAGTAGGGATTGTTCCAGCAAGCAGAGTGTACTCCCGTACTCCGGTGCATATTGTTAGAAGAGCCCCTCTCAGGAGCCTTGACCGGTTGCTTGGACCCTGTGCCCGATATCAGATAGCTAACATTTTTAACCCACTCCAAAAAGGAGGTCTGCGTGAACTTAGCAGATCATTTTCCAGCAGAGCATAAAAAAATGTGAGTTCCAGTTGCATGCAGCATAGTTCTAGAGTTCTTGATACTTTTTGGAAATAGTTCTGGCCTTTTTCTTAGGAAAAAAGTCACATGAAAATATGATCTGCTAACTTCCGGTAGCAGATCATTTTTTCCAAAATATTTTTTTTATAATTGATTTAGGTGCACAAAGGTGAGTTCTATAGTTCTTGATACATTTTAGAAATAGTTCTGCAGAATTACACACAAAAAAAAAACATATTAAACTCTTATCAGAAATAATCCAATATGTTTTTTTAAAACTGACGTTACTTATATAAAACGACAATTGCCGTTTCTTCTTTTGGCCAAAATAATAATAAGATTTAGAACTTAAAGTAATAAAAATCAATAAAATAAAAGATATCGTACTCTCAAGCGCCAATAGCTTTGTTATAACCGTGCAAAAGCAAAAACCAAGAAAATTTTCAGTGTTCGATACAACAAAATCAAAACATAAAACCTAACTGAAATCAGGCCGAGAACTCCTCCTTTCCTTATACACCTATATCAAGAATAGACGAAAACATGAAACAGGAAGCCAAAACCTTCACTCAAGTATCAGCAGAGCATGGCTGAAGATTTAGTTTAGCAAATTCAAGATAATTTTGAGTGTTCGTTATAAAAAAACTTCAAAAAAAGTGTTGAGAGGAACAGAAGGCTGAGAAATCTTCGTTTTCTAATACATCTCTATCATGACTAGACGTTGCAATGCACCAGAAAGCTAGCACTTAAACTCAAGTACCAGCAGAGCATGGTTGAATATTAAGGTTAGCAAAGATAGAGATTTTTTTCAGTGTTAGTTATAAAAATCCAAAAAAAAATATCAGAAGTACTGAGGGCCAAGAACTCTTCGGTTTCTACTACA
This sequence comes from Orthosia gothica, assembly GCA_949775005.1. Lineage (NCBI taxonomy): Eukaryota > Metazoa > Arthropoda > Insecta > Lepidoptera > Noctuidae > Orthosia > Orthosia gothica. Next base: position 11,703,217 of record OX459056.1, read on the forward strand.
ACGATATATGCACTTTATGAAAAAATGCTATAAAAATCCAGAACTCTCACTGAAGTATCAGCAGAGCATGGTTGAATATTGAGATTTAAAAAAAAAAAAGAATTCAACAAAAAAAAAACAAAAAAAAAATATCAGAGGTACTAAGGGCCGGGAACTCCTCGGTTTCTACTACTATATATGCACTTTATAAACAAAACCTATAAAAAACCAGAACTCTCACTCAAGTATCAGCAAAGCATGGTTGAAAATCGAGATTAATAATAAATAAGAAATTGTTTCGGAGGTCTTTATAAAAAATCAATTAAAAAGTTCAGAGGAACAGAGGGCCGGGAACTCTTCGTTTTCTTATACACCTATATTGAGACTAGATGTTTAAATGCACCAAAAAGCTGGCACTTAAACTCAAGTATCAGCAGAGCATGGTTGAAGATAGAGATTAATAAAAATCAAGAAATTATTCAGAGTTCAATCTAAATAAAAACAAAAATAATATATAAGAGGTACTGAGGGCCGGGAACTCCTCGGTTTCTACTACAACTATATATCCACTTTATAAACAAAAGCTATAAAAAACCAGAACTCTCACTCAAGTATCAGCAGAGCATGGTTGAATATTGAGATTAATAAAAATAATAAAAAAAACAGAATTCAACATAAAAAAAAAACAACTAAAATATATCAGAGGTACTAAGGGCCGGGAACTCCTCGGTTTCTACTACTACTATATATGCAATTTATAAACAAAACCTATAAAAAACCAGAACTCTCACTCTAGTATCAGCAGAGCATGGTTGAAAATCGAGATTAATAATAAATAAGAAATTGTTTCAGAGGTCTTTATAAAAAATCAATTAAAAAGTTCAGAGGAACAGAGGGCCGGGAACTCTTCGTTTTCTTTTACACCTATATTGAGACTAGATGTTTAAATGCACCAAAAAGCTGGCACTTAAACTCAAGTATCAGCAGAGCATGGTTGAAGATAGAGATTAATAAAAATCAAGAAACTATTCAGAGTTCAATCTAAATAAAAACAAAAATAATATATAAGAGGTACTGAGGGCCGGGAACTCCTCGGTTTCTACTACTACTATATATGCACTTTATAAACAAAAGCTATAAAAAACCAGAACTCTCACTCAAGTATCAGCAGAGCATGGTTGAAAATCGAGATTAATAATAAATAAGAAATTGTTTCAGAGGTCTTTATAAAAAATCAATAAAAAAGTTCAGAGGAACAGAGGGCCGGGAACTCTTCGTTTTCTTATACACCTATATTGAGACTAGATGTTTAAATGCACCAGAAAGCTGGTACTTAAACTCAAGTATCAGCAGAGCATGGTTGAAGATAGAGATTAATAAAAATTAAGAAATTTTTCAGAGTTCAATCTAAATAAAAACAAAAATAATATATAAGAGGTACTGAGGGCCGGCAACTCCTCGGTTTCTACTACAACGATATATGAACTTTATGAAAAAATGCTATAAAAATCCAGAACTCTCACTCAAGTTTCATCAGAGCATGGTTGAAGATCGAGATCTAATAAAAAGGGTTTTTTTTCAGAGTTCTTTATATAAAATCACAAAATATTTTCAGAGGGACAGAGGGCCGGGAAATCTTCATTTTCTTATACACCTATATCGAAACTAGACGTTTAAATGCACCATAAAGCTAGCTCTTTAACTCAAGTATCAGCAGAGCATGGTTGAATATTGAGATTAATAAAAAAAAAAAAAACAGAGTTCAACATAAAAAAAAAACAAAAAAAAAAATATATCAGAGGTACTGAGGGGCGGGAACTCCTAGGTTTCTACTACTACTATATATGCACTTTATAAACAAAAGCTATAAAAAACCAGAACTCTCACTCAAGTATCAGCAGAGTATGGTTGAAAATCGAGATTTATAATAAATAAGAAATTGTTTCAGAGTTCTTTATAAAAAATCAATAAAAAGTTCAGAGCTATAGAGGGCCGGGAACTCTTCGTTTTATTATACACCTTTATCAAGACTAGATGTTAAAATGCACCAGAAAGCTAGCACTTTAACTCAAGTATCAGCAGAGCATGGTTGAAGATAGAGATTAATAAAAATCAAATAAAAAACAGAGTTCAACATAAAACAAAATAAAAAAAGATATATCAGAGGTACTGAGGGGCGGGAACTCCTAGGTTTCTACTACTACTATATATGCACTTTATAAACAAAAGCTATAAAAAACCAGAACTCTCACTCAAGTATCAGCAGAGCATGGTTGAAAATCAAGATTAATAATAAATAAGAAATTGTTTCAGAGGTCTTCATAAAAAATCAATAAAAAAGTTCAGAGGAACAGAGGGCCGGGAACTCTTCATTGTCTTATACACCTATATTGAGACTAGATGTTTAAATGCACCAGAAAGCTGGCACTTAAACTCAAGTATCAGCAGAGCATGGTTAAAGATAGAGATTAATAAAAATCAAGAAATTATTCAGAGTTCAATCTAAATAAAAACAAAAATAATATATAAGAGGTACTGAGGGCCGGGAACTCCTCGGTTTCTACTACAACTGTATATTCACTTTATAAACAAAAGCTATAAGAAACCAGAACTCTCTTTCAAGTATCAGGAGAGCATGGTTGAATAGTAAGGTTAGCAAAGATCAAGATTTTTTTCAGTAATAGTTATAAAAATCCAAAACAAAATATCAGAAGTATTGAGGGCCAAGACCTCCTCGGTTTCTACTACAACGATATATGCACTTTATGAAAAAATGCTATAAAAATCCAGAACTCTCACTCAAGTACCAGCAGAGCATGGTTGAATATTAAGGTTAGCAAAGATAGAGAATTTTTTCAGTGTTAGTTATAAAAATCCAAAAAAAATATCAGAAGTACTGAGGGCCAAGAACTCCTCGGTTTCTACTACAACGATATATGAACTTTATGAAAAAATACTTTAAAAATTCAGAATTCTCACTCAAGTACCAGCAGAGCATGGTTGAAGATCGAGATCTAATAAATAAGATTTTTTTTCAGAGTTCTTTATATAAAATCACAAAATATTTTCAGAGGGACAGAGGGCCGGGAAATCTTCATTTGCTTATACACCTATATCGAAACTAGACGTTTAAATGCACCATAAAGCTAGCTCTTTAACTCAAGTATCAGCAGAGCATGGTTGAATATTGAGATTAATAAAAAAAAATGAAAAAACAGTTCAACATAAAAAAAAACAAAAAAAAATATATCAGAGGTACTGAGGGGCGGGAACTCCTCGGTTTCTTCTACTACTATATATGCACTTTATAAACAAAAGCTATAAAAAACCAGAACTCTCACTTAAGTATCAGCAGAGTATGGTTGAAAATCGAGATTAATAATAAATAAGAAATTGTTTCAGAGTTCTTTATAAAAAATCAATAAAAAGTTCAGAGCTATAGAGGGCCGGGAACTCTTCGTTTTATTATACACCTTTATGAAGACTAGACGTTGAAATGCACCAGAAAGCCGGCACTTAAACTCAAGTATCAGCAGAGCATGGTTGAAGATAGAGATTAATAAAAATCAAGAAATTATTCAGAGTTCAATCTAAATAAAAACAAAAATAATATATAAGAGGTACTGAGGGCCGGGAACTCCTCGGTTTCTACTACAACTATATATCCACTTTATAAACAAAAGCTATAAAAAACCAGAACTCTCACTCAAGTATCAGCAGAGCATGGTTGAAAATCAAGATTAATAATAAATAAGAAATTGTTTCAGAGGTCTTCATAAAAAATCAATAAAAAAGTTCAGAGGAACAGAGGGCCGGGAACTCTTCATTGTCTTATACACCTATATTGAGACTAGATGTTTAAATGCACCAGAAAGCTGGCACTTAAACTCAAGTATCAGCAGAGCATGGTTGAAGATAGAGATTAATAAAAATCAAGAAATTATTCAGAGTTCAATCTAAATAAAAACAAAAATAATATATAAGAGGTACTGAGGGCCGGGAACTCCTCGGTTTCTACTACAACTGTATATTCACTTTATAAACAAAAGCTATAAGAAACCAGAACTCTCTTTCAAGTATCAGGAGAGCATGGTTGAATAGTAAGGTTAGCAAAGATCAAGAATTTTTTCAGTAATAGTTATAAAAATCCAAAACAAAATATCAGAAGTATTAAGGGCCAAGACCTCCTCGGTTTCTACTACAACGATATATGCACTTTATGAAAAAATGCTATAAAAATCCAGAACTCTCACTCAAGTACCAGCAGAGCATGGTTGAATATTAAGGTTAGCAAAGATAGAGAATTTTTTCAGTGTTAGTTATAAAAATCCAAAAAAAATATCAGAAGTACTGAGGGCCAAGAACTCCTCGGTTTCTACTACAACGATATATGAACTTTATGAAAAAATACTTTAAAAATCCAGAATTCTCACTCAAGTACCAGCAGAGCATGGTTGAAGATCGAGATCTAATAAATAAGATTTTTTTTCAGAGTTCTTTATATAAAATCACAAAATATTTTCAGAGGGACAGAGGGCCGGGAAATCTTCATTTTCTTATACACCTATATCGAAACTAGACGTTTAAATGCACCATAAAGCTAGCTCTTTAACTCAAGTATCAGCAGAGCATGGTTGAATATTGAGATTAATAAAAAAAAATGAAAAAACAGTTCAACATAAAAAAAAACAAAAAAAAATATATCAGAGGTACTGAGGGCCTGGAACTCCTCGGTTTCTTCTACTACTATATATGCACTTTATAAACAAAAGCTATAAAAAACCAGAACTCACACTCAAGTATCAGCAGAGCATGGTTGAAAATCGAGATTAATAATAAATAAGAAATTGCTTCAGAGTTCTTTATAAAAAATCAATAAAAAAGTTCAGAGCTATAGAGGGCCGGGAACTCTTCGTTTTGTTATACACCTTTATCAAGACTAGACGTTGAAATGCACCAGAAAGCCGGCACTTAAACTCAAGTATCAGCAGAGCATGGTTGAAGATAGAGATTAATAAAAATCAAGAAATTATTCAGAGTTCAATCTAAATAAAAACAAAAATAATATATAAGAGGTACTGAGGGCAAGGGACTCCTCGGTTTCTACTACTACTGTATATGCACTTTATAAACAAAAGCTATAAAAAACCAGAACTCTCACTCAAGTATCAGCAGAGCATGGTTGAATATTAAGGTTAGCAAAGATCAAGAAATTTTTCAGTGTTAGTTATAAAAATCCAAAAAAAAATATCAGAAGTACTGAGGGCCAAGAACTCCTCGGTTTCTACTACAACGATATATGCACTTTATGAAAAAATGCTATAAAAATCCAGAACTCTCACTCAAGTATCAGCCGAGCATGGTTTAAAATCGAGATTAATAATAAATAAGAAATTGTTTCAGAGTTCTTTATAAAAAATCAATAAAAAAGTTCAGAGCTATAGAGGGCCGGGAACTCTTCGTTTTATTATACACCTTTATCAAGACTAGACGTTGAAATGCACCAGAAAGCTGGCACTTAAACTCAAGTATCAGCAGAGCATGGTTGAAGAAAGAGATTAATAAAAATCAAATAAAAAACAGAGTTCAACATAAAACAAAATAAAAAAAAAATATTCAGAGGTACTGAGAGCCGGGAAATCCTCGGTTTCTACTACAACTATATATGCACTTTATAAAAAAAGCTATAAAAAACCAGAACTCTCACTCAAGTATCAGCAGAGCATGGTTGAAAATCGAGATTAATAATAAATAAGAAATTGCTTCAGAGTTCTTTATAAAAAATCAATAAAAAGTTCAGAGCTATAGAGGGCCGGGAACTCTTCGTTTTATTATACACCTTTATCAAGACTAGACGTTGAATTGCACCAGAAAGCTAAAACTTAAACTCAAGTATCAGCAGAGCATGGTTGAAGATAGAGATTAATAAAAATCAAATAAAAAACAGAGTTCAACATAAAACAAAATAAAAAAAAATATATCAGAGGTACTGAGAGCCGGGAACTCCTCGGTTTCTACTACAACTATATATGCATTTTATAAAAAAAAGCTATAAAAAACCAGAACTCACACTCAAGTATCAGCAGAGCATGGTTGAAAATCGAGATTAATAATAAATAAGAAATTGTTTCAGAGGTCTTTATAAAAAATCAATAAAAAAGTTCAGAGGAACAGAGGGCCGGGAACTCTTCGTTTTCTTATACACCTATATTGAGACTAGATGTTAAAATGCACCAGAAAGCTGGTACTTAAACTCAAGTATCAGCAGAGCATGGTTGAAGATAGAGATTAATAAAAATTAAGAAATTTTTCAGAGTTCAATCTAAATAAAAACAAAAATAATATATAAGAGGTACTGAGGGCCGGCAACTCCTCGGTTTCTACTACAACGATATATGAACTTTATGAAAAAATGCTATAAAAATCCAGAACTCTCAATCAAGTTTCATCAGAGCATGGTTGAAGATCGAGATCTAATAAATAGGATTTTTTTCAGAGTTCTTTATATAAAATCACAAAATATTTTCAGAGGGACAGAGGGCCGGGAAATCTTCATTTTCTTATACACCTATATCGAAACTAGACGTTTAAATGCACCATAAAGCTAGCTCTTTAACTCAAGTATCAGCAGAGCATGGTTGAATATTGAGATTAATAAAAAAAAAAAAAACAGAGTTCAACATAAAAAAAAACAAAAAAAAAAATATATCAGAGGTACTGAGGGGCGGGAACTCCTAGGTTTCTACTACTACTATATATGCACTTTATAAACAAAAGCTATAAAAAACCAGAACTCTCACTCAAGTATCAGCAGAGTATGGTTGAAAATCGAGATTAATAATAAATAAGAAATTGTTTCAGAGTTCTTTATAAAAAATCAATAAAAAGTTCAGAGCTATAGAGGGCCGGGAACTCTTCGTTTTATTATAAACCTTTATCAAGACTAGATGTTAAAATGCACCAGAAAGCTAGCACTTTAACTCAAGTATCAGCAGAGCATGGTTGAAGATAGAGATTAATAAAAATCAAGAAATTATTCAGAGTTCAATCTAATTAAAAACAAAAATAATATATAAGAGGTACTGAGGGCCGGGAACTCCTCGGTTTCTACTACTACTATATATGCACTTTATAAACAAAAGCTATAAAAAACCAGAACTCTCACTCAAGTATCAGCAGAGCATGGTTGAAAATCGAGATTAATAATAAATAAGAAATTGTTTCAGAGGTCTTTATAAAAAATCAATAAAAAAGTTCAGAGGAACAGAGGGCCGGGAACTCTTCGTTTTCTTATACACCTATATTGAGACTAGATGTTTTAATGCACCAGAAAGCTGGTACTTAAACTCAAGTATCAGCAGAGCATGGTTGAAGATAGAGATTAATAAAAATTAAGAAATTTTTCAGAGTTCAATCTAAATAAAAACAAAAATAATATATCAGAGGTACTGAGGGCCGGGAACTCCTCGGTTTCTACTACAACTATATATGCACTTTCAAAACAAAAGCTATAAAAAACCAGAACTCTCACTCAAGTATCAGCAGAGCATGGTTGAAAATCGAGATTAATAAATAAGAAATTGTTTCAGAGTTCAGTATAAAAAATCAATAAAATAGTTCAGATCTACAGAGGGCCGGGAACTCTTCGTTTTATTATACATCTTTATCAAGACTAGACGTTGAAATGCACCAAAAAGCTAGCACTTAAACTCAAGTATCAGCAGAGCACGGTTAAAGATAGAGATTAATAAAAATCAAGACATTTTTCATCGTTCGTAACAAAAATCCAAAAAAAATAAGTCAGAGGTACTCAGGGCCGGGCACTCCTCAGTTTTTAATACAACTATATATGCACTTTAAAAACAAAAGCTATAAAAAACCAGAACTCTCACTCAAGTATCAGCAGAGCATGGTTGAAAATCAAGATTAATAATAAATAAGAAATTGTTTCAGAGTTCTTTATATAAAATCACAAAATATTTTCAGAGGGAGAGAGGGGCGGGAAATCTTAATTTTCTTATACACCTATATCGAAACTAGACGTTGAAATGCACCATAAAGCTAGCACTTTAACTCAAGTGTCAGCAGAGCATGGTTGAATATTGAGATTAATAAAAAAAAAAAACAGAGTACAATATAAAAAAATAAAAAGAAATATATCAGAGGTACTGAAGGCCGGGAACTCCTCGGTTTCTACTACAACTATATATGCACTTTCAAAACAAAAGCTATAAAAAACCAGAACTCTCACTCAAGTATCAGCAGAGCATGGTTGAAAATCGAGATTAATAATAAATAAGAAATTGTTTCAGAGTTCAGTATAAAAAATCAATAAAATAGTTCAGATCTACAGAGGGCCGGGAACTCTTCGTTTTATTATACATCTTTATCAAGACTAGACGTTGAAATGCACCAAAAAGCTAGCACTTAAACTCAAGTATCAGCAGAGCACGGTTAAAGATAGAGATTAATAAAAATCAAGACATTTTTCATCGTTCGTAACAATTATCCAAAAAAAATATGTCAGAGGTACTGAGGGCCGGGCACTCCTCAGTTTTTAATACAACTATATATGCACTTTAAAAACAAAAGCTATAAAAAACCAGAACTCTCACTCAAGTATCAGCAGAGTATGGTTGAAAATCGAGATTAATAATAAATAAGAAATTGTTTCAGAGTTCTTTATAAAAAATCAATAAAAAGTTCAGAGCTATAGAGGGCCGGGAACTCTTCGTTTTATTATACACCTTTATCAAGACTAGATGTTAAAATGCACCAGAAAGCTAGCACTTTAACTCAAGTATCAGCAGAGCATGGTTGAAGATAGAGATTAATAAAAATCAAATAAAAAACAGAGTTCAACATAAAACAAAATAAAAAAAGATATATCAGAGGTACTGAGACCCGGGATCTCCTCGGTTTCTACTACTACTATATATGCACTTTATAAAAAAAAGCTATAAAAAACCAGAACTCTCACTCAAGTATCAGCAGAGCATGGTTGAAAATCAAGATTAATAATAAATAAGAAATTGTTTCAGAGGTCTTCATAAAAAATCAATAAAAAAGTTCAGAGGAACAGAGGGCCGGGAACTCTTCATTGTCTTATACACCTATATTGAGACTAGATGTTTAAATGCACCAGAAAGCTGGCACTTAAACTCAAGTATCAGCAGAGCATGGTTGAAGATAGAGATTAATAAAAATCAAGAAATTATTCAGAGTTCAATCTAAATAAAAACAAAAATAATATATAAGAGGTACTGAGGGCCGGGAACTCCTCGGTTTCTACTACAACTGTATATTCACTTTATAAACAAAAGCTATAAGAAACCAGAACTCTCTTTCAAGTATCAGGAGAGCATGGTTGAATAGTAAGGTTAGCAAAGATCAAGAATTTTTTCAGTAATAGTTATAAAAATCCAAAACAAAATATCAGAAGTATTGAGGGCCAAGACCTCCTCGGTTTCTACTACAACGATATATGCACTTTATGAAAAAATGCTATAAAAATCCAGAACTCTCACTCAAGTACCAGCAGAGCATGGTTGAATATTAAGGTTAGCAAAGATAGAGAATTTTTTCAGTGTTAGTTATAAAAATCCAAAAAAAATATCAGAAGTACTGAGGGCCAAGAACTCCTCGGTTTCTACTACAACGATATATGAACTTTATGAAAAAATACTTTAAAAATCCAGAATTCTCACTCAAGTACCAGCAGAGCATGGTTGAAGATCGAGATCTAATAAATAAGATTTTTTTTCAGAGTTCTTTATATAAAATCACAAAATATTATCAGAGGGACAGAGGGCCGGGAAATCTTCATTTTCTTATACACCTATATCGAAACTAGAGGTTTAAATGCACCATAAAGCTAGCTCTTTAACTCAAGTATCAGCAGAGCATGGTTGAATATTGAGATTAATAAAAAAAAATGAAAAAACAGTTCAACATAAAAAAAACAAAAAAAAATATATCAGAGGTACTGAGGGCCGGGAACTCCTCGGTTTCTTCTACTACTATATATGCACTTTATAAACAAAAGCTATAAAAAACCAGAACTCACACTCAAGTATCAGCAGAGCATGGTTGAAAATCGAGATTAATAATAAATAAGAAATTGCTTCAGAGTTCTTTATAAAAAATCAATAAAAAAGTTCAGAGCTATAGAGGGCCGGAAACTCTTCGTTTTATTATACACCTTTATCAAGACTAGACGTTGAAATGCACCAGAACCGGCACTTAAACTCAAGTATCAGCAGAGCATGGTTGAAGATAGAGATTAATAAAAATCAAGAAATTATTCAGAGTTCTATCTAAATAAAAACAAAAATAATATATAAGAGGTACTGAGGGCAAGGGACTCCTCGGTTTCTACTACTACTGTATATGCACTTTATAAACAAAAGCTATAAAAAACCAGAACTCTCACTCAAGTATCAGCAGAGCATGGTTGAATATTAAGGTTAGCAAAGATCAAGAAATTTTCCAGTGTTAGTTATAAAAATCCAAAAAAAATATATCAGAGGTACTGAGGGGCGGGCACTTCTCGGTTTCTACTACAACGATATATGCACTTTATGAAAGAATCCTTCACAAAGCCAGAACTCTCACTTATGTACCAGCAGAATATGGTTGAAAATTCAGGTTAGCAAAGATCAAGAATTTTTTCAGTAATAGTTATAAAAATCCAAAAAAAATATTTTTGAGGTACCTCAAATAATTTTTTTTTGCACCGGGAACTCCTCGGTTTCTACTACAAATATATATGGACATGAAAATCATGAAAAGTTTCTGTATTTTTTATAAAAATCCAAAAAAATATATAAGAATTACTGAGTTTCTAATACATCTATATCAAGAATCTGCGTAGAAATTTAACAGAAAGCCAGAACGCTCACTCAAATATCAGCAGAGCATTGTTGAAGATTGAGATACTTAAAATTTAAGATATTTATCAGTGTTCATTATAAAAGATTCAATAAAAAAATTCAGAGGACCTGTGGGCGGATAACTCCTCGTTATCTTATACACCTGTAATAAAACTATACACAGGTATGCTCTGAAAGGCTAGAATTTTCATTCCTGTACGAGTATCAGCAGTGCAGAGCATAGTTGAAAACTTGGATCAGTAGAAATAATGAAGTTTACTATAATACAAAAAAAAAATAAGTTCTCTTCGTTTTTTATTTTAAAAATAATTTTAATTATACAAAATAAAAATGCAATTATTCAGTGCGACAAAGTAGCCCTAGATCTCACACTAGGATACCCTCTAGTCTGTCATTGGAGCTAGTGCGATTGTTTTTTTTTTTTATTGTGATTATTTTTGAAAATCGGCATTAAATCCTTGATCCCTCCATGGTTTTAAGATGTGGAACAATTTAAATATTCTTGATCGTATACTTAGAGAAATTTTGTAAATTTATTATTTCTATATTTTTGATTTTTTTTTTATTTTTTTTTACCTTTTTTTTGTATTCTGTAGCATAATAATATTATTGTGATGACTAAATTTGTGTGTATATAATTAAATGAGGTGTTGTCGAAGTCTTCGAATTAATGGGTGAACGTTTTTTATAAAGGCCATCGTATTTATGCCAAAACTCGCCCGTTAACCCGTAGGTTACGTAGTGCTTTAGGTCAAGACTATAATTTACGACAGCAGCTAAAATATATGTCTTTTGACCAACTTTTATAGTTTTTGCAAGCGAATCCAACCTATGAGCAACTATTTTGGGTCTGTATGGATATCCAGGATCGCTAATAACCGATGAATCGAAAATCACGTGTGGTCCAAAATTATTTGTGCATAATAATTCATTATCGCAATCGTAGCAAGATCTTTGCAAAGCCATCGCATCCTCAATGGCTTCCTGCAGCAAATGCAGACCTTGGCATAGAATCATGTCTATGTTGATACTTACGAATGTGTAGTTCCTTGTATTTGAATAACCGCAAATACAATCAACGCGACAGGAATAACTAGGTTCCTTTTCAAAAAGATACTGTGCTAAATGAGCAGCGTTAGACTCTGACACACTGAAAAAATTCTCTATCTTTGCTAACCTTAATATTCAACCATGCTCTGCTGGTACTTGAGTGAGAGTTCTGGATTTTTATAGCATTTTTTCATAAAGTGCATATATCGTTGTAGTAGAAACCGAGAAGGTCTTGGCCCTCAATACTTCTGATATTTTGTTTTGGATTTTTATAACTATTACTGAAAAAATTCTTGATCTTTGCTAACCTTACTATTCAACCATGCTCTCCTGATACTCGAAAGAGAGTTCTGGTTTCTTATAGCTTTTGTTTATAAAGTGAATATACAGGTGTAGTAGAAACCGAGGAGTTCCCGGCCCTCAGTACCTCTTATATATTATTTTTGTTTTTATTTAGATTGAACTCTGAATAATTTCTTGATTTTTATTAATCTCTATCTTCAACCATGCTCTGCTGATACTTGAGTTTAAGTGCCAGCTTTCTGGTGCATTTAAACATCTAGTCTCAATATAGGTGTATAAGACAATGAAGAGTTCCCGGCCCTCTGTTCCTCTGAACTTTTTTATTGATTTTTTATGAAGACCTCTGAAACAATTTCTTATTTATTATTAATCTTGATTTTCAACCATGCTCTGCTGATACTTGAGTGAGAGTTCTGGTTTTTTATAGCTTTTTTTTATAAAGTGCATATATAGTAGTAGTAGAAACCGAGGAGATCCCGGGTCTCAGTACCTCTGATATATCTTTTTTTATTTTGTTTTATGTTGAACTCTGTTTTTTATTTGATTTTTATTAATCTCTATCTTCAACCATGCTCTGCTGATACTTGAGTTAAAGTGCTAGCTTTCTGGTGCATTTTAACATCTAGTCTTGATAAAGGTGTATAATAAAACGAAGAGTTCCCGGCCCTCTATAGCTCTGAACTTTTTATTGATTTTTTATAAAGAACTCTGAAACAATTTCTTATTTATTATTAATCTCGATTTTCAACCATACTCTGCTGATACTTGAGTGAGAGTTCTGGTTTTTTATAGCTTTTGTTTATAAAGTGCATATATAGTAGTAGTAGAAACCTAGGAGTTCCCGCCCCTCAGTACCTCTGATATATTTTTTTTTTTGTTTTTTTTTATGTTGAACTCTGTTTTTTTTTTTTTTATTAATCTCAATATTCAACCATGCTCTGCTGATACTTGAGTTAAAGAGCTAGCTTTATGGTGCATTTAAACGTCTAGTTTCGATATAGGTGTATAAGAAAATGAAAATTTCCCGGCCCTCTGTCCCTCTGAAAATATTTTGTGATTTTATATAAAGAACTCTGAAAAAAAATCCTATTTATTAGATCTCGATCTTCAACCATGCTCTGATGAAACTTGATTGAGAGTTCTGGATTTTTATAGCATTTTTTCATAAAGTTCATATATCGTTGTAGTAGAAACCGAGGAGTTGCCGGCCCTCAGTACCTCTTATATATTATTTTTGTTTTTATTTAGATTGAACTCTGAAAAATTTCTTAATTTTTATTAATCTCTATCTTCAACCATGCTCTGCTGATACTTGAGTTTAAGTACCAGCTTTTTGGTGCATTTAAACATCTAGTCTCAATATAGGTGTATAAGAAAACGAAGAGTTCCCGGCCCTCTGTTCCTCTGAACTTTTTTATTGATTTTTTATAAAGACCTCTGAAACAATTTCTTATTTATTATTAATCTCGATTTTCAACCATGCTCTGCTGATACTTGAGTGAGAGTTCTGGTTTTTTATAGCTTTTGTTTATAAAGTGCATATATAGTAGTAGTAGAAACCGAGGAGTTCCCGGCCCTCAGTACCTCTTATATATTATTTTTGTTTTTATTTAGATTGAACTCTGAATAATTTCTTGATTTTTATTAATCTCTATCTTCAACCATGCTCTGCTGATACTTGAGTTTAAGTGCCAGCTTTTTGGTGCATTTAAACATCTAGTCTCAATATAGGTGTAAAAGAAAACGAAGAGTTCCCGGCCCTCTGTTCCTCTGAACTTTTTAATTGATTTTTTATAAAGACCTCTGAAACAATTTCTTATTTATTATTAATCTCGATTTTCAACCATGCTCTGCTGATACTAGAGTGAGAGTTCTGGTTTTTTATAGGTTTTGTTTATAAATTGCATATATAGTAGTAGTAGAAACCGAGGAGTTCCCGGCCCTTAGTACCTCTGATATATTTTAGTTGTTTTTTTTTATGTTGAATTCTGTTTTTTTTATTATTTTTATTAATCTCAATATTCAACCATGCTCTGCTGATACTTGAGTGAGAGTTCTGGTTTTTTATAGCTTTTGTTTATAAAGTGGATATATAGTTGTAGTAAAAACCGAGGAGTTCCCGGCCCTCAGTACCTCTTATATATTATTTTTGTTTTTATTTAGATTGAACTCTGAATAATTTCTTGATTTTTATTAATCTCTATCTTCAACCATGCTCTGCTGATACTTGAGTTTAAGTGCCAGCTTTTTGGTGCATTTAAACATCTAGTCTCAATATAGGTGTATAAGAAAACGAAGAGTTCCCGGCCCTCTGTTCCTCTGAACTTTTTAATTGATTTTTTATAAAGACCTCCGAAACAATTTCTTATTTATTATTAATCTCGATTTTCAACCATGCTTTGCTGATACTTGAGTGAGAGTTCTGGTTTTTTATAGGTTTTGTTTATAAAGTGCATATATAGTAGTAGAAACCGAGGAGTTCCCGGCCCTTAGTACCTCTGATATTTTTTTTTTGTTTTTTTTTGTTGAATTCTTTTTTTTTTTTTAATCTCAATATTCAACCATGCTCTGCTGATACTTCAGTGAGAGTTCTGGATTTTTATAGCATTTTTTCATAAAGTGCATATATCGTTGTAGTAGAAACCGAAGAGTTCTTGGCCCTCAGTACTTCTGATATTTTTTTTTGGATTTTTATAACTAACACTGAAAAAATTCTCTATCTTTGCTAACCTTAATATTCAACCATGCTCTGCTGGTACTTGAGTTTAAGTGCTAGCTTTCTGGTGCATTGCAACGTCTAGTCATGATAGAGATGTATTAGAAAACGAAGATTTCTCAGCCTTCTGTTCCTCTCAACACTTTTTTTGAAGTTTTTTTATAACGAACACTCAAAATTATCTTGAATTTGCTAAACTAAATCTTCAGCCATGCTCTGCTGATACTTGAGTGAGAGTGATGGCTTTCTAAAACATACTTACATAACGTGCATATATAGTTGTAGTAGAAAACGAGGAGTTCCCGGCCCTCAGTACCTCTGATATATTATTTTTGATTTTTTGATAATGAACACTGTGTACATTCTGTGTACATTTATTATGGGCAGACCATTGAGACGATTTGCCCCCGTAGTGCTTACAAACGATCGCTCAGTCTGCCGTACACGTTGGGCACGGTAGGGCCATCAAAATTTTCAACGCTTAGCCCGTTTCGGGAAAAAAGATTTATGGGTCTTTTAGGACATCAACAGCGGTTAGATTTGCTAAGTTAAGTGAGTGGACTTAGGACTTTGATTTCTTTACATTTAGCTATTTTTTTTTTAATCTCTAGGAGTGGGCAGCTGCCCCTCCCTGCCCCCCCTTGGCGACGCCCATGATTAGGTCTTTACCTATGAAATATCCGTCTTTTATGAAATAAGATAACGTATTTTTTTAATTTTTTTTATTTCTTTTAATCAAAGTACTCACACAAATCATCGATGCATTTCAAAGCAGTACCAGCTTATTGATGCTTTTCTTTAAAAATCAGCTGGACGGGAGGCAACAAATTCTTCAAAGGCTTTTTGTAATGCCTCTCGGCTATTGAATTTTTTTTCACGCTAAGAATTTATCCAAATTCTGGAAAAAGAAGAAGTCTGTGGGTGCAAGGTCTTATGAGAATGGCGGATGACAGAGAGCTTTCAACCACAGCTTGTGTAACTTGGAGACCTTCTTCTCCATCATTGTGTTCAGTTCTTCACAGTACCCATCAGCAGTAATGCTCATCCCATTTGGTAAGAAGCTGTGATGAATCACATCGGCCTTAGAACACCAAACAGTGACCATCACTTTTCTAGGTGTAAGTTTTAGGGCTAGATCGTTTAGGGCATTATTTTGTTGCTGAAACAGGATCCAACCAACTTGCTGAGCACTTGCGATTGTCAAACAGAATCCATTTTTCATCAAAAATGTCTTGATTTTTATTAATCTCGATCTTCAACCATGCTCTGCTGCAACTTGAGTGAGAGTTCTGGTATTTTATAGCTTTTGTTTTTAAAGTGCATATATAGTTGTATTAAAAACTGAGGAGTGCCTGGCCCTCAGTACCTCTGACTTATTTTTTTTGGATTTTTGTTACGAACGATGAAAAATGTCTTGATTTTTATTAATCTCTATCTTTAACCGTGCTCTGCTGATACTTGAGTTTAAGTGCTAGATTTTTGGTGCATTTCAACGTCTAGTCTTGATAAAGATGTATAATAAAACGAAGAGTTCCCGGCCCTCTGTAGATCTGAACTATTTTATTGATTTTTTATACTGAACTCTGAAACAATTTCTTATTTATTATTAATCTCGATTTTCAACCATGCTCTGCTGATACTTGAAAGAGAGTTCTGGTTTTTTATAGCTTTTGTTTATAAATTGGATATATAGTTGTAGTAGAAACCGAGGAAATCCCGGCCCTCAGTACCTCTTATATATTATTTTTGTTTTTATTTAGATTGAACTCTGAATAATTTCTTGATTTTTATAAATCTCTATCTTCAACCATGCTCTGCTGATACTTGAGTTTAAGTGCTAGCTTTCTGGTGCATTTCAACGTCTAGTCTTGATAAAGGTGTATAATTAAACGAAGAGTTTCCGGCCCTCTGTAGCTCTGAACTTTTTTATTGATTTTTTATACTGAACTCTGAAACAATTTCTTATTTATTATTAATCTCGATTTTCAACCATGCTCTGCTGATACTTGAGTGAGAGTTCTAGCTTTCTATAGCATTTTTTCATAAAGTGCATATATTGTCTTAGTAGAAACCGAGGAGTTCTTGGCTCTCTGTACCTCTTAACATTTTTATTGATTTTTTTAAAGAGCACTCTGAAAACATTTCTTATTTATTATTAATCAAGATCTTCAACCATGCTCTGCTAATACTTGAGTTAAAGTGCTAGCTTTATGGTGCATTTCAACGTCTAGTTTCAATATAGGTGTATAAGAAAATGAAGAGTTTCCGGCCCTTTGTACCTCTGACCATTTTTATTTAATTTTTTTAAGAGCACTCTGAAAAATTATCATATTTATTATTAATCTCGATTTTCAACCATGCTCTGCTGATACTTGAGTGAGAGTTCTGGTTTTTTATAGCTTTTGTTTTTAAAGTGCATATATAGTTGTATTAAAAACTGAGGAGTGCCCGGCCCTCAGTACCTCTGACATATTTTTTTTGGATAATTGTTACGAACGATGAAAAATGTCTTGATTTTTATTAATCTCTATCTTTAACCGTGCTCTGCTGATACTTGAGTTTAAGTGCTAGCTTTTTGGTGCATTTCAACGTCTAGTCTTGATAACGATGTATAATAAAACGAAGAGTTCCCGGCCCTCTGTAGATCTGAACTATTTTATTGATTTTTTATACTGAACTCTGAAACAATTTCTTATTTATTATTAATCTCGATTTTCAACCATGCTCTGCTGATACTTGAGTGAGAGTTCTGGTTTTTTATAGCTTTTGTTTTGAAAGTGCATATATAGTTGTAGTAGAAACCGAGGAGTTCCCGGCCCTCAGTACCTCTGATATATTTCTTTTTATTTTTTTATATTGTACTCTGTTTTTTTTTTTTTTTTATTAATCTCAATATTCAACCATGCTCTGCTGACACTTGAGCTAAAGTGCTAGCTTTATGGTGCATTTCAACGTCTAGTTTCGATATAGGTGTATAAGAAAATTAAGATTTCCCGCCCCTCTCTCCCTCTGAAAATATTTTGTGATTTTATATAAAGAACTCTGAAACAATTTCTTATTTATTATTAATCTTGATTTTCAACCATGCTCTGCTGATACTTGAGTGAGAGTTCTGGTTTTTTATAGCTTTTGTTTTTAAAGTGCATATATAGTTGTATTAAAAACTGAGGAGTGCCCGGCCCTCAGTACCTCTGACTTATTTTTTTTGGATTTTTGTTACGAACGATGAAAAATGTCTTGATTTTTATTAATCTCTATCTTTAACCGTGCTCTGCTGATACTTGAGTTTAAGTGCTAGCTTTTTGGTGCATTTTAACGTCTAGTCTTGATAAAGATGTATAATAAAACGAAGAGTTCCCGGCCCTCTGTAGATCTGAACTATTTTATTGATTTTTTATACTGAACTCTGAAACAATTTCTTATTTATTATTAATCTCGATTTTCAACCATGCTCTGCTGATACTTGAGTGAGAGTTCTGGTTTTTTATAG
The DNA here is from genome assembly GCA_949775005.1 of Orthosia gothica. Taxonomy (NCBI): domain Eukaryota; kingdom Metazoa; phylum Arthropoda; class Insecta; order Lepidoptera; family Noctuidae; genus Orthosia; species Orthosia gothica. Next base: position 11,721,647 of record OX459056.1, read on the forward strand.
CTTTTGTTTTGAAAGTGCATATATAGTTGTAGTAGAAACCGAGGAGTTCCCGGCCCTCAGTACCTCTGATATATTTCTTTTTATTTTTTTATATTGAACTCTGTTTTTTTTTTTTTTTTTATTAATCTCAATATTCAACCATGCTCTGCTGACACTTGAGTTAAAGTGCTAGCTTTCTGGTGCATTTCAACGTCTAGTTTCGATATAGGTGTATAAGAAAATTAAGATTTCCCGCCCCTCTCTCCCTCTGAAAATATTTTGTGATTTTATATAAAGAACTCTGAAACAATTTCTTATTTATTATTAATCTTGATTTTCAACCATGCTCTGCTGATACTTGAGTGAGAGTTCTGGTTTTTTATAGCTTTTGTTTTTAAAGTGCATATATAGTTGTATTAAAAACTGAGGAGTGCCCGGCCCTCAGTACCTCTGACTTATTTTTTTTGGATTTTTGTTACGAACGATGAAAAATGTCTTGATTTTTATTAATCTCTATCTTTAACCGTGCTCTGCTGATACTTGAGTTTAAGTGCTAGCTTTTTGGTTCATTTCAACGTCTAGTCTTGATAAAGATGTATAATAAAACGAAGAGTTCCCGGCCCTCTGTAGCTCTGAACTATTTTATTGATTTTTTATACTGAACTCTGAAACAATTTCTTATTTATTATTAATCTCGATTTTCAACCATGCTCTGCTGATACTTGAGTGAGAGTTCTGGTTTTTTATAGCTTTTGTTTTGAAAGTGCATATATAGTTGTAGTAGAAACCGAGGAGTTCCCGGCCCTCAGTAACTCTGATATATTTCTTTTTATTTTTTTATATTGAACTCTGTTTTTTTTTTTTTTTTTATTAATCTCAATATTCAACCATGCTCTGCTGACACTTGAGTTAAAGTGCTAGCTTTATGGTGCATTTCAACGTCTAGTTTCGATATAGGTGTATAAGAAAATGAAGATTTCCCGCCCCTCTCTCCCTCTGAAAATATTTTGTGATTTTATATAAAGAACTCTGAAACAATTTCTTATTTATTATTAATCTTGATTTTCAACCATGCTCTGCTGATACTTGAGTGAGAGTTCTGGTTTTTTATAGCTTTTTTTTATAAAATGCATATATAGTAGTAGTAGAAACCGAGGAGTTCCCGGCTCTCAGTACCTCTGATATATATTTTTTTATTTTGTTTTATGTTGAACTCTGTTTTTTATTTGATTTTTATTAATCTCTATCTTCAACCATGCTCTGCTGATACTTGAGTTTAAGTGCCAGCTTTCTGGTGCATTTCAACGTCTAGTCTTGATAAAGGTGTATAATAAAACGAAGAGTTCCCGGCCCTCTATAGCTCTGAACTTTTTATTGTTTTTTTATAAAGAACTCTGAAACAATTTCTTATTTATTATTAATCTCGATTTTCAACCATACTCTGCTGATACTTGAGTGAGAGTTCTGGTTTTTTATAGCTTTGTTTATAAAGTGCATATATAGTAGTAATAGAAACCTAGGAGTTCCCGCCCCTCAGTACCTCTGATATATTTTTTTTTGTTTTTTTTTTTATGTTGAACTCTGTTTTTTTTTTTTTTATTAATCTCGATTTTCAACCATGCTCTGCTGATACTTGAGTGAGAGTTCTGGTTTTTTATAGCTCTTGTTTTGAAAGTGCATATATAGTTGTAGTAGAAACCGAGGAGTTCCCGGCCCTCAGTACCTCTGATATATTTCTTTTTATTTTTTTATATTGAACTCTGTTTTTTTTTTTTTTTTATTAATCTCAATATTCAACCATGCTCTGATGACACTTGAGTTAAAGTGCTAGCTTTATGGTGCATTTCAACGTCTAGTTTCGATATAGGTGTATAAGAAAACTAAGATTTCCCGCCCCTCTCTCCCTCTGAAAATATTTTGTGATTTTATATAAAGAACTCTGAAACAATTTCTTATTTATTATTAATCTTGATTTTCAACCATGCTCTGCTGATACTTGAGTGAGAGTTCTGGTTTTTTATAGCTTTTGTTTTTAAAGTGCATATATATTTGTAGTAGAAACCGAGGAGTTCCCGGCCCTCAGTAGCTCTGATATATTTCTTTTTATTTTTTTATATTGAACTCTGTTTTTTTTTGTTTTTTTATTAATCTCAATATTGAACCATGCTCTGCTGACACTTGAGTTAAAGTGCTAGCTTTATGGTGCATTTCAACGTCTAGTTTCGATATAGGTGTATAAGAAAATGAAGATTTCCCGCCCCTCTATCCCTCTGAAAATATTTTGTGATTTTATATAAAGAACTCTGAAACAATTTCTTATTTATTATTAATCTTGATTTTCAACCATGCTCTGCTGATACTTGAGTGAGAGTTCTGGTTTTTTATAGCTTTTTTTTATAAAATGCATATATAGTAGTAGTAGAAACCGAGGAGTTCCCGGCTCTCAGTACCTCTGATATATTTTTTTTTATTTTGTTTTATGTTGAACTCTGTTTTTTATTTGATTTTTATTAATCTCTATCTTCAACCATGCTCTGCTGATACTTGAGTTTAAGTGCCAGCTTTCTGGTGCATTTCAACGTCTAGTCTTGATAAAGGTGTATAATAAAACGAAGAGTTCCCGGCCCTCTATAGCTCTGAACTTTTTATTGATTTTTTATAAAGAACTCTGAAGCAATTTCTTATTTATTATTAATCTCGATTTTCAACCATGCTCTGCTGATACTTGAGTGAGAGTTCTGGTTTTTTATAGCTTTTTTTTATAAAGTGCATATATAGTTGTAGTAGAAACCGAGGAGTTCCCGGCTCTCAGTACCTCTGATTTTTTTTTTTTTATTTTGTTTTATGTTGAACTCTGTTTTTTATTTGATTTTTATTAATCTCTATCTTCAACCATGCTCTGCTGATACTTGAGTTTAAGTGCCAGCTTTCTGGTGCATTTCAACGTCTAGTCTTGATAAAGGTGTATAATAAAACGAAGAGTTCCCGGCCCTATATAGCTCTGAACTTTTTTATTGATTTTTTATAAAGAACTCTGAAACAATTTCTTATTTATTATTAATCTCGATTTTCAACCATGCTCGGCTGATACTTGAGTGAGAGTTCTGGATTTTTATAGCATTTTTTCATAAAGTGCATATATCGTTGTAGTAGAAACCGAGGAGTTCTTGGCCCTCAGTACTTCTGATATTTTTTTTTGGATTTTTATAACTAACACTGAAAAAATTATCTATCTTTGCTAACCTTAATATTCATCCATGCTCTGCTGGTACTTGAGTGAGAGTTCTGGATTTTTATAGTATTTTTTGATAAAGTGCATATATCGTTGTAGTAGAAACCGAGGAGTTCTTGGCCCTCAGTACTTCTGATATTTTTTTTTGGATTTTTATAACTAACACTGAAAAAATGATCTATCTATACTAACCTTAATATTCAACCATGCTCTGTTGGTACTTGAGTTTAAGTGCTAGCTTTCTGGTGCATTTCAACGTCTAGTCTTGATAAAGGTGTATAAGAAAACGAAGAGTTCCCGGCCCTCTGTAGCTCTGAACTATTTTATTGATTTTTTATACTGAACTCTGAAACAATTTCTTATATATTATTAATCTCGATTTTCAACCATGCTCTGCTGATACTTGAGTGAGAGTTCTGGTTTTTTATAGCTTTTGTTTTGAAAGTGCATATATAGTTGTAGTAGAAACCGAGGAGTTTCCGGCCCTCAGTACCTCTGATATATTTTTTTTTGTTTTTTTTTATGTTGAACTCTGTTTTTTTTTTATTAATCTCAATATTCAACCATGCTCTGCTGATACTTGAGTGAGAGTTCTGGCTTTCTGCAGCATATTTTAATCAAGTGCATATACCGTTGTTGTAGAAACCGAGAAGTTCCCGGCCCTCTGTACCTCTGATAGTTTTTTTCGGATTTTTATTACGAACTATGAAAAATGTCTTGATTTTTATTAATCTTGTTCTTGAACCATGCTCGGCTGATACTTGAGTTGAATTGCTAGCTTTATGATGCGTTGCAACGTCTAGTCATGATAGAGATGTATTAGAAAACGAAGATTTCTCAGCCTTCTGTTCCTCTCAACACTTTTTTTGAAGTTTTTTTTATAACGAACACTCAAAATTATCTTGAATTTGCTAAACTAAATCTTCAGCCATGCTCTGCTGATACTTGAGTGAAGGTTTTGGCTTCCTGTTTCATGTTTTCGTCTATTCTTGATATAGGTGTATAAGGAAAGGAGGAGTTCTCGGCCTGATTTCAGTTAGGTTTTATGTTTTGATTTTGTTGTATCGAACACTGAATATTTTCTTGGTTTTTGCTTTTGCACGGTTATAACAAAGCTATTGGCGCTTGAGAGTACGATATCTTTTATTTTATTGATTTTTATTACTTTAAGTTCTAAATCTTATTATTATTTTGGCCAAAAGAAGAAACGGCAATTGTCGTTTTATATAAGTAACGTCAGTTTAAAAAAAACATATTGGATTATTTCTGATAAGAGTTTAATATGTTTTTTTTTTGTGTGTAATTCTGCAGAACTATTTCTAAAATGTATCAAGAACTATAGAACTCACCTTTGTGCACCTAAATCAATTATAAAAAAAATATTTTGGAAAAAATGATCTGCTACCGGAAGTTAGCAGATCATATTTTCATGTGACTTTTTTCCTAAGAAAAAGGCCAGAACTATTTCCAAAAAGTATCAAGAACTCTAGAACTATGCTGCATGCGACTGGAACTCACATTTTTTTATGCTCTGCTGGAAAATGATCTGCTAAGTTCACCAGCATAAAAAGGAGGAGGTTGTCAATTCGACGGAATCTTTTTTTTATGAATTTTACCCGATTACTCAAAGATGCCTGGACCGATTTGGTAAATTCTTCTTTTGTTTGAAACGGTATACTTTCCAGGTGGTTCCATGGTCATCAGGTCAGGATCTCATCATGTGATTCTGGAGAAATCGAGGTAACTCCTCAAATATTATAGGCATACATATAGCGATTTTGGTATTTTCATCAACAATGCAATCATTTGCATTCAGAGAAAATCACTTGGTAAAGTGTAACTGATGAAGAAGACCACAGATGGCCACTAGAACTCCTTAATGCTAAGTATATCACGGGTATAACATATTTAGAATAGTTAACCGACTATGATGAAGCAAATACTTATAAATAAATGGTACTAAAGAAAATTATCTGATGATAAAGCCGGAAGGTAGGCACCGGAACGCCGAAATAAAACAATGCATCCTAGTTGTGTTTAAACTTATTGAAATCGTCATGAGATTTACTTTGGCTATTAATGATTTTTTAACAAAACTAAAAAGAGATGATAAAAAACTTTTTAACAAAAAAATCAAACCGACTTCCAAAACACTAGATAGCGAAAAATAACTTTCTTTTCCGAAGTCGGTGTCAAAAAACGAAAAACAATGGGTACCAAAGACACCGATTTCGGAAAAGAAAGTTTTTAGGGTTCCGTACCCAAAGGGTAAAAACGGGACCCTATTACTAAGACTCCGCGGTCCGTCTGTCTGTCTGTCTGTCACCAGGCTGTATCTCATGAACCGTGATAGCTACAAAGTTGAAATTTTCACAGATGATGTATTTCTGTTGCCGCTATGACAACAAATACTAAAAACAGAATAAAATTAATATTAAAGGGGGACTCCCATACAACAAACGTGACACAACATGATATTTTTGCCGTTTTTTGCGATAATGGTACGGAACCCTTCGTGCGCGAGTCCGACTCGCACTTGGCCGGTTTTTTTTTTCGCTTTGTAGTGTTTTGTTTTGGAAGTCGGTTTGATTTTTTTTTTAATTTTGTTTCAAATAATATCTAGTGTTTACCAAATTTAAGTCGGTGTAAAAAATCTGAAAACAGTGCTAAAGACCGCCTTCGGAAAAGGAAGTTTGTAGTGTTTTATTTTGGAAGCCAGTTTGATTTTTTTGTTAATTTTGTTTCTAAAAATAGACTAGAATGACTAAAAAACTGCTACCTACTGTATAAAAACTTGTACCAAAAACGTAACGCAACCATGTTTTTGTCCATAATACAGCGCTTTCATACCACTCTTCCGCATCAAAATATTAGTATCAGTTAAGCCAGAATTTGCCCTTAACTTAATAGACTGTCATTATCCTCGTCAAGTGAAAAGGATTTTATTCAAATTACCTCAACACCCTAAAATTTGGTTTTAACTTAATTGTAAAACAAACTTTTTGATTAATTAAAATTTATTACCCTCTTTCTGAAGGGTTACGTAAGACAAGAAGTTGAAAGCGCTGGCAACACTTTGTGCCTGTACTTTTTTCTGTGCAGTATTTTAATTTGTTTCGGATCGTATAGGCTATGTTAATACAGCTATACCTACAGGGTGAAATAGAAAAATGCGAACATATTTAAAAAAATGCTTTTACTCATGTATAAACAACTTTTTCCAAGACTGTCGTAGGCAACTCCCAAAAAATTATGTTAATTCATAACATCGATGTTGTTGGCAGAAAAAAAATGACACTCGCAAGGTTAAGACAAATCGATTGACGTAAGAATAATTAAAATCGGCCTATGCGTTTGGTCTTTAGAACGCCACATAGGAACAAACATACATACATACATAGTCGTCTTTGCGTCACGTAGTCGGGTTAAAAAATGTTTTATTTTTATTTTTTGGGCCCACCAGGCTGCTCAAAGACAACAATATATCTATATTAATAAAACCAGAATTAACTATCTGCTCAGTTAAATAACACATTTTATCTAAATTACCAATCCTATTTATTAACCTTTCTACAGGTTTACGGAAAAAAATCATTAAAAATAAAGCAAATAATAGATCAACAGCATAAACAAAATTATACACCCATTTAACTAAGGAAGTATAAAAACTCCTTATCTATTAATTAAACATCGCTGGCTATTATCATAATATGGGATATACCTACTGTTATGTACTTATTGATAACATGTTAATATACTAGCGACAATAGTATCTCAAAAAGGTTGACTGACATTTTAAACTTAGTGACATTGAATTATGCAATTTTAGATAAGGTACACTACCGGTCACTAAAACTAACACACTATTTCAATAAACTAAGGCCCAGTTTTTTTATTTGTATTTAACTAAACCAATGGTTAAATATGCTAACCATTGGTTAAGTTAATGCTATGTTTCATTTATTGAAATAAATGCCAAATAGCCGGGCCTAGGAGGTTCAAAAAAAATTAATAGCTTAGTTTTATATGTGCCGATATAGAAATGATTGTAAAACTGAGCAAAAATGATTGATAACTTTATGACATTTTGTAGTTAGATGAAGGCTTGCAAATACAATATACTAGGTACTAAAGTGTACGTTAGCGTAAATTGTAAACTTTGAATGTGTATGTTAGGACAATTTGCGGTGAACTTTCCTAAAATGTTGGTGTTCGGGGTACGTTGGAGGTATTTAAGACGCTCTGTGAACTCAGTCACAAGAATGACGGTAAACATGACTGGTTCCCGCAACACAAGTAAATTCTCCTTATTTTTTTTAGGGGCTCATGTTAAATCTTGTTTCTATGACCGAGAAATTTAATATATTGGATAAAAAATGAATGAAAAAATGAATTGATGTTAATCATATTCATGAACAAATAATATGGCGTCGAACTACATCTTATATCAAAGAGGAATGGAAAATAATATAAGCACGTGTGTTCAGTAGTCACATATTTGAATAAAAATGAATTGTTAATCAGATTCATGAATAAATAATAAGGCGTCGAACTACATCTTATATCAAAGAGACACCATTTATCACTAAACCAGAAATAAACATTTTGAATGCATGCACCGACCAAACTATGCATTTGCCTTTTACATGATCAATTTTATGCTCAATTTCCTGCCAACAATTTATTAAAGTTTGAAATATCATATAACTTCATAATATTGCGCGTCAGTTTATAAGATAAACTATCAGGGCTGTAAGGACGTAAAAAAATCACAAAATAAGTAAAAAATTGCCTCGACTTTTTTGTTTTTCATGCTTTTTAAACTACATAATTAATCTAATAGGAGACACGCTTAGATCCACACGAACACGTAATTATGACAAGATTCTTGCGAAAATACCCTATTATAACAGTAAAATGCCCATATCTTTTGAACGGCTGAAAAGATTTTTACCTATATTTATATGGATTGGTTAGTTTCTCCGTGTTATATAAATTACTTTAGACCCCCAAATTTTTATTTGCTGAAATGCGAATAAATTTTTAAATAAATTTTGGAATAGTATTTTCAGAATATTCAGTATTTTATTCGGACGTTTCTTTTTTGTATTTGCTTATAAGTTGACGGAAAATTAGTAAATAAAGCAGTAAATTTCATGTTTTGATTATGCTCATATTTAATTTTTTTGCAGTTTTTATTACTACCCATTTCAAAGGTTGTATTTCTGGGCGCAAATAATTTTTGAATGCAATAATTTTGTGCATCCCTGATTTACATTCTACTATAAATGCACCGTTATCAGATAACAACTTCAGTGTTTGTTGAAAATGTTTTACAGTAATATCCGGTAGCGTTCTGATATTCCGTCTAGTTACCTGAAGATTGGACTTAGTTAATAAGAACCATGGCAATAGATAATGACAGTGCTAGTGGTAAAAAAGGGAATGCATGTATGCAATGGTTGGTGGCTATGCTAGGTAAGTTAATACTCTTCAATTTGTTTCTATACATCTTAACTGTGCGCTCATAATCGATTTCTACTGAGCGAAATTGCAAATACGTTCACATGAACACAATGCGATGTATTTCGACTTGCACGTAATTTCACGGTTTTTTTTAGAAAATACATGCGCGATATAACATATATCACGCCGTCAGGTAGGTCCCTTAATGTGTCCCTTATTGTACCGGCAATGTAAACAGCCAGCAATCAACTATTACTATGTCTCTTTTATAGACACCGTCTCTTATATCTTTTGTATGTTTCTTCACCGAGAAAATAGTCGATAGCTAATCCCTTACTCGTCGGCAGTGGTACAAGTGCCTTAGATATCAAGCATTAAAGTTGATAATGGATTCGAACTCAGGCATTTCGAACGGCCTGACTGACGTTAGTCACTTATGCTCTATTCGCTTCGAACACTGTTATAATATTAGTCCCCTTTCGGCCGCATGCACGGCAATTTCACAGATCGCTTGGGCAAACAAAGGAAATTTAATTATTGCCATAATTAGCAAGCTTGGCACTTAGCAAGTTGCATTGTGTTTTTCGTATGAGTATGACTAACTAATGCACAGTAGGCAGCTCCTCTGTTCTTGGTACACAAAAGCAGACGAGTTCACTGATCTAAAAAGACCTGGTTGAAGTTTTAATTATGGCTTTTTTCGGGCAGTATGCAATAACCTTTTGCGCTACTCGTTTAATTCCTTTAATATAACAAAAATGTATGGTCTTCAGTAAGCTGTTATGCTTGTAAACGAAAACAAGCTCAAAGGAGTAATGTTATTTTTTAATTGGCACAAATTTCTTTTTCGTGAAAAGAAGCATAGCACACTCGTTAAAATGCTGAAACTTCGACAAATATTAGCTAAACAAACTACGAATTCAACATGTTTATAAAAGCTCCAGCAAAAAGGTTACAGTGCAACTCCGCAGTGGCGACGATTCTTCATTAAAATGTTCTCTTTCTATAAGTGTCGCATAGCTTTTTTTTTAAAGAAACGTTGCCCCACACTAGGAATTTCTACCTGTATCGTGGGTGCGCTTACAAACTTATAAACATACAAAACGCCCAGAGCCGGGCACAGCTATCTGTAGGTCATACAAATATTTGTTCCATGCGAGAATTAAACACGCGATACGCAGCACAGCAGTCAATCGCTCAAATACTGCGCTAACCGTGCGCCTAAATTTTATCTTTAGTTTCACCACGCCTGTCTATGAAAGCCTTAAAAACTCATAGTGTGTATATTTTTTTACGCCAAATACATCTCATTGTACCCCCACTTTATATTCAACGGACAAAATAGGTACTGGTATATAAATTTGAAGCCCATCGGAATTCATCCCAAACGTTGCCCGAAAAAAAAAAAACTCAAAACATGGCAACGTCTATCAGGAAATAACCGGACTGTTTCATTTGCAGCGAATACCACACTCCTCACATACGGGTTTCAAGCGGGCTGGGTGTCACCGATGACAAAAGTTTTACAATCAGTGGAGTCCCCAGCCGGGTACCCGTTGTCGGACCATGAAATATCGTGGATCGCCAGTGTCCTTTGTATATCGGCGATGTTTGGAGTCTCTCTATTTGCTTATATCGTTGACAGATTTGGAAGGAAGGCGGCAGTATTGATTATGGCTGCACTGCAAGCGGTAAGGGTGTTTTAATTATTTGTGTTGGTGTTTTGCTTCCTTTTATACATTTGTTGTATGTTTTTTTTTTATAATGCAGTGGGCTTAGGCGAGTTGTTACTGCTTCATCGCGTTAAGGTAAACGTCATTTCATAATGAAACTGGATAAGTACAGTCTGGTGATAGTAATGAAAAGCCTATTCTTGAGGTTCCGTTCCTCAAAAGGGAAAAAATCAAAAAACCCGACTGCTTCAAAAGCGAACTAAAAAGTCGTAAACAAGGAAAAAATCATGCTGTGCAGTCGGAGGATACATATTCGCCGGCTGGCTGACCAAAATCTGGTGTATCCTCCGCCTGCACAGCATGATTTTTTCCTTGTTTACGACTTTTTAGTTCGCTTTTGAAGCAGTCGGGTTTTTTGATTTTTTTAATTAAGTTTTTTTAATAATAACTTTTTAGTTAGTTTTTTCGAATTAGATACATTTAAACATATAAGTGTTGTATATTTTTGAAATCACCTCTTAAAACCCTTTATTTTGATACCCCACACGATGGGTTTGGAAGAAAAAAAAAATTTGGACCCCTACAATATGGCACCCAAAATCCACCATTTTTCTATTATCCAATTTTAATGTAGCCTATGACACTCGCAGGGTTAAGACGCATCGATTGACGTACGAATCATCAAAATCGGCCAACGCGTTTGGTCTCTGGAACGCCACATAGGAACAAACATACATACATACATACATACTTACATACATACATAGACTGATAAACACATTACCCTCCTTCGGCAGTCGGGTAAAAAAGGAACCCTTATAGGATCACTTAATTATCTCTCTGATGGTCTGTGTGTCCATATATCAAGACCTTTTTCTCTGGAACATCTGGAGATATCATGTTGAAATTAATTTTATGATATGCTCAGGTCTGCAATCCGTTGCAGCTGTGAAAAAAACAATCTTTTAAATCAACGCCATCAAAAGATCTAGCCGTTTATGTCGCATATTTTCGGAATCGTAAGGTAATCAAAACCTAAAGGGACCCGTTGACCTAGAATCATGAAATTGGCAAGAAGCCAAATGAAGAAGTAAAGGAAAAAATCAGAAAACTGTAAAGGTGATAAACTGATCACAACCTATATTGATGTATGGTGACAACAGTTTTCGAACGGAAAAGTTAATTTGGTCCCTTCGCTAGAGTAATGTTCGGTGATTTCATTGTTTATGAACGTAAGTACTGTAGTATTATATTATATGTGGTATTGTTACTTAATTATTTTGGTAAATGTAGCTGTTTATACGAAACCCTCGGTGCACGAGTCTGACTTGCCTTGGCCGGTGTTTTTTCTATAAAATATGACAAAAGAGAACGTTTACGTTAAAGCGTTCAAGTACGTTAAAAAACTCGCACTGAGGCTTCCTATGAGTTGAGTACATATCGAGTAAAATGGGTTGTCCCATTTTACCCTGACTTTACATAGAAATGCAAGGGTGAATGGATCTAACACTTTTATTGGGATTTTTATTTAACCCAGTTTTGTTCATTTGTAACAAAGCATCAACTTTTGAGTCCTTAAATAATGCAAACAATATTTAAATATGGGGCAAATCCCCTTAATTTTTTTGTTTTAATTAACCTCTATATTTTTAATAATTAGGGTTCCGTAGCCAAGTGGCAAAAATCGGCACCCTTATAGATTCGTCATGTCTGTCTGTCTGTCCGTCCGTATGTCACAGCCACTTTTTTGCCGAAAGTATTAGAACTATGCTGTTGAACCTTAGTAAGTAGATGTATTCTGTGAACCGCAATGAGATTTTCACACAAAAATAGAAAAAAACAATAAATTTTGGGGGTTCCCATACTTGAAACTGAAACTTTGGGCGAGAGACACTTCCAAAGTGGTAAAATGTGTTTTTTAGAAATCAGAAATATTGCTAAAACCGAAGGCTAAGAAAGAAAACTGCCAAAAATATGGGTTCATTTGTCAGTTAAATTCAATCTACCAAATGAAGCTTGCGTGACTCTGACAATGATTTTAAAATATGTTTTATTAATAACCTTCACCCCTTTTCAGCTTTGCTGGATAATGAAGCTGTCATCCGCAAACATTGCAGTGTTAATCATAGCAAGACTCTGCGGTGGCTTGTCAGCCGGAGGATGCTACAACGTAGTGCCAATGTACGTCAGAGAGATCAGTCAAGATGACATTAGAGGAGTTCTCGGCTCCTTTATAATACTTTTCCAGAATATTGGCATACTGATCATGTTTGCGATGGGAGCCTACTTTAATTATTATACTGTTTTGTGGATTGTGTTGTGGGTGCCGATTTTGACAATTTTCTTGATGTTAAAGGCACGGAAGGTGGATGTAAGTTTCATTTTTATATTAGTGGCCCGCCCCGGATTTGTCTGGGTGATGATAATATTAAGATAACCTATAACCATCTATTACGTAAGAAACAGCAATCAGCAATCATCGCGCAATCAAACGCTTTATGTCATAAAAGCCGGCATTACCTACAGTGTAGGTAATTCATGCTAGGTCCTCCACAATCGTTTGCTAATCGCTCGCTGTTTGTCAATTGCACTTATTTGGGTACATACGAATTGAAGGGAAATTATTGCGCAAAAATCGCTATCATTTTGCTCTTGCAAGTTATGTAATAAGCCTGCCGTTCTTTTTTATTCTTCTACTTTTTTAATAAAAAATAAACCTTATTCGACCGTGTACTATCTATTTTACAAGGTTTTTGTTAATTTGCTATGTATGTATGTGTATGTTGTTCAGGTCAAATTTTGCAACTGAATTTTAAAGCACTTATCCTTAACCGATTATGATTAAAAATATGCTCACACGTTTGGTTTGGATGAAAAGCCACGCCACGCCGGGAGGGGATGCCCTAGAAAGACATATATAGACCTTATAGGTGATGTTCTTCAGAAAGGCCAAGTGCGCAGTACCCATAACCGGCGTGTGTGTATGACTAGATGTATGAATGTGTGTGAAGCAAAAGAAATATGTAAGGATCGTAGCAGGTGGCGTTCAGTAGTTTCTGCCTATCCCCATGGGAAAAAGGCGTGAGTTTATGTATGTATGTAATATACATGCAGATTTTATGAGTGGGATCTTAGGCTATTACAGATTATATTGGAGGTGGAGAGGTTTTATTTTTGTATTTTCCATATCGCCGCAATCACTAATGTAAATATGGGCATACTTCTGTAGACACGGAGAAATCTCGGTATGTAATTGATGGTTACCCATCCACGGACTGACCTCATCAACCGTTGCTTTACCTTGAAGGCCGACCCTGGCGGTGTTTATTACTTAGCCATGAGTTACATGATATTTTTCCTGCCCTCTTTTCTGACCCACTGAAGCCAAAGCGAGCGTCGGATAAATAAGGTTGCGGGTTACTTACTTGAAACTTCCGTGTTCCTTAAACCTTTAAATAAGAGCAGTCACATGGGACCGAAGGCTTCTGAGCTCTTTGAACGCAAACACAATTGTTATTGAAAAGCGAAAAAGCTTGTTTGAAAAAGATTTTTTTTAAATAGAAAAAAAAAACAAAATTACCTATCAGAAAATAAGCCTGTTTTTATGTAAGCCTTGAAAGTGTATTCTGTTTTGACTTAATCTTTCTAGGTACCAACTTTCTTACAATTCTAAAAAGTCTGGCCCAATTTCCTCTGAAACCATTTTGATTTGTTCGCAAGGAGTTTATCTTAATTTCCTGTAGTTATTCTTTTCTCCCACACATTTATACACTCCAATTACATACTAAGTCTGCGCAACAATTCTCTCTCAGTCCGTTTACAGCAGTTCATTACGCCCAAGTGAAATATTCCTTCACAAAGCTCCGGTAATGGAGCAATTTACTAATCCATTAATAACGAAAACATATCTGGGTCGAATAAAGACTGACAAAATAGATAAACAATAGAAGTTCCTAAGATGATATCCTAAATGACGGAGGATGTAAACTGGAAGAAATCAATGAAATCCAGGTTATTTTATGATGTCTGATGTCTAAAAAGCTGTCACTTCAGATTTTCTTCGGCATAAACCGCCACCTATAAAAATATCTAATAGAAAAAAAATACAAAAAGTTAATTAAAAAATAAAAGACCCGACTGCTTAAAGAAAGGAAGAAAATCATGCTGTGCAGTCAGAGTATACAAACTCGCGCTGTCTGTTTATATCTTTTGAGTTCGCTTCTTAAGCAGTCGGATTTTCTATTTTACCCGGCTGCAAGGAAAGGGTTATGTTTTTCGCGCGTATCTTTTATGTATGTGTCGGAGATGGTTATCAATGAAGTTTGCGGGTAGTCAACATAATTTGTAATAACTTGTTTTCTTATTACTAATTTAAGTGATTTTACTATCAATTATTGCCTAATAAATCAAATCATAATTTATTGAGTACTCGGTGTACGCATAGATTGATTTTTGGCAACTTATTTTGATAATAGTAATCGATGGTAATGTTCAAAACGATTGTTGACATGTTAATTTGATTATTCTTTGTGTTATAACCATTATTTGCTTACGACAATTATTCTTGTATTACTTGATGATTTTAGAATCTAAGTCTTATTAGATTTAGCACATTTTAGTGTTTTGTATCAAGTAAACACGTAACGTACTTCCGTACGTCAAAGGACAGAGTTGTTGTGGAGGGATAGCAAGGTATAAAAGAGCTTGCATCAGTATGCAAGTTAGTCTGTCTTCGGATTAGACTCAATACAGAGCTCCCCTGCTCCCGACAAAACTGTCGGTTTATTTGGTACAGCACTGCTGTATATTCACATAGCTGTATTGGCTTGCTGATGGCGAACGATACACTTTGTATTTGGGTGGTTTAGGCTGCTGTACGAACTGTAACCTTAAGGGTTTGTTCGATTAACTGTATTGTTGTTACTGTACCCTTTTAACCTACTTTATCTTGTTACTTTTATTGTTTTGTTATAGTAAAACCAGTATTGTAATTAAAAACCTTGTTATTGTTTGTAGTCTTGTTTATCCCAATAAAATGGGAACGCCAAAATCCTGACCATATATACCCGCTCGGATACCCCTGATCCTACATCAGAAGCGGAATTCTGCCCAGGAATCTCAAGGTATTGGTGATCCATGGCGATTAATGATAAAATTTCAGAACCATAAAATGTCGGATGTTAATTGAAGCGATTACGACGCAATCCGCTCAGTCTACTGTAATTTGCTTGCCCGATTTGACCCAGACCTACCTGATTTCAATGCCCGTTATCTTTGAATACAACTGTTGATATTTGCCTATCAGAAAAGCCTTTCCAAGGTGGCTCTTATTATTACCCTCACTAAAGCCATAAAGGGCAGTGCTGATGCATGGCTTTCCCAAGCATCGTATACAGGCATGACCTGGATAGACTTTAAAAGTCTCTTCCTCTGTCGTTATGACGTTTCGGAAATTGTTGCCGCCACCCTCATTAACACTTTATAATAGTGTGAAGGTTCAGTTTGGTTTTGGAAGGTGATTGTTTTGCCATATTACCACCAGTTTTTGTTCAATTTTAATAATCACCAGGTTGGTAGTTCATTTAGCAGAGTTAATGCTATACATGGTGGCTCTTTGATTTTAGTAAGTAACCAGCTTAAATTTAAGGACCGTAAGGATATTGTGAGCCTATCTGTTGAGCGGACAGTTGAAATAGCTTGTATAGAATTGGAGCAGTTTATTGTATTAAGTGTATACAATATAAACAATCCTGAGAATAGCACAGTATTTTTAGGCTTAACTTTGGATGCTAAGCTTCAGTGGGGCCCACATATAGATAAATTGTCAAAGAAGCTAAGCTCCGCAGCATATGCTGTTAGAAAAATTCGTAATTTAACTGACACAGAGACAGCCCGTTTAGTATACTTTAGCTATTTTCATAGTGTAATGTCGTACGGTATTCTGTTGTGGGGAAATGCCGCCGACATCCAGAATATCTTTGTTTTGCAGAAAAGAGCTGTTCGATCAATATATAAATTAAGCCCGAGGCACTCTCTCAAAGAGAAATTTAAGGAGATTAATGTAATGACTGTGCCCTCTCAGTATATTTATGAAAATCTTTTATATGCTCATAAAAATATAAAATTGTTTAAAAAATACAGTGATATCCATAACATAAATACTAGGAACAAACACAAATTTGTAGTACCTACAACAAGGCTCAAGAAGATAGGTGGCTCGTTTAGATGTCAATGTGTACGCTTTTATAATAAGCTTCCAAGCCACGTACAAGATCTAAGTCTTAATAAATTCAAATCATTCATTAAACGTAAGTTGTGTCAGAAAGCGTTTTATACTATTAAAGATTACGTTGAGGACAAAAAGGCTTGGGATTGAGCTGCTCCAATTAATTTTGTTTTTTTTATATTTTGCACCGTGAATTTTGTTTTTAATTTTGATAATTTTTTTTTGTTTTCTTGCAATGACAAGAATATTTACTTTTTAAAGTATTATATTATTTTATTTTTATTATTGTGAATGTGAAGACTATGTGGATTTTTGTTTTTTATTATAACTTAGTTAGTTTTTACTCATGGTCTGGCAGTTTGAGTAGTTTATGCGGCCTACCCGAATGTCCTTTCTTTGGTATTGTTCGTCGAATCGTTGAGCTCCGTAAATTCTGAGTTGAGCTGCTCGGTTATTGACAAATGCGTGCACTGACTGGACAGGTCCACTCAATCTGGCTGGTTCTTTCCTCAAAAGACCATTTCAGACATATGTCTACATGGTCTTCACATGATATAACCAAGTTTTTGTCAAGACTTTAAAAGAGACTGTGACCTCTGAGTTTGTTTCGGCCTTTCTTCTCAGAGTAGTCAGATAGGAAACGCCGACCTCATCTAGTTTTAAAAAATATGATCGACATGTAAAAGTGTTTGTACAAACCAACTTACAGAAATAAAATCATTTATCATTTATCATTTATTGAAGATCTTTTTGTTTAGCTTTGCTTATCACTTCTGTAAATGCTGCCTTAGGGCAGGCACGATTCAATAAGACGTGTCAAAGTAATTTTTGCTTAATTATTTGAGCAATACCCTCGCAATAGTTTACCAAAAGGAAAAACTTTAGCTGCATATGCCAGTCGACTGATTGCTTCACTGACATCCAAATGGAATAGCCTAGGTGTCGAACACGTCACTGTTACTACTGTACTGGTCCATGTCTCCAAATTAGATTCCCGTGCTCATAGACTAGAATTTGCTACCGAAGTATAAACTTCAAGAACCATAAGTGTCTTGTCCTATCTATCTCAGATTGCCTCTGACCAGGCATAATGAGTTTTCTGCAACTACCCTCGGAAACTTTAATAATGAAAAATCTGTCCGGAACTGAACAGTAAGTAAGCTAGCAACAACACAACAGCTGGACATGTCAATGGAGGAGCGTGTGGACGTATCTGGTGAGTCGTTTTCAATTTGCTATGGTGTTCAATACTCAAATTTTGGTTTTGTTTATGGTATGGCCCATGTCAGGTCATAATCTCATATTAGTTATCGCTGATCCAGTTTTCGTTTTGCTGAAGACTTATTATCCTACTATCACTGGCTGGTCCTTACCTGGCTATTATTGTTTGGACATTAGAGCGATGTAGTAGCATTGCCGTGCCGAAAAAAAAAGTCTATCTGGCAATTATGATAATTCCAAATGACATAAAGAAGCAATATTCTTCTTTTCAAGTCGGAGCCAAACTATCTAAAAGGTGGTAAACCCTACCAGGCCTCGTTAATTGTGACTTAAAATGCCACTATCGCTATGGCATTCATTGGATTCTCTAAAGCCCATGTACGGATCATGTTTTAGATAGGCTGCACTCACATTGGGTGTCCATAATAACCCATTTTGCCGTGCCGGTTTAGGTTGCTAAACCGCTGCACCGGTTAATTTCCATTAAAGCTGTGTAGGTTTATGATAACTGTGTGAACATGTACTCTCGTAGCATTTTTACGTTTCAGGTACCATATTGTGTTGCAGAGGAGCCTCTGCTGCAAGCTACTGGTACAGATGCTGTCTGTGAAGGCTGACGTGTCACCTTCTGAGAGGTTAGAATGGAATACTCGGTGAGTCGCTTCCATTTTATTTCGACAGTGAGGTCGAATGTTCTCTCGTGAAGAGATTCAATTTTGAAGTTTATGTTCAATCACTGAATTTTTAGTGGACAGATTGATAGTGCTAGCTAAGAGAAGTCCCGTTTTGATAAAAATAAGGCTCAAACTGGTAAAGTTTGATGTTGGCGATTTTGTTCTTATTAAAAATGAGGAACTAAATCAAGATTTGCAAATTTGCCCATGATCGTGTACGAAAAATGCCTGAATGTCTAGTTACTATTAGTAATGATGTCAATGTTGACACTGAGGATGATGATTCATCTACTGCTGACATACTATAGCTGAATTGGGTTGTCTATCTTGACGCTTAATCGGATGTGGGACTTGACGCTCAATCTGATGTTGGCCTAGACGCTCAATCTGATGTTGGCCTAGACGCTTAAGCGGGTTGTTGGATACCTAAGCGGGTTGTTTGGATACCTAAGCGGGTTGTTTGGATACCTAAGCGGGTTGTTGGGATACCTATGCAAGTTGTTCTATGCCACTCAGTGAGTTGTTCAAAGTTGACGCCTAAGCGGGTTGTTGGATACCTAAGCGGGTTGTTTGGATACCTAAGCGGGTTGTTTGGATACCTAAGCGGGTTGTTTGGATACCTAAGCGGGTTGTTTGGATACCTAAGCGGGTTGTTGGGATACCTATGCGGGTTGTTCTATGCCACTCCGAATTACTTGTCAAGTATTGTCAGAAGCAGTATGGTAATTTTGAAAGGTTGCGATGCAACTGCTGTTGATAATAATTTTATTTGACTAATTCAGGATTTTTCTTTTCAACATACCTTTTGTAAAGGTTTTTGTTTGTCAGAAAGGCCGAACGGTTGAGGTTTAAGTGATTTTTATTTTTCAGAACCTCACGAGGACGTGTAGGAATGTCAGTTCTGGCCGTGTCTTTGCGGGTAGTCAACATAATTTGTAATAACTTGTTTTCTTATTACTAATTTAAGTGATTTTACTATCAATTATTGCCTAATAAATCAAATCATAATTTATTGAGTACTCGGTGTACGCATAGATTGATTTTTGGCAACTTATTTTGATAATAGTAATCGATGGTAATGTTCAAAACGATTGTTGACATGTTATAACCATTATTTGCTTACGACAATTATTCTTGTATTACTTGATGATTTTAGAATCAAAGTCTTATTAGATTTAGCACATTTTAGTGTTTTGTATCAAGTAAACACGTGACGTACTTCCGTACGTCAAAGGACAGAGTTGTTGTGGAGGGATAGCAAGGTATAAAAGATCTTGCATCAGTATGCAAGTTAGTCTGTCTTCGGATTAGACTCAATACAGAGCTCCCCTGCTCCCGACAAAACTGTCGGTTTATTTGGTACAGCACTGCTGTATATTCACATAGCTGTATTGGCTTGCTGATGGCGAACGATACACTTTGTATTTGGGTGGTTTAGGCTGCTGTACGAACTGTAACCTTAAGGGTTTGTTCGATTAACTGTATTGTTGTTACTGTACCCTTTTAACCTACTTTATCTTGTTACTTTTATTGTTTTGTTATAGTAAAACCAGTATTGTAATTAAAAACCTTGTTATTGTTTGTAGTCTTGTTTATCCCAATAAAATGGGAACGCCAAAATCCTGACCATATATACGGCTCGGCTACCCCTGATCCTACATATGTATGTATGTAATATTCTTTATTACCTCATATCTTTTAAACCACTTGACCGAATTATATATAATAATATATAATTAAGACATCGATAGATAAGTCTTGACCAGCCAAGTGTTCTTAGATAGGTGAAGTTCTAAAGAAACAAACATGGCGGATTTTGGGCGCCATATTGTGCGGGTCCCAATTTTTTTTTCGTCCAAACCCTTCGAGTGGGGTATCAAAATGAAGGGTTTTAAGAGGTTATTACATAAATATATACCACGTATATGTTTAAAAGTAATTCGAAAAAGAAAAAATCACTAAAAAGTTGTAAATAAAAAAAGTTAATTTAAAAATCAAAAACCCGACTGATTAAGAATCGAACTAAAAACCTGTTAACAAGAAAAAAACATGCTGTGCAGTCGGAGGATCAGTCGGGTTTTTGATTTTTAAATTAACCTTTTTTTTAATTATTTTGTTTTGTTTACAACTTTATAGCTATCCTTTTTTTCGAATTATCTTTAAGTGGTATATATTTTTGTAGCCACCACTTAAAACCCTTTATATTGTTACCCCACACGATGGGGTTGGATGAAAAAAATATTGGGACCCGAACAATATGTCACCCCACATCCGCCATGTTTGAAAGTTTTTTTTTTTTTTTTTTTTTTTTATTCATTATAGGCTCGCGCTTGACCACTATCTCACCTGATGGTAAGCGATGATGTGGTCGACGGTGGAGCACGCTTGCCTAGAAGTAACCTATTCACTCTTGACTTAAAGACCCCTAGATTGTAGCTATCGGGAAACACAGACTCCGGCAGGGAATTCCACTCCTTAGCTGTACGCATAATAAAAGTATTCTCAAAACGTTTAGTGCGTATGGGTGGGATGTCTACCATGTACCGATGGCGCTTCGCCGTACGTCTGGTAGTCCGATGATGAAACGGGCTGGGCGGAATTAGATCATGCAATTCCATCGCACACTCCCCGAAATGTAACCGATAAAAAACCGACAAGCTGGCAACTCGGCGACGGAGTTCAAGGCTCTGGAGCTTTGACTTAACCAGTGCTTCATCGCCGATGAGCCTCCTGGCCCGCTTTTCGATCGACTCTAGTGCATCAAGCTGGTATTTGGCAGATCCGTCCCAGAGATGAGAACAGTACTCCATGCATGATCGAACTTGCGCTTTATACAAGCTGAGCAGCTGTTCTGGCGTGAAGTACCTCCTCACCTTCGCAAGGATCCCCAGCTTTTTGGCAGCCAGCTGAGCCTTTGCCTCAATGTATGAGCCAAAATTGAGAGTCGATGTCAACGTAACGCCAAGAAGCTCAAGATGGTCAGTTATTGGCACGGTCGCATTCGGAAAGTTGGAGCCGGGTAAAAATGGCTCTTTTTAGCGGAAAAAAGACACGCCTGGGTTTTAGCAGCATTAAACCTGACCAGATTGGCATTGCCCCATTCGGAGACTACCTGCAAGGAAAGGTTCAAGCGCTCCACCATGGCCTCCCGAAGAGATTGGATCTGAGGCCCGGTAGCACGAGCGTTGGACAAGTATCTCTCAGCAACAGTGCTGTCGTCTGCATACCCAAAGGTGCCGGGTTTTAGCAGATCGTTAATGTGCAGCAACAATAAAGTTGCCGAGAGTACCGACCCCTGAGGGACCCCGGCATTGATATCCAATTGGTCCGATGAGCAGCCATCGATAACCACTCGAATGGACCGATCTCTCAGGAAGTCTGCAATCCAATCACACAGACCACCGGGCAAACCAAATGAAGGAAGCTTACCAATAAGGCTTTCGTGCTAGACCCTATCAAAAGCCTTCGAGATGTCGAGGGAGACGGCAAGCGCTTCCCCGTGCCTCTCGATGGCCTCACTCCAGATGTGAATGGCATACGCTAGAAGATCCCCAGTAGACCGATTTCGGCGGAAACCATATTGGCGATCACTAAGGATATCGTTTGCTTCTAGGTATGCCAGAAGCTTATTATTGAGTACACGTTCCATACTTTTACAGAGTATGGAGGTTACAGATATGGGTCTGTAGTTGGCCGGGTCAGCTCGACTGCCCTTCTTGGGCACGGGCTGTACGTTAGCTTGCTTCCAAGCATTCGGCACTTTTCCAGCCTCATACGAAAGGCGGAATAGGCGTGTCAAGATCGGAGACAGTTCAGGCGCACAGGTTCTAAGAACAATTGCTGGTATTCCGTCAGGACCGCTAGCCTTGTTCACGTCGAGGTTGCGCAGCACCCTACGGACGTCCTTTTGATGGATACGAATGTCCAACATACTCGTCTCGCATCCATCAGGAGAAGGAGGGGGGCGTGCGTCACCAGGATTTAGACGTGAACATTCCGCAAAAAGAGAGGCAAATAAATTTGCCTTCTCCTCAGCGGAGTGGGCCAGCGACCCGTCGGGTTTCAGCAGTGGTGGTAGTGAGGGTCGGCAGAAGTTCGACTCGACCGATTTAGCCAGGGACCAAAACGCTTTACTACCTGCTGGGTAAGAAGCAAGTTTGGTCCCTATTCGGCGGATGTGGTCGAACCGAGCCCTTCGCAACAAGATCTTGCAGGACTTGGCAGCCCTGTTGAAGGCCTTCTTCTTCTGACCCACGTCACTTGCCTTGCGCGATCGAGCGTCGACCCAAGCCAGGTACGCCCCTTGTTTAAGCGCGTCGGCGCGCTTACATTCGGCACCAAACCATGGCCGGTCTTCGCTAGACATTGATACGTCAGAGAACGGAATGCAGTACTCCATTCCCTGACGCAACAAATCTGTCACGGCATCCGCGCACGTTGATGGATCAGTCGAAGAAAAGCAAGTAGGCTGCCAAGGATAGCATGCGAAGAAAGATCGCATAACATCCCAATCTGCTGACTTGTACCGCCAAACCCGTCGGGTGCCTCTTGGGCTGGGATCGGGCGGGGAATAGACGGATACAGACTTCACCAGACAGTGGTCGGAACTACCCAAAGGTGAAGCAATCGACACAGAGTATCTGTCTGGATCTGTTGTCAGCAGAAGGTCCAAGCAATTCGCTGTGTGCGAATCAACATCCGGTACCCTCGTTGCCGCCTGGACCAGCTGGGTGAGGTTTAGCGCTAGCGAAAGCTTACGCATCTCCCGTCCAGCATGATCAGTGCACTGGTATGGGAAGAGCCACTCCTGGTGGTGGGCATTAAAGTCCCCCAGTAACACTAATTGGGCTGAAGGGTACCGCTGCTGAGCCGCATCAGCCGCCTCACTGATTTACTCTGTGAGCCTAGTTGTCTCCTGATCTCCGCTGTGCGAACGGTAGACACAGGCGTAGATAATTTTATCAAGACCTGTGTCCACCAGAACCCAGAGCGTTGTATATCGGGAGTCCTCAAGGTTACGGAGACGCCGATAGCAAATGTCGTCACGGGCGTACATACATACGCCCGCTCGTGGTCTAAAATTGTGCTTCAGGGTGAACCCTGGGTAAGACAGGTACGACACGTCTGACGGATTCGCTATCTGCGTCTCCGTAAGGAAAAAGAGCGCTGGTTTCTCAGCCTCCAGGTGATAGTGGACTGCAGTGATATTTGAGTGCAGACCTCTAATATTGGTGAGGTGCACTTTGTGGGGGAACGGGGTGCAGCCGCTGTTTAACACTAGTATTCTTTTTCCTGTTCATAATTTAAAAGAGTGAATGGAGTAGAGGAGAAGGAAGTGAGACGAGGTTCCACGCTGCTAACCTACAGACACGCACTGAAAAGACGCCATCATTGGGGCACTAGTCTGGAGACTGCGGGGACGCCCGAGCCCCCCCGGAATGTCCATCGGGCCCTCCCGTCTGGTCGCCAACCAGCACGATGATGCATTCCGGGATTTTTCGACAGTTGGCGGGGCAGCCTTTCGTGTGTAAAAGTTTTTTATAGTCACCTATCTAAGAACACTTGGGTGATCAAGACGTATCTAACGATGTCATTATCATGTAAATTCGTATAGCGGTTCGATATGTATGAGGTAATAAAGAATATTACATACATAAATGACACGCGCGAAAAACATAATACTTTCCTTGCAGTCGCGTAAAAAGGACCGCCCCGAACCATCTGCCAGGCTCTTAAGATCTGTATGAATATATACATAATTGATAGCAGGTGAACCAAACGTCGTGTTCGGAAATAGATACTGCATTTCCCCAGAGAGATTACTCTGCAAGAAAAGCAATACGAAGTTATTTTCTGTCAGGAAAATATCATCTAAAAAACTAACACATTTATTGAGGTAAAGTCGTGGCTGCAGGTGCTCCAATGAACATTCGTTTATCGTGAATTCCAGTTCTAACCACATACCAATGTGTTTTCAATTGTTTTCCTGTTTATTTATGCCATTCCTAACAATAAAACACGTTTTTCTGCTAAAATGAGAGCAGCTGTGACCAGTACTTTCTTGGAAATATCATCACACATTTACATATGAATTTTCCTTTTTGAGCGAAAGTTCTAGCGAATACAATATTCGAAATATGATACGTGTTTCAGGAAGCTGCCTCAACAATAGCGTTTCTGAGAAAACTGTCTGTCAATGACAAAATAATACAGAACGAGATTGACTATATGAAAAATCAAGAGCTAACTTATAAGTCACTTCCAAAGGTTACCTTCAAAACCATATGTAAGTAACAAAACACGCGTTTTATCCTGTATTTTTAATATCAGTCGAAGATATAACATTGTGTACAAAAAATACAGCGCTATACGGCTATATGCTATGCTCCATACCTATGCCACCTACTTATTTATGTTTTCATGTATAATTGAATCAATATAAAATTGTTTAGTGATTTTGGTATCCATTTTTTACAACAAAATGCAAAAGTGTTTCAAGGTTTCTGTTTACAATTTTATAGCCCACACGTGTAAGGCAATTGGAATGCCTTAATTCATACGATTTAACAAGACTAAAACTTGGTACGGGGAGTGACCCACATGTGGTGCACTCATGCCTCGTCTAAACCAAGAAATGCTTTACATGGGAGTCAAGCACAGGGAACGTGATAATATTATTTATAACAATGGTCAAAAAATTAATATTAAATATTTTAAATATGATGTGCTCATGTAGTGGCTCCACGCCACTACATGAGCACATCATATTTAAAATATCTATGTACATCACTAAATCTTTGAAGTTTAACCTTTTTAACTCTTAAACTGCTAGAGGATTTGCGAGTCTTTGTCCTGTCAAGATTTTTATTTCGGGCATTTTCCTCTGTAAATCTTGAATGTGCTACGTGGCTCGAGGTTCAACCCTGAGCACGTAGCATACGTGAAATCGTATTGGGATAAACTTGATATTATTTTTATAATTCTTTCAAGATTTGCCAAATTTGCATTGCAGTGCTGTTTTATTATATTTATTGTACAGGGCGAAGTTATTTTGTCACAAAACCGAAAATTCATTGTTAAAAATCTACAAATTCTAGCATTGTACGATAATCTTTTGCAGCGATAAATGCTAAATATATGTAGGATGTAGTTTGGAACGGACCTTATTGTTGAGAAATGATTTGAAGTATTAAACGCATGAGGATATAATAAAAGAGCATGTGAAAGAGAGTGAAGGAAGAGATTGTGCGAGCTTTTTGATTTAAGATGGATGACGTTTGTGTTTTGGTTAAAGAGTTTAAAAATCAAATAAACTAGTTTATAGAAAGAATGAAAAACATTTATTTGCGACAGGCACGATGTTTACCATACAAAAACAAAGAAAAATTTAAATGCAAATACAGGGTATGCATCACAACCACACAAAACGGTCATGGATCTTTTATCAAGAATGAGCTATTTATTTTCGGTCATCCACATCAAGAACACACCCCTACATATTTATATACCTAAGACCACTTGTTATATGTTGAAATAAATAAAATAACCAAATAAAAATATATTTCATTAAAAACCAATAAGCAAAAGTCATGGTGCCTAACTAATTTTCAGTTAAAAACAAAGCATGGCGTCGTGGCTGCATTCTAAACGTCATAATAGTGGGGTTCCAAGCGAACAGCGGGAACTTCGCAACATTGACGTATTCACCAACCATCTGGAAATCCGCCGGCGTTACATGGAACCCAGAATTGCAGACTCTCAGCTTCCCCGCAGTTATGATCCTTGCCTCGTTTATCTCAATGAGTTGTGTGGAAAAGTTCGGGCGGAAGGTAAGAGCCTTTCCAAAGTAATTTTGATAAATGTGTTTGCCGACTAATCTTTATTTCTGATCGGATTAGAGGAGAAATCTTCCCTATACTTTGCGTTTCACGTTTTATTTGTACATTTCTTGTTTCCCTGTGAGGGATTTTGCTGAGCTCTGATTTGTAGGTTTTTGTTTTATTATTTCTTTGGGTTGAAAACCCAAATTGTCTTAACTCTAGAACGTTTTCGGCATTATGTAACCAAACTATGTATTGCTATTTTAGTTATAAAGATCAACGTGGTGGCCCAGTGGCTAAGACTTCGCCTGTCGCTTGAGGTCGTGGGTTCAAATCTGGGCAAGTACCAATGACTCTTCAAATTCATATGCACTTTCTAAGTTTATCTTGGACAACACAGGCAACAGTGAAGGAACACATCGTCAGGAAACCTGGGCTTATATAGTTAATTTAAGTCGGATATAGCAAAGCAGAGGCCTGTGGGGTTCCCAGAGGCAGCTTAATTAACTCTGTCAAGAAGTTATAAAGATAGCTGGATAAAAGACCTTTTTGTACCCGGTAAAGCAAAACCATTAAAAAATTATGATAATAACGTATTTATGTAAGTCCAAATGAACCTACCATTTATAAACCCTTTTCATTCGTGACAACCATCGCGGTCGACTGCTAATTCATTATTCATGTTGTTAATATTAAATTTTCATTCGAGAACTTTATTTTTAGAAATATTCACACTATTCCAACAGTCCGCAGGAGACTATTACTCTGCTTTTGAACGTGGCAATTTATTATCCTGGGAGCTAATAAGGTTTACGTAACATTCATGAATGTTACGTAAACCTTATTAGCTGCCAGGATAATAAATTAAGTTTTACATGGCAATTTTTGTAAGGAACTTTCTAGACGATGCTTGGTGATTTACGTTGAAATGTACTCGTATCAATGAGCGACCCTTTTGTCCTTTCGACTTTTTCTTATTAAACATACAACGGTGCGTAATCGTTAACGCCCCTTGAACTTTTGATATGCAGACCTCTTTAAACTACTGTTCAAAATAGAATTATACTTCACTAATGATACTTCTTAATTGTGTTAATATACTTAGAATAGAAAAAAAATACTATGTCGATGTGACGACGAGAGGAGGCCTATGCTCAGCTGTGAGGTTTTCCAGCTAAAATTATGATGATGATGATACTTGGATTTACATAAACGCTAGCGCTGTTAATTCTTATATACCTATCCTGTCTAGTGTGATTGGTTTTGGTTGACTGAAACAGCAACAGACATTCAAATCACATGACATGGGATTTGGCAATAGACAAAATCAAAGACTTTTCGCAACCGGAGGTTTGTTTTTCATGTCTTAATGTTGGCAAAAAGAACGGCATTCCCAGAAAAAGCATATCCGCTATCCTCGAGTTCGAAGAAAAAAATTGCAGGAGGTAAATGGCGAGACGATCGTGCGGGCTCCCAAAGTTGGAAGGAGTGGAGGGAGGCTTTTGTGATATGCATAATGAATGGGACAGAACAGACTAGTAAAATAAAAATAAATTATAACTGAATATCTTTTTCAGACATGAATAGCCTTGACGTATCATGTGTAGGTACGAGAAAGTTGTTCTAATTCAAGTTAAGTAAGTATTTCGATATATTTCTATTTCTCGGAACACAGAAACATAGCGAAACAAATGTATGTCACAATGTTTCATAATAAATGTGACAGGAGAGTCCACTTTATGTTGACGGTACTTTCTGACGATACTACTTTTCTTTTTAAATTTTTAATGTGCACCTTATAACTAAGAATGATAAGACTCTAGAGCTCTCAAACATTTATAGTGAGGGAAATTCCCTTATTTACGTCACTTAGAGAGACATAACTTTCTTTCTTTTATTCTTGCACTGGAACGCCTTGCAGCAATTACACCAATGGAGCATACACTAATTTATACTAACTATAAGTCCAGGTTTCCTCACGATGTTTTTCTTCACCGTTGTCAGCCAAGATAATTTTAGAAAGTACATATGAACTGAAAAAGTCACATCTCGCTTAGGCACGAGATGCGAGGTCTGAGTCATTAGGCCACCACGACCACGATTATAGCTGCCTGTTGCTAAAAACAAGGATTCAAGTAAGGACGAAATGTCAAATATTGTGAAGACGCATTATAAGGTAACTAAGCTACGTAGTTTTTTTTAGTTTTATCAATCTCTTATTTTAGAATTTACGGGGGAGGGGGACATTTTACCAATTTGGATGTGTCTCTCGCACAAACTATTCAGTTTAGAAAAAAAATATATTAGAAACCTCTTTTTTTGAAGACCTATACATAGATACCCCACACATGGGTTTGATGGAAAAAAAAAATAGTTTCAGTTTCAAGTATGGAAAACCCCCAAAATGTATTGTTTTTTTTTATTTTTGTGTGAAAATCTTAATGCGGTTCACAGAATACATCTACTTACCAAGTTTCAACAGCATAGTTCTTATAGTTCCGGAAAAAAGTGGCTGTGACATACGGACGGACAGACAGACAGACATGACGAATCTCTAAGGGTTCCGTTTTTTGCCATTTGGCTACGGAACCCTAAAATCTACCGAATCTGAGTTTTTACCTACGTCTTGTAATATATTTGTCAAATGAGAAAAATTGAAAAATATCACTTACACTATATATTTTTTACAAGCTTTTATTAAACTTGCAATTTAACTTTAACTCGCCAAGCGGTTGGTCGACTCTTCACGAGACCAGAGGGCTGGCCTTTTTTTGGCCAAAGAATCAGCATTGCCATCCGACGTGGCAATGCTGCCAGCCTTCTGGGCACTTTACCTGTTGACAGCGATGTGAACGATTTTTTTGACGCCCCATAATTGTACATATTTTTATTCTTATTCTTATAAAATTAGTTTGTAAATAATGTACTTATGTAAACAAAAGAAAATAAATCTATGTGGTAAAAAAAAAAGTTGCAATGTATGTATACGTGTATACGTAATATGTATGTATGAACGTGTGTTCGGGTCAAATCTTGCAACTGAATTTTAAAGCAGATCCTCCACCGATTAAAATTTTGCATATACGTTTAGTTTTGATGATAATGCATATTAAGCTTAGTGACGTCATTCTAAATCTAATATGGCGGACGGCCTAAAATGGTGGACTAATTTTTTTCTTGTCAAATGATGGGTTTGCTGAGAAGAAAACGAAAAAAACTTGTTTAAAAAAAAGATAGTTTAATGATTAATTTTATTACGATCTTTAATGGCGTATGTTTACTTTGAACTACATTAAAATACATAATCAGCTAAAAAACTTTAATAATAAAAGAGAATCTAGATATTGCTAAGACATAACTAATAAAGAAGGAAGATGAACTTGCGACGAAATGGTTAAGCACAAGACGAAATAAAGATGTCATTGAGACCGCAAAGAATTTAATCAAAGCAACAGATGCAGAAAATGACAAGCTTTTTCTGCAAACTGTCAGGAAATAAGGAATCAGAAAGATAGCGCTTTATGTAGACTGAAAAGATAGTGACACAGAAGATCTATAGAGTAATTAAAAAAAATAAGTGAGTGAGGAGGAATTTTTTGGCATAGATAGAGTTCTTTAATACCTTGTAAAATATTTCAATGAATAGATTATTTTAATTTTTCAACTATGGTTTTTATTTAATTTGGCGGTACAAGAGATATTTCTAATGAAGTGATGCAGAAGATCTATACTAGAATAAATTAAATAACAGGGTCAATGAACAACATCTTGGTCTAGATAAAGTTGATTAATTTATTTTTATTGTTGTAGGCGTAGCGACCAAGATTGTAGAAGTTGTAGGTGTCTCAGTTCATTGGAACCGATATAATATAAAGGATGTAATCAGTACTAAATATTTACGAGGCGTTATAAGGCTACATTTATTTAAGTAATGATTTGACGGCGCGACAGACTATGAAGGACAGAGTAGGATGAGTTCTAGACAAAATACGACCAGGGCCGTATATAATTACTTAGGTAGTGTCTTGATGATCTTGTCTAATAGCATCGAAGGCCGTAAAATATTGATTCTTCTGTAGGCTTCAAAGTATCTTTGTACAAATTTTTGGTTTCGACATTAGTAGGTATCAGTTAGCGTTGCTTTGCTGTTAAGGTTCATCGTCCAAATATAAATCGTAGCAGTAAATATTTAGTTTACGATGGGCCTGTCATAAGAAGAAAAAAGTTGCTGCAACTAACAAAGATTCAATTAACTTTTAAGTTCCCAACTTCAATACATTAGCTGGTATCAGTAACTATTGCAAAAATGTGTTTGTGTATAACCTCGGCGCCATGTATAGCTTCAAAAACGCAAATACCTACAAAGTCTTTACGTGTGGCACGGATTTTGAGTTAATTTTATGCACCAATCAAAATTATTATGAATTATTTGCAATTTGACTTGCCGGCTTTCTAAGTCTTCAAACAAGTATTCAATTTGTGTAAAACTGTACTTATCTGGCGTGGTTTATTTAGCTAAATATTGCTTAGAAGAAAATAATCTACAATCATAATCATATTTGTATTTTCTCTTCTTTCCAGCCCCTCATAAGCATCGCCTTCGCAGTAGCAGTGCTGTCACACTTAGTTTTAGGAACTGTAATGCTGATCCAGCACCAGGGTGGTTCAACTCCTGGATGGATACCTATGGTTGCTATCATAACCTATGTCGCCGTCTACGCTGGTGGCATATCACCGATGCCTTATATCATTATGGCTGAGATGTTTAACTTTCAAGTAAGTAAGGTGCTTTAAAAGACACGTTATTATTATATTTATGTGCAGAGGGCTGATTTTTCAATTGTTATATAACTTCATCATTAATCATCATTTCAGCCGAAAGACGTCCACTGATGAACACATAACTTAAGTTATTCTAATTCAACAGATTTTGTATGGATAAAGTGGAAAACTATTATTTTTATTAGCATTAAAAAAAAAAAGTCTATCCTCAGTTTTTAAATGTCACTTATTCGTATTTTATATCAAAATAGACTGCTGATTTTTCAATCGTTATATCACTTCATCATTCATATTCATTTCAGCTGAAAGACGTCCATTGATGAACAAATAACTTAAGTTATTATAATTTAACAGTGTTTGTATAGATAAAGTGGAAAACAATTTTTTTTATTATCATAAAAAATGTCTCTCCTCAGCTTTTAAAATGTCACTTGTTCGTATTTTATCTCAAATAGACTAAAATTAACCCTTAATAAATAATAAGTCATATCCCCCAACTCGATTTTATCTCGGATCATGAAATGAATAGTTATCGTTTGTTATTTATATGAATCGAGGATTTTTTCTATTGTCCTGGCGACTGGTTTATGTGGAAGCCCTTCTCTTGGTATATTTTATGGGCCTAAACTTCAATACTACAATATCAAAAAATCTCAACTAGACCGTACAGAAGAAATAGCACCCAATTGTGAATTGTCAAACACAAAATAAATCTAGTTGCACAATCGAAACCGTCAGTAGGTCTCTATGGAGAAGTATGTGTAAGAAACTCCACGGACACTATTTTTCATCAGTTCTAATTACAATTATTTGGTTACATCATTCTTGTTGGAAATGATGTAATAAACGATGTAAAAAAAAGACGTGCACCAATTAACTAGGTGACCGATATGATATCTCTGATATGAGACCGTATGTTCTTTGGCTTTACCCTTTTTTTATTATGCTAATTTGAAATATAATTGTAGATCTAGAACAGACAATCTCAAAAAAGTCATGATTTGCTAACTTACACGGAGTGTTTTTGTATCCTATCCTTCATCTGTCTGTATATTACAACTTGTCACAACTAAACCAAAATGGGTTAACAAATTCTACCCTAAAACCACGAGACAGTCACAACAAACATGTTAGAGGGCTCAAATGTCCATAAGTAATTAGAAATTGTCAACCCGACGTAAACCTCAGGTAGTCCGGAAGATTTTGAATATTACTTATGCAGGTACCTACGAACTACCTATCATGTTTTGGACCACAATGTACTGGGACATGGGGGGTACCAGTGAATGCCATGTTATTATATTATAAACAATTGTTGAGTATGGACTTAGAGAATTTCATGTTCGGAAATTGTATAGTATAATTTGTAGGTGATCAAATTATGGGTTTATTGATTCTTGTGGGTGCTTTAATGCATGCTATTTTTTGCCAGCAACCTTTTTTGCAATATAGTGGTTGTAGACATTTAAAAGTGAAGGCTCAGTTAAACGGCAGTCGTGAAGATACTGAATATTACTAATAGAGGTACCTGCCAACTACCTACTATGTTTGGTAGCACAACTTGTACGGGGTTGAGTATGTAGTAGCAGCAACCATGTTATTAAAATATGAACAGTTGTTCAATACAGCCCTACAGAATGTCATGTTAGGAAATTGAGTACCTACTGTAATAATTAGTACTATGGTCCAAGGTCGTTTATTTACTAATGACAATACTTACAACCTTTTGGGTGCTTCTTCTGTACTGTTTTTTATACTAGTACTAGATACTATATACTAGTATACTGGTAGAATTTATTTCAAAACACATATTGTTTTAAAATAAATTCTAAACATGAATAAGTTACTTAATAGGAGTTTTAATCTGGTGATTTCTTCTTGTTTTAATCGTTTATCTTCAGATTTTTCCATCGTTATTATAAGAGCTTTATAACATTACCACAAACTATATCTCATAAATATTTCATATTTCTCAGAAGTCAAAGCTCTTATGAAACGTGGTTTAATTTTTCTACGAATCTTCTATTTTCATATAATTAAGTTTCAATTTTTTTCTTTTACAACCTTAATTTTCTTCTTGCTGTTTTTCGCTTGAATAAATATAGCAAAATCCTTATTTCATTTAGCCACTTACTTACAGAGCCATTATCCGCTTAGAATTATTCATGGCTTAAACGTCTTATAGGTACAAAAGCACTCCAAAACCTTTTATACCTAGATCGTTGATAAAAAGTTGATTCACAAGATTTTTCTGTATATCGTTTGATGTATTTTTATTTTTGTTTTGGTGAGTTTTCCCTAAAACAAGATTGCCGTTCGTCCTCTTTGCTATATATAGACTAGATTGAGTCTTCGATATCACATTTCGAATGGACTGAATAAGTCTGAAACGTTATTGTATTTTGAATATTTTAGTGGAAAGTCATTATATTTCGTTAACTATTCGATTATTTCCTATTGATTATTTAATCTAACAATCCATGATATGGGGATTTTGCTTGTTTAATACTTATAGTAAAGTATAATCCTACTTATTGCGGTGACCCTGACCTGAACTTGACCTATTTGCTGGATTGTCTCCATGTGCCCATATAGCAGTTCATTCGGTCTTTTAAAGTTAAAGCCCGAATGAACTCCACTGACACTACTATAAACGTGGCTACCTACTTATCCCAAATTCTTTTAAAAAGTTAACCATCGACTCGAAAAGAAGAAAGATACCTACATATTGCGAAGAGAAGATAAACCCTTGCAGTTCGTAAGGGTTAGGCCAATAGCATTTTCAGTGCTCCATAACCCAATTAACCCACTATTTATACGAGTAACACATAATGTCTCTCAATTCGACTATAAAAAGTCAGCCAATAAAACTCGAATATTTCTCGTCAGTCGATATTTTCTCTTTATTCTTGTTAACTTAGGTTAAGTGCTGTCAGCTGAAACATTGCGTGGCTTAAAAATTTCAAAAACACATTCTCTGTAGTCGTCCAATTTATTTTTGGCTTCAGTATGTCAATCTCGTGACTCGTTTAATCTATTTTTATTATTTCTTACCTTTGAATGTTCCAGTTCAACTAGCTTTTATTGTAAGAGTTTTTTTTAATGAAAAAAAAATTGATTTGCGTTATTTGAAATACTACGGGTACTATAACTGTGATTGCTTTTTAACCGACTTTCCAAAAAAGAGGAGGTTATCAATTCGACTGTATTTTTTTTTTTTTGTTTGTTACCTCAGAACTTTTTACTGGGTGAACCGATTTCGATGATTCTTTTTTTATTTGAAAGCTGGTGCTTGTCATATGGTCCCATTTAAATTTCATCAAGATCTGATGACGAACTTTGGAGATATACATCAGAACTCTTCAATAAATGACTGCAAATCACTCAGGATAGCTGCAATCGCATGTCTGTTTATTGTTTTTACCATTACATAACATAAAAAAATTTCCACGTAGCCCACATTAATGCTCAGAGTGTTCCTGGTCACCACTCCGATCTTCTGGCATCCTTTAGCAGTGCTCACCTTGATGCACTTCTAATATCTGAAACTTTTCTTAAGCCTTCTCTCCTTTCTACGCACTATGAACTTCCTGGCTTTGTTCTGGTCCGAAATGACAGGACTGGCAAGGGTGGTGGCGGTGTCGCGATTTACCTACGTGCTGACATACCGCACCAAATTGTTAGTGCGTCTCCATCTCAATACTCTGGGTCGGCTGAATACTTGTTCCTTGAGATCACCTTACACCATGCTAAAATATTACTTGCAGTATTTTACTCCCCTAATCTCCACATCAACTATTTTGACACTTTAGAATCGTCACTGAATAATTTTTGCCCATCGTATGAGCATGTTGTTATAATGGGTGATTTCAATACATGCTTAATAAAAAATGATTCTCGCTCACTTAAACTCCGTTCCCTCTTATCTTCTTTTAATTTGGAAATTCTACCTCTTTCTGCGACCCATAACTTTCCAAACTGCACGCCTTCTCTTCTTGACCTAATGATTGTTTCTTCGCCTCACAATGTTGCTGAATTTGGGCAGCTCACTGCAACCTTTTCTTACCATGACCTTATCTATCTTTCTTATCGTATTCGGCCTCCTAAACACAAACCCCACCTCTGTTATTTACGCAATTATAATGGGATGGATTTGGTAGCGTTGAAGCGTGACGCCGATGATATCGACTGGTCTCTCGTCTTCGATAGTGACTGCGTCGATGAAAAAGTAAATTGCTTCAATGCCAAACTATTGACACTTTATGACAAGCATGCACCGCGTCGGCGAATTAAAATTAAGTATAGTCCTGCTCCGTGGATCACTCCTCAAATTAAAGACGCTATTGCTCGTAAAGATAAGGCGAAGGGCAGGTACAGGCGTAGACCCACGGATCAGAATCTTGCTAACTTCAAAAATCAACGTAATCACTGCAATCGTCTGTGTCGAGATGCTAAGAGACGCTATTTCCACGAATCTCTAGTCGATCGCAAGTCCTCTGACGTCTGGAGATTTCTCAAGTCTGTCGGTATCGGCAAAGCTCCCACTAGTGCCTGTAAAGATGTCGACTTGTCGGCTCTTAATAGGCACTTTTCGCTTCCACCTGTCTCTCTGGATCCTAGTGTGAAGACATCCACTTTGGCTGAACTCTCTGAATTGCCGTTGCCGATTTGCCCTCCATTTAATTTAAATTCTGTGTCTGATGACGATGTCAAAAAATCTCTTCTTGCTATTTCCTCTTCTGCTGTTGGCCATGATAGTCTGTGTTCGAGAATGATAATACCCATTCTCCCACAACTCCTTCCCGTTCTCACTCATATTGTCAATTATTCATTATTCTCTGGCACATTTCCTTCAGCCTGGAAACAGGCACACATAATACCACTACCCAAAATAACCAATCCTTCTTCTCTATCTCACTTCAGACCCATTTCCATACTACCATTCCTCTCTAAAGTTCTCGAGCACATCGTTCATGGTCAAATTTCTAGATTCCTTTCGTCTCATGATCTTATCTGTCCTTTCCAATCTGGCTTCCGTAGAGGTCACAGTACTGTGACTGCACTTCTGAAGGTCACTGACGACATCCGTTGGGCTATGGATAATAAATCTCTAACCGTGTTAGTCCTACTTGACTTCAGTTGTGCATTCAATTCAGTGGATTTTGATATTCTACTTGGGGTCCTACAATCTATTAACTTCTCGTCCTCTGCATTAGCCTGGTTTAACTCATATCTTCGGGGTCGCTCTCAGTGTGTTCGCCTTGATGAGATATTCTCTGATTGGTGTGATCTCACTGCTGGTGTACCTCAGGGTGGCGTTCTCTCTCCTCTTCTTTTCTCTATCTTCATAAACACTGTTACCAAGGTTATCACTTCAAACTTCCATCTTTATGCAGACGATTTGCAGCTCTATCGACATTTCTTGCTTTCGGACGTAGACGTAGCGATCAGTGACATGAATCGTGACCTGGAGAGAATTAGTGAATGGGCTAAGTCTTATGGCTTACAGATTAATCCTTCCAAATCACAGGCCATGATTATAGGTAGTCGATGTTATCGCGCTGCGCTTGACATTTCTACTTTGACACCATTGTCCCTTAACGGCTCGACAATTGCTTACACTGAAACGGCTAAGAATCTCGGTGTCTTAATTGACAGCAACCTTTCTTGGCGAGCGCAAGTAAATGAAGTTAGTCGTAAGGTGCATTTTTCTTTTGACACTTTAAAATCTCTTCAAAGTTTCCTACCCTTCAAAACTAAAATTTATTTAGCTCAAACTTTAATTCAGCCGATCATAGATTACGCCGATGCCTGCTACCTGGATGCCACTGAGGAGCTCTTAAATAAGCTTGAGCGCTTGCAAAATTTGTGCATCCGTTTTGTCTTTGGTCTGAGGAAATACGATCATGTCTCTCAGTTCCGCAAAGATCTCAAGTGGCTCCCTATCCGTCTTCGCAGGAACACTCGAATATTATGTCTTCTGTACAACATCCTTTTTAACCCTGCATACCCTGGCTACCTACGCGATCGTTTTTCTTTTACTCGCTCTGCTGATGCTCTGTGCAGATCCCACCTTAATCTACATCTCAATTTCCCATCCCATAAAACCCATTTCTATTCCCACTCCTTCTCTGTTCATGCAGTACGATTGTGGAACTCACTTCCACCTAAAATCCGTGACTCACAAAATGTATCTATATTAAAAAAACAAGTCAAAGAACATTATCTCTCCACCATCTTGTAATTTTATATATTATATATATGTATGTATTTTTTATTTTCTATATTTATTAAGTTAAGGTATATGTGTAATTTATATATGATTAGTTAAGTTATTTTTGTCTATTTTAAGTTTCCTTGTTCTTTCTACACACTGTGTCTTCGTTTATCATCCAACATTCCTGTCGCAGGTCTGCTGGAAGAAATTTCTAATGAAATAAGCAGTACCTTTGTGCTCTTTTATCTGTATTATTTATTTTCTCTGTAAAGTGTTTTTGTGTGTACATAAATAAATAAATAAATAAAATCACACTAATACGCTCTAAAGAGGGTACGCAAGTGTGAACAGTTAACCCTGGTATACTCTCATTCCACCGGTTTTGTTTAAGTTTCATGTTATTGGGATAATCAATTCTGGCTTCACTTTGGGCATTATAGGTAACTTACCTATAGAACTGGTCCATTATGTACCACAACTAAAAAGTGAAAAATATTTTTTTTTTTTACAAAAAATACAACCGACTTCCAAATAAAATCACTACAAAGTGAAAAATAAATTTAATTTCGGAAGTCGGTGTCAAA
Organism: Orthosia gothica; assembly: GCA_949775005.1. Classification (NCBI taxonomy): domain Eukaryota; kingdom Metazoa; phylum Arthropoda; class Insecta; order Lepidoptera; family Noctuidae; genus Orthosia; species Orthosia gothica. Next base: position 11,759,521 of record OX459056.1, read on the forward strand.
AAACGAAGAAACGAAAATAGGAACACCGACTTCCGAAATTGAATTTATTTTTCACTTTGTAGTGTTTTTATTTGGAAGTCGGTTGTATTTTTTTAGTTTAAGTATTTCAATATTTTTTTACTGTTTACGTTTTTATTCCACCAACCCGCATTGGGCCCGCGTGCTGGATTACGGCCCATGCCCTCTCATAGAGAGGAGGCCTGTGTCCTAGCAGTGGGAACATTTAAAGACTGATAATGATGATGACGTTTTTATTAAAATGCCTCCACGACTTCCACGAGTAAATAATACGTAGGTAAATCAGTTAGGTGCCTTTTCGATTGGAATCTATTCATCATGACATAAGCATTGGGAAGGCTTATTGCGTATGCTCCTATCAATTAGAGAAAACAGAGAGAGACTATATCCTACTAATATAATAAATTTGAAAGTCTAAGGGTATATTTGGATGCTTGTTAACCGCCTCAACGGCTGAACAGATTTTAAAGAATCTTAGCACACTGGTAAACCATTTACTGGATTATGATAAAGAACACTTTTTGATCTATTAGTACCTACTTTTCCGTGGGCTAATTCGGCTTTCTTATAAGGGTTCCATTTTTCCTTATGACTTTCGCAACCCAAATAAAAGTTATACAAAACTAAAGCCTTTTTTAGTTCCTTAAACATACTTACCTTTTTCATTTCCCATGCGATTGTTCCAGTAAGTTACTTAAACACTAAATTAAAAGCAAGTTGCTACCACAGATTGTATCGCGGCGCGCTTTACTTTGCATTCACTTCGCATATTTCAGTGCACGCGTTCGTAATCCGCAAGGGAGTAGAAATAATCATGAGTGTTGAAAACTACAGCAAAATTCGAAATTTACAACAAGAATCAGATTAAGATAGACCTCAAACATCCCAATCAAAATTGTAGTATTTGGCATTAGTATGACAGGTATTCGTTATTTTATTGTATTACTAGCTTTAAACTATACAATCTTTTACTTAGTTTCTAATGTACCGAGGCTTATTACGTATCTTGCAAGAGCAAAACGATAGCGATTTTTGCGCAATAATTGGTCTTCAATACAGAAGTTTTGAGTTTATGGCGGTGTTTTTCGAAATAAATGCATTTGACAGACAGCGAGCGATTAGCAAACGATTGTGTAGGACCTACACTGTAGGTGATTCCGACTTTTATGTCATAAAGCGTTTGATCGCGAGATGACTGCGCAATTATTGCTGTTTCTTACGTACAAAGCCTGCGGCGATGTCTGTGATCAAATCTTGCAAATTTAATTGGAGTAATTGGACCCACTTCCCAGTGGCCGATTGAGCTAAAATATAATATATTTGACATGTATTATTAACACCCGACGGTAAAAGAGGGGTGTTATAAGTTTGAAGTGTGTACAATGTGTTTGTGTTTATGTATATATGTTTAATTGTATATTTGTTTATTTGTATATATGTGAATTTGTATATTTGTGTACTTGTGTATTTGAGTATTTTTTATTTGTGTGGGCGTGAATCGGGGTATTTTCAAAAGATATCGTGTCATAATTACGTGTTCGATAGATTATTGATCGAATCGTGTCTACTACTAGATAAATTAAGTAGTTTTAAAAGTAAAAAAAAAAGTGTCGAATGATTTGGATTTTTCAAATTTTACTTGTGATTCTGTTTATTTACTTCCGAAATGTTAAAATAGAATTTTCATTTTCAGTAACTTTAAAAAATTATAGCATCTTCCGATATGGTGATTACTTTTACCCTGTTTATTTATAACTGACCCTTTGCCGTGTCTATTTGACCTGAAACACACTAGCAAATTTTAACTGTCTTTACACAATCCATACTTAAGTTCTTATTACTACCAATTGATTGTTTTATAAACTGAGGGTTAGATAATGTTTTAAAATATTGATTTTATAATTTGAAAGGTATGAAGTGACGCTTTTGCTCAGCAGTAGTACAATATAAGCTAATAATAATTGTATGATTTGAGTGATAAGAAACACCGCAATAGAATAGTATGAAAATTTCTCAAGAGGTAATGCGGTCGCAAACATCTGACTGAATATCCTAAGTAAAATCATAATTCGAGGTTTGGCTCTCGCCAATTTCCGACTCCGAAATTGAGAAAAAAGAAAAAAAAGAAAGATATATGCTGTGCCCCCATGCTTTTCTTTTTTGATGATACATTATCTTTAGGAGCACTAGAATCACTAGAACCCACAAAATTTGCTCAAAATTGCGCTGTCAATAGAGGTCTAGTGTACAAATTTGACAAATATAAATGAAAAAAGAAAAACATTAAAGCACAACATATATCTTTTTTATTAAAGGACATGGCCAGAATTTGTATAGAGCTGAGCCCTAACAAAAGATATTCATGTACATTGACATACAGTACGTCGTATTAAAACTTAGAGGTAAGGCTTTGCAATAGTTTAAGTTTTAGGATCATAGAAGAAGCGAGAGACACTCTAAAAAGGAAACAAAAAAAATGCCTAATCATTTTGAATAGCAATGATGTCGTTATGTGGCACGTGTGATAGTTGACAGTGACAGTTGTCAATGACAGTTGACAATGACAGTTGACAATTACAGTTGAAAATGACAGTTGACAATGACAGTAACAGTAATTGAGCGCCTTTCAGAATTTATGAAAAATGAAAATGTAGGTATGAAACACTCTCACTGTCGGTGTTCCAAGCATTTTCATAGAATTACGCTTCGACAGTCGGCTAATGAAGAAACGTCGTTTACTTATATTATAGGTATATTATGACTATTATTTAAATCATACATCCTCATAGCGACTTAGCAAAAAATATACAATTGGATATGCAACAAAACACTAAAATATAACTGTAATTAACAACTGTAACAGTAACTGTCTTTATCTGTATTTTGTAACTGCGGTTTTAAAGATGTTACAATATGCCTTCGCATTCGAGTAGTGGCCACACTACAATTCAGGTACCTTGAAATCATGAAATCGTGACTCGTGAGCGTCCGAATCCAAATGGTAAACAAAAAAGTCCAGTAAGCACAGCACAAATATTCACGAAGAAGCGTCAACGAAAGGTCAATAAACGATAGCGTGGGGTTAAGCTAAAATATCCAACAGAGTAATAAACAAGAACACGTGATATGATCAACGCAAGACTGCACCACAGATTAGACTACACCAGTGCAGTCCGCGCGCGTAAAAACGTCATAATGACTAGGACGTTCGGATACACACTGCAATATATTGTCGATGCATTCAGCATTATGGTGACGCGCGGTAGCTTGAAAAATGGTATCTGCGATATTCGTAAAACCTCACCTTTTATTTTAGAGGTTGTTTAATTTTTTAATCTACCTTCAGGCGTACTTCAGAAACAGTGTTTGTCTTATTCGTGTATCCAAACGCAAATCCATTAAACAGAAACCACACAAAAACAATTAACATACTTAATTTTTTTAATTTTTTGTCGCCTGTTCTAGAGTAATATAATTGTTGCCATTAATTTTAATTTATTTTACAAGTAATTTTCACATATTAATAACTGCTGTACATTACGTATTCTGAATTGATTCGTAAGGCAGAATCTGGCCATGTCTTTTATGGAATACCTTTTAATTTTTTCTAATACTGGAGAAGGAAATAGGCGAGAGCCAAACCTCAAATTAGACTTTTTACTAAGGAAATTCAGTCGGAGCTCTCTGCCAGCATTCCCTCTAAAACAATGCCAGAAAAATGTTGGACAATATCTGGAATGGCTTTTTAAAGAATGAGCAATCGATTTGAGTAATGCCTGATATTTTGGTCGCATGCAAAAATCTGTTATCTTGTTATGGAACTTGCTGAGCCTAAGCTCTGTATATTCTGGAGCATACTACATCTTCTGAAGTATCGGTGCAAGTTAGCAAATATTTGCCGATCAGCATTGCTTGCCTTTCCAGTCCACCTAAAATATACGTGCCCTTCTGTAGACATACATTATATCATCACTCTTGAAAGCTTTATAGAGCAACCCGATAATTGTGAAGTGATCTCTCTTTATAGAACATTACCGTGTCAGGTTTAAGTGTCTAATGATCCAATCAAGCATTAGTTGTTCACACAGCTAATCACTGTAGCGCGGCCCAGACACGGTGAGGAGCTTGCGCGGGTGATACGGCTGGTGCGAAGTATTCAACATATACTGGCGTTTGCGTCCATACTGATGTGACTATGGCAGGCGCCTAGCACTACGTAAGAGAGCGGACTTGCTAGCGAGCGATAGCCTGTTGTTGTATTTACCCTGCTAAAACACGTCAATAGTCTACTGCTCGCTGCAACAACTCGCGATATTCTCATCATCCCTCACACAGGCCTCTCCAATCGCACGATATTATTTTTTCTTTACGCTCGCATTTGACTACTATCTCGCCTGATGGTAAACAATGATGTGGTCAGCGGTGAAACACGCTTGCCTAGATGTAACCTATTCACTCGTGACTTAAAGACTCCTAGGTTGTAGCTATCAGAAAACAAAGACTTCGGCTCGATTTTCGGTAGCTCTCATCCAGCTACCCTGCGAAAATCGTCGCTCAACCTAGCCTGAGAACGTCCTACTTTACGTTTAACATTCGTGGTCTCCACTGTACACGATGCACTGTAGCCACCTAATTACGCTTGCTACCGCGCCCGCACCCGCTCTGGTCACCGCGCGTTCACTCAGAACAAAGTCTGCGATGCGTGAGCACTATCATGTTACGTCAGTCCAGCCTATCTTTTGTAGAATTCCGTCCGTTTACGTGTTCAAAAGACCTATTAAGTCAGTTAATAATGGAGTGATGGACGTAATTCGCTGTACGGCAAAGTACAGAGGTGCAACGGTGCTTCGTAACATCCAGATTCTCCTGTGAAGCTTAATCTGTGACTTATGTAATGGGGAATGGGGGATGGAATACCATCTGTCCAGATTCATTGTAATGTTCATAACCTAATGTTTTGGCTAAAAAAACACTAGGTAGATGTGTTCTTACAAAGAGTCCAATTTAGGCTGCACATTTAGAACATTATTGTAACATTTGTAACGTGTAACGTGTTCAAAATATTTTTTCATGATAAAACGATCTTGAGATAGTGCAAACACACATCAGTGATAATTATTTTCAAAAAAGTCGATTTTCTTATGGGATTGACATATATATTATCTAAATTATCACGTGGTCAATCCCTTGTATTTTGAATGTCAGGGAATGTTTGTCGCTGATAGCACGTCACCTTATCTAGAAGTAGAGACCAGGGACCGAGGAATAATTAAACGTGCTGAAAAAGTATCTAACAAAGCCAGCCATCGCAATAATATCCCTGGGTAGAAGGAAAAAAATTATTGAAATTGGAATAAAATATTGTTTTTTGGTACAAAAATAAAAAACATAACATCACAGAGCATTAACTATGAATAACTCGTCTAAACCTAAACGCATTGCTATAATCGGGCCCAGCAAAGTTTGTACCTAATTAGATTTCAAAACTACACCGGCAGAGTTCTAGGCGATTTACATCTCTGCTCCCGGGAATTCGAATTTTGAACTGCGCTAGTTTCAACGGTTTTTCTATCCACCTTAAAATGGCGGCACGGCGAGGCGACGCCGAATTTCAAATTACATGCTTTCTGTGCCTTACATTTTTGGGGCTCACGTACTAAAATTGGACTTTCCTTATGGTTGAATCGTGTGATTGCTACATACATTCGCCAGCACCAAGTGTTATGTTCAATATAAATTGGGTCACATTATCCCCTATTTACCAAGTCATGTCTTCCAACCTGACTCCATCTTGGATTATCAAATTGACAGTTAAAGCTTGTTATTTATGGACAGTAATCGAGGGTTTTTTTCGTTGTCATGACGAATGATTAGATTGGAGTGGTTCAAACCAGGGTTATTGCAAACATCAGTATCAGCATCCGCGGAACCTCAGCATCATTTTCAATATCAAAATCAACACCAGCATTGATCGATGCTGATCATTAATGCTGAAGTTCGAGTCGTGACATGACTGCAGAGGAGGCGGGGCTTATATCACGATTTCTCGATAGTGTGTTTAGACCAATTCTTTTGTTTATTAAACATCACAAAATTATTAAAAAAAATCTAACTCTTTTTTTATAGTCTTGGTTGAAACTGATATGAAATATGTGCCTATTGTACCTTTGCAAACTAGAATAGTAATAGAATATACAATGGCAGTTATTATATTAAATGAAATAATCCAACTAGGAATTACTTTGACGGTTGAAGTATTGTGACGGTTCACTATTGTGAAGTTGACAAATAAGCTGTCAGTTTAACGTCTTTTGAATCGCGAAAGGTGATACTTTTATAACATTTGCTGACTCATAAATGTGGTTTTAGTAACCTTCGACCGCATTCAGTGGCAGTCGTTTTCCTATTTGGATTACATCGGGCGTGCCATTAACTCGGCACAAATCTATACTCTGAGCCAGTAAAAGCAGATTCAATATACTCACCTATACCTACTGAAAGATATTTATCACCAATTTTTTTTTTCTGATGACACGATTTTGTTCGCATAACTCGACAAATTGTAGGGAAATCGTGTTTAAGTCGAGGTATAATGGCAGGAAAAAAAATGGATTTTGGTAAAAATCTGTCAGTGTAGAAAAACCCATCATCACTGCCTGATTTGCATTCTCTACCAGTCAACCAAGGTGGTGAAGAGATAACATGGCAGTAGGACAACATCTATGTATCCCCCCCGGTGGGTTCTAGAATTGTCGAGGCGGGGGAGCTCAGTCGCCGTGGCTTGGTCACCCACGGTGAAATCAAGAGGAACCCGAGGAAGGGCCGCTCATCAGGGCTTTTGCCAATTAATCCGACCGAGTGCCGCTTGGTAACAGAGGCGACATCGCAACTGAGGCGGGCCGCAATTTCGTATGAAGCGTCCCTGGCCCCATATGAAATCGCGGCTGAGGGTTGGAGGCCGCGGTGGGAGAGGAATGGCGGTATTGTGATGCGCCGCTTTCCCTACCTTCTGTGGTCTGGACGCAGTCACCACCGTCTGAGTGCGGACGCGGTGGGGCCGCAGGGGAGGTCCCTATCCCCTGCGGCCAATGAAATTAAATATTTTACAAGGAGTGTCTGCATTATGGCCTTCACAAACCAGTAACTGGGTAACACGATATCTCTTAACAAATATGGTGTTAGATTTTTTGGCTTCTGTCTAATCGTAATGACTGTCAAAAATCTAGAATTGACAGTCGAGACCAATGAATTAAGGTGCTTGCTGAAGCACCAAGTAATCTCACTATGTCCTGTAAGCGCGATGGGCCCAATGTTCAAAAATAGGTCCAATCAGTGGTTGTACGCTTCAAAGTTTCATAGACTTTGAAACGTATTTAAATATATTTTTATTCGTTCGTTTTGGTATTATATAAAAAAGAAAATATAAAATGTTCTACCATTTCTACCAAACCCAATGATTAGTTGAGCTGGCAAGATGTGAGACAAGGACACACTACCAGCGGGCACCCTCTCGCTCAGGACCGCTTTTGGTTAGCTACCGCTTATAAGGGAATAGCTAACCTAGATGTACGATAAAGATTTCATTTTAGCTATACAAAAATTTTTGGTGCACAGTCTAGTAGTAAGAAATAAGTATAAGGTCTTTGAATTTAATATGTAAACCTGCCTACAGATCTAGGATCATTACTTTTGAAAACAAAAGCGGTCTGGAAACAATTTGAGTATCATTTCTACAATGCCTAAATCTAAAGTCGATTTCAAACTTCGAGCTAAGTTATAAACTAACTTAGATTAGCTCGAAGTTCGAAACCGACTTAGCTCGCAAAACTGAGGATCTTTCAAACATTTACAACGTTTACATAGTTTGTGGTCTGAGTTGAGTATGAAAAATTATCTCAACTAAACTAGCTCAGCTTAGGTCTTGATCTATAAGCAGCCTAAATATCGTGAAAGCATTCCGCTTGTATTAAAAAAAATGTTATTTACATGAATAAATTCATTGCTATAAAGGTTTTAATCCTAGGAGAAATCCATCAAAGACATATGCAGATTGCCTGTGGATGACACTCTTGAAGTAATAAAATATCGAATCCAAATAATGTATTTATCAATCAGACTACGAACAGCAATTGCCTAAAACGTTCTGTTCAACCAACTGAGTCTGCTGAATATTCAAAAAACTATACAAATAAATAAAATAAAAGTGTCTGTCAATATCGAAGTAGAAGTATAGCTTTTTACTAAAAGCATATGAAAATGGAGTGGCGACCGCGAACCGGAAGACGTTGCGTTGGAAGGCCTCTCACCAGGTGGACCGATGACCTGGTGAAGATTGCGGGGATCCTTGATCCTTGCTTGCGAGACGCCCGGGACCGGTCAATGTGGCGACGCTTGGGGGAGGCCTATGTCCAGTAGTGGACGTCTTTCGGCTGATATGATGATGATGATATGAAAATATACTTGGAACAAATAAATTAAATTAAATTGTAAGTTTATAATATCAAAACGATAGCTTATTAATAAAGGCATAATGAAGATATATACGGTACAATAATTATAAAAATAAAAATTGACTGTCTTTCTGTTTGTTCTGGCTTGTTTCTGTAATCTCCGAAACAGCAGGACCGATTTGGTGGAACTTTCAATGGCATATTACCGACGAGAAAAAGAATTAGGGTTTCGTGCAAAAAATAACCATGTTATGACAAAGTCGCGGGTAACAGATAGTAAAATAATAAAAACGTAGTATTGGTAATAGAGGAAAGTTTTGCCTGTATTTGTGTTTGTTTGTAAATATACGCACGGTATTGTTACTACCGGGCAGAAACTTCCATTTACTGATTTCGTAAACACGTTTTGTGTACTTGTTTCAACAATCGCTTTCGGTATTTTTGAAAGCGTTTTAACTTCTGTCATTCGTGGAACAGCTACTTCATTTATTGTAAACTTTAAATGAAGTAGCTGTTTCTACCTTTACAGGCAACCGGTATTTACATTCATTAATCTCCTGTAAAACTTTGTTAAAACACTCAAACATGGAGTATGTAGGTCCCGAACGGGATTTTACCTACGTTGTCCGCCTTTGTGTCGCCCTAGTAACAAATTATTATTTATTCAACATATTAAGCCATTAACTCTACCATCAATTAACATTTTTCATATCACGAACCAATATGTAATTAACAGTTACTTCCAAGTAAATTTGAAGGACCTCCAATCGACTTAAGTGCCGTGACAACAGAAAATACCCACGATTTATCATCATAATCATATCAGCCGAAAGACGTCCACTGCTGGACATAGGCCGTCGCCACATTGATCGGTCCCGTGCACCCCGTATCCAGCGGATCCCCGCAACCTTCACCTAGTCATCGGTCCACCTGGTGGGAGGCCTTCCAACGCAAGGTCTCCCGGTTCAAGGTCGCCACTCCACAACTTTTCTGCCTCATCGGCTATCCGTTCTGCGAGCATTGTGCCCTGCCCATTGCCACTTAAGTTTGGCAATTCTTCGGGGTATTTCGGTAACCCTGGTTCTCTTCCGGATCTTTACATTTCTAATCGATCACGCAAGGAAACTCCGAGCATAGCCTTCTCCATTGTCCTTTACTTATTCTGTCTGTTTCATTGTCTGTTAGCTTTCTGATGAGACCCATTGTGCGCGACCACGTCTCAGAGCGATAGGGTATCACTGGCAACATACACTGGTCAAAGACTTTCGTCTTGAGACACTGTGGTAAGTTGGACGAGAAGATACCGCGCAACTTCGCGAACGCTGCCCAGCCGAGTCGGATTCGATGATTAATCTCTTTTTCGAAGTTGGCCCTACCCAACTGGATTGTTTGTCCCAGGTAGACATATTCGTCCACAACTTCGAGTGTAGAGTCTCCGACCTTAATAGGGTGCAACATGGGCATTCAAGACATGGCTATTCAACCCCCGATTATTGATGACAAATTAATACATAACAAACTACGAGTCTAATTATCAAATCGTTCGTGTTGATGATTCTAAGTGGACTCGAGTTGGACGATATAACATAACAGAAGATTATAAGATAAAATAGTCCCTGGAGTTTCTTCACGTTCTTCTCTATAGAGATCTACCAACGCATACAATCGTGCAACTACCTTCATCTTTTGCTTGACAATTCAAATGCCTCTGCATGGTTTAATTCAAATAAATGATTTGAGTTTTTGACGTAACATCACGCTATGTATGTGAAGGGTTAAGAAGAGGCGCACCTATTTAAACCAACATTTTAAATATTATTTTTCCTATTACAGATACGAGCAAAAGTGATGGGTTGTTTAGTGACACAAGCGTGGTTCATATCGTTCGTCCAGCTGGCCAGTTTTACAGCCATTGCGAACTTCCTCGGAACATACACCGTAGTGTATTGTTACGCTGGAATCAACCTATGTGGGGCTCTTGTCAGCCTGGTATTCTTGCCCGAGACAAAAGGGAAAACTGCTGAACAAATCGAATTGGATTTACTACGAAAATAATTTGTTTTCCAACTGCTTGATTACCTTTTGTAAGTTCGTGTGTGTGGTTGTTCGCCAATTAGTCGGAGTTGCTAATTAAGTTTCATTTCGAGAGGATAATGAGAATGAGTACCTTTGAATTTCACATTAATTTGACTAGTTTGTGTTCATAATTATAATTTAAAGTTATGTACAGAAAATAACATATCTTAATTATAAAATAAATAAATTTAACTCATCGTTAGAATTACAAAAAGATTGTTATAATTATGTATTCTCTTGTTATTATAATTTACGAAATACGTTTACAAGTCGTATGGCGTGACCGCGTGGGTTTGAACGAGGTATCTCAGGTTGTATAAAATAAAGTAAATATGTATGAATATATATTTATTGTACTTATAACAACATTATTATTGTTAAAAATACCTCATTGTTTTTGTACAAATTTTCAAAAAGTCTGAAGAGCCTTCACGGCAATTTACGGTTTGCACCAAGAAAACGCCGTGCTCATAACGAGAAAACATAAATTTTTGACATATACAAGGGGAGGTCATAAAAGCCCTGAAAATCTTAATACCGCCGTATTGCGGAGTACCAAAAATGAACAGCACCATCTATTGGTTTTGAGGTGAATTTAATAACAAAACAAAAGTAACACTTCTTGAAATTTTAATCTTAGCAGTTCTCAACACCAATAGAAACACTGACTTTACAAACGAAACTAATAACATATAGATATTTATATGACTAAAATATATTACAGGCATATGTTACAATTGCTGAACAGAGCAAGGACATACAAATCCATACTATATTATAAATGCGAAACTAACACTGTCTGTCTATTTAAGTCATTTTCACACCTAAACCGCATAACCAATTTTGCTTGCAATAAATTGGACAATGGAGAAGGACAAAGACGCACGGGCGCAAAGAACACGGGGTTCCAGCGCTAAGAAAGAAAATTTGATTCAAATAAATATCAATAGATGGCGCGATATGAATCGATTTGTTATTGAATTGTGTGTAAAATATTTTTTTTTGTAGAATTGTTCATAAAAATTATATGATTAAACAAGATCCGCTTATCAACTCGTACTACGCAACTAGTTTCAAAAAGCTCGTTTAGACAGCTCGTTAAAAAGTCAAACATTTTCATAACGATTCAGTATGTTTGAGCTTGTGGGAATTCGTAATCCTGCCTTTTTATACCCGGCTAACTGTTTACTCGGATTAGGGAACCACGTTTTAATAGATCTCTCTTTTTTAAATCGTAGTTGAGCGAGTACAGGTGCTTCCGGGAGTAATTACTTCCTACGAGCGGATGTTTGATTTTCTGAATACATTTTTTTCCAAGAAACTACGATTTCTTGGAAAAAAATGTATTCAGAAAATCAAAATACTACATATTTATTTTAATTACTTAAGTATTTATATACTGTATGAACTTATCTAAACTGCGACATATTTTTTTTTGTCTTATATCTGCAACAAACTTATGATTTTTATAGGGTTTTGACAAAAGAAAAAAAAAAACACCTCTTTTACCGACGGCGTTAATAATCTGAAAAAACGTAAAGGATTTAAATGAACCAAAGCTTGCTTATTTAGGCATTTAATCTGCGCAAGTTCATTAGGTGCTCTTTCACCAGTCATTTGTTTCTGTCAACATGTACTTAATCTTGGTTTGTTTCGTACATTGAAACTTATTACCGTAGCATAAAAGGTTAATTTTGGATAATCTATAAATTTTGATTTGAAATGTATTGTTTCTATACTTTTCTATCTTCTTCTTCATCATCGTATCAATGATTCCATTTACAGTTTTTAATTTAGATGTTGTGCTTCGACCAGAACTCAGCCACGTCGACAGCACTAGCGCTGGCATTGCACAGGTCTTTCATGGTGCAGGTGTTTGCGCACGAAGAACAGGACAATCATCGCATCGTTTGCGGTGTGTTCCACAGTCACATTGTGGCTGATCGGAGTACCCCCATCTGACCAGGTTATACCTACAGCGACCCACTTGACTTCGCAGCCTATTTAGGGATTTCCAGGTTGGCCATGGCAGTTTATGCTCAGTTAGGAGGTTTTCTGCAGGTTCGATATAGTCAGTTGGAGGAGGGTATTTGAGGAGCCACAGTATGCTGCGTGCTTCGCCAGGGCTGTTGTCGTTTACTGTTTTAGCCGACTTAAGGAAGCTGTGAGCCTCCTTGAGCGGAGACTAGATCATAATAAAACGCCCGGCGCACCCTGGTTACAGCTGGCACTCGGTAACGCAGCTGGCCAATCTTCTCACCACTATGATGCCCCAAAGGCCAGATTGAATTCATCAATCAAATTCAATTACTTCATAGACAAGTGTCCATAGAATTTATTATATAGTTATTGAGTGGTTATTTATTAGTGGTTTTCTCTTTACAGTTTTAATATAAGTAATTTTATTGCTCACTAGCATCTCCCTCCAGTTTCACTGCCACTTAACCCAAAAAACGCGCATTTTTTCGGAATAAAAAGTAACAATACTCAGCAAAAGTGTTACATTCTATTATTGAAAGCATGAATGAATTTCGTAGCAGAATCAGTCATTCCAGAGATAATCTTTTACAAACATACGAACACACAATTTTTCCTTCTTATTATATCAGTTTAGATATTTTAGGTCATAAGAAAGTTAAAACAAAAAGCAGTATTCTTAAATTAAAATAATAGGCTATCTTAACTTATACCTATTAGACTTAAGTACGTCCATATTTCAGAAGCCAAGCAGATCCTAAACAAACATTCCGAACAAAAAGTGAAATCACGATATTGTTTCAATCTAATTTAAATAATCTCCTAACACTCAACTCAACTAATGTTTTAAGCTATTTTGTGCGCTGATGAACTTGACCTGTAATATCAGTTTCATTGAAGGTCGAATTATTCATGAGACTAAGTGAATAATAGTATAAATTAGGTCGTTTCGAGCAGATCTTAGATATTAAATTACAAGCCGATAAAAAAATAGGAAGGTACTACGATCTGCAATCCTTTTGCTAAACGGGATGATTTTTTATGTTTTTGTTAATAATCTGAACTTCTTAACTATTACTAGCACTAATAATTTTTACTGAGTGTCTTACTCGTGGGATACTTTTAATTCTGTTTTTTTTTTTAAATATGAGATAGACCACGGGAACAGCTAGACAAAAGTAATTTTGGGTCTACCATCAGCGTTATCGATGGTAAGTGCCGGTTTGATAAATGTTCTTGTTTATGGTACTGGTAATCTTTCTTTATTATACCACTAGCTTACTTAAACACAAGAAACTACGATTTCTTGGAAAAAAATGTATTCAGAAAATCAAAATCAAATCAAATCTTAACATTTTGGAAGTAAGATCCCGTTGCCAAAAATCTTGTAGTAATGGAATCTTACTAATCCTACTTCCTACTTAATTTTATAAAGGCGAATGTTTGCGAGTGTATATGACTGTATGAAGCCACTAATACCGTCATTCTTTCTCGTTCTTGCAAGTCTACTGACGTTGTAGATTCCGGCAGGAATGACCGTTAGTGGATGGGGCCCTATTGATAGCGGAAGTTTCTTAAAATCTGTTCAAAGCTACCAATTCGTATTACCAACAGCGTGAAAAGTATTTCAGTGATTGTTACACGAACCAAAGACTTTACCCCTATATTTTAATATATAAAAAAACTTTTTAACAAAATATCAAACCGCATTACAAAGAGAAAAATAACTTTATTTTCCGAGGTCGCTGTCTTTTATATTCTTATTTTTTATTGTACACAAAAAACATAAAGACACAGATACAATAGGACAGCTTATGTACAAAGGCGAGCTTAACCCATAATTGGGTTCTCTTACAGCAAACCTCAGTTGCATTTAGAAATTTTGGATATGAGGACAGTACATACAAGCGCACAACAAAATCTATAAAAACACTTAATATTTTAAATTCATACATACTAAATAAACTTACACAAATACGTGTACAACACACAATGTATAAACGAATATATAATATTACATAATACAACCAAAAACTTGGCGTCATGCTGACAGGAAATGACACCTTTTTCTTCCCTTGAAAACCTCTAACGAAGGGCTATCCCGTATAGAGTGAGGTAGAGTATTCCAAAGGCGGTCAGCACGAACAGTCAATGATCCACCGTAACGACTTGATGAATGGGGAGGAAAACGAAGGAGAAGAGATGATGACAAACGACAAGGTTTTCCTCTCCGTACAAGGTACTCAAAGCGCTCACGAAGATACAAAGGAGAGGCAGGATTATGAAGAACAGAAAAGAGTAAAGAAAGAGTGTGCTTATCTTGATGCTGCCGAATAGGCAGCCACTTCAACCGCTCCCGAAATTCCGACACATGGTCGTACTTTCGGAGGCCAAAAATGAAGCGGATGCACAAATTCTGCAAACGTTCGAGCTTATCAAGGAGTTCCTCAGTCGCATCAAGGAAGCAGACATCAGCAAAGTCAAGAAGAGGAAGAAGGGGAGACTGAGCAAGAGTAACTTTAGTCGAGAAAGGCAGGAACTTCTGGAGACGTTTCAGAGACCGAAACGAGCAAAACACCCTCCTTTTTTGAAGTCGGTTATAAATTAATGCCATGGCACATTTCATTACATCTAAACATGATCAAACAACCCTGTTGATCACAATTAACAAGGCATGTGCAATAATATTCTAACTCGAAACAATATTCTCACGACGGCGACGAACGCTTATTGCAACACACGTAGCTCTAAGTTCGACTATACATCCACTAACCGCTTCCAAATTCCCAAATATACCTTTAACAGACACTTCAGCATAAACTTGCTGTAGGAAATGGAACCTTTAGTCTATCGCTTATAGTTCACTTTCGTTTCATACTAAACTTAATAGAGAACGGAGTCCAAAACGTGCTAAAACTATGATTAGGAAAATGTTGTACTAGTAAAAGTGGGACCTAAAATGCTGTCACTAAAATAAGCCAAATTTACTCAAAGACGAGACAAACATTTTAGTAAATAATTTCTGAAACCACATCAGTTTCATGCTAAAATTCCTAATTATTTAATCATATTTTGTACTGAAACTATTACGAAACATTCCAGAAGTTTCTGTCAATCTAAAATCAACTCCATTGAAATAAAGATAAAGTTGACAATCGATCTGTTCCGCACATAATAAGGCACACTATTAAATAAAAGAAACATCTCGGTAGTTTCTGTCAATCTAAAATCAATTCCATTTGTACGGTAATAAATATGACAATCGAAAAAAATAAGGTACACTCCCAGACGACATCTTATCCTGGTACTACTTACCGCATCGTTGTTGATGAAGAATGACAGGTTGGCGGCTGGCAGCGAGTGTCGACTGATGCACTCCACTTTTAGCTTCATGCCGGGCCGGTACCGGCGCTTCAGGCCGTGCAACGAAGGTCCGGATTTAGGCAGAACTGGGGACAGAAAGAAGAATGTAAATACGATTCTGAATATAGAAGCTGGCATAGTCACCCATCGCCAGTTTTAGTGTCCTTATTTATATTAAAACTAGCTGACCCGGCAAACTTTGTTTTGCCATAAAAAGACCAAAAATTTACCTGCCCTACCTTACCCTACCCTACCCTACCCTACCCGACCCTACACTACACTACCCTTCCCTACCCTACCCTTCCCTACCCTACCCTACCCTACCCTACCCGACCCTACACTACACTACACTACCCTTCCCTACCCTACCCTTCCCTACCCTACCCTACCCTACCCTACCCACCCTACCCTACCCTACCCTACCCTACCCTATCCTACCCGACCCTACACTACCCTACACTACACTACACTACCCTACACTACACTACCCTACACTACACTACCCTACCCTACACTACCCTACCCTACCCTACCCTACCCTACCCGACCCTACATTACTCTACACTACCCTACCCTACACTACCATACCCTACCCTACCCTACCCTACCTATAAACCTCACGGAGCCCGAGACCTTTCCAACGAATGCAAAACCATTGAAATCGGTTCATGCGTTCTGGAGTTATATCGTCAGGAAGAAAACCGACTTATTTTTATATATTAGTTTTTTTTATTTTTTATTAATGTTCAAAATATATTTCGCAGAGTTTCAATTATATTATAAATTAAGAACCACAGAAGCCGTTTATGGCTTATATATGGCTAATGAGTTCGGAATAATTAAGTTCTGAGACAAACAATACTACGAAACAATGATAACTGTGAGTTTTACATTCGAGCGATACAAAAAGAAAAACAATATCTTCAAGTACTTGATAATACAGGAGGTAGGTATATCAAACTAAAGTACATACTCATGATGTGTAATTTGCATAAAATGCGTTTTAAGTACATTTTTTGCTTTTTTAGGGTTGCAGAGGTATTTATTTTGTTTTGTATGCACTATCTGCAGTTCGTTTATTATTTTTGGTAGTATGTAGGTGTATGTTCTCATACCGTATGTATTATTGTATTTAGGCAAGGTAAAAGTTTTCATATTAGCTAACGTTCTCAATTTAGGATGACGTGTATTCTTAGTTATATTATTTATGTTGTTATATTCGTCTTTTAATATTGAAAGTTTGGTCATGTTTTGTATTGGCAATATGGTGCAATAATGAAATAGTTCAGAATAATCATTTTGAAATTTTGTTCTTATTTTGAGGGGTACAATATTTTTGAGAATACGTTGTTGTAGTTTATAAATTTTATCTAGATTAGTTCTTTAAGTTCTCCCGTAGCTACTGAGTCCATAACTTATTATGGAGTCAGCTAGAGCTAGGTACAGTAGTCTTAAGGTTTTGTATGGCATTTTATGTTTAAGTATAATTATTCGTCCCAAGATAGATCTTAATCTATCACATATATAGTTAATGTGGGGAACCCAATTCAATTTGTTGTCGATTATGAGTCCAATGTACTTGTGTTCAGTGACGAACTGTATTGATGCACAGCTACAGTTTTTGGTATATACAGCGTGTAGGCAGTCATGGATATGTGCCTTGATGGAGGGTGTGTAGGTGGCTTTATTACGTGATGAATGTATGTGCATGGCTTTTGTTTTATCGGCATTTATGACGAGACCGACATCGTGCGACCATTTACATAATAATTCAAGGTTAGTTTGGAGAATACGCTCGGCCATTTTAATATCTTTATCAGCCACCACGATGCAGGTGTCATCGGCAAATTGGTATACGGAACCTTCTCCGATGGTATTGCACATATCGTTGACGTACAGTAGGTATTCAGTAGGCCCGAATATTGACCCCTGTGCCGTGCCTTTAGTTGTTAATTTCATGTCGCTATACGAGTTTCCCAGATTGACAGTCGTATATCTGTTGCTATGGTAGCTCATAAACCACTGAAGAAGAGGACCCCTTATACCACTGCATTCTAATTTCTGAGAAAGTGTATTATAATTAAGTGTCGAAAACTTTACTAAAATCAATAAAAATTATTAAAATATGTTTTTTTTCATTAAGAAATGTATTAATTTCGTTTGTAAATTGACACAATAGTTGAGCGGCGCTTCGGTCTTTCTGAAAGCCAAATTGTTTTTTGTTGATTATATGGTTCTCACTTAAAAAGTGATTTATATTATCACTTATACAACGCTCAACTATTTTATCAATGCTTGACAAAATTGTGATAGGCCTATAATTATTGTAGTCCTTTAAGGATCCCTTTTTGTGAATGGGACGAATAGTACCTATTTTTAGTTTATCAGGATAAGTGCAGGTTTTTAGACTAGTATTAATAAGGTGTGCAATGACTGGAGAAATTTTTTGTGATGTGTATTTTAGGTCGGAAACTCGTATTTCGTTTATTTTAGCCAGGAATTTTATTTACATTTAAGTTATTTATAATTTTATGAATTTTATCATTTGATATGTTGCTAATTCGCATGGACATGCTGCAGTCACTAGAGTAAGTCAGCGGGTCTAATATGGTGGTGTCGCAGGGTTTTGTTTTATTTTCGACTTTTTGTTGGAATTCATTTGCAAATGTATCCGCTAAGTCTTTTTCCTTCCGATTAAATGTCTTCAGAACGACTTCCTCTATTGATTTTGTAATATTCCCACATAAAGAATTTATAATACTCCATATTTTTTTCAAATTCCGGAAGTTTTTACTAATTTCAGTTTTATAGTACTTATTTTTAACATAGTTTATATATTTATTTGTTTTATTTCGATATTTATTCTATTTGTCAAGTTAGTAGGTTCACTTTTCCAAATTTTATAAAGTTTATTTCTTTTTTTGCACATAAATTTTACTTTATTGTTAACCCATTCACATTTTTTAACTTTAAAGATATTATTTTTACTAATGCTTATTCTACATTCCCTATAAATCTGCTTAAATTTATCCAAAACAAAATCAAGTATGTGTTCCGGGCATTGATAGTCGAGTGCAGGTGACCAGTCGACGCTCACAAGCCTCTCGAGATAACACGACAGTTTGGTACTTTGGAGCACCATATCGTATTTATTTAAGTGACCTTTTTTTAATCGTGCGCATCCGAAAAACCTTAATCGCGACGTTTTGACAATATCAATTCAGTTAAGGGCTTTCCCTTGGTACAACTGGGTTGTAGAGGTAGGGTTCCGCTGCATCTGGTTACATTAGCTGCTGACCCCAATATAGTTGGAAATACTAGACAGATCATTATTATTTATTTATAATAATTATTTTAACAACGGGTTTTACATGGATGTTTATGTGATGACGTATTTTCAGGAATATTTTTTGCGAAACAGACATCTTTCAACTAATGTCAATTATAGTTAGTTGACAAAAAAACATCTGTTTAGTCCGTCAGTAGTCCTAAAAATATAGGACAAGTATTTCATCTTTTGCCACGTGAACAACTGGACACGTATTTTACTTTTGCCACGTGACCAACAAAGTAGGACGACACAGCTTCGAAATATCGTGTGACGTCACGGCGTGCTATAGTTTATTCTGACAAAGTGTCGTCACAAACCTCCACTCCGGAACTTTGATGCGCTTTATCTTTGTAATTTTTTATTTATTTTATAAATCAAAAAATACGGGTCCAATATTATTTGATAATCTCACTGACGGACTAAATAGAATTATAATTATTCTAGACCACTATTGAATTATGGTTTTCGGTGTTTTGAATTAATTAATGGGATCACACTTGACGTCATCCTTGATTAAAAACGACAGAAGAGTTCCAAGATGAATGGATAAAAAAGAATAATAAATTAAATTAA
Source organism: Orthosia gothica (assembly GCA_949775005.1). NCBI lineage: Eukaryota > Metazoa > Arthropoda > Insecta > Lepidoptera > Noctuidae > Orthosia > Orthosia gothica. The sequence continues at coordinate 11,779,309 of OX459056.1, forward strand.
GTGTTGTTTGTAGGTACGCTATGTTGTGGTCATCCATCTAGGTAACACATGGTTCCTTAATAACGCAAAAGTCAAGTTTTCTTTTGACTGGTCTAGAGTTTTTTGGCTCATGCGACATATCTAGGTAATTGCTTCTGTCAGCGGCTTCACCCACACCCAAAGCAGTGGTTCCCAAAGTTGACTGGACCGAGACCTTCCTAAAACAGTCAGGACTCACTTCTTGGTTTTCATGAAGAAAAAGAGGCGTAACTAAATGAATGAAGGTCTGTTCAAACAAGAAAAAAAATACATATTAATTTTGTTGTCATTATAGCTTGACCATTAAGTTCAATCAATTTAAGTTACTTTTAATCTCAATTAAGTCCCACTCTATATTCGCTTACGACTCACCAGTGGGTCGAGACCCATACTTTGGGAAATGCTGAGCTAAAGAATGAACTATCATTACGACATTTCAAAGCTTCAGTTAATTCTAAATACCAATATCTGGGCTTGTAATTTCAGCACTTGAACCAAGGTTAGTTTTACGCTTTTGCAATCAGTCCTGCAGCCTTATTGCGTAATATATACGGCAAGGCAAAGGGCAAAGAGTATGAACAATCGACCAATCATAATAAGGCGAGATGAAAGACGCGATGTAGATTTCCGTCTATGTCGATAGACTCTTTAGCCTTTGCCTTGCCGAATTGCTAATTCATTACGCAATAAGGCTGGTGGTTATGAACCTTATTGCTGCTGAGCGCACCTAGTGCTTTTAAGGGGTGCTGCTAAGCGGACCTAACGCTGTTATGGGGTTGTTTGCCGGATAGGTAGTTGTTTAGTGCAATTTGAGTGGGATATTTTCTATGAAAATAAAAGATTCTTAAAAGTAAAACTCTGAAAATGTTTTGGGCCCAGGTTGGTGTACACGTTCATCGCAGCGTCAGTGTCCTTCATTAGGTCCTTTAAAGAGCAGGTATGTCATATTCTGTACAGGTGTATCGCACTCATTTTGGTATTAGAGGGGTCTATAATACCATATATTGCCAGATTAAGATGTATTAGTAGCATTTGTACTTCGAATAGCCTATTTTTTAATCGCGCAATAATATTGTAGGTGTGAAGGCCGCCTTACTTCAGAAATTATTAGTTCACCATACAAACACCCCCTCAAGGATGATTTTCGGGATAAAAACTATTTTATGTCCTTTCCAGGGTCTCAACCTATATCCATACCAAATGTCATCTAAATCGGTTCAGAGGTTTAAGCGTGAAAACATAAAAGACAGACTGTGACTTTCGCATTTTTGATATTATGAGTACAGATAGTGCAACATAATTTTTCCAATATTTTGTCAACAGGTTGAAAAAAATAAAACATTTCAATGTTAACAACTCGTATTACCGTCGAAACAAACTGCTTTTAAACCCATAAAAGCATGCGAAACGCACCAAAACTGGCATTGAAATAAATTAAATTCAACTTTAACGAAAGTTTCGCCCAAAAGTTAATAACGTACGGCCGTAACGGCAAAAACGGATCTATCTCACTCATTTTCAAGTACAGATAATTGCCGGATTATCGTGAACAAGGGTCGGCTTTAAGCTTTCATATAAAATGAATATTGTTCATCGCTGATAGGTGCCCATATTGTATCCCTTTATTATGCAAATAGGAGTAAGATGCTTCCGTACGATAAAACGGAACAAGGGCACTACTTTAGATTTATTCGTAAAGTTAAATAAAAGCACACACGCTGTATATTGGGTCATGCCGTCCGATGAACCTATGTAGGTAAGTATATGAAAACTACTGCGACATCAGATAACTGAGCTTCAATGTATGCTGTTTCGTTTTATGAAAACGACTTGAGTTTGTTTTGCTTATATTGTGACCAAGACTATCTTAACAAGACACTTTCAGGAAGAATCGTTTTTAAGGGTTTCAGCAAACAGTTATGGTAGTAAAACTTCGTATATATCCCTTTATACGAAGACATAGAAACATTGCCTTATTTTCTTGCAGACATCGTGGATGCTTTGTAGTTTTAAATGTAATAAAAACTGTAGAAAACTAATGAAAATAAAAGTTTTTCAGTTTGCCTCAACTTTGAGCTTTTATTGTTATTAATTCAAGATATTTTATTGCTTTTGTAACCTTTAAAACGCCAACACATTGTTTTAATAGCATTTTTCATTCATGCCGGTTTTTTTATTCATGATAAAGGATTTCAATTTAAAAATACCATCTGAATAAAAACCTTTTCCAAAGACAATAAACAAAAATTCAAGTGGCATGTGTTTTTTTAGGAAAGCAAACCGGTAAATCTATAACGAGACCATTTTCCCCGAATTCCTAGGTAAAAATATATTCATCGGGCTATAAATACGGGACCCTCACGTTCTGAAGGCATTGCTTGCGTAAAACAGTGTCACCCTTAAGGTATTTTACTGTCCTATAAGGCCCTTAGACTGTAGTCTATAAACTCTGTCACTTTTGAAAGGACTGATTGGAAGACAGCTTTATCGTCCTGTCTATCTAAAGGTGTTTTAGGTCGAGAAAGGAAAAATATATTGTGTACTTTACTTTTCGAAATGGGTTCACTACGGTTTGATGATAAAGTCTGTATATTTAACCCTATTTTGAACTATCTTACGATAAGTGTTACCCTTTTTTCAGGAAAAGCTTGTTGCCATAATTCATTGACTTGAAACTCAAGGATGGAGGTAATTTTGTTATTTATCAAGCTTTCTTTAGTATTGTGCTTTTATTAAATACTCGGGTTAGAAATCACAAGAGTTGCGATTTTTTTATTATATGACATTGATTTAGTGTTTGGCCTAAATTGAGCCTACACATGCATCTATTAATCAACTTTTTTGCAACTAGAACTAAACATTTCTTACTAATATCTGGTGCGTTGGTTGGTTGGTTTATATAGCACCATGTATACTACCTTGCTTTCTTATTTTTCTTTCTATTTTACTATCACTATGTTTCCGCGGACCGAAACGGCTTTTGTGTTAAAATAATATGTTAATCTTTGCATTACCGGGAAAGAAAAGTGCATCATGATTCTCAATATTATGTGTGCCGGCTTCTTTCGGCCTCGGTGACTGTTAGAGGTCTGTGTGGCTATTAGCGGTTTATGTGGCTGCTAGTGATCTGTGTGACTTCTAGCAATCTGTGCTGATGCTTTCAACCTGTGTGGCTGCTAGCGGTCTGTGTTCACCGTAGCGGTATGTACGGCTGCTAATGGTCCTTTTGGCTGCTAGCGGTTTATGTGGCCTTTAGCGATCTGTGTAGCTTCTAACGGTCTGTGTGTTTACTAGCGGTCTGTGTGGGTGCTATAGCGGTACGATTGACTGCTAGCGACCTGTGAGGCTGTTAGTAGTTTAAGTGGTTTTTAATGGTCTTTGTGGTTGCTGTCGATCTGTGTGGCCGCCTAAATTACTGATAAAAACTAAAATGAACATGGACTCACCCACGACATACATGTGCGTGTGTACTTGCGCGGTCTGGAAGGAAGGCGCGTCGGCTGACACTTCGCATGTGTAGCGACCGCTTGCAGTCTGTGTGGCTGCCTGGATTGTTATCTTCTCTGCGTTGCTTTCTTCTCTCTGTACAGATAAGTAAATATTTAGTCAGAGCAATATCTATATTAAGTCAGTACAGATTACTTTTACATGCATCATCACGTGCGGGGCAAAAGCCTCTCTTTCCCCATGACTACCGGTGTTTTCTATCAAGACCACTGGCTGTTTGTTTTAGCTCGTCCCTCCACCTTTTATGGGGTATGCCGTGACTGAGGTCATAAAAATTGCTTAACATATGACTACATTTTTTTCAGCAATCTCAATTAAAATTATGTTGGAACAAACACTACACTACACTAATTTAAATTACACCCATGACAATCAAAACTATTTTAAATCATAAACATAATCCTACTCATATAAAACCAGTTATTATTGTGATGCAATATTCCTACACCTGAGTAATGGGAAAATTAGTATTGAAGTCAACAAACAGTTCAACAACCAACAACCAGCAATAATAATCCCTGAGCTCTATAAATGGCGTTTGGATGCAATTTAATACTGGAATCTATTGCTCATCTACACGATGTCTCTTTAATTAGCGTTTACGACACCACATTCGTGTAATTTTATCGGAGTTAAACCCGCCACTTATCCCGAACATAGTTTTAAATGCTTAACACTAATTGTAATCGCTTAAACCGTGGGAGATTATGGGTGTAGGAAAACATCACGTTAGATTACCTTTGGGGAGATTAAGTGCCTACATAGACCTATTTTAGTACAGTTTTAAACACATAAAAACGAGATTGTTTTTATTTAATTTGAGACTACTAATACAAAGAATCTCTGCGAATGCGTGCCTAAATATGATTGCTTTTCTAGCTTCTGCCTGCGGCAAAGTGTTATTTTTATTGCAGGGTAACATTATTCCGACATTAATGGCATTTTTGGTATTCCAGACAGTAATCTATTTCTGTGCTAAATTTCATCTAGATCCGTTCAGCCGTTCTGGCGTGATTGACTAAAAACATGCATCAACACACACATCCATCCATTCAAACTTTCACATTTATAATATTAGTAAGATTGAATTTTCACCATCTCTAGATAAGTAACATTCTATCAACAAAAGCGTCGCAATAGTGATTGTTAAAATGTCGAAAATGTACGGGTATACCAAGCACTATCCAAATATCGCGTGATCATTAAATCAAATATCACGTGATCATCAAATCAAATATCACGTGATCATTAAACCAAATATCACGTGATCATCAAATCAAATATCACGTGATCATCAAATCAAATATTTTGGCATTTCGATAATCGCCATCGTCTCAAACCAGTGGTGAGCCGGGCGGTAAAATCTATTAGTGTGCTCTATGCACTCATTTAGATTTTAATATTCGTAAAACCAGTATCTGTAAGTGGAGTGTGCACTTTGATAAATCAAAATCGAAATATTTTTGATTCAACTAAACCTTATATATGAACTTTTGAATTGTCAAACAAAATATGAATCTAGTTGCACATTCACAAGCGTCAGTAGGTCTCTATGGAGAAGAAAGTGCAAAATACTCCACGGACACCCTTTTCAATCACTTTTCACTACAAACCATTATTTGGTTATATCATTATTGCTGTAAAAATAAATATGTGAGAACGGTGTAAAAAGACGTACACGTAAAAGCGTCTAGATTAAAACAAACAAATCAAAAAAACAATAAGTACGTAAATAAAAGCAGGCCTAAGCAGTTAAGTTATGACCAATCGTAACATGACGCATGGATTGGCACCACTAAGCTCAACCATCATGAAGGGAACCGAATGATCAAATACATGTGCCACTATCAGAGCGAGACATTAGAGAGAGGCAGACACAGAAACGAGCGAAAGGCAAAACAAATAGGTATCTAAACACTAAATGTATGTATTTAAATGCGCTACGGCAGCTTAAGTTCAAATGTATCTTAAGACGGTACCCTGACCAAAAAATCGGCATGAGATATGAGCGTTCCTATTGGTCTAGCGGCACTGGTGGCGCATGAATTACAGTAGTGAATACGCCCAGATTTAAGAATAAAATCTTTATAAAATCGAATTTTGGTCTTTTGAAAAAAATAATTCTACAAAAATGTTCGTTATTAAATTGTCTATCCATTAGTGTAAGTACAAAAAATAATCAATGAACACTTTACGAGGAGATGCATAAAATCAATAATTATTTCTCATTTTTATGTTTTTTTGGAAGTAGATTAGTGAAATATATACAACATTTAAAAAAAAACTAAATATACCATTTTAGAATCAATATTATGTAGAAACTTAATGTATTTTTATTAATTGATATTTCTTTTTAAATAACGAGTAGATAGCTCCTAAAAACAGCACAAAAAACGGCTTGCGCGGCGTTTTGCTCGGGGTACCGCCTTAAGATTATATGTACAATTATCCAAATCCAAAATCTTAAAAAAAAGAATGGGAAAATTTTACAAACTCTATTATTTAGTTAAAAGCACCTTTTATGATATATTTATTTAGGTATAACCGCATATTGCTGGAAGACCTACAAAAGAACACCAACTTTTGCTTAAACTGGGTCACGTGGCAATTTCATCAACTCAAACCCCGTTTATAGTATTCAGCTTATTTTTTGTGCAGAATCATATAATCATTCGTAGATTTGATCGCAAAAGTTCATTATGATACGAGAGGAGAAAATGTTTGTAATTAATTACAAAGTAGCTTATGCTGATGCCTTCACCCGTGTCAAATTCGTAAATTATCCCACTGGAACGAATTATCGGGATAAACACTAGCCTATGTCTTAATCTAGGTCAAAGTCTTCAGCACCTCGTCCAAATCCTTCCAGCTCTTGAGCCGTGATTATTGACCGTTTGTCTACATTTTTTTTTTTGTTATAGGCTCGCTTTTGACCACTATCTCGCCCGATGTTAAGTAATGATGTGGTCGAAGGTGAAGCACGCTTGCCTAGAAGTAACCTATTCACTCTTGACTTGAAGAACCCTAGATTGTAGCTATCACGAAACAAAGACGCCGGCAGGGAATTCCACTCCTTAGCTGTACGCACAATGAAAGTATTTTCAAAACGCTTTGTGCGTATGGGTGGAATATCCACCATGTACCGATGGCGCATTGCCGTACGTCTTGTAGTCCGATGATGGAAAGGGCTAGGTGGAATCAAATTGTGCAGTTCCATCGCACACTCCCCGAAATGTAACCGATAGAAAGCCGACAGGCTGGCAACTCGTCGTCTGTGTTCAAGGCTCTGGAGCTTTGAGTCAACCAGCGCATCGTTGCCGATAAGTCTCTTGGCCCGTCTGTCAATCGACTCAAGCGCATCAAGTTGGTACCTGGCAGATCCGTCCCAGAGATGAGAGCAGTACTCCATGCATGACCGAACTTGCGCTTTATACAAGTTGAGCAGTTGTTCAGGCGAATAAAACAAACATATATATTTATTTATGTTATAATTAACGTACACGCAATATAAAACATAAAGACAACACATCGAGACAATAGAGTACAAAGGCATAAAATGTTTAAAACAGTATTATAACAGTATTAAATTGCCATAACGTATCTACGATCACATGAGTACCTGACTATACGAAGAACAGAAGAATAAAATAACTATTTTTTTACAAATATCAAGACAATGAAACAGAAAGCACTCCAATACAAAACAGAGCGGTAGCTTTCAACAGACACTTGATTATTCGTCCTCAATTTCAGATGGCAGCACAAAATAAGTGATTGTGCAAATAGAAACTTGAATATGTATCAGAGCATACATATTCAATCTGGTAACAATAGGCAATTAAGTAAATAGTTAGCTTCTAGGCCGAATAACTGGGCAACTGTACCACTGTGTGACTGCGTCGTAAAATTCAAACATGACAGATACCGAATTCATACGTAATTGTTCCAGGTTTATATGTAATTGTTTTGGTAATAACAAGATTGAAAACCTGATTATGATTAATTAAGTAGGTAACATTGTAGACATAAGTTATCGACTTTTCTTTACTTTATTTTATAAAAGTCTTTCATCCATTCTGAGAGCTAAAATTAACAACATATTGATACCAATTCAATCATGTCTGCTTCTCAGAATGGATGTAGGCTATACTAACGAGCTGCTATGACAATCCGTATATTTTCTTTTTTATATCGAACTGTACTCATTCGGAAAAAAAATGGTGTTAGGACAATAAACAGTTAATAAACATACGAATTTGGAAATATAAGAATTTGAAAAAATAATAATTAGGAAAAATAATGTTGCGTATTTTAAAGAATCGGTAAGATAAATAAAATAAAAAATCGTGAATTTGGATTTTGGCGCTGACGCCGACATCACCACAGCTGCTTACAAACGGTTGAAGAAAAATATTATGAAGCCGGCAAATTCTAGGACTAAAAATCGATGACATGTGACATTAATAATCCACACTGAGCCCAAGTGGCAGATTACAGCCAACTCTCTCTCACAGAGAGGAGGCACGTGTCGCAAAAATGGTAATGACACCGACGCGAAGATAAAACATAGATTCAGTACATGATTTTCGATATTTTTTGTCGATTTATTCCTTGCTCTAAAATTGCTCAATTGGATTTCTAATTAATCCAAAAAAAAGAGAAACAGTACGGGCGGCGCGGCGTGTTTGTACTAGTCAGCGGTGTTAACCTCTATCGTGAACTTTAGGAAATCAGCTGATAGATAGCGCTTTTGAAGTATATTTTCATTAGTTTTTTTGTGAATGTGTTTTTGACTTTTTTTTCAAATTTGTGCAAAACCTACGAAAAATGCCAACACTATCCATAATCATGAACTGAATTCATGGTATTTCTTTTCACGTTGGTGTCAGTCATCCCGAATATAGGCTGATCATGGTTATGCTACGACATACCTACTTTTCTATGGTCTCTTCTCTTTCCACCGGACAATGTACTATTTTATTAGCAGTTAATGTTAATTTTGCGTTGTTCAGTACTGCCATATTTTCAAACTGTACTATACTGACTGTGTGATAAGATTTCCACTTATTGCAACAAAAGTTCTCATTATGTTGATCTTAGACTAAGGGCCGGTATCTTTATGAAATATTTAGTTAAGGACGTGTTATACCCTACTTTAATGTTAAAGTTTGACAGGTTTTCAGGTAGAGTTTGTACAAATACTTAAAATTCTTTGTTTGAAAAAAAGTATTTGTACAAACTCAGAATACATTACAGCAACCGGCAGTAAAACACGGTCTAAACTATTCACATTAAATTAAAACAAATACAACACACAAGGTAGATTACCTTGATATACGTATATGTAACCACTGATCCAACGAAAGTACTCCTATCCACCTGAAAATAATCCCTGATTCACCATTATCAGCATGAAAAGGTCGTGTCTAATAGTAACAATACATTAACCGGTTACCAACATAAACAAACGAAAATCAACTTGTCACGTGATTATGTCACGTGATTATGTCATATGGAAACGTGAGTTATAACGGGAACCTGGAAGCATTAGATCTGGGACGGATTAGACCTTTCATACGGATGTAGATATGGTGGATCGCAGATGAGTCCTTTTAAATTGGAGACGAGTAATTATTCGCATAGTGAATGTATGAGATGTGGATCCTTTTCTTTGAGTCTTATCTGATCCTGTGTCGGATGGAGTAAAATTAAACGAGGATAGATTGGTTTATATTCAGATGTTCCTACGGATTCAACCCTTTCTGTTTATATACGAGTAAGTGTGAAAGCGTATAATCTTCGTAATTATGAGGTCCCTAAAGCTGCTGAGTCTCTTTGTGTGTATTTAAAAAAAAGTGGTACAAAAGTGGACTATCTGGCCCACGTTGATTGTGGTATATGTCAATCAATCTACCTAGCCTTTTCCCAACTACATTGGAGTTGGCTTCCAGTCTTACCGATTCAGCTAAGTACCAGTGTTTTACATGGAGCGACTGCCTATCTGACCTCCACAACCCAGTAACTAGGTAACACGGTACCCCTTGGCAAGACTGGTGTCAAATCTCAAGCTTCTGACTTCCCGTAACGACTGTCAAATATCTTCAAATGACAGCCGGGACCAACGGCTTAACGTGCTTTCTGAGGCAAGGAGGAAACTCAGTATGTTGAAATGGGCACCCATCCACGGACCGACCTCGTCAAGCGTTGCTAAACCTTGATGATCAACCGGTGCGGCTGTTATTATTTAGCCACGAGCTCCTCCGAACGAGATTGTGGTATATGTATGCAAATAATAATAAAAATAGGAACCTACAGTATATGCAAGTAATCGTTACTTAATATAATAGAAACAAAAACTATTAAAACCTAATCTGACCACATAACATACTTACTACCTTCTATGGCAAAGGATATCTATCAAGCTTCACCCAGTTTTTGATCGTTAAATTCACATATACCGCTACTAAGCTTCCACTTAAAACTACCAAACGAAAAACTCCTATTGCCATTTTCTTTGTCAACAAATTGTAAATAAATAAAATTCCCCTTTTCATTTCAATCCTTGCATCTTGGATAAAAGTTTCCTTTGCTATGACTATCAATAAGTTTTAAGTAGATCTGGAACCGTAAACACAGTATTTCTGAGAAAATTGGTTTTGCTTCTCTGCAGTGCAAAGGGATGAGCGATTGCCTTAGTACGTCTGCGATCCTGGTAACCAAATTAGGAAACGTCACTCAAGAAGATTTGCTGTAAGCGACTTAACATTTTGTTAGAATATTTTTCAGTTAAATAAATAGCACTGAAGCAGGTTTTCTTAAATTGTATCAGTTAAAAAAACAATAGAATTTTTGTTTACTAACATGTTGCTTTGCATTTTTAGTACATATAAACTTTTGTTATTCTAACGTTCTGTTTATTGATTCAGAGTGTATGGACGGTAGGAAAGTCGTAAAAAGACGCTGTTAATGCCACAAGGCATTTTGTACCAGTCAACTTTTGGGTTAAAAGGACAACACAGAATATCCTATTGATCCCAGTAAATGTCACACTGAAACATTAGACACACAGTTGAAACTAAAAACGTCCTTGTGTATTTGACATTGAGAAACAAAAACGTACCTTATGTTAGTAGTTTTCACAAACAAATTGTAAAAAACAATCTAGAGATTAAGAGTCAAAGTCAATCACATAACTATCTAAAACGTGACCTTTTTATAATATAAATATCTATAAGTACTGAACCACTTGAGAACAATACCGAGGTTCCAACTTAGTACATGCCTTCTATCGCGGTCTCGAACGGTGGAAGATTTACATAATTACTTGGATTAATTTTCAAACCAAAATAAAGATCTGTCTCATTATTATAGACCTCAGAATGAGACTTAACTATTCTATATCCTTCCTTTCCAACAGACTCACCTGCCATGGCAACAGAAATATATTGTATAATATGTCAATAAATAATAATATAAGCTCTTGTCATTTCTTTGAGTTGAGTGGAGGAAATAACTTAAAATGTAGGGGATATCCAATTGAAAGAACGAGCAACCGCCCGCTACGCCGCAGTTGGGTAAAAAACAGCTCAAAATGTACTCATGTATAAAGGTTTCAGCAACACACATCCATCAAAGTTATTTGATAGCTAGGTCTTCGTAAATGGATTACTTTCGCCCTTGAAACGTGGACACCCGAATTATAAAGCAAACAGTTTTTCGGAAAACTAAAATTCTGTTTTTCGTGCAATTTTGTTGAGTTTTGGATGTGTAGGTACACCTGTTGCTGATCTTCTTGAAAAAATATTTTTACTTAAAGCAGTGTACACATACATACATTTAAGCAAAAGAAGTATGTAAGGATCGTAGCAGGTGGCGTTCTGTAGTTTCTGCCTTCCCCCATGGGAAAAAGGCGTGAGTTTATGTATGTATGTATGTTTCACGTGATGTGTATTGTATGACTGACAAGTTAATTGCTTACCTTCAGTGATTATTGATCTATGAAAACCCATTAGTGCAGTTATTTTTTTTTCAGCTATTTTGGGTTCGGCTTCCATTCTAACCAGATGGAGCTAATTACTAACAAAGACCGTGGCAGATCTAGAAATGACAGCCGGGTGCTTTCCAAGACAGATAAGTATTAGTGGATATCATGTATCCACGGACAGACTTCCGCTAGCGTTGGTTAAGGTGCAATATACGCCCCAATGTAAACGCAGTAATGGCCGTGCGCGATGCAAAAATATCAATATTGAACCTCCTTTTGAACAGTTTTGTTTGCAAAATATTATTTTATCTACTTATGCTATGTTAAAAATGAAGAAATTCCAGCCATAAATTTTTCTGTATAAACATATTTTAAAACATCCAAGTCGTTTTGGAGGAGTTGCCAAAAGTTGCGAAAAAATATCGTGTTGTTAATAATTTTTTTAAAGCAAAACTATTAGTTACATGAAAAAACCTTGTGTTCAAAATTATATACATGAATTAATCAATCTGCCTAGCCGTTTCCCAACTGAATTGGGGTCGGTTTCTAGTCTTACCGGATTCAGCTGAGTACCAGTTCCAGTCTTACATGGAGCAACTGCCTATCTGACCTCCACAACCCAGTAACTGGGTAACACGGTACTCCTTGTCAAGACTGGTGTCAGATCTCAAGCTTTTGACTACCCGTAACGACTGTCAAAGATCTTCAAATGACAGCCGGGACCAATGGCTTAACGTGCTTTCCGAGGCACGAAGGAAACTCGGTATATTAAAATAGTCACACATCCACAGACCGACCTCGTCAAGCGTTGCTTAACCTGTTATTATTTAGCCACGAGCTCCTCTATATATACATGTGGAGGGATGCCCCTTCAGTCTAGAATATTTTTTTGTGGCAGCAATAGACAAAAATCATTACAAATATTATAAATGCAAAATTAAGTATGTCTTTTATTTTTCATGTCTCTACGGCTGAACAGATTTAGATGAAACTTTTCACAGGGGTAGACCATGTCCTAGATAAGGACCAAGCATATTTTTAATTATATAATTTTCACGCGGACGAAGCTGCAAGCAGAAGCTAATATAAAATACGAATAAAAACAATCGTCTATTCTATAGTTGTTTACTGAAAGAATAATTTTATACGATACTCTGTTTCGAATTAACTTGAGATTGCAACTTTATTCTCTCAAGGCTAATATATTAAATTGAGTTCCAACAAATCAATTTACTGGGTCCATAATTAATAAAATAAATTATAGAATAAGAACGATATCAAACCTAATTGAATTATTAAAATAACAGAATTCAAACGTTTCTACACGAAAAGCCGTACATAAGTAAATACGTAAACATTCATAGTTCCAAACAAGGTTATTTGGTTTCATTTACATAATTCAATTTATTCAAAGGCATTTCAAAAATAAACAGTATTCGAAACAGCAATAACGGCTAGGGCAGAATTTTTTAACAATACATTGCCAATTATCAAGATTTTTGTGCTGCTAGAACTTAGGCATTGCTAAAAGCCTTACCATCCTTTTCTTGAAGACATTCAGGACATTTTCAACCCCCCTGTAACTTCGTTGTGTTTAAAGCTAGATGCCTGAGTTTTCAGTGACTAAGAAAACATAGTATAACTAGGCAAAATTCCAAATAACATTTAATTTGAACTTATACTTTAAGAATTATTGCAAGTCAAAGTTTCTTAATTTCGTCACTGACTGACTTACTTCCGATCATCAAAATTCTAACCGGATTTAGATGAGCTTTACATTTATAGATTGCCTATATGACCTCGATAACTCTGTAATTGTGTAACACCATACTCCTTGGCAAGACTGGCGTCACATTTCCTGGCTCCGACCACCCGTAACAATTGTCAAAGAGTATAATTGCCAGCCAAGACCAACGGCTTCGACGGCGGAGGCACGGAAGTATCTCGGTACGTTAGGATGAACACCCATTTTTTTTTATTATTTTTTTGTTCACGCTGGGAAAAAATGCATTACGCATACCCGCCCATTGGGGGAATGGGGACGGGCTATGTGGGACTCCCCGGAATGTTCCGGTATACCCACTAAAATAACCCAGCGGCACTCCCGCATCGTCTGTTTGGAGGAGGACTGGGAAACTGGCACAGCCTTTACGTCCAGTCCTCCGCCGACGACCGCCCGCCTTTACAGCGGGGCCTTCACGCGCCGGAGTGCTCGGCCGTTCCCGCCCGACGAGGGTGGTGACTCGTGCAATGCAGACGAGAGGCGCCCCAGCGCCTCTCGCCCGCTAGTCACCACCAAGAGGTGGGAGGAGACGATTGAACAACCGCCTTCTCCCACCCCTTCTTCGCCTGCGGAGCGGTGGCGCGAGAGGATCGTCCTCTCGCGCACGCTCCGCCACCTCCTTTTGCGACATCACGACCTCGCAAAAGGAGGCAACCGCGGCCCAGGCCTCCTCACTCCCCAGCATGGAATTGACCACACTGGGAAGCGAGAGGTCCTGCCCGATAACACTATTTAGGGCACGACGCAGCTCTGCCCAGGCTGGGCACACCTCAAGGGTGTGCTGCGCCGTGTCCTCCTCCGCGCCGCAGTCGTGGCACGCCGGGGTTTCCTCCCTCCGGATCCGGTGCAGGTGCGTTCCGAAACAACCATGTCCGGACAACACCTTTTTTTTTTTTTTTTTTTGATCTCGCTGGGAAAAAATGCATTACGCATACCCGCCCCTTGGGGGAATGGGGACGGGCTATGTGGGACTCCCCGGAATGTTCCGGTATACCCACTAAAATAACCCAGCGGCACTCCCGCATCGTCTGTTTGGAGGAGGACTGGGAAACTGGCACAGCCTTTACGCCCAGTCCTCCGCCGACGACAGCCCGCCTTTACAGCGGGGCCTTCACGCCCCTCCCTTAGTGGAGGGGCCCGGGAACGACAGCGTGTGCTCGGCCGTTCCCGCCCGACGAGGGTGGTGACTCGTGCAATGCGAGCGAAGGCGCCCCCGCGCCTGTCGCCCGCTAGTCACCACCAGGTGGTGGGAGGAGACGATTGAACAACCGCCTTCTCCCACCCCTTCTCCGCCTGCGGAGCGGTGGCGCGAGAGGATCATCCTCCCGCGCACGCTCCGCCGCCTCCTTTTGCGAAATCACGACCTCGCAAAAGGAGGCAACCGCCGCCCAGGCCTCCTCACTCCCCAGCATGGAGTTGACCACACTGGGAAGTGAGAGGTCCTGCCCAATCACACTACTCAGGGCACTGCGCAGTTCAGCCCAGGCTGGGCACACCTCGAGGGTGTGCTGCGCCGTGTCCTCTGCCGCGCCGCAGTCGTGGCACGCCGGGGTTTCCTCCCTCCGGATCCGGTGCAGGTGCGTTCCGAAACAACCATGTCCGGACAACACCTGCACCAAACGGAACGAGAGGAAACCATGTGGCCGCTCGAGCCAGCCTTGCAAGACTGGACCGAGCGCGTCCAGCGTCCGGCGTCCAAAGGCGGCGGTGGCGAGGTCCTCCGTCCAATGGAGGACGATAGCGTCCCTCGCCTCCCGCCGCACTGCCTCCCGCTCTTCCGCGGCGGGGCGCTCCCCGAGCGCCTTACGCCGCGCTGTCCATTCGTAAACTCTGGCGAGCACCCATGCCTCCAACTCCCAGGGAGGGGTGCCCGCCAGAGCGCACGCCGCCGAGAAACCCACCGAGCGGTAGGCCCTCGCCACCCGCTGTGCAATGGCCCTTTGGGGCCTGCGGATGGCGGTTGCGTTCTCCCTCCTGTGGAGGGAGTCCGCCCAGATGGGTGCTCCATAGAGCGCCATGCTCTTAAGGATGCCGGCATAGAGGCGCCGGCATCGATCCTTCGGCCCTCCCAAGTTTGGGAGGAGCCATGAGAGGGCGTCCGCGGCTTTCAGCAGGCGCGTCGACAGCCCGCTGAAATGCGGGCCGAAGCGCCACCTGCTGTCTAGCACGAGGCCCAGATACTTCATCTGGGCCCCGACCCCTATCCGGACGCCCTCCACGACAATGTGGGCGTTCGGAGGGCAGCGCTGCCGAGGCCCGTGAAAGAACACGGCCTCGGTTTTGTTCAGCGCTACCCTCAATCCAAGCTGGCGGATCCTACCTGCCACCAAGGATCCGCCAGCCGAGGCCAAACAGGCCGCCTCCCCAAAGTCCCTCCCCCGGGCAACGAGGAGAGTGTCATCCGCGTAACAGATGACACTCGTGCCCTGGAGGAGGGTGCCCCGCAGGAGCCAGTCGAATGCGATGTTCCACAAGGGGGGCCCTAGCACCGACCCCTGTGGAACACCGCACTCCGCTCCGTAGCGCCTGATCCTGGCCGTCTTGTCCACCAGGAGGACCTCTCTGTCCTCCAGGTAGCTGGCCAGGATCGCCCGCAGATATGGAGGCACTCCGTGGTACCGGAGTGCCTCCAATATGGTCGAGTGGGGCACGGAGTTGAAGGCGTTGGCGATGTCGAACGACACCGCCAACACTCCGTCCCCCGACTCAAACGCCTCCTGCACATGGCCCCTGAGTAGGGCCAACGCGTCGACCGTCGAACGCCCACGTCGAAAACCGAACTGGGCGTCCGACAGGTCCGGCCCTACCTCCCGCAAGTGGCTATTTAGCCGGGTGGCGATGATCCCCTCGAACAATTTACCGACCTCATCGAGCAGAACGATGGGCCGGTATGCCGAAGGGGAATCCACCGGGCGTCCCTCCTTCCGGAGCAGGCAAAGCTGCCCCTCCTTCCACTGTTTCGGGAACTTCCCAGCCGTAAGGCACGCGCTGAAGAGGTCCCGAAACCTGTTCTCCATGAGGGACGCCGTGATGGCCACCACCCGTGCGGGGACGCCATCCGGTCCAGGGGCCGTCTTCTTCGCGCGGAGGGACAGAACCCCCGCGCGAAGTTCCTCCGCCGATACTGGAGGGACCTCCTCCTCCGGCGAAGCTACCACCCCCCCCCAGTGGGGGGTTCATTGTTGGTGGGGTGAAGTCGGTCCTGCGCGGAAACAGTGACCGAACCACCCCATCCAGCAACGCCGGCTCCAGGGTCTCCGTGACTGGGGGACCAAAGGGGCGCAGTTGGTTCCGCGCCGCCTTATATGGCCTCCCAAACGGATCCCTGTCGAGGCCCTCCAGCATCTCGGCCCTCGCCGAGTCCTTGGCGGCGCACATAGCCGCCTTGAGGACCGTCTTTGCCTCTAGGTAAGAGGCGTAGAGGCGGTCCTCCCCGGCCTGAGACCGGGTAGTGCGCCGCCGACTCCGCGTGTAGGCCCTCCTGGCCGCCACGCAGGTGGTCCGTAGCCCCGCCAGCTCCTCCGACCACCAGTACACGGCGCGACGGGGAGGCGGACGGCGTGACCGAGGCATGCTGGCGTTGCACACCTCGGTCAGGGACGCCCTGAGCTGGACCGCTGCCGCATCCACGTCCAGGACCGGCTCGACAGGAGGTGAGAGCCAGTCCTGGAGAAAGGCTGCCTCCTTGGCTGCCTCCCGGTCCAGGCGGGTGAGAGCCCACCGCGGGAAGGGAGATTGGCCCGAGCGGGCCGTCCCCCCCCGGGGGCCGGTGGAGATGTCGAACCGCACGTATCGGTGGTCCGACAAGGTCTCCACCGTCTCCACCCGCCAGTTCACAACGCGGGCGGCCAGGGCAGGGGTGGCAAACGAGACGTCTACCACCGATCCTCCCTGTTGCCGCACACACGTGTGGACCGCCCCCCTATTGAGGAGGGACACGCCGCACGAGGCCGCCCAAAATTCGACGGCGCGTCCCCGGACGTTGCAGGAGGCAGCCGGGTTGCCCCAAGCCTCCGACTTGGCGTTGAGGTCGCCCAATATGGCGACCTGGCGTGGTGCCGCCCTCCCGGCGACTGCCGTAAGGACTTCGAGGAAGTCCTCGAAATCCCTTAGAGGGCGGTTTGGGGAGAAATAGACCCCCACCAGGGCCGTATCCCCCCCCCACGCGGCGGCCACGTATCCCGGTCCCCTCTCTAAAAGCGAGAGGGGAGGAGAGTCCGTGGAGGACCGCGCCACCAACGCCACCAAGCCGTCCCGGTCGCCCAGCCAGGTACTGGGGACCGAGTAAGGCTCGGCGACAACCGCCACGTCCACCAACCACTCGGCCATGATCTGCGTCAGCAGATCCTGGGCCACCCCGCAGTGGTTGGTGTTCGCCTGGAGGATGCGATGTTCGACTGGCATTAATCGGACATCGCACCCCCCTCCTCCTCAGCCAGGCCGGCAGCAGCCGAAAGCCCTTCTTCCGCCACGGCGGCGGTAGCGGCAGGCTTTCTCGGCGCCTGTGCTTTTCCCTTCTTAGGGGGAGGATTACACATCCTCCCCTGCATGATGTGCCCTGCCGGGCGGCCAGCGGCGGCACACACAGCGCACCGTGGCGCGGCGGCCTCGCACGAGGCGGCCTTGTGGCCCTCCTTGCCGCAGCGGTAACAGCTCTCCGTGCGGTCTACCGTGGACGGGCAGAGGGCCCGGGTGTGTCCGACCCCAAAGCACCTGTAACACCGCAGGGGTTGCGCTTCAAGTGCCCGGACCGCACCCGAACTGAAGCCGACCCGGAGCCGTCCTTTGTCAAGGACGGCTTTGGCAGCGGCGACTGGGCACTCCAGGCGAATGGTGCCCATGCCGCCGCGACCGGGCCTGATATCCCGGGCTCTCACCGCCGCGACACTACAGCCCCCCACTGCTGCCAACACCGCCACCACCTCCTCTTTGGTGACGGTGTCGTCGAGGTCGGTCACCTCCATGGTCACCGTCTTCACGGGCCGGGCCACCTTGGCCGCGTCCGCGATGACCTCCCGCAACTTTGTTGCGAAGAGGTCTGCATTGGCACTGCCCTCTGCCCCCGGGAACTCGAACAAACGAGCCCCGGCTTGGGTCCGCCGGCAAGAGACCTTGCCGATCCCCAGCTGGGTGGGATCGGCGTTGGCACGCGCCCGCAATAAAATGGACGCGTACGTCTCTCCACGTTCCGCAGCCTCCGCGGTGAGCGTCACCACGACGGCTGCGGTCTTAGGAGGAACGAGGTTCCTCCTGGTGCCGGCGGTTTTGGCTGTGGGAGCAGCGCTGGCGGCCTTGGCGGGCGGCCCTTTCCCTCTCCCCTTCCCCTTCCCTTTGCCGGTCGTCTGCGACTGGCTGGGAGGGGTGGTGGTGGCTGGGACGGCAGGGACGACTGCTGCCGTCTTTTTGCCTTTCCCCTTCCCCTTGACGACCCTCGTCCACTCCTGCTGATTGGTCGGGGTGGTTGCAGGCAGAAGAGGGTCCTCCTCCCTCTGGGCGGTCGGCCCCGGCTTGCCAGGCCGCTTGTCTGCGGCAAGTGGCAGCCGGTAGCTCTTCTCCGGCAGCAGCCTGTCCTCTATGCCTGCAATGCAGGCCCTCGTGAAGGCCCTCTCCTCCAACACAACCTTTCGGATGATATCCTCGAGGTTGGAGGCGGAGGGGCCCTCTGCCAGCGGTCTCGGCTCGGCCTGACTTGGCCGTGCCGTAGCATCAGCCAGCTTCTGGTGGAGCTGGCTGACCTCCGCCTGCAGGCGATCAACCCTCGCCTGCAGTTGCCGCGTTTCGTCGGTCGCCTGCCTATGCACGAGCTCCGCAACAATGCCGCGCATGCTCACAGCCCGGCATTTGAGGGCCTTTTGAATAGTCCCCTTCAGGTGCGATGATTTGCAGGCGACCTCAACTATCTCTTCTTCATCCTCCGCCGCCATCCGCTCCAGCTCGGCCAGGGAATGGTCCGCGTAAACAACGCGGGACGCGCCGTACCCGGAGCTGGCCCGAGAAACGCGCGCTCGCTTCTCCTTCGCAGCAACCCGCTCCTCCAACTCCTGCTCGAGCTGCGTCCGCCGAGACACGTCCAACCGAAGTTGGGCGTCTGCCAGACCCACGTCGTGGGTGTCCGCCTTTTTGGTCTTCGCCGAACCCGAGCAGCCATCAGATCCTTCCTTAAGGAAGGCTCGCTTCCGCGACTGCGATCGAGAGCCTTCCCCGACCTCCATCGAGCTGGCTTTCGATGCAACGGACTCGTTATCTGAGTCCGCCTCTTCCGGCCTTCCACCATAGAAGGTCCGTCCTTCTTCGGCTGACGCTGAAGCGTCACGGTGGCCCTGAGAAGGGCCTTTTGGTTGGCCCTGAGAAGGGCCTTTGGGTTGGCCCTTAGAAGGGCCTTTTTTCTTGATAAAATGCCCGCGGGCGTCTCGCGCATGGGTAGGCATTGCCTCCGCAGGGATCGTAGCAAAAACCGCAAAAGATAAAATGATAGCAACGATCGCACAGTGCACTTTGGCCGTTCCCAGCCTGCCACTCCGTTACGGTGGTCAGGACTGGGACGTTTCCAGGGGATACGACGTGGACGTAAGCACTGTGAGGGGATCCCCCATGTCCGGACAACACCTGCACCAAACGGAATGAGAGGAAACCGTGGGGACGCTCGAGCCAGCCCTGCAAGACTGGACCGAGCGCGTCCAACGTCCGGCGGCCAAAGGTGGCGGTGGCGAGGTCCTCCGTCCAGTGGACGACTATCGCGTCCCTCGCCTCCCGCCGCACGGCCTCCCGCTCTTCCGCGGCGGGGCGCTCCCCGAGCGCCTTCCGCCGCGCCGTCCAATAGTACACTCTGGCGAGCACCCATGCCTCCAACTCCCACGGAGGAGTGCCCGCCAGAGCGCACGCCGCCGCGAAGCCTACCGACCGGTAGGCCCTCGCCACCCGCTGTGCAATGGCCCGTTGGGGCCTGCGGATGGCGGAGGATGAACATCCATGGACTAACCTCGTCAAGCGTTGCTTAACCTTGGAGATCAACCAGTGCGGCTGTTATTGCTTAGCTACGAGCTACGCCAGTTTAAAGGTATCAATTTCTATAATTTTGCCATCATCATCATCATATCAGCCGAAAGATGTCCACTTCTGGATATAGGCCTCCCCAAGCGTCGCCACTTATGGTAAGCGATGATGTGGCCTACGGTGAAGCACGCTTGCCTAGAAGTAACCTATTCACTCTTGATTTAAAGACCCCAGTTGTAGCTTTCAGGAAACAAAGACTCCGGAAGGGAATTCCACTCCTTAGCCGTGCGCACAATGAAAGTATTAGCAAAACGCTTTGTGCGTATGGGTGGGATGTCCACCATGTACCGATGGCGCATGGCCGTACGTCTTGTAGGTAATGATGGAAAGGGCTAGGCGAAATCAAATTGTGCAGTTCCGTCGCACACTCCCCAAAATGTAACCGATATAAAACTGACAGGCTGGCAACTCGGCGTCGATGTTCGAGGCTCTGGAGCTTTGACGCTACCAGTGCATCGTTGCCAATAAGCCTCTTGGCCCGTCTGGCAATTGACTCAAGTGCATCAAGCTGGTATTTGGCAGAACCGTCCCAGAGGTGAGAGCAGTACTCCACACTTTGACAGGTCCTGCGCGTCTCACATCCAGCGGACTCTCGCCACCCTCACCAGGTCATCTTTCCAACTGATAGGAGGCCTTAAAACGTAGTGTCGTCCAGTTTGCGGTCGCCAACCCACAACTTTTCAACCCCATCGGCCATCCGTTCTACGAGCAATGTGCCCTGCCCACTGCCACTTAAGTTTGTAATTATGTTATAAATAAATAAATAAAAATCATTTATTTCAGGAAGTTTTGCCCATATAAAGCACTACAATTTACATTGAATATACAATAATTAACCAAAACAAAAAAAAAAAAAAAACCAGTCCAATTTTTCACGACAACCTGTCACGGGAGATGAAAGAATTTAATTGCAATTGTTATTACGTCCCAGTCTTTATTATACAATTAAAATGCATAAAATGCTGTTATAATAAAATGTTTAAAACAAAAAAATGCATCTTTTAATTATGACACGTGCCGGTGATAAAAGTGAATTTTGTTTCTCTTCTTTATGTCGTCTGTAGATGTGACTTGACATATTTCGTAATTAATTCAGCTCTGAGAATACAGTGTGACACGAATAAAAAGGCACTTTGTAAACTGGTCACGTAGAATAAAGACTTTGCAGTCAGATACAATGAAAATTTAAATTATTTTTGAAAATGCTTTTTTGGGACTAGTAAAAGGTTTTTATTGTTTGAGCCTACAGTTTTCCGGGCTGAAAACTACTCGACAAACTGTGGACCCAACAAAAATAGACCTCTGCAGGTTTCCGGAAGAGATGGTGGGACAAACGGGATAGATTCAGTAGAAACTACAAGGAGGATGCGCTGCTTGCAAAAGATGGAATGGATACAGAGGCCTTTTAGAATACAGCAGGCGAATAAAGAAAATGGTTAAACATTGATTGTTAAAAATCGCCAAACTCACTCAAAAATCAGTCAAACTTAAGTGCGACTGAGCCGGCCATGTTTGCCGCTTATCTAACGAATGGTGGGCTAAATCTACCACAATTTAGGTCCCACAAAATACAGGCGACATCGCGGTAGACCCCGGGCAAGATGGCGGGATTACCTCGACTATTCTAAACTTTGCACATAACCGGGAGGAATGAAATGAAGAAAGAATATCTGTATCTCGCCGTGGGACAACACAGACTTACAATAAATAATGTATTGTTGCTAACAACAGAAAGGGTTTAAATGATGTAGATAATAATGTAGCTACAAAAGTTCAGAACGTATCCTAAATTTACACTTACAGCATTTTCAAAACAGGAAGAGTGAAATTTTGCAGACTAGCTTCAGTTTGCTTTATAAGTATAATCACATAAGCTTGTTTCAAAGCACCGTACATCTCCGAGTAGGTTAACTATTTCGAATAAGTTACTTGCACTCATGTCATTGTAAAATGAGAAATAACTGTTACTGAGTCAGTGAAATCTACAATATTTAACGATATTTTCCCCTATATTCTAATGCCAATATTTTAAGTAATGTCCTCCAATTTGACCACATCTTAAATTAGCTTGTACGAGAGCATGCAACGCAGTGAAACGTGATTAAGTCGATTGAAGTGGAAAGAAGTTACTAAAACTAAGAATTTAGACTCCATTTATGACCACAGAACAGCTTACGTAACACCCATCATTAAAACATAGCTAGTTCAAAAATATATTTGCTCATGTTTTCAGAAAACTATGAATTTGTGCAACCTGTAAAACTACCCAAGTGCGAGTTGGACTCGCGCACGAAGGGTTCCGTATTAATATCGCAAAAAACGGCAATAAAATCACGTTTGTTGTATGGGAGCCCCACTTAAATATTTATTTTATTCTGTTTATAGTATTTGTTGTTATAGCGGCAACAGAAATACATCATCTGTGAAAATTTCAACTGCTTAGCTATCACGATTCATGAGATACAGCCTGGTGACAGACAGACAGACAGACAGACGAACCGCGGAGTCTTAGTAATAGGCTCCCGTTTTTACCCTTTGGGTACGGAACCCTAAAAATAAAGCGAGCGAAACAATTTAAACATTTCGGTACGCAGAATGAAGGGTAAAAATAATAAAAATGTATACATTTCATAAGAAATAGTCGAACAACGGTTGTGTCAGTGTAGACATAACATGTTTATGAGTACATTTATATATCATTTTTTTTACAGTTTTATTATTTCTCTGAAAATAACATATTCATGAGATAGGCTAATATTTTTTCAATCTGAGAATAAATAAAATGATGTCTTAAGCATCTACATATTAAAATATTTAATACTAACAAGTTATAAATTTTATGGAGAAAGTGAAGTTACGAAAGCTTGTATTAAAAAAATATTTATAAATGCTCCTGCAGAAAAGTGCGGCGGGGCAATGCCGCCATGAAGTGACAAACTTATATCAGATTTTATTTTACCAATTTTGTAAAACATGCTTATTTAAGGTTTGTCTTGTAAAGATATAATTTATAACTTAGTACATTTAAGAAAAAAGAAGATTTAATTCAATTCGGAGATGAACTCTTTCATTTCCACACAAAAAAATTATTACTCGACGACAAGCACTTATTATATTCTCCTCTAAATACTGCCGTTTTCCTTAGCCCAACCATTTAATTGCCCATAAGGCCCTCATGGGATCACACTCCCTTTCGTGATCGCGCCTCAGCTGGATAATTATGATAAACGACAGACCCTCACCGAAACAATTTATTGTTATTTTTGAGATATCCGACTTCTATTTTGGCGGGCCTATTTCCGCAGTTATTAATAGCAGAGAATAAAAGCAAATTTAAAATAATCTTCTATTCTCATCCATATTCTAAGTCATTTCCTCAACTTGACTCAAACTCGGCTCAGCGTCCCTCAGATAAATTGACAATTATAGCTTGTTACTAATAACAACTGTCCCACTGCAGGTTCCCATCGAGATCACGACTCTCAGTGTCTTAGCAAGTAGAGTGGCGAAAGATTCCTTCAAAAGAACATAGAATATGGGTGTTATATAGAAAATTGTATCATATTTAAGAATCAAACTTGTAGCAAAATTAATCAAGCATATTCTTCGTCGATTTATTTAATTATTTAAGAATCACCAACAAGTGTTACAAAAACATAAAACTTACACACAATATATAAATTGGTACACATCATCATTATCCTATAGTGCACACTCAATTACAGACAACTACAGCTTTTACATAGCCGAGCATACACAGCTTAATATAATTGATTAAGAATATTAAAAAAAGTATATAATAAAAATTAATTCACATGCGATACAAATACTAAATACAAAAAAAATACAAAACATTAAAACTTAGTATTACCTGAATGTCAAATAATAATAACAGTCGATTGTTGTTTTAATAATTAAGAATTCACTTAACCGCACTCACGGCTCAAAAGAGCGATCAAAAATTTAACAAAAAATACTTTCGTTAAGTACCCTTTCAGCACCAATGGATTATGAATGACATGCTAAGACAATGAGGCTGTTCACACGATTTTACCGACTAGCGTAACTCACAGGTTACGTAATAGTATACATGCCTACATACTTCATATTATAACTGCGAAAGTAACTCTGCCTGTCTGTTTGTTTGTTACCGCTACATTAAGGCAAGAAAAACACCTCAACTAGTGTCCGACCGAAAGTTCGGTTTCGGTTTTGGCCGAGTTTCGGCAAAAAAACCAGTTTCGGTTTCGGCACCAAACCTGCCGAAACTACGACCAAAACCGAAACTGCATTCGGGAGTTTTCGCGCTGAGATCGGTCATGTTCGGCGCGTTAATTTCCATCCAAGCGAGTAACCGATGAAGACATTTTGGCCCGACCACGTGCCTGATCATGTTGTCTGGCTTGTGTTTGCAGTTCGTTCTGTTTGTCAAGAGTTTTCGTGCGATTTATTTTGATGAAGATAAAAAAATAAAGACTGACTGATTATAATAACGTTTTCTTTATTTTACCCCCAAAACATGATCCTTGTAAGGAAGTTTCGGTTTCGATTGTAAAAACCAGTTTCGGCCGGACACTAACCTAAACGGCTGAACGGACTTGAAAAATCTTATTTCACAGGTCGACCTGTATTAAGATATAGGATACTTTTTATGCTGATAGTAAATTCCGATTGGATAGTAAAACCCGGTGCAAGAAGCTAGTGTTATCTTTAAAGAAGCGCGAACCCCTTTACTTACAACGTTCGATTCCCGAGTCAGGAAAATTGTTATCGTGTTTTTCCATTAGAAAATTGGCAGTAGCACAGGAGACTCGCTGTAACCGGGTGTGTCTAATAGGGTTATCCCCTAGGTATAAGGGATTTCAAACATAACTTGGCGCAGTAATTGTAATTGTAATTTCCATCGCGAGTCGCAACGCATTGCGGTCGTGTACAGTGACTGTGTTCCCCAGAGACTCATTGACTTTGTGTATCCTCATCTGATTGGTTGTTGTTTGAAATTTTTAATTCCCTGTTACACCTTGGGTGACCTTATGGACTGACCCCGCCTAATGGGCGGTCTTAGAGTGAGACAATAGATTGAAATCGTGTCATCCAAAATTGTGATACTTTGATTTGCTTCCGGTCGCGGTGGATTTGAACTGGCGTCATTGGCAGTCGCGCGCTCTCGTCCCGTGCCAGCCTAACTAGTCATCGAGTGTCGAAATTGCGGTCCCCGTGTGTAAGCAGTGCTACGCGCTGACGTCATCGTGAGTGCTACAACGTGCCGTGTGACTGCTACGCGCCTACGAGCCTGCGCATCGACTACGCGCTGTGCCGCTACGAGAGTATCTAAGATTGCCGCTTATTGCTTATTGCTTGCTGCTTATTTCCTGTCCACTAAGGTTGGATTTCGGTTGTGCACGTCGTGATGTCACGCTTGAGGCGAACCTCTCTGGCTACTCCCGCGGCTATCAGTAGCATGGCTCAGTCAATGTCTGATTCCGACATCCCTCAGGCAGCTGCGAACAGTCCTTATGAAGGTGTCAATATCACCTCGCGTTATAAACGTCCGCGACAAGTGTTTTCGCCTGGCAGCGAATTGCAGGACTTTAAGCGGGAAATTTTGGATATGCTCAATACATGGAAGGCGGAAGAACAAGCCAATTTCCTAAAGTTTTCACAAGAACAAAGCTCATCCCTCGCTAAATTAGTCTCGGAGGTAGCCGAGCTTAAATCACAAAACTTGGCCATTCAAAAGACTAACATTGAAATGGAGAAGACGGTAATCTTCATCAGTGAACAGTACGAAGACTTGATGAAACAAATTGATTTAGCACACAAAGATAAACAATTATACAGGGATTGTATACGAAATTCTGAGATGAAAATCGAAGACTTGCAACAATTATCACGTTCTTCTTGCGTTGAGATTCGCAATGTCCCACTCAAAGAAAATGAGTCTGCGAAGGATTTGTCTGCGGTTGTTGCCCGGGTGAGTGCTGCTGTCAACGTGCCTCTGAAACAAAATGACATCCGCGATGTTTACCGACTACCTGGCAAGCCAGGTGCCGCCCGGCCGGTTGTTGCCGAGTTTGCCACGGTGGAGACAAAGAACATGTTAATAAGCTCGGTGCGCTGCTTCAACAACAAGCAACCGAAAGAGTCTCGTCTCAGTACTAAGAATATAGGTGTACTCGGCGATCACCGACCGTTGTATGTCAGTGAGTACCTTCCGGCCAGCTCTAGAAAACTATTTTTTGCTGCACGAGAATTTGCAAAGCTTAAGGAATATAAGTTTTGTTGGACGACCAATGGTAACATTCTGTTGCGGAAAGAGGAGGGAGCCAAACCAATACTGGTCAAATCCGAGCAGACACTACGGGATTTAGCGGAAACTAACCAATGACTATTTAACTGCCATTTTTCATCGTTTTTTTATATAAGTACCATATTAACTTACCTTATTATGAGCTGTCAATTCATGCCTAAGATTTTTAACACCATTTGTTTTGCTTATGTATTAAAAACTGCCCACCACTACAATCCTCATTCACATACAAATTACCCTCGCTACACTCACTCTCCATTAATAAACCACTGTACACTCACTCTCTTGACTGTCACTTACATATCCACGCTGACAACACCATACCTAACATTTTATATTCACTCCAACTTCATAATTTTAAAAACTGAAATTTATACTTTCTCAATTTTCGTCGACACTGAACCTTTCTTTACGGGAATAATACCTGATACAGTTACAGTTGCCTCATCTTCTCATATATGGTTAAATTTGTGCAGCCCTTTATTTTGTAAATTATTATTTACTTTCAATGGCTAACCATATTAATGCGCTTGAAATAGAATTGGATGCCTACCAAGTATCAAAATCATATAAATTACCGTTAGGCGAATGTATATCAAAAATACCGAAGTCACAAAGGGACTTATCCATACTTCAACTCAACATTCGCAGTTTGAACAAAAATTTTGATAATTTTTTAGCTTTCTTGCATCTCCTAAAAACTGAGTGTGATATCATCATACTGACAGAGTGCTGGCTAAGATCTACTGTGATTCCCAATATGAATGGTTATAATGTACATTTCACAAAAAATACAAAGAACCAGAATGATGGGGTGGTTATGTATACTAAGTCTTCATTGCACTGCAGTGTCTCTGAACCTGATATTAAAGACGCTAACTGTCTTCTTTGCATAGTTGACAATAATGTTGGCATCTTAGCCCTGTATAGATCACCTTCGTACTTTCATATTGATGGTTTTTTGAACAGTCTGGATTCCATTTTAAAACCCCTAACAAAATTTCAACATGTTGCCTTAGTCGGTGATATTAACATTGATATTAAACCTAACAACAATGACAGACATTCGCACGAATACCTCACTTTTTCTGCCTCCCATGGTTTATTACCGGGGCACTTATATCCTACAAGAGTAAATAACTGTTTAGATCATATTCTCCTAAAAACCAACCAACCAGGAACATCCATTGTGATAGACTCACCTATTACTGACCATTTACCTGTATTATTGAGTGTCAACCTGGATGCTCCTAAACCCAAACCTACCTGCACTGCTAAAGTTGTTGACATTTCAAACATCCAAAAGGATATTGAGTGTGCCGATTTCTCCCCAATCCTTTTTTCTAATGACGCTAATGAAGCAGCGCTTACCTTAACAACTTTACTGACTCAAATTATTGACAAACACACCCGCTTCTCCAAAGTCTCACGGAAAAACCGTAACATCAAGCCCTGGATCACTCCTGGCTTACTACGCTGTATTAGAAACAGGGATAAAATGCATCTAACTCTAAAAGCATAACCAGACAACCCTATCCTTAAAGTAACGTATTCTCGCTATCGCAACTTCTGTAATTCTTTACTGCGGCGATTGAAAATAACTTACGAGAAGACTGAATTAATGAAAAGAAAAACAATTCCAAAGCAACATGGGAGCTCATTAAATCCATAACACATTCAAAATCTACTCCTTCCCCGCCGAAAGAACTGCTGCACCTCGAACCTGACACACTTGCTTCAGCAAACAGAGTCAACAACTACTTTGTTAATTTAGGCAAAGACTTGGCTACAAAGATACAGCAGAGTCAGAATGTGCCACCTCACTCTTCATGTTCATATTCAACTTCTAACTCAATGTGTGTCCTAGAAACCGACAACTCGGAAGTCGAGCAACTTATAATTAATTTGAAATCAAATTCTGTAGCTGGAATTGACGGTATTTCTGGACACATATTGAAGTTAACACGCAAAATTTTAAGCCCCTATATCACCCATATCTGCAATCTTGCGATATCTACCGGTGTTTTCCCAGACACTTTCAAAATTGCTCTAGTCCACCCTATTCATAAGGGAGGGGACAGAGGCAGTGTCAAAAATTATAGACCCATATCTAATTTACCAACCATCTCGAAGATTCTGGAGAAGATATTGAATAATCGTTTGCTTAAATACCTGAATGCTTATAATTTTCTCTCCGAAAACCAATATGGTTTCAGAGCCGGAATTGCAACAGAGGATGCGGTTATTGCATTCTCTGAAAAAGTGACTCAGCTCATGGATAGGAAGCAGCGGTGTCTGGGTATATTTCTAGACATTGCGAAAGCTTTTGACACTGTCTCTGCGCCCATACTTCTATCAAAACTGGAACGCATGGGAATCCGTGGTCCTGCACTTCACATTTTTTCTAGTTATCTAGAAAATCGTTTCCAACATGTTGATTTGGGTGAGGTAATAAGCGATAAAGCTAGAATAGAATACGGCATTCCACAAGGAAGCATTCTAGGCCCAACCTTGTTCCTCATCTTCATTAACGATCTGTGTTCCCTTCCTTTAACAAATTGCTCCATATTTACCTACGCTGATGATACAGCTCTACTCTTTCATGGAAATGATTGGAGTGAAACAGAAAAACATGCTCAGATGGCGCTGGACATTGTCATGAATTGGTTTAACAAAAATTTGGTAACCTTAAATGCGGAGAAAACGAAACTTGTTTCGTTTTATTTAAGTAATAAGACTCAGCCTAATATAACGCCTACTATTAAAGATCATACTTGTTCTGGAAACTCCTGCTGTACCTGTCCCTCTCTGACAGCAACATCTTGTATAAAATACTTGGGCTTGCAAATTGACAAGAATCTGAACTGGTATAGTCATCTAGATAATCTAGTCACTCGAACGCGCAAACTCATTTCCATCTTTAAGAAACTCCGTGGTTCGGCTGACTCAGAAACACTTATGATGGTCTATTACTCACTCTGTCAGTCTCTTCTCCTGTATTGTTTGCCAGCTTGGGGTGGCGCCTGCAAAACATACTTTTTGAAATTAGAGAGAGCTCAGAGAGCTGTTCTCAAAGTTATGTTATGCAAGCCCTATAGATACTCTACATTGGAACTTTTAAGGGAATGCAGGGTTCTGTCTGTGAGAGGGTTGTATGTGTTACAATGTGTATTAAGAAAACATCGGCTGCCTTTCACAGTAAGTACTAAACGTCGCGCAGATATTGTCCTTCCACCAGTTAGTCACAAAACTACCTTCGCTCTACACCAATTCACCTATTACCTCAGCTATATTTTATATAATAAAATCAATAAGTTTCTCCATATCCACAGCTTAAACTATCACCAATGCAAAAATTCAGTTAAAAAATGGCTGATTGAGAAATCGTATGACGAAACGGAAAAATTGCTTTTCCCATATGCCTAAGACAGAACTCCTCTCATTTCATTATATAACACACACACACACATACATACTCCGCAATTTCACATTTACTCACACACACTCCACATACTACACCTACCACAACACACTCACTCTCACTCATGTCTTATTTTTAATTATTTTTCTTATCTTTTTATACACATAAGTAGTCATTATATTGTTATGTTAGTTATGTTACTGGTGAAAACAGATGTTTGACCTTCTATGTACCCTTATGGAATCACTGGTCCCCAAGTCACAGGCTATAAACCTAGTTTGAGAGCCAGGAGATAATACCTTATGCACATTATGTTGTATCTTATTACTGCACTTGTAACCTTTGTTAATTAATTATTGGAAATAAACATTTATTTATTTATTTATTGAGCAATTAACTGCTGCACTGTGTTTCGCGGGTTCAATTCCCGCACGGAACAAATATTTGTATGACCTACAGATAGTTTTTCCGGCTCTGGGTTTGTGTATGTGACTTTATATGTTTGTAAACGCACTCACGATACAGGAAGAAATTCCTAGTGTGAGGCAAAGTTGAATAATAATAACTGTCCATTATACTCTTCTGCTTTCCCCTTCAGTGTAGAGGCGTGATGTTATGCAGCTTCGTCTATAACGGTACTTCAAAATTTACCACCAACTGATAAATTTAGGGTTAATATACTAAGAGGCTTTTTATTTTACAGTTCACTGGTGGTTATGAGAAGTATGTATGTCTTGTTTGTCCCAAAAACATCGTTTTATGTGGTTTCCTAGAATTGTTGGACACAGTCTCAGATTTCTAGCTAAAGATTTACTTAGAATATCATAAAGCTGATGCTCAGGGATGATGGGAGGGAGATTTTATGTGCTCTAGTTCAAAGAGATTTGGCAACGCAGTGTACATGTTAGGTTTTATTTCAGCAGTAGTACTGGCAATTTTAAAACGAGTTCTAGTTTTTAAATAAAAAAGAACAAACTAAAAACATCCAGAATGCGTTGAGTTTCCAGAAAACCTCCGCAGAGTTAACGATTTATCTAAACTAAACGAGATTTAGGTACAATTTAAACTGTTTGGAACAAAAACTTCGTACAGTTCTTCAGTAAGCCGTTGAACAATTCAACCTTATTTCGTGACGAAAAAACTTACTCTGAAATTCGCAGACGGTACTTAATCTAGGAAAAAAAAAACCAAGAGCTGGCAACCCTGTGACATCATTATTGTAGGCAACACTGTATGCTTAACCGATGTTGCCTACTCAGATAATTATGAAGTAAGAGTGCCCCGCATTAAATGCTTGCATATGGTGCCCGCAGTTAATCCTCGGCTTGTGCAAAAGCTTGTCGCTATAATTAGGTGAATATGTATGTTACTTTGCCTAAATATACTATATTATAAGTTAAATATAAAAGCTTCCACATATAAGTACCAAAAACGCAAAAACCCGTTTTCATAGAAATTGTATTATTTAGAAAAGTGTAAAAATTCTTTGTCACAGTTAAGTCGCATCTGACTGCGGAAGTTTAAATTTATTTCTGATTCAGTTTGTTTTTGTTTGTTTGTTTGTTTTTTTTAAAAAAACGTTGCCCCACACTAGGAATTTCTTCCTGTATCGTGGGTGCGTTTACAAACATATAAACTCACATACACAACACCCAGAGCCGGAACAACTATCTGTGGGTCATACAAATATTTGTTCCGTGCGGGAATCGAACCCGCGACACGCAGCACAGCAGTCAATCGCTCAACCACTGCGCCAACCGTGTGCCAAGTTAGGGTTGTAGTTGTCGACAAAAAAAGGTTTTTTTTTTTCATAATCTAATCAAGACTAGAAATTGCATGGTGTTTTAAATACAAAGCAAGCGAAATGTACGAGCTACGTAATAACTTCACAAGTAAATTAGTAGGCCAATTACCTTCCACCTCCTCCCACAATAATGTCTCCTCGTTCATAAATTACTTATCTGAAATAAAATTCTGAAGTCGACACTTGAAACCAATCTTGATGGTTAATTTACTTATTTAATGAATACGTCTCGGTCTCATTAGGACTGATATTTAGTTTCAATCATTTAAATATCTTCATTATTTTTTAACTTCGAGTCTCTTAAACGAGTGCAAGGATTTTTCATTTCCTTAGAGTAATTTACACATTGTTACATTGCGTCTGTATGTAAACGTAGGTTTTTCTAATTCCATTTCTATATTTTGCTTGTGACTGGTTTATCACTCAAACATAATGATCGGTTTAGACCAGGCATTCTATGTTCAATCTATTCAGCCAGTCAACCTATCTTAAATATCAACATTAATAAATGAAACTGTTTTTCTGGTTCTTTGTCGTTCTAATTATACCTGTACACGTAGGTTTATAAGCCCTCCAAATATAGATCACAAAACAAACAATTTTAAGTCACTCTAACATGACCTTCACTGACATAGTTTCCTTGCAAAGTTTCCTGGAAAAATAATACAATTGCCATATTTCTCTTAGTAGTAAGAACAAATCATTTTTCTTCAAGTGCATAGCAACGGAGTCTTAAAAATATAAAGAAAAATTGACGCCTTTAGTTTTATTGATTTAAGGACTTTTGTAGAAATTAATATACAATTAAAATGTATTCCTATTAATAATTATAAATTTGAGGATGTTTATTGCTCTTTCACGCATAAACTATCGAATGGATTTTGATGAAACTTAACAGATATATAGATTAAACATTAGAGAATAACACAGGGATTAATATAATTTATATTAATGTTAACTAGGAATTTGGAGCAGGCGAAGCCGCGGGGGATAGCTAGTACGCAATAAACGTGATAATTATTAAATGTCTTCTAAAATACTTCTCTTAGGTATAGTGTTTTAGTCACTATTAATCTCGAATCGCATTCAGCTCAGTACGATTCAGCTCACAAGCTTGTCCTCTACATTCGCATAGTGAGTCGGTTACTGCAGACCACCCCTTTTGTACCAGTGAGTCTGTGCGATTCACACTACCGTACTCTGCCATGCATACATTCTCAAAATACATTTTAATGACGAGCTGAAATTTGTAAAGGGATCCTTTGTCGGCTATTTCTCTAACATGCATCAGAAAATGGCGTCTACAAGCAGAGACTGATTGATTTCAGACTCACAATGTCTATCAATGAGTTCTTGAATAAAAAATACCAATTTAAATACCAAACAAATTCCTTTGGTTGATTTTTTAAATCTTCTCCACATAGGTAACAAGTACTCTCGACCTAATCGATTCTACGTAGCTGGTACGAGAATATAAATCAAAACCATTCAGAATTGCCGTCTATTGTCAGACAACAATTTTTCTTCTATGTCTAAAGTAGGCATTATTCAATTGTACCTATCGCCTTATCGTCGACAAATATGCTTTTGTCAATAGAAATTGGAACTGAATGTAGACAATGCGTTGTGATACTGAAATAAGCAAACAAAGCGAATGGATCTCATGTTTCAATGGAGACTGGGGCCGGGCGGCCTGTCATCGGCAAAATGTCATTCATTGATGATTTCAATGGCTCCATCTTTACTTCATTGAGTGAGGAAGACAGTGCAGAGTTTGCTATCATAACCATATATACAAGCAACGGTAACGAAGCATTTTTAAAGGCGGTAGTTCAAAAACGTAAGGAAAACCTCAAAGAAATACTGTTTAGAATGGAATTCTTAAAAGATTTCTAATTCTTAAGAGATCACTAACAAGCACAGGGCAATTTTTAGCATAAAGAAAACAGAAACACCATAAAACTATTTTAATTACAAGCGTTCATGACATTATTAGAAATTTATTTATTTTTATTTAACCATTTATGCACACACACAAAATATACAAACAAGAAGAAGAAACAGAAAAATAGGTACATAGGTGAGGCTTATTTCTATAGAAATCTCTTCCAGCATACCTGCGAAAGGCAAGATGAAGAAAAAAGAGATGTAGACATTTATAGAGTAAAACTGGAAAAAATTGCTACCATGACGTGCGAAGTTTAATGAAAATAAAAATTTATCGATATAATAATATTCTATAAAACATTATAATAATTACGTTTTATTATTGATAGAACTAAAGACAAAAACAGTTTTCCGACACTAAAGATATTTTTCACTTTTTATGTCGGTTGTTTTATACTTTGTAAAAAAAAATTGACGAAGAATTTTGTGAGATACTTCGCGACATTGCCACAGATAGGACAACATAACTCAAATGTTTTGACGCTACTTGGAGTTAATAAACGTGCCGACGGGAGTAGGAAATATGTATGTTACTCATAGCGAAATTCAAGTACCTACTTAATTTTCTTCGCAACTGAATTTATGAAATATTTTACTAAGTAGGAATTCGTATATGTTTGCTAGTATGAAATGAGAGGTTGACATTAGTAATAATATTATTATAGTTTGAAAGGTACTTTTTACTTTTCTATCTGCAATCAAAAATATTGAATAAGTAGGTCATTCATCATGACTGCGCAGAAACCTAGGTTAGCTATGATGCCTGTTGAATCACTACCAACATGAGCAGAGCATATAGTCAACTTATTAGTCCTGGGGGAACAATGACATAATGGGAGAAGGGAGAATATGTCATATTGGAAGACAGATTGATAACAATATGAGGAAGTTATTAGTACAGCAGTAGGCGGTAAACGTACGAGGAAATCCAAC
Organism: Orthosia gothica; assembly: GCA_949775005.1. Classification (NCBI taxonomy): domain Eukaryota; kingdom Metazoa; phylum Arthropoda; class Insecta; order Lepidoptera; family Noctuidae; genus Orthosia; species Orthosia gothica. Next base: position 11,814,069 of record OX459056.1, read on the forward strand.
ATAAAGGAAGACTTAATGCCTTCAGAATTCTACCGGAAACAATTTTTGTGTCGGTCTTTTGTACGTCGGACATGTTGTTGTAATCACATTCTATTTATATTTGAAATAAAGGTGGCAATTATTATGATTTTTCTGGATCTAGCATTTTTCATATTCGTGTTTTTAGTTTTGTTTATTAAAAAAACGTTGCCCCACACTAGGAACTTCTCCTGTATCCTGGGTGCGTTTACAATCATGTATACTCAAATACACAAACACTCAGACCCGGAACAACTATCTGTGGGCCATTCAAATATTTGTTCCGTGCGGGAATCGAACCCGCAACAGCTGATCACTCAAGCACTGCGCCAACCGTGTCGTCAAAATTGTGTTTGTTGGTAGAGCGTGAAGCTTCTCTATTTTAGTAATATTTAAACCCTTTAAATTAAGACCAAAAGTATCACGTAGTACCTACATTTTGTCTTATACTGAAAGGTTTAGGGGAGACAACTCCGTCTCCCAAGAGAGTTCACAGACCCTTCCTGCGGTTGCCTTAAGAAAGGAAAAACCAAACGATTTTAACCGTATACAGAAATATCTTTTCACCTGAAATATCTTCATAACTACTTCCACACGTTAGCTCAACATAAATCAAATTTCCAGACTGCTTAAGATGCTTGCTTTGTCTAAACAAGTTATGATCAAGAATGTTCACTTTGCCTCTTAAGAACAAACTACAGACTTCTCAAGAGAGAGAACTTTGTATGAGACATCTTGTCTCTTCATATTATTATTGAAGCTTGAAAATATGCTCGTTTCATCACTGAGTTACTTTATGACTTTTGATCCCTATATTGTAGTTCTGTAACGTCTTTAGCCGTAATTGCTATTGCGTGGTATTATTACAATTATTATCTGCAGTAGGTGCTCCTGTATGTTTTGAGTACCTACTGTTACTAGTAAAACTGCTTTAACATAGCATTGACAAGAGCAATCTCATAAGGTAGGAAATTACTTCACTGATTTCTTTATTAAAACAGACCAATCTGTTAAAAAACATCGTCATCTTCCTGCCCTTGTTCGATGTTATTTGGAGTTTCTTCTTCCATTTCGTCAATTATCAGTTAATCATGCTTTCACTGACTCCCTTTTCTTTTGTATAATTCCTCACATATCAAAATATACTTTACCCATTCTTTTTTGGACTATTTTTTTTAATATAGTCAATCAAACCAATTCAGTTAAAAGCATATTGAGAGCGAGTCTGTATCCGCGAAATGATAGCGAAAGCCTCAAAATGTGATTTAACGATACTAATAAATTTGATTCCATACAAAATATAGCCCACACTCCCCACAGCTACCAAGCTTATTCGTATCGTCCCATTATTCGCAAAAGTAGTTCAGACGTTCGACGTAATAGTTGGGCCTTCAATCTGTACGAGCCCACCTGATCCCACGCCAGGCGCGTATTGTGCGTGTCAGTCTGACGGGGCTTTATAGGAGCTTAATAAAATGTAATGATAGTTGTATGGGTTCTTCGCAAGGGCACAGTGAAGGTAATTAAGGAGGCGAGTGGTCGTTTGGTTTTGATGAATGAGGTGTTCTAATAATAAATATTTATTAAATTGTATGGTTGTCTAGTGGGAACAATTTACCAGAGCTAGGCAAATTGTTACGGAGGACTCTATATGATGAAGTCCTTCTTCAGAAAGCATGAGCATAGGAAGTGGATCTAGCAGAGTCCCGATGGAGCAACGAAAAATGAGATAGATTTCATCATGTGCGTTGCGTATATTCAATGATGTCTCTGTGATCCACGCGTTGAAAACCAGAAGTGAACACCGTATGACCGGCAAAGTCTCGACTGATGAAGTCTACGCTCCGTCCAGCACAGATCTATACCCAAAACCCCGAGAGCTTTCAGATCAAATTCTAGAATCGTTTGAGAGTCTAGGTATCACCGTGGACAATTATCAACGATGGGTTCGTGAAAACTGACCATACGGTCGACTCTAAGTTTTTCAAGAACCGTCGTAAAATTTGAACAAAAATTACCCAATCCGATCATGACGGAGTGGCACGAAGCAGTCGATGTGGCGACAGTTGGGAGAGGCACATGTACAGCAGTGGATGTCTTTCGGCTGAAATAATGATTACGAGCTCCTAATACAACTACTATATTCATTATTACAGCACAATGCCTCATTTATATTTCGGGGTCAGCAAGTCATGGTTACCTACTTCTCTATTAGTCATCGTCTCAGTCAACCCCATTCTAGACTACCCATGTCTTTGGTCTCTAATAAATACTCAAAACTTTACTCACGCCATTTTTTCATTCCTGCAGAGGAACGAGCAGTCACACGACTATACCGTGACAACCGAATTGTACTGAAGTCTTCAGATTAAAAATCCACTTAACTTTCCAAAATCAAATTTAATATTAAACATCAATAAATTCAAGTAAAAACATTACACAATTATCCCCCGTAAAAAGAAGCTACCTCGTAATCCCTTATTTAATCGTCAGTCGGCAAAAGATCCCTTGGCGAACGATAGCCCTCACTATAAAAAGTTTGTTAATGCCTACAGAACGTATGTGTTATAGGCTTTAATGAGGATGCCAGACAGTTTTCAGTAATGAAGCCATGTTACGGCCCTGCGATAAAAGTAAAAATGTAAAAATGTAAATGTGCTAAGTGTGTGTATGTAAAAATGTGCTAAGTCACGTTATTCAAACGCAACCACTGGAACAAATTATATTTTTTAACTAACTGAAAAAATGTTGTCTATTATACATATTTTAGATGGTTTCCGCAATTTATAGAATTATTATTTGGCCACACAATGATCGTTAATTATATAAGTTAGCGCACAAAATATTTAGCAGTTTCCCTTGACACACGATTTCACGGCATTTATCCAACATGAAAGCTCCGTTCCTCGAACACATTGTAAGGTCAAGAACCAGAGTACCTAAAGAAATTAAAAGCTCAAACGGAGTGCCCTTTGAAGTTTTAATTTAGAGGGAAATTATTAATTTGACCAAAATGGAAATGGTTATTATAATTTAATTTTCGTCGAATCTTTTTGCATTTACACATCCCTCCATATTACGGCTGCTCGAGTAGGTTTGAGTGAAAAAATGGCGCGTCTGCCTCGCAGACAGGGAAGTAATGAATTACATTAATACGAAAATGTTGTGTGGGGGCTTTACTTAAAATTATAATTACATCTCGTGGAATGTTTGTAAACTCAGACGGGGACTCAAATGGCGGAGAAGAAAGTTAGAAAACTTAATTCCATACTTTATAATTTGTCATGTTGAGGTGCCTAGCTAAAAGAGAAATGGCTGCGGAAATTTTATTTCATGGCAGCTGAATTGTGTGTGTCAGTCACATGGTGGGCGACCTCGTGATGTGAATACAACATGCTTAATTGCGGGCTGGTGCCTAAATATACATAGTAGCACGTCTATGGGACCTGTTCGCTACGTGTATTATTGCGGACTTCAACGCGACAAAAAAGGGTTACATTTTTAATCTTACATGCCTGTACTAACAAATTGTGAAACTAAGTGATTCACTTGTTGGCTTGGCTGATATTGACAGCGTAATTATCTGGTCCGCGACGTAAAATAAATTTGGTTTTAAATGTTTTGATAACATTTAGATTAATCTGATTTATTTAATTGACTTTTAGGAGCGAATACTTAATAAAACCATAATCAATTTTGTATTGATAGAGAAACTTTACTCTTTTGTTTCAATTAATATTGTGCAAATGTATCCCCGCCTAGTTAGACAGTAACCGTGTAAAGTATTTGTCTATAGTCTAGACTAGACATTAATGGGTTCGTCCAGCGATATATGTATGTGTCCGACCTCCAAACAGAAGCCATTTTTTTGCATCCGCCATTTTTAAACCATTTGTTTCATAATGTTTGACGTTATGCGGTATTCCCCAGGAAAACGAATGTGTCGCATTTTAAATAATATATTTTGGAGAGAAAATGGAATACATATTGCGAAGAATAATTTTTGTATTGAAAACTCGGCTCCATGCTGATCAATGTGAAAGCAATTTGTGAAGTGTCAACAGCTCATATTCTTGTTCAGGACCATTTCGTTTACAGTATTGTTTATGTCGTAGTTTCAGCTTCTGTTTTCACACGTATTGAAACAAGTTATTTTGCTGGAAATTGGGTATAAATAAAATTGTTAGAAGAGGTTCTCGTTCGTTTTTAAGGATTAACCTGATGTGTAACCACAGAATGAGGTACTTACCATTAACGTAGATTAAGGATTGTTTTTAATTGTTATTTTTATTAGTTACATTTTCTATCACATAAAAAAATTAACAACAGGAAATATTACAGCTTTTTGTTCTCGCACGGGGTTCTTTTTTAAATTTTTGTTTTATTATTTGTGTTTTTCTTTTCTGTATCTCTTGTGCGTGTCACAAATAAATATATTTTCTTTTTTTCTTTCTATTTTTACTTTTTATAATGTTTTTATGTGTGACAGACAGTTAATGGTTGAAAGTTTGTATTTTTGTTATTTATGCTTCAACGGCTAAACGGATTTCAATGAATCTTGGCACTCGGGTAGACAGAGTCCTGGATTAAGACTTTTTATTCTGGTAGCTCTTTTTCTAGAGATCATTTCTGACATTCACGCGGGTGAATCCGATGGCAGAAACTAGTTAGATTATAAAATGAATCTACTATTTCTGTTTGTATCCTAATAGACAAATAACTACTTATTTTAACACAAACAAATTAAGTTAATAAAGCAAAAACCATTTCAACCTTACAGACAGACTAATAGACCAGGGTAGGCCTTTAAAAATAATAAAAAGTGAAAAAAATAATAGTAGTATGAAACCCATTGGAAAAGGAGGGAAATATTATAAAAATAAAAGGAAAAATAATTTACGGGCGATCTGAGGTCGGGAAGGGGATGGGGGTGGGTTTTTAAGGGTAAAAAACGGGTTTTCTCGATTTCCGGCAAAACTAAAAGTCTTATCGAAAAAACTCAAATAGCAAAGTTGTAGGTAATAAAAAGATCTAAAACTTTTGTATTTACACTTTTTTCACATAACTTCAAAATTTATGTGAAAAATCCAAAAAACCAAGTTTTTGGTTTTTTATTTTTATCTTTTACAAATTTTTTTTTTTTTTAACGAGATTTGGTGAAAACTTACCTTTTTATGTCCCAAATACGCTGTAATTTATTTGATTAAAAATATTTATTTTTTCACCTTATTTTGAATTAATATCGAAAAAACACCCTAATTTTCAATCGAAAATTCACCCGTCAAAATATCAGGTTTTTTTAAAAAGTTGGTATGGTTTCTGTTCGTTGAAATCTCTACTTTCCGATGGTGTAAAAAATATTCATTAATATTGTAAATTTTCTCAGAAAATGCAAAAAATAAAGGTAATAAAATAAAATAAATTTATTAAGACATCTACAATATTTTGAGTAAATTGTAGAATCTTCTTTAAATTATATGCGTAGATGACTATTTATTGCTATTTTAAGATAACTGATATACCTGAGTGACCTACGGAAAATTTTAGCCCATCAAAAGGTATTTTATAGAGAAGTAGGGAAGGGACTAGGAGGGTCTGGGCCTTATTACCTGTTATTTCGTTTTTAAATTAAATTATATGTATCATAGTAATGTATATTTTTTATACACCATCAAAAAGTAGAGATTTTAACGAACAGAAACCATACCAACTTTTTAAAAAAAGCTGATATTTTGACGGGTGAATTTTCGATGGAAAATTAGGGTGTTTTTTCGATATTAATTCAAAATAAGGTGAAAAAATAAATATTTTTAATCAAATAAATTACAGCGTATTTGAGACATAAAAAGGTAAGTTTTCACCAAATCTCGTTAAAAAAAAAAAAAAATTGTAAAAGATAAAAATAAAAAACCAAAAACTTGGTTTTTTGGATTTTTCACATAAATTTGGAGGTTATGTGAAAAAAGTGTAAATACAAAAGTTTTAGATCTTTTTATTACCTACAACTTTGCTATTTGAGTTTTTTCGATAAGACTTTTAGTTTTGCCGGAAATCGAGAAAACCCGTTTTTTACCCTTAAAAACCCACCCCTATCCCCTTCCCGACCTCAGATCGCCCGTAAATTATTTTTCCTTTTATTTTTATAATATTTCCCTCCTTTTCCAATGGGTTTCATCCCACTATTATTTTTTTTGGTTTTAAAAATTATCGACCCTGGTCTATAACAAAGTAAAACCAGGTCATGAGTCTGGATAAAGACCTTGCAAGTTTGAAATCAGACATCGAATCACCTTCCTAACTTAAATTGGGTTCACGTCAACACAGCGTAGGTATAATTAGAGTAAAGTTTCCAAAGATCCTACGATAACACTGCAAATTGATAATTAAACCTAAAATACTCCAAAATTTATATGCGTTGGGCTCTAAGAAGTTGGAACTTAAACTTTGTCAAGATATTATAAACTCCATCAAAGCCCGGTGAGGAAAAGCAGCTTATCAGGGCAAGTTGTATCAGTATCTAAGCACGAAACTTTAATTGCTGCGAACTTTATACTTGAGATCATGTGAACAAGAATATTGTTTAAAGAACTAGAAAAATGACACTTCTGTATGTCCAAACTGTCTATACGTTACTACATAAAAGCCCCACTTATGTAAAACCTAGAATTTACCGGTTAAACCAAAGATATACCAATTCTTACTGGTGAAAGTCCAAAATGATCTATAAAATAGCAAATTTCGGACTTTTCTAAAATCGTTAATCTTAAAACTCCCCTTGTCTTCGTGGATTTGTTTTCCTATTCAGTGCAAGCAGCGCTAATTAACTACCTTAATTATTCATTATGTCTTCGCCGCAGTAGGTATAATGAATATCGCGGAGAACCCGCACGGAATTTAAATGTTTGATACCAGAGATTTAAACTTTTGTTAGTGTCCATAGAAATATCTCTCCCTCTCTTTGTATGAGCAAAATGACGAAAGAACAGTCCAAAACCATTACGTGTAAAACAAATTTTACTAATATTATAAATGTACTAGTTTGAATAGATCGATGGATGTTTGTTACTGAATCACGCCAGAACGGCTGAACGGTCCTGGATGAAATTTGGCACAGAGATGGATTATAGTCTGGAATAGCACAATGCCTATTTTTCAGTCTGGTAGATAAAATTTTCGCTTGGGATAAGAAAACACTTATAACACAAAACAAAAATGTGTTTTCGAATTGAGAACCTCCTCCTTTGTTTGAAGTCGGTTAAAATTAATGTTTTTAGCATCATGTGGATTTCTGCATGCTTGCAAGATTGACTCGCATGCCCGGAATGTTCAATGAATGAATGAATGAATTGGAACCCGCAATGTACCTTTTCATGTTTGTTAAACGCAAGACGTACACATACGTCTTGCTCTAGTAAAGCATGCTTGAAACACATTAAATACACGATGACTTTAGATTCATTGGTAATCTTTCAGGGGGTGAATTATTCATGAATAAGACTTTTAGCATTTGCCCATCCCTGAGCGAAATAAAAAAGGCAATTAAAAATGTCTCTGAATACGGCACATTCCTAATTCATTCACCGTCCGTACAACCAAAACTTTCACGAAAACTGAACAGCGGACCACGAAGTTTAAAACTTACGTCAACTTCTATGCCAGGTATCCGGAATATCTTGAGCGGAGGTACGTCCCGGGGGGAAAACCGGCAGAACTCTCGGTCTCCTCGGTACCATTTGACGGAGTATAAGACCTCTTGCTCGAGGTCATAGAGGCACTTCATCTCCACCTTAAAGCCTCGCTCCACCGCTTCTGGGACCACCACGTGGACATTGCGGAGGCATAGTGAACCTGGGGAAGATGGAAAGTTAAGTTAGTATATGGTTTCGTGATTAATTGTGACAATTTTTTGGTGGAACTGAGTTGGTTTAAATTGTGTAGTCGCAAAAAATATTAATTTTATAAAACTTATCAAAAAAAAAAAAAAAATATATGTATGTCAGGTTTAGTCAATAGTAAAGACGTCAAAACAAATCACAAGCACGCCCCTGGCGGCAATCAAGAGCAACTACGCATTGGCACGTTTTTTATCAGTACTAGCGTGGGAGAAATAAGGCAGTTGAGTACTGACAGCCTTAGAGCTAACACGTCGTAGAATCAGTGTCGATCCGGTATATTAGTAAGCAAGATTGTAACTGTCAATATTTGAATAAACCCATTTTATCAAATAATTTATGTGATTTCATTTGCACGATTGTACCCACCGACCTGCCCACACACGATGTCTTAACCTAAGTCATCCTGACTTTCCGATGGTTAACATTTATCGGCCAGAAACAAGGTTTGAAAGCCTTATTTTTAGAAAAAAACAAAACAACGAATTAGAACAAAGAAATAACTCGGTATGTAAGTGCTTTTATATATAAATTAAAAGTTAATAAATACTGCAAGATTTATTTATATCTTATAATAATATTGTGATTAAAGAACGTAAATTCTTTCTTTAATCACAAACATTGTTACTTTGTTTAAATAATAACAAGTAAAATTTCACAATTTAAAAAACCCCCGACACATTTATCTTGCGAAAACACCCCGATTCAAACAGTAAAATGCCCATAACTTTTGAACGGCTGAACCGATTGTATTCAAACATAGCTAAGAACACTCTCGACCAAATTACCTTTCAAAAAAAAAAAAAAACTAAATCGTAATCGGTTCATCCGTTTAGGCGCTATGATGCCACAGACAGACACATAGATACACAGATACACAGCAACACACGTGAAACTTATAACAGCCCTTTTTTCCGGCGGGGGTTAAAAAACAGTGGTTGTTTTTGTTTTGTCTTTTCGATATGGACTATCAGTTTTATTGAGAATAATTAGCTTTTTTATCTTTATTATCCTAGAAATAATATCAGTATTAATACCTAAATACATATTTAACACAAAACGTTATTTTTAAAGTTTCCAAACAAGGCACTTGAAAAAATATCGTTTTCAACGTATGATTTCCTTCATCTTTTACAGAAATTACGTATTAATTAATATTCTTGTGTTTAAGACAGTTATAATTAACTACGAAACATACTTGACTACGCTTTATTCGATAACATTCGGGGCGTTATCAACTTTCTAGAATATTTTATCTTTTTTCTGTCTATTTTAAATACTTTATACCAACTCTTGGTCCGTGGGGTTCGAGTGCTCACGTATTATTTAAGAAACTGCGTAAACGTCTTGTTGATATTTCACGTAAGCTAAGGGCTGGATTCCAAACATCGTGGCAATGCTGCCAGTCTTTTGGGCACAATACTATTGGACAGCGATGTGTATGTGTATATATATATTTTATCTGGTTCAGTTAGTAGTTTATGGTTTAAGGGCCTTCCACCGCTTTAGTGCCGTAAAACGGTTACTTTCTAAAGCATACTCCTTAGTAATGTAGGGATGTAGCCAGTGTGCTACCAATAATTAAACTCAGAAATTACTTCTAAATCATATATTCAATAAACCACATGCCTGCCCTAAGGCGGCTTCTCTAGAATTGACATCCAAGCTTAGCAAAAAAACATCTTCATTTATTTTATGTTCGAAATTTTGTTACCTTTCAAGACTACATAAGCTTATAGGCAAAGAGTTTTCCTTTATCTAGGCAGAGTCTTCACAGTAAAGGCTAAGTTAAAAGCTTTGAAAAAAAATATATTTATTTTTGATTCATGTTCATTATTTTTGAAACAATGTTTTTTCGTGTAACTAATAGTTTTGCTTTAAAAAAATAGTTAACAACAGGATATTTTTTCGCAACTTTTGGATACTCCTCCAAAACGACTTGGATGTTTTTTAAGTATTTTTACACCAAAAAAATGGATGGCTGGAATTTCTTCATAACTACTAGAGCATATGTAAATCAAAGAATATTTTGCAAACAAAACTGTTCAAAAGGAGGTTCAATATTGATATTTTGGCTCCGAGTAGTTATAGTTAATTAAGTATTTTATTTTTGTACATGTTTATCCATTCAAATAAATGATGCTATACTTTAGATAAGTTAATTAACTATATTTATATAAACAACTGGGAACTTACCTACAGTTTGTGAGCCCAATAAGTCAATACTGAAATATAAGCTGTGCTATAAACAAAGGGTGACAAGTCCAGAGCCAGATGTTGGATTGTTCAATAAGACCACGGCCGTATTTAAACAATCGATGCCTGATTAAATATGTATCTCGGAAATTGATATTTCTGGTCAATATTGCTATTTGATTTTCTATCTGGGATTGTAAATGTATTAATGGAACAGGACTGTTGATGTGGCTTGCCGAGGTTTATATTTAGAACGGTTTATGTTTGACTAGTTCAAAGGTGACCTCTTATAAATTCTAAAGCTTGTTGTATACAAAAGTGCTTAACTGGTAAACTGTGGGAAAATCAAAATTTGATTTCGGACAAAAATGTTGCATCTGTGTCAATATATACGTGTGATGATCACACGTATATATTGACATAGTATTCTTAAACGTTATCTACATTGCTCTAACTCGCAAAAAGTGCGGGGGAAAAACAAGGATGGCATACTGTTGCCTTTCAAGTCAGCCAACCCTTAAATACAAAGCGTGTTGCGAATACTTTCATTGTGCGCACAGCTAAGAAGTGGATTCTCTGCCGGGGTCTTTGTTTCCTGATAGCTACAACCTTGGGGTCTTTAAGTCAAGAGTGAATAGGTTACTTCTGGGAAAGCGTGCTTCACCGTCGACCACATTATCACTTACCATCAGGTGAGATCGATCTCACGGCCTATCGATAAATAAAATAAATAAAAAGAAATGAATAAAAAATAAATATAATTTCGTGTTCACGTCGAGACAGTTTTTTTTACCCAAGCTTTATAATTGTTCACTCTTTCAGCTTGAACATTTTTATAAACCTTTTCGCGTCTTAAAAGAGAGAAGAAATAAGTGGCAATACCTACAAAATTTAGCTCTCCAAGTGACTCAGCCGTCTTTTTTAATTTAGGTAAGTAAACTGTCTTTTTTTCTGCCTAGCGCTATAAGGGGCGGTTGACGGGCTTCATTTTAATATAAAAACCTTCTTCATTTTAGCTAATATTCAGGTATGCCTACATTTTCTATAAGAACATTCTGTGTTGCCCAAGTTAGCTTCATGCTACCTTTTCTTAATAACAAATTGCTGTTGAAAAAAGTTCGGGGAATTCATATTAAATATTTCTGTACGGTTAGCAACCGCACATTGTACTTTGGCCTAGTTTGAATACTGCAAAATTTGTTAATTTATAAAATGTAGTATCGGCACTTACGCAAGAACGTCAGTCTTCGGTTTGCATCGAGCTCGCGCAACATTCAACATTTTATAACATTTTTATAACATTTTTCTATTATTTTATTATTACCTTATTTTAGTGCAATTTAGTATTAAATACCTTTTTTAACATTAACATTTATTTTATTAAACATTCAACATTAAGTGTAAAGGCTCCTGCCCTTACATTTTGGTCCTTCGAGCCGTTAAGAGTAGAATCAGTGCCGTGGTACGTTTCACTCGCGGGAACATTTGAACATTAAACTTGAACATTAAACAGAACATTTAACAAAACAGTGTGAACAGTGATATTGAGTGAGAGCAACACAGATCGGGGTGAAGTATAAGCAGCAAGCGTAAGCAGCGAATCCGGTGAGCACGTTCCATATTATTTACTTTCTGAAATTTTGGATTTATTTGTGAGCGCTAACCACCGTTAGGCAACAATGTCGTCTTACGATGCTTTACTCAACTCGCAATCAACAAATCTTGATGCTATCAAACGAATTAATGAAAACTTTAAGAAAGATAGTTCTACACGCAAAACCACTCTTGAATATCATGACAACAGACTTCAAACGCTGGAGGAGTATTGGAGTGAGTTTAAGAAGAACGACATCCAATTAGCCTTGTTTGAAGGTAAGAAGTCTGGACCTTATTACGAGAATAGCATTTACGAGCGTCTGGAACAAATATACGAAGAAACGAAGTGTATTATAATGAAGTCGAAACAAAACTTATTGGCTAAAATCGAAGACGAACAATTTGCTTCGTTTAGTCAGTTACAAAAACAAGAAGAAAGGTCATGTGCCCAAGAGAATGTTCCAGAACAACAGGAGAGCGATGAGAACGAGTTAGTCGTGGACCAACGGACTAAAGATATTATGAATGAGCAGCGGTCAAACATCAAGGCGTTTGAGAGAACAGTACGGAACATGGACATTGAACATTTAAAAGAAAAGTGGCAACTTGAAGACAAATTGAGGACAATAACGCAACGTTGGGAAAAAGTAGATAGTACTTATTGGAAACTCGATAACTTGTTGGTCAACACGCAAGCATTTGAAAGTGATTACAACAGATTAGAGAGGCTGTATGAATTCAGCAAAGAACAAATAAACAAGAGGATTTGGGATAGCAAACATCAGGAAAAATCCACGCCCAAAATTGAACTTCCGATTTTCAGTGGCAGCTATGCCCAGTGGACAACATTCAAGGACTTATTCGTAGAAATTGTGCATCGTAACACTTTCATCTCAAATGCTCAAAAAATGCAACATCTGGAAGCGAAATTGAAGGGAGAGCCCGAGCGATTAATACAGCATATGAACATCAGTGCTGATAACTACGAAGCTAGTTGGCAGATTCTTCAACAGAGGTATGATAATAAGAGGCTATTATTTACCTACCAGGCAAACATTTTATTAAGTCTACCCAACATACAAACACCAACGGCATCTCTGCTCAAAAGAATGCATGACACGACCATTGAGTGCCTTCAGGCTATTAAGAATCTGCAGTACGACACTTCTAGTTGAGACCCCTTAGTAGTTCACATATTATTGCAAAAGCTGGACGCGGACACACGCCAGTCATTCAATGAATCCATGGAAAAACCAAGGGAAATGCCACCATTAAACGAGTTCCTGAAATTCATTGAAACCAAGTTCATGTCAATGGAATCGGGTACAAACCCGAACCGCCCACGAAACCATAACATTCAACAACAGTTAAACATTCAGCCGAAAACAGTTCATAATGCAACATACAGCAAGCCTAAGGTGCAGCAACATACCATTCAAGGGGGAACAAAGAACATGCCGAGAACATTCCATAACAAGCAAACATTTAATAATTCCTTTATAACTTGTCCGAAATGTAATAAGCAACACGGGCTCTATAATTGCAGAGATTTTTTATGTATGTCACCAGAAGAAAGGTTAAAGACCGCTAACAACCTACATGTATGTCTAAATTGCCTATTTAGTCATAACGGCGAAAAATGTACGTCAGAAAAAAAGTGCAAGCACTGCGATGAGCCACATAGCAGCATTTTGCATGAAGCGATTGGTGTTGCGAAATCGAGAACCAGCAGGGCTAATGTAGGTCAACAATTGAACACGCATTTAGCACATGACAACTCAAATGAGGTACTGCTAGCCACGGCCCAGGTCAAAACAATAGCTTATGATGGAACTACGATCATTTTACGCGCATTATTGGACCAGGGCTCTCAGGTTAGCTTAATTACAGAAAATGCTGCACAAAGATTGCAGTTAAAACGAAACAAGTTGAGCGCGGTGGTGTCAGGTGTTGGTGCTTCAGCCACCACCAAGTGTAAAGGAGTGCTCCATCTTAAATGCCAAGCGATTTACAATGACTTCAACATTAACATTAATGCACTTATTATGAAGGCAATAACAAACAAACTGCCAAGTAAAACAGTAAATAAAGGTAATTTTGAACATATACAACATTTACAACTCGCTGATCCTGATTTCAACATACCTCAGGATATAGATTTACTTTTAGGAGCCGATGTATATTCCGAAATATTGCTAGAGGGATTAATAAAAACAAACACGTCTTCCATCATAGCACAACAAACACAATTCGGCTGGGTAGTATGTGGTAATTACAAAACATTCAATTGCCATGTAATTGTCAACAACATTCAGGATCTTGCCCAGTTCTGGGAACAGGAGTCCTTGCAAGAAAACAAAGAAGATATTGACCCTGAAAACAAGTGCGAACAGCTGTACAAAGAGACAACAACACGACTTCCTGATGGACGATACCAAGTTCGTCTCCCCCTCAAGGACAATTTTATTGAACACTTAGGAACATCAAAACCACAGGCTATCGCTCAATTTCAACAACTAGAGCGAAAGATGGCAAAAAATCATGCGTTTGCAAAAGATTATAAAGCTTTTATGGAAGAATATGAAGAAATGGGTCACATGGAGCATGTCGAAAGTAACACTAGGAACAAAAACATTGAATATTTTCTCCCGCACCACGGTGTTGTGCGGCCAGGTGCTATCACAACGAAACTTAGAGTTGTGTTCAACGCGTCGGCAAAAACCAGTTCAAAACACAGTCTTAATGACTTAATGGAGGCGGGACCGAATCTACAAAAAGATATCCTTAGCATTTTGTTGAAATGGAGACAATACAAATACGTCTTAACATCGGACATTGAGAAAATGTACCGATTTATAATGGTACATCCAGAACATCAACACTTACAGAAAATAGTGTGGAGGAATTGTCCACGGCAACTGCTAAGAGAATATCAACTGCGTACAGTCACCTATGGTACTAAGGCCGCTCCGTTCTTAGCACTACGAACACTTCAACAGCTAGCGATGGACGAAGGTGACAAGTACCCGGAAGCTAAAAACATCCTACTCAACCAATTTTTTGTAGATGATGCGTTATTTGGAAAGGATACCATGGAAGAGGCCCGAGACACAAGAGACCAACTTATAAAGTTATTGAAAGAAGGAGGCTTCAATCTCAGAAAGTGGTCGAGTAACGAACATCAACTGCTTGAAGATCTGCCAGAACATATGGTTAGCCCAGTCAGTTTAAGCTTTACAGAGGCATCGGCTTCCAAAGCATTAGGCTTGACATGGGATCCGAAACACGATGAATTTATATTTTCACCCACATTAAAAAACAAAAACAACATTGGCATTAACAAAAAATCGTCAAAACGACAAATATTAAGCGACATATCAACAATTTTTGATCCTTTGGGGTTGCTATCTCCAATAACAATCAAGGCAAAAATTTTATTCCAACAAATCTGGAAGTACAAAATCGAATGGGATGATACAGTTCCGGATGAAATAGAAAAGGAATGGAGAACACTAAAAACTGAGTTAACAAACATGCAACCTTTCAAAATTAACCGATGGCTAGGATTAGAAGCAAACAAGGATTGGGAATTACACGCATTCTGTGACGCATCGGAAAAAGCATTCTCGTGCGTAGTGTACAGCAAGGTTACAGAGGGAAAACAGCAACAAATTGCATTGGTTGCGGCAAAAACAAAGGTCGCTCCAATCCAAAAACAACAAACACTTCCCAGACTTGAGCTATGCGGTGCTCAGCTGTTAGCTCAACTGGTCAAGAAAATAAAACATTGCCTCGGTAAACCTAACATAAAAGTAACAGCATGGACGGACTCAATGATCGTGCTTGGCTGGCTGAAGGGCGATGTCTCGCGATGGAAGGCCTATGTCGGACACAGAGTTCAGGAGATAACATCAGTAGTGCCCGCAGGAAGTTGGAAGCACGTAAGATCGGAGCAAAACCCGGCTGACTGCGCGTCACGTGGACTACTACCTTCTCAGTTACACAAGTTTCCTCTGTGGTTTTATGGACCCGAATGGCTAAACAGTGAAGACATCCCTGAAACATATGACACGTTTAAGACACCAGAAATAGAAGTTAAAAGGGTGCATGCAGTTACGTCAAGAACTACTGAAAACATGAACGTTGTAACAGAACTCCTAATCAAGAACAGCTGTATTATGACTATAATACGCATCGTAGCTTGGGTGTCGCGTTTCATAACAAACACGTCACAAAACAATCGTCACAGGGAAGACGCAGCTATGAATCATACAAACATGAATGACCCGCCCGCGTCAAAACAATGTAATCTAACACTCGCTGATATTCGATGCGCCACTAACATAATTATAAAACATGTACAGAATGAACATTACGGACAAGAAATCCAAGATTTAAAAACAAAAGGAAGGGTAAGCAATAATAGAGGACTTCAGAAACTTTGCCCTTACCTAGATGAAAATAACATTTTACGCGTCGGAGGGAGATTACAGAATTCAAACTTACCTGAAGAAACAAAACACCCTGTTATCATCCCAAAAAACAGCAAGCTGGCACATCTTCTGATTGCCCGTGCGCATGTTATAACACTACACGGTGGAGCGAGACTAACTATGGCTACATTGAGACAAAAATATTGGATAACAGGAGGAAATAACACGGTGAAAAAATGCCTGCAAGACTGTGTAAAATGTTGTCGCTTCAAACCATCGAAGCAATACCAATTAATGGCCGACCTACCCAGTGAGAGGATAACGCAATCACCACCATTCTATCACACAGGGGTCGACTTCACAGGTTTTGTCAGTGTTAAACTAAACAAGGGTCGAGGCGTCAGAACGAGTAAAGGTTATGTCGTTGTATTCGTATGCATGGCAACAAAGGCAGTGCATTTGGAACTTGCATCAGATCTAACGTCGCAAACATTTATACTGGCCCTCAACCGCATGATTGGGCGACGAGGCTGTCCGAAACATATTTACTCCGACAACGGAACAAACTTTGTTGGAGCCGAAAGGGAGTTAGCCAAACAACTACACATCTCGCAAACATTTAACAACGACATTTTATCGAAAAGGAACACCGAGATGGGGATAGAGTGGCATTTCAACGCCCCAAGCTGGCCCACTGCGGGCGGACTTTGGGAGGCTGCAGTTAAGTCTATGAAATATCACTTAAAGCGTGTCCTAGGAGAGCAAAAGTTGACATACGAAGAGTTTTTAACACTGCTTACTCAAATCGAAGCCTGTATGAACTCTAGACCACTTTGCCCTTTAACGGAGGACGTGGACGATATTGATTATCTTACTCCAGCACATTTTTTAATTGGCCGACCAATAACATTCTTACCTGCGGAAAATTTCGAAAAGCAAAACATCAACATTCGACATAGGTGGCAGTTATTAAACAAAATGAAACAAGGGTTTTGGACCAGGTGGTCGTCAGAATACCTGCAACAACTTCAAGTTCGTAGTAAATGGCTGAACAAAACAAATAATTTATCAATAGGGGATATTGTCTTGATCAAAGAAGACAACCTCCCTCCTGCGAAATGGGCACTTGGGCGAATACAGGAAGTTCACCCGGGAAGAGACAATCTAGTCAGAGTAGTGACAATGAAAACTAAAACAGGGCTGCTAACAAGACCAATAACAAAATTAGTCAAACTCCCAATACCTGAATCGCACATACA
The DNA here is from genome assembly GCA_949775005.1 of Orthosia gothica. NCBI lineage: Eukaryota > Metazoa > Arthropoda > Insecta > Lepidoptera > Noctuidae > Orthosia > Orthosia gothica. The sequence continues at coordinate 11,831,463 of OX459056.1, forward strand.
AATACCTGACACTACCACCAATGACAAAACCTGCACAGAAAACCAAAAATCTACAAAAAATAACTCCAACAGGAAACAACGATTTAAATCAAGGAATATAAGTTCCAGCCTGCTATGTATACTCGTAACATTACTAACATTATTTAAGCCCACATATCAAAGCAACGACGCCATAAATATCACACCGTTTGAACCAAATAGAGCAGTGTACTTTGACAAAATCGGCAATTTGCAAAGCGTACACGATGACTGGAAGATTGTTACCTACTATAATATGACATCTTACTGGCAAGGCATGGAAAACATACATAGAGTTGTAAAACACCTGGGAGAAAGGTGTGAGCAATTTGCATACCAAACGATGTGCAAAACCATTATGACTGAATTCGATCAGGAACTCAACGAACTAGATCATAACAATTACATGTTGGCAACACATCATGGTCAGACAAAGGGACGCGTTACCCGAGGTTTAGTCAATGGAATAGGCTACCTTGCAAACAGCCTATTCGGCGTGCTTGATGAAAGGTTCGCGATACAATATAAAAAGGACATAGAAACATTACAAAATAACAGAGACCATTTATTGAACCTGATCAAAGGTCAAACATCAATCATTGAGGCACATAATAACATTTTAAAGAGAAATGAAGAGACGATGAACACTCAATTCAATCTCTTAAACCAACATCTTAACGCTACCGAGAACTATTTACAGAAATTGGGTAATGTTGTTGAGCAAGAGGAAGCTTTGAACTACTTCAACACAATGGCTCTGACTAGTTCAACAATTCTGTCTAAACTGCGCCACATCCAACACACGCTTTAAGACACAGCTATTAACATTCACCATGGTCATGTTGATACCAGACTTTTACCGCAGAACCAGCTCTTTCAGGAGCTCAACATTATCTCTGGACAATTGCCACAACAATTATCGTTACCTGTTGACAACATACAAAACCAATTAGCTGACATATACAAACTACTAGAGGTGAAATCCAGACTATTTGATAAATATTTTATCATCGAAATTACATTACCATTAACAGGCGACACACCATTCACAATCTATAAAACAGTTCCTATTCCGATGATAAAAAACAACAAACATTCACTCACAATGAAAACAAATTCAGAATATGTTGCAGTGAATATAAGAAAAGAAACATATATGCAGCTCACAGACAGTGACCTGGAACATTGTATAAAAATTGAACCAAGTACATATGTATGTTCACTAAACAAACCAACACGTAACATGAGAAATCATCAAATTTCATGCGAAATCGGCGCAATAACAAACATTACATTATCAAAATGTATCTACACATCCGAATCCTGCAACAACAAATGGACACCATTACGAAATCCCAACACCTGGCTCTATGTCTGCTGCACGGATTGCCAACTGCAAATAATCTGTGAAGGCCGTATGACCACCAAGGCAATACATTTAACGGGCATTTTAGAAGCCAAGGAAGGATGTATAATTAGAAACAACGAAGAAACATATCACACACAAGTTAACTACGCAAACAAAATCTATGTCAACCCGGAAATACCACTAATTGATCTGGAAGACATCAACAATTTAACATCTGTCCAGCCACTTGATTTATCAACTAGACAACAGAACACACAATTTGTAAGAAACGATTATGAAACACTTCATAATTCGTTGAAAGAATTAGAAGATCAAACAAAACAGGCTGAAATGTCGCAACACGATGTGCATCAATACATCGTATCATACTCTACGATGGGACTTCTGATCTTGGCAATAGTCGTCGCGGGAGGAGCCTACGTGTACTGCAAACGCTGCGGCAAGATCGCCGTCAGCGCTGCCGGCGCGTCCGCCAGATTACCGCCACGGAAGCCACCAAGAGCTGAAGCATCCACTGAAAACGTAGAACTTACCTACGCGAGACCTCATTCTTTTAACATTTAACTTTAATCATTTTTTATTCACATTGTTTTAATTTAATATTTTTCATTTACATTAGGAAAATATTCTGTAATAGTTTATCTTAATTATTACCTTTTGCGTTTACCCCGCCAAGATGTACGGTTAGCAACCGCACATTGTACTTTGGCCTAGTTTGAATACTGCAAAATTTGTTAATTTATAAAATGTAGTATCGGCACTTACGCAAGAACGTCAGTCTTCGGTTTGCATCGAGCTCGCGCAACATTCAACATTTTATAACATTTTTATAACATTTTTCTATTATTTTATTATTACCTTATTTTAGTGCAATTTAGTATTAAATACCTTTTTTAACATTAACATTTATTTTATTAAACATTCAACATTAAGTGTAAAGGCTCCTGCCCTTACAATTTCTGTCTATATTAAGTTAAGGTATACAATTTTGAATATATTTTTTAATGATGTTTCTGTCATTTTATTAAATAAAATATATAATATGTAAGAAATATATTAAAGACAAAAAAAGACAAAAGACAAAAGATATTTATTTCAACTGGGCCACCAAGCGGCACTTTTGAATGTCACAATTTAAATTTAAATGGAATACAAGTTGATTCTACCGTGCACTCGGAAAGTAGCTAGATATGGAGAAGAATGCACAAGAAACTCCATACTTTTTAAATTTACATGGAATAAAAGTTGATTCTACCGTGCATTCGGAAAGTAGCTTGTTATGGAGAAGAATGCACAAGAAACTCCATACTTACTCTTTTAAAAAAAAAAAAAAGATTCTACCGTGCATTCGGAAAGTAGCTTGTTATGGAGAAGAATGCACAAGAAACTCCATACTTACTCTTTTAAAAAAAAAATGATTTTAACAATATTTAGGTACATGAGTACATACATTAATAAATTCACATATGTGAGGACAATGCACCCAGAATAGCACTACACACTATACTATGTAAAGGTATAAAGTATTAAAAGTACTCACACATGTACTGTGCAGTTATACAATAGGTACTAGAAAAACATCAACATCCGAAGCAGTTGAGTTATGACCAATCCCAACTGACGGCGCCCGTTCACGAACATGACGCATGAATCGGCACCACCCAGCTCAACCATCATGAAGGGAACCGAATGATCCAACACACGCGCCACCATCAGAGAGACATTTGAGAGAGCATGACACACTCAACTGCCAGGGCACACACAAGTCAACGAACGACACATAGGTATAGCAAATGGTAGATTTACAGTTGGGTACATAGTACCCACACACGTGCTGTGCAGCTATACAATACTAAAAGAAATCGAGTCTATACAACACAAGCATAAACATATCATTTGTTTTTGCGCCCTAGTGGTTGTGGAGCAGGACTAGCATTGAGCCAAGCATTTTTATCAGTAATATAATCCCCCAACTTATAATATGCCTGCCTGCATAGTGTGCGTTTTATACAATTTTTAAATTTCGTCTCATTCAGTTCTAGAATATGGGGAGGAATTTTATTGTAACATTTTGTACAGTACCCCATGAAAGATGAGGCCACTTTTGCCAGTCTGAAACCTGGTTGAACTAATTGGTCCCTATTTCTAGTAATGTAATTATGTCTGTCTCCGTTTTTACTAAAAAGATGTAAATTCTTTCTCACGTACATGATGTTTTCATAAATATATTGACAAGGAACCGTCATGATGTTAATGTCCTTAAACAGTTCCCTTAGAGAATCACGGCGGCGAAGATTGTAAATCGCTCTGATGGCTCGTTTTTGCAGAATAAAAATAGACTCAATGTCTGCAGCCCTTCCCCATAGTAAGATACCGTAAGACATTATACTATGAAAGTAACTAAAATAGACTAGCCTAGCGGTATCCACATCAGTAAATTGACGAATCTTTCTGACAGCATAAGCTGCCGAACTCAGCCGCCCCGCAAGTGATACTAAATGAGGACCCCATTGTAACCTTGAGTCTAGCGTGATCCCCAGGAAAACCGTTTTATCGACGAATTCGAGCTTCTCCTTGTTTAATATAATGTCACAATAAGTACTTTTGACATTTGGCAACGAAAATTTTACGCATTTGGTTTTTTTACCATTTAATACTAAATTATTGGCAGTGAACCAATCCTGAACCTGCCGTAGCGCGTTATTTACGTCGTCAACCTGACAAGTACGTCTATTTACTTTAAAAACTAAAGATGTGTCATCAGCAAATAGCACCATATTTAGTTTGCCTTCGAATAAATGGGGTAAATCGTTTATGTATATTAAAAATAAGAAAGGACCTAAAATTGAGCCCTGGGGTACCCCCATTTTCACATTTAACCCCGACGAATTCACACCGTTTATTTGAACTAATTGTTGTCTATCACTCAAATAAGATTTAATCAAACTTAACGCTGATTGACCTAGCCCGTAATGCTCAAGTTTCAGAAGTAATGTTTCATGATTAACGCAATCAAACGCCTTCGACAGGTCGCAGAAGATACCTATGGCATCCTGCGACTCTTCCCACGCATTAAATATGTGTTTTAATAGGGTGACACCAGCGTCAGTTGTACAACGTCCTTTGGTGAAACCATACTGTTTATCATGTAAGATGTTATTCGTATTAAAATGAATGAGCATTTGATTTAGCATTATCTTCTCAAATACCTTGCTGAAAACCGGCAACACGGATACTGGTCTATAATTATTTGTGTCTTTACTGTCCCCGGATTTAAAAAGTGGTATAACCTTACTATATTTCATTAGATCCGGAAAGACTCCTTGATCTACACATAAATTAAAAATCAAAGCTAAGTACGGCGCTATAGTCTGAATAATGGAGGTACAAACTTTGATGGACATGCCCCATAGATCTTCGGTCAGTTTTACCTTTATTTGCTTAAAAGCCTTTATTACTGTTATTGGGTTTATATGTGAAAAGTGAAATTCATTGGGGCAGGCTGAAACGTTAGCGTGTAATAAACCAGAAGCGAGCGACGGCGAAGAATTTAAGGGTTCAGTAGTTTTAATTGGGATGCTGGTAAAGAAATTTACAAATTCTTGAGCAACTTCTTTGTTATCTCTAATAAGTCCACGTGTAGTCTCAAGCGTGTAATCAGTATTATTTCTTTTGTTCCTGTTTGTTTCATCGTTTATAATTTTCCAAACCGTCTTAATTTTATTTTCTGCGAATTTAACCTTATTGCTAATGTATATAGCCTTAGCTAGTTTACACGTATTTTTAAAAATTCTTGAGTAAGTAGCAACATATTTACTAAAAGTTTCAGTGTTAATATAAGGCTTAAGGCCATACAGCTCGTAAAGTCTTTCCCTACTTTTCCTGATTCCTTTTGTCGCCCAGTCACTGAATAAAAACTTAGGGCATATAGTTTTAGTTTTCTTCTTAAAAGTATTATTGAATTCTGTTTGAACAACTGAGAAAACATTCTTGTACAAAATATTACCATCATTCACTGTGAGGTCCTGATAACTTAACTTACCAATTAAAGTGCTGTTAAATTTATTTAATTTACCGGATGTTATTGGTCTGGATTGAATCTGCACTTGTTGTATTGGTATGCTGGACTCAAATGTTACCAGTAGCCCACTATGATCCGAAGGCAGACAATTCATAATGGCTTTGTTTAAGTATTCGCAGCAACAAAAAACATTATCAATACATGTAGCAGTAGTCACAGTTGTTCGGGTTGGTTCCTCAAACACATGCGACAAATTAAATGATTTGAAGAGATTTAATAGTCTACTACTATCTGAATTATTTTCTAAAATATTTATATTAAAGTCACCACAGATTATGACTAGTTTATTACCAGTTGCAAGTTTTGCCAGAACATCTTCCATCACTGACTCAAATATACAGTAGTTTTTATAATTGGGGGGTCTGTAAACGCACACTATAACATGCTTATCCAGCTCAACACAGGACAGTTCAACACTATGTTCAACTGATAGATCTACAATATCTTTACGAGGTTTTGATTTAATACCATTTTTGATTAATATAAGTGAACCTCCACGCAACATAACATTTCTGTTAAAACAGCTACCCACAGTATAATTTTCAAAATTAATAAGCATTGAATATTCCTTCAGCCAATGCTCAGTAAAACAAATAATTTCAAACATTGTCTTTTCTAAAAACAGTTCTATTTCCAATTGCTTTGCAGAAAAACCTTGAATATTTTGATGGAATAATTTCAAAGAATTCTGCTTAGCCCCTTTTTTTAAATTAACTATGTGAGAGCAAGAAGGTACCTTCTTGTTGGTGGATTTACTCCTAACTATTTCGTTATTGGTACCCTCCGTTGTCCTACAAACTAGTTTAAATTATAAATATTAATAGCAGAATTGCTAACGTTATTAATGTTATTGACCTGTAAATTAGTATTACTACTAATATCAACTACAGTACATGACTTCGACATACTATTTATGTCTGAGTTTAAAGTAAATGATAATAGCCTCGCTATTTGACGTCTTAACCTAAGAGGCAGATACACTGTATTGCCTGTCGACTTTAATTTATCAACAAAAATGTTGATGTCAAAAAAAACTAATTTGTCACTGTAATGGCTGACAAGGAAATGAACATGTTTATTCAACATATGAATATAATTATTTTGTCTACTAGTAGATTTTTCCAAATATGGAAAAGCACACAATATGATTTTATTGCAATTCAATTTTATCAACTCAGTTACACACTCAGTGATGTCATCTTTTTTTACATCCAAACTGTTACCTATAAAGACAGTTAAATTGGTATCTGATTTATATACACTCTTTGTTACAGATTTCATGATATGCTTGTAAGATGACCCAGGCATACAATAATTCAAAGTCAAATGATTCTGATTGCTATTTAATAATTTTCCTAAACCTCTTCCAACACCATCTGTAAACATAACCGAATGAGACCCATGATTACTATCACTAGATGCAAAGGAAGCAGTCTCAGGCTGGTCTACTTGAGACATTTCCTGTGAAATATCAGTTATGTCTTGGTCTTGGTCAAAGACACCGACCTGAGACACCCTCTCAGCCCGGGCCGGGCCCTCCGTTGCCTCAGGCTGGACAGCCTTCAGGTTTGAGACTATCTGACAATTACATTGACACATCACCAACTCATTTGCGGCCAGAATGTGTTCTTTAATTTGTAACTGGGAGCTAACATATTTATTGTAAAGGGAGCCCAGTTTGTCCTCAAGTACCTGAATATCATTTTGTAAACGCTGTGTGTCAATTTCATATATTTTTATGCTGTCTTCTAATTTTATCTGGTAATTGTTTAATTTATTAAGCAGGTCAACACGTTCTTTTCTGAGTGGAATGTTTTTTATGAAAAGTTTGTGTTGTTTCCTGTATTGGGTATAATTTCTAATTATTTTATTAAATTTCGCATACTTTTTCAGTTTTTTATGACTAACTTTATACCTATTTGTCTCATTTAATAAGGAATCTTCAGTCAGGTCAATAGTGGTTATGGAATGAGGTTTACTATTTGATTTTATTAGTTCACTATATAAATGGCATGTTTCCTGTACCTGAGTACATGACTGTTCTTTTTGCAAATTCTCAATTTGACAATTAGCATGAGCCAATTCATCTTCTAGGTCCCTAACTTTACCTAAAGCCTCCTCATACAAATCACTACAACTATGGAAACCATCCGTGACTACCCGCAGTTGGTCGCATTCATCAACAACATTTTGATATTGCTGACTCAGCACCACTAGCTCCCGCTTAAGGCTTGTGTTTTTAGAGATGACATTCTGCACTTCTACTTCACAATCATCTCTCTCCTGCAACATTGCCTGACATTGATGTTGCGATTCTTTCAGCTCTTTGAGTGCTGTTCTTAGTTTCAATTCCAAGTCCTGAGCAGTAGCCTTACGTGTCATCATAGGCATGGTTTCGGGATAGTTTACTGAAAATAGAATTAAAGAACAGGTGAGAACCCAATGAATAGATAAAAGACAGAAAAACTTGGAAATGGAGGGAAGTAACAAATACAAAAAAAAAAAAAAAAGAAATAGGTAATAATAAAATGAAAAAAAAGTTAGTTTAATGCTGAAGCGAAATAAGGTAGGCTGCTGAATTGGCTTGAAAAGTTTTTTGCTTTTGATTGCCTTTCAGCATTACTTTTATTTAATGTGGGTAGCGTGCCCAAAATAAGAATGTATGATTTATTGCAGTTTAATAGTTTAACTATGCAATAATCATAAGCGTTTGGTAAAAGTAGAGGATAAGAATCAGTTAATAAAACTAATTAAATGGGCCTAATGTTGATTTTGTTTCGTTTTCTACGCTGTCAACGAAACGATTTACAAACACTACAGAGTGCTAAATTAGCAAAATTGTTTCGTTAAAAACTAAGGGAGAGCGTATTACAAAGTTAATTAATATTGTGTGCTATAATTATAAAAACGTAAGTAAACAATACTCCCCGTGTAATGCCGTAGTTCGGTCGTCAGCTGTTCGATAGGTTACCGGTCGACATCCGGAGCAAAAACTCTTATTTAACTTGATAGTTCGCCAGGAAAACAATAATCCTAAGTATTTATGCCGTTTTATTATGTTTTTACTTGTAATTACACACTAATTTCACTTAAATAATAATTAAATCTAATTTTAAAATACGGAGAACAAATTTGACATGTCACTTCGCTCAGTGTTGCCAGTATTCCATTGAATATATTAAATAATATATATAATAAACAAATGTCATGCGAGCATACCTTCGTCCGTCTGATCTTTAGTTAGTTTTATTTTTATGCTTAAACTACTATTTAGCTGACCTTTATCAAATCTGTCGAGTATATATTTTAACCTAAAACTTTTCACGTAGGTGGAACAGCGGGTCAAGTGAAAGGTGAAAATTGATCCAATGATTTTGTAAAAGAAAAATGTTTCGATAAGTTTAGAAGTTACTACTAGATCTATTGTAGGCTGATGGCAGATGCTGAAAATCTATTTAAATAAATAAAAAAATAAAAATAAACCACGGTATTGCAAATTTTATCGAAATCATTAAAGCAGTTTTCGAAAACGTTTATTATAAGTATTGCTCGTTAATCAATATTATAGGACAGAATATTATCCAACTAAACCTACTTAATATTATAAACACGAAAGTTTGCATGATAGATGTTTGTTAAACAATCACGCCAGAACGGATCTGGATAAAATTCGGCACAGAGATACATTATTGTCTGGAACATCACTTAGGCTTTTATCCGGGTAATATGTTATTGTGGGCTAATTTTCGACAGCTGCTGGCAGAAGCTAGTAAAAATACATGGGTTGCGATGGAATTTGAATGTTGTCATGTATGACATAGAATTTATTGTTCGAATTTATTGTTGTTTATACTTTCCTCGAATTCTAAATTCAAACAATATTTCCCATGAAGCTAGAACAATTGCCAAGAGCATCATCATCATCAGTCAATTAATGTTCCCACTGCTGGGACACAGGCCTCCTCTCTCTGAGAGGGAATGGGCCGTAATCCACCACGCAGGACAAGTGTGGGTTGGCCACGCGAGCCAAGCGCGAAATTTTTAAACTTTCCGGATTCTTCAAGATTAACGACTTTTCCAACAGCTGTTATTTTACGACTTAGCACAAGACTGATTATGGTACTGACGGCGCCAGTGCAATATGCAGTGTTTAAATTCAAGCGGCTACTGTTGCATGTGGCAAGGAGTCAAACGTACTTAAAGCTAATATCACTTTGAGTTCTAACCTCGAAGAAGGAAACAAACATTTGAAAAACCTGCACTCAAACAATTTTGCCCAGTTATAGATGTTGTGCGATAAGACTAAAAAATGTAGGACTAAATTAGCCAGGCCCAGGCCTAGTGATCAGTAGAAACTAAAATAGCGAGTGAGTTTTTGGTATTTAAGACAAGAATGCAAAGGTTTTTATAGGCAAGCGTGATTCACCGTCGACCACATCATCACTGTCCATCAGGACCTGTAGCAAAGTTGACAATCTACGATCGATAACGCTAGTAGAAAACGAATCAATGTATGGGAATGACACATCTGAACGTTAAGTCACGTGGTCAGACCATACAAATAGAAGGCGTTAACGATTGTAGAAAGAGATTTGATACGAAACGTTTCTAACTAGGCAATGGGACAGGTGAGATAGTGGTCAAGCGCGAGCCTATAGTATATAAAAAAAGGTTAAAAGAGATTCCGTGACTAGTTCGAGGAGGCACATTAAGAAAGTTCATGGAAGAACTTAGTGAAGACCTTTGCCCAACAATGGTCAAATTCAAAATTAAAATGAAGCGTCTTACTCAATCTCCTTAAGAACTCTACATATTATTATGCAATATGCAAGAACATGCCAAGACTAGAGCTATTGTTCTTTACACGTGGCTCATGCATAAAAAAAGTAGAGAAACGTCCACTAATTATATTATATCCACGCCCATATATATCCACGTCCATATGGAATACGCAGCATCCTTCAAAGGAGATATCCTGACTGGTGTGTGCCAAATAAATAATGAGCCGGAATATGGACGCGATCTTATTGAGGAAACAGACATAATTCGGTTGCCAGGCTATCTTAATCATGTCTTGTGTCTCACATTTATTTGTGTTATTATGTATTTAGCCTACATGATAATGCATCCAGGAAATAGTATTCTGGATGAATCTGCTGTCCAATGAATATATAAAACTTGTTTCTGTAACGATAGTAATCGCAACATTTATGTGATAAATTGACAAACGCGCGTAATCTATTGCAGATAGTTCAAGTCATCTGTGCTCTGCGCTTTGCGTGCGCTTGTAATTATATATTATGAATTTGTGAGACGCAGGTGCGGCAGTCGTCGTCCGAGCAAACAACCAATAACACACAGCGCCGCGCGCGAAGATGAGTAGAATTATCAATACCATCACTTGACTTGCATTTTATTTGAGACGTTTAGATTATTTCTTGCTAGTAACTAGGGGTTTGGGAAATATCTTTTACTTTATCTTGATTGAAAATCAAAAGAAATATACTAAAATTTTCCTCTTTTTGTTTATTTTGTTGTCGCAAGCGCATTAAATCAATCATTAATATAAATGCTGTTCTAATTTCATCTTTCTATTGCTAAATAATAAAAATAAAAATGCCTTTATTTCTTACAGCTCATAAAACAAGAAGTAGATAAGATTAAGTTAGTTTACATATATACAATTATTAGTCTTGTTAGTAAATAATTTTGGTTCTTCAATTTACTTGTGTTAGTTTTTCTATAATCTTATACTATTATTCTTCATTCTGTAAGAACTCTTCTGTAGCTTCACCTACAGAGGAGCCTCCTCCAAAGATAGCCAGTCCTCTCTAAATTGGGTTACTTGAATCCAGTTGGGCCGATATACGTGCGCTTCTGGCCCACGACCCGCCCCGCCGACACCCAGACCGACAGCACTGACACAAAGGCGACAGAGCCGACGACGACACAGACGAGCGACACGGACATTGTCCAACTCGAGGAGGAGATGGCCCGAGCGGCAATGGCCGATGACGCCGAACCCACACTACCCGCATCACCCGGCTGGAACGTGCAGCTTCTTGCATCGTCGCCGGGAGACATACACGACGATGACCAATACCGGGAGGTGGAGACGGAAGGCTTATCCGATGGATCCGTCCCCGACTAAATCCACTCCACCTCCACCAACACCCCTCAACATCATCCAAACAAACCTCCAGCATAGCCAGACTGCCACGGCTAGCTTACGCAGGGCACTGGAGGTAAAGCACCGAACTATCGCACTGATTCAAGAGCCGTGGATCAGGAACAACAGAATATGTGGCCTCGGTAACATCGGAGGTAAGATAATTCTCGACACACAGGGCTTAGATAAGCCAAGAACCTGCATCTACATACCCAAAGAAATCCCCTTTACGCCACTGACCCAATTCTGTTCCAGAGACCTGACAGCTGTCAGGCTCCAAACTGAAGGTAGCGTTCCGGATGTTGTACTCGCCTCGGCATACATGCCAGGCGAGGACACAGACTGCCCGCCAAAGGAGCTGGCCGACCTGGTGCAGCACTGTGAGCGCGCCAGTTTGGACCTGATCATCTGCACCGACTCTAACGCCCATCACCCACTCTGGGGCAGCGACACATCGAACTCCAGAGGAGAGGTACTATCCACCTTTTTATTCTCCACTAATCTTAACATTGTTAATCGTGGCTCAGAACCCACCTGGGTTACGGTCCGTGGACAAACAATCATAGACCTAACACTCGCTACAGAAAACGCGACAAGCCTTATCACAAACTGGCACGTATCGGACGAGCCTTCCTGCTCAGACCACAGAAGAATCCGCTTTACACTAACTACAAGCACCAAAAAACCCGCACCGAGGCGAAACCCGAGGTGCACCAATATGCCCGGGTATAAAAACCTTCTGGCCTCGCTTTTAGCTGGACACCTAGCACTGGTAACCATAAGGGACCAAGCACAATTAGAATACACCGTAACACAGTTATCCAAATATCTAATCGAAGCTTACCACGCATGCTGTAAATCAAGAGCGCCACAGAGCAGGAACGAAAGGAACCCCTGGTGGAACGCTGAACTTGGTAAACTCAGAGAAACGCTACGTAAGCAATTTAACAGAGCAAAAAACACGAGACTCCCGGCGGACTGGGAGTTATACAAAGACACACAATATGCACACAAAAAACAGATAAGAACCGCCAGGAGGATGGCATGGCGGAAATTCTGTGAATCTATTGAGACTAATAACGAAGCCGCCAGGGTACGGAAGATACTATCAACCGATCAGGACCGAACCCTCGGCACGCTGAAAAAACCCGAAAACTCATACACACAAAATGATCACGAGACCAGCAAGGTCGTCCTCGAAACTCATTTCCCGGACAGCCAAATCCTGGAGGACAGGACGTGGGAAACTGACACCGAATGGACTCCAACGGACCAAGATTGGTCAAGAGCCCAAAATATAGTAACGGTAGACCGGATAAAATGGGCTATCAACACATTTCAACCTTTCAAGTCGGCAGGGCTGGATGGCATCTTCCCAGCCCTGCTGCAGTGGGGGGTAGATCATCTAACACCATGGCTGTTGGAGATTTATCGGGCCAGCATAGCACTTAGGTACATACCTCTAGCATGGCGAGAGGTAAAAGTCACCTTCATACCCAAACCTGGAAAAACTGATTACACACAACCCAAGGCATATAGACCTATAAGCCTCACATCCTTTTTACTGAAGACCCTCGAAAGACTTTGCGATAGGCACATCCGCGATGGGCCTCTCCGGGTAAAACCACTTCACAAACAACAGCATGCGTACTCCACAGGCAAATCAACAGAATCCGCGTTGCACAACGTGGTCTCCAAAATTGAATGCGCAGTGGACCATAAATGCTCAGCACTGGCTGCCTTCATTGATATTGAGGGCGCTTTCGATAAGACCACGTTCAACAGCATAAACACGGCCCTCGACAGACATAGCATAGACCCGACCCTAGGAGGCTGGATCACCAACATGCTCAAACTGCGAGCGGTCCAAGTCACGGTTAACAACACCACAAGGGCCGTAGTCGCGAAGGGCTGTCCACAGGGGGGCGTCCTTTCGCCACTCCTGTGGAACCTGGTAGCGGACAGCCTCATCAAAACACTCAACGGCAAAGGTTATTTCACTGTCGGCTACGCGGATGATATAACAATAATAATAAATGGAACCCACGAAAACACCCTATGCAATCTCATGCGTCAAGCCCTAAAACTAGTAGAGGAATGGTGCAGTGAGCACCAACTCTCAGTGAACCCCACAAAAACGGAACTAATTCTCTTCACGAATAAGAGGAAACCAATGACAATACAACTACCAAAATTCTTTGGAACAACCCTAAGCCTTTCAACTGAAGCCAAGTACCTGGGAATTTACTTGGACAAACAACTGAACTGGGCGAAACACATGAACTATATCACCACAAAAGCCAGCATATCCCTGTGGCAGTGTAAAAGACTGCTGGGCAGAAATTGGGGGATCAGCCCCATGGTCACCCACTGGCTATACACCACGGTCATCCGACCAATCATTACATACGGCTCGTTGGTCTGGTGGCCCAGGACAGACCTCAGTACAGCACAAAGAAATCTCGAAAAACTGCAGCGGTTTGCTTGCATTGCAATAACTAACAGTATGAGAACTACACCCACGGCCGCCCTACAGGCAATGCTGGGACTGCCACCCCTGCATCTTATCGTGCGGGAGGAGGCAGCCCTGGCTGCTTTTAGACTCCATCTATCAGGTACCCTAAATAAAGACTCCAGAGTTAAGCACACACGCATTAAGGAGGACGCGATCAAGCGAAAACCTATGTTAGCGTCACCATGCGACAAAGCCCCAAAAACACACCACTTTCATAGGCACTACAACATAATACTTACAGAAGAACGATGTGACTACTCAGGCTCGAAAGAGATGAGAGTATACACCGACGGATCGAAGACGAACTCCGGTACCAGAGTCGGAGTCTTCTCACACGACCTAAATATAAATATATCCAGACCGCTAGGAGGGTTCAACACCGTCTATCAGGCGGAGTGTGTGGGCATCATACTAGCGGTCCATGTCTTAGAAGCCAGGAGGGTTACGGACACTCGCATACGCATACTCTCCGACAGCGCTTCAGTCCTCCAATCTTTACGGAAAAAATATATCACATCGAAACTAATACTAGAATGCCACAACGCACTAGAACAAATAACTGTATCTAGTCGTAACACGGTAACACTGCAATGGATAAAGGGACACAGTGGATCGCTGGGTAACGACGCGGCTGACGAGCTTGCGAGACGCGGATCTAGCACAGCGGTCTATGGACCCGAGCCTGTTGTACCCATCCCCTTCAACCAAATACGCAGGTGGTTACAGGAATTCACCCAGACACAGGCAGAAAACTGGTGGACCTCGGCACCAGGCTGTAGGCAGTCCAAAGAAGCTCTGCCCTCTTTGGACAGTAGGCTTACCAGACGTTTGCTACGCCTGGACAGGAATGGCCTGCGCCTGATGACGGGGACCATCACGGGACACTGCTCACTTAACAAACACTTCCACACAATAGGCATAACGGACAGTCCTCTGTGCAGGGCATGCATGGAGACTGAGGAAACCGTTGCGCACGTTCTCTTCGAATGCACAGGGGTCACCGAGATAAGAACACAAACCCTCGGGTCGCCCAGAACTTACACGGACGTTCTAAAGAAACCAGGAGCCCTAATCAGCTTCTGGAGGGAGGTGGGCTGGCTGGAATAATCCACCCAACGGCCGCCATGGCCCACGCACAATGGTCCAGCTGAAGGACTAAGTGCGGAAACCAAACCCCCATAACATAGAACATAGAACATCCAGTTGGGCCAGCGGTTTTTTTTATGTCGTCTTCCCATATAGCTACTGGTCTACCTCTGTTTCTTTTTCCCTGTGGACCCACCTATGTTGTCCGTCCGTTTTCGTCCATCTCTTTTCACGTAGACGCGCCACATGTCCGGCCTACCTCCATTTTAGTGACTGAGCGTGTTCTAATCCATCCCTTGCCTTGGTTATGCTTCTAATTTTGGTGTACTCTATCGTTAAAGTAGATCTTTAAACCAAATCAGAAGTACCTACAACATAGTATATGGTTTCATTAGCTATAAATACTGTGAAGTTAGTTCCTTCGTTCCAAATCCTAAGAACGATTTTATGTCCCTTTAAACCATAAAACAGATTTGGAACCGAGCGTAAAATAATATTTTAGTAAAACCCTCTACCCGAACACATTATCCTCTCCATCAAATTTTACATAACTAGTTAAGAAAATGAGTATTTCATCAACAGAGCCATAGCGTCCTTATTATTATTGGGTATGGAAGTAGGTCGTCCGTGAATGATTGGCTCGTTCATATTATGCGTGAAACGACCAATACGCACATAAGAAATACGACCAACCGGATCGTTTAGAACTCATTCGCAGGAATTTTTATACCCAACCAAATATGAATGTTAGGCACACATTTCAGGCTACCATTATGAACACGGGACCCCATTGGTCGTTAAAATGAACGATTTTAGGGTTACGTCAGCATGTCGACATTTTGCTGGTGTGATGGTGTCAGTGTATGAATTGGGATGTTTCCTGGGTAGAAAAATGATAATTCTATTTAGTCCGTCAGTGAGATTATCGAATAATATAGGACCCGTACTTTTACTCTATTAAATAAATAAAAATGTACAAAGATAAAGCGCATCAAAGTTCAGGATTGGGGGCTTGTGACGTCACTTTGTCAGTATAAAGTGTAGCACACCGTGACGTCACACGATATTTCAACACTCTGTTTTTTAGTAATTCACATCACATCATCAGCCTATTAATGTTCCCACTGCTGGGACACAGGCCTCCTCTTTGTAAGAGGGAATGGGCCGCAATCCACCACGCAGGCCTAGTGCGGGTTAGTGGATTTTCACATGTCTTCGAATTTTTAGTTCTTGGACATTTCATGCCGGTTTCCTCACGAAGGTTTCCTTCACCATTTTGTGAGCAGTGGTGAAATAATTTACACAAAGTAAAGCGCCTGCCTGGGCTCGAACCCACGACCTACCTACCTTGTAAGCCGCCGCCGATACCACTGGGTCACCACTGCTCCGTTGTTTCGTAGTAAATAAACAAAAGTAAAAATACGTGTCCAATATTTTTAGGATATCTTCTTTCGCGCGCGCTCGTAGCATACAGACGTGCTCGTTAGCAATATTTAATTAAAACAATTTTAATAGTGACCTTCTTTATTGTATACATTTTTGCCTACTGTGTAGTTTTGTAAACATTATAATGAAAACTTAGAAACAGTGAAGTGACTATCAAATAAAATGGATAACAGTTCCTGTAATCCAAGCGGCCGAGTTCAAGCCTCCACCTCGCCAGCGAAGTCGACTACGCAAATCCCAGCCCAATCAGATTTCTCGATTGAAGTCGCATCCACGCCCGACATACAAAGATGGATGTCAACTATAGAGCAGCACTTAAATGAGGTTTGCTCTATTGCCTCGGATGGCAAACTAAACTCGGAACAGAAACTGAAAATTTCTAACTTGTGTCGTAAAATAGGATCTGGCACTTCTCAGATGGCAGTCCTATACCAATCTCTGAAGCAGAAAGCAATTGTAGCACACGATATGATTGATGCCTTAAAAGAAAAGCGCAATTTGACGGAACACATCTCAGAGCTCAAGCAGACGATTAAGGAGTCTGGCACTGCGGGTAATGTTTCATTTGCCGACATGGTGAAAAAGGGATCAAATGATTTTATTCGACCTAACAATTTAAGCTCTGTGGTCATTTATCCTAGTGACAAACTCAAGTCCAGTGACGAAACAAAAGACATGGTAACAAAAATCATACGACCTGATCAAATGAAGCTGCATGTACGAGGTGTCCGCAAGACCAAAAATGGAGGTGTTATTATTAGCACAGAGACCAAGCAAGACGCCGAGAAAATCAAGAACGCCGTCCAGCTTTCTACATCTGGACTAACCGCCGATGAGCCCAACAAGCGCAAACCACGGATCGTGATTGTAGGAGTGCCGTCTTCCCTGGCTGAAACTGAAGTCTTTAGGTGCATTTACGAGCAGAACATACCCGACAAGTTGCCAGAGATGTCCATGGAGTCCTTTCTGGCCTCTGTTAAATTAAGCCACAAATCTGGAAGGAAAGATGCGTCGAGCTGTAATTACGTTATTGAAATTCCAGCCAATATACGTAAAGCCCTAATTTCCACATCAAGGCTGTTTATAAATTGGATGTCCTGCCCTGTTAGGGACTTCACTCTGGTTACCAATTGGCATTTGTAGGCCAATTATATGGTCATGCAGCAAAAACATGCAGAGAGGTCAACTCTGTGTGTGCTCACTGCGGTGAAGCTGGACACTCGGTGTCTGATTGCACTAAGAAAGCGGACTCATCGAAATGCGCAACTTGTTCGCAATTTAAAAAGCCCAACAATCACAAAACGGGAGACCCTGAGTGCCCTGCTAGGAAAATAGCGGAATACAGGCACATCAACTCTATCGACTATGAGGGCGTCTAGTACGTCATAATCAAGGTCACACGCGTTGAACGTCTGCGGCTGACACTGCAATGGCCTACTAACCATCAATTTGTTGCTGGCTAAGCTCATTAGTCTTTGGCTGCAAAAATTAAGTGCCTATGTTTTAGTTTTGCAATGTTGACTTCACAATTCTGCTTAGCAAATATTTCTCAATCTTTAGTTATGTGTAATCAAAGTGCACTTTTTTGCAATATAGGTAAATAAGACATTAAGTAATATTATGACCTAGTAATTTAGTTTTATGTTTATAGTTTACCTTGGGGTCTTTAAGTCAAGAGTGAATAGGTTACTTCTAGGCAAGCGTGCTTCACCGTCGACCACATCATCACTTACCATCAGGCGAGATAGAGGTCAAACGCGAGCCTATAGATAAATAAAAATTAAAAAAAATAGTTTTAAGTAAATTAAAATTAATTTCCAAACTTATACAATCTTAACACTATTTTTAGACTTCATATATTATGTTAAATATTGTTAAAATTCTGTTGTCCTACGATAAGAATATATTTAGAGCTCCTACAGCCTGTGATACAGGATTACCTAGTACAGGCATCTTACATTATTATACCTACATTAGTTATCTAAGATTTAAACTGTTTTTTACCTTTTGTAATATCTGAATAAAGATTTATTATTATTATTATTATTATTATTATCTAACTGACGGACTAAATAGTTTTTTTTTGTCAACTACCCTATTGTCGGTGACAAAAAAAAAACTATTGCCAATCTAGTCGTTTTTTCCTAACGCATACAGAAAAATAGTTCCAGTCTACCAGCCATTATTCCTAACACGCCTGGCCTCTGAATTAGTAAATTTATCTACTAGTACGTATAGTTAGACAACAGTCGGCCACAAATTGGATATATCGATACAACAAAACAAGCCAACGATCCATTCAACCTCACGCACACTGAAAATTACACCTTAAATGTATTGCTTCGAAAAAACGACCACACTTCCCTAGAATCACACAATTCTCTCTTTATCTATTATGTGGGACCTACATATAATGGCTTCATCGTAGGATAGCCTAATTTCCAGTATAACTATGCCCTTAAATTTTAGTAGTCATTTGATAACACTAGATTGGCATAGGAACACATTGACGATAACGTAGAAATGTTAAAAGCATATCATAGAACTCGTCCATAAAATCTAACGTTATAACATTTGATGTAAATGAGCTGGGTATTATACACCCCGGGTGTCAAGTGCGAGAGTTCTAATATCGCGGAATGACGTGAACAATATTCGCGAAGTAATTTCCAAGATCGTAAAATTCTAAGCGCACATATAAATTACTTGCTATGCAGTAAGTTCTTCGAACGTATAAAGAAATTCCCCAAGTAACTTTGGCAATCTTGAAGTTATTATTATTTAACGGCTCCATATCTTTCTGTTTTCATTAGACATTAATAAGTTGGTAGTCAATAACGAATCGAGATTTGATATCAATATTTTGTGTTCATCTGGGATTTACTGACGGGTGAACTGATCCAACAAGCTAAAGTAAAACTTGACAAGACGACTTGATTCAGGCCACTAAAAGCATATTATTTATTGATGGTGTTTATATGGATCATCCCGAATATATATATCATACTTCATCACCATCATTGCAGCCGAAAGACGTTCACTGCTGAACATGCCCAAGTCTGCGTGATATCTTACATAACAATCCTGTATATTCTATGTGATGATGTATAATTATGTACAGATTTGATCTTGAAAACGGTAACTGTATATACCGTAAAATATACAACTGACATAAAAATAAAACTGGGATATCTAGGCATTGTATCACATTAATATACTTTGTAACAAATGTGATATCGAAAAGCACTTTGAATACAACAGTAACATTACATCACTGCTGATTAACAAATTTTATTAACGTCAAACAACACAAAAACGAAATAATGTCGCATGATATGCTGAAAAGATTTAAAAGGCTTAAAATTTGCATTTATACAACAGGATTGTTTTACAAAAATAAACTTAAATTATAATGGAGTGTTCACAAATCACATATCATAAAGACATTTACTTTTCACAAGTAGACTTTATCTAAAATATACCTACAAGTCCTTTTTATATTTTTGTAATAAAATGCTTTGCGTGTTTCTAATCTTGACAGAAGAACAATATTGTGTTTATAAGCTGCTTGTATTAACTCTGGCAATTAATAAGCTTTACATTAAGATTTTTTTATTTAATAAAAGTTTGCGATACATTGTGTATTGTTTAACTATATTTATACTGTTATAATTACATAATGAAATAAAAATGCAGAACTAATTCAATCCGTGCCCAGTACCATGATTCACGTCCTAAGCCTACATCATCCGATCGTCTATTTGTATTCTATATCCATTGCTCGCGAAACCATTGGGATAATGTCATTATACTATTGCAATTGCGAATTGTACGAGCAATAAAGTTTAGCGATCCCTTGCATTGTGTTACGTGGGTAATTTTGTGTATTCGTAATTGTAGGTGTAAGTATCGCTCTCCCCCGGTGGGTTCCCGTATTGTCGATGCGGGGGGGCTCAGTAACCGTGGCTTGGTCACCCACGGTGAAGCGAAGAGGAACCCGAGGAGGGGCCGCTCGTCAGGGCTTTTGCCGATAAGCCGACGACGTAGCGGCCAACATGTAGGTTGCGGTGCTGTCTAGGCAATATCGCAACTGAGGCGGGCCGCGATGTCGTATGGGGTCTCCCATACCCATACAATATCGCGGCTGAGGGTTGGAGGCCGCGGCGGGAGAGGAGTGCCGGTATTGCGGTGCGCCGCTCTCCCTACCTTCCGCGGCCTAGACGGGGTCGCCACCGTATGATGGCGGACGCGGTGGGGCCGCAGGGGAGGAGGAGTGCCGGTTTAGCGTTGGCCGCTCTCCCTATCCCCTGCGGCCGAAAAATGGTAGGTGGCGGGGCCATTGAGCCTGACCCGTCACAAGGGGACCAAGGGTGCCATATACGGGGTCGTCTGGCACCCATGTGCTGGTTTGGTCCCTGGGGTGGTCACGGCGCACAGTGTGTACTGGTGCGCCGGTGATGGGGGTTATTCCCCAGAGGAGAGTCCGGTGACGGACAGCCGCGGCGGGTTCGCGGTAAGTGCTAACGCGTACCCGTGTTCCCGCTATAAGCGGCACAGGAGGACACCGTGGAGTTTTAGTGGGTTAGAGTCCCACATAACTGCGCTATGTCCCCGTGGTAGCGCAGTATGCATGAGCATTTCTCGACGCTAAAAATAGAGGTATAAGTATCGCTCCATTTTTCTAGCAGAGTTATTAAAAAAGAGAAAATAGTGGCTGTCAAATTAGTCTGAACTAAATCTTCCACACAGGTGCAGATGGCACGTCGGCATATGTACGACACTGTCTATTTTTTAACCGACTTACCAAAAAGGAGGAGGTTCTATGTTCGACTTAATGTTTGTTATTTTTTTTTTTTGTGTATGTTCACCGATATCTCCGTCAATTTTTAAATAACTTATTTTTTGGAAGTCGGTGTCCATATCGCAAAAAAATGGTACCTACGAAAGACACCGACTTCCAAAAGTTAAGTTATTTTTCACTTTGTAGTTTTTCATTTGGAAGTCGGTAGTATTTTTTTGCAAAAAGTTTTTTTATTTTTCCCTTTTTGTTTTACCTACCTAATAGCAAGTTGTTTATTAAGGTCCCTATAACTTCAGAATAGATTAACCGAATAACTTGACACGTAACCGGTGAAATAAGAGATCTGCGTACCCCTTTAGACCGTACTGCCGTTTTTTTTACTACGTTGTTTGACAGCTCTACTTACCCCCCTTACTTTCTGAATTGAGAATTCGAAGTTGAGAATTTACCTAACTAAAAATAAAAGAAATCACTATTTTTTTTAGCAATTGATTAGCAGATTCTTATATCAAATTTTCTATACAATTTCTAATCAGTGTCGAGATTTTTATAAATAAAGGTAGATTTTTACGTAACATCTAATTCTCTTGGTCTTGTTGCTAGTAAAAAAATAGCAATCGTTTTATATTATAATCGTGACAATCTAAGAAGTCCGATGACGTTTCTCATTTTAAACGCCGCGATTATTACTATGTTACCGATAGGTATTTCGGTTTAAAGAATTTATTCTCATAAGAACAATACATAGGTTCACTTACAATGAGATACAAAGTAATTGCTTATATCTAAATAAATACATTTTGCCTCCGATGCGTGCTGGTGAAGTTATACAAAACAAATATATAGGAAGTATGTAATTGCTAACATTTAATATGCGGTATGACTACATTTCATAAACGTAATTTCTCAGTTTTAGCTTAAATCTGTTAATATTATCACAATCTTTTAGGTCATTTGGTAGGTCGTTAAACAGCTGTGCTCCTTCGAACAATATGGTTTTTTTACCGTAGTTTGTCCGAGCTTGTCTTCGTTGTAATTGATTTTTATTTCTTAGGTTGTATGAAATTGTTTTTTTGTGTAATTTTAGCTTTGATTGTACGCTGTTTGTGGTGATTTTCTATATTAGAATGCAGGTACCGTATGTGTACAGTTGTTTGAGATTTAATAATTTGGTCTTTTCAAATAGTGTTTTCGTTGGAATAAGGTAGTGATAATGGTATAATGTTTTTATTATTTTGTTCTGGGTTCGTTGTAAATGCATTAGGATAGTTTTTGCGGCAGATCCCCATATTTCAATTAGGTACTCGAGATGTGATTTTACTAATGAGTTATATATAATAGTACGTATTTTCCTTGGAATACAATTTGAGATTTTGCGTAATGATGCTAGTAATGACGTTAATTTTGATTTTACGTCAGTCGGTCAGTCGATCTTTTTATTATGTTATTGTTTATAGTAAGAGGCGGAAAGTCCGGTAATGGTTTGTTTTTTGCGGTGAAAATCATGTATGTTGTTTTGGACGTGTTTATTGTAAGTAAATTATATTTAAGCCAATCACTGAGTACATCAAGATCTTTTTGAGCATTTGTTATAATATCATGGATAGATTTATCGAAATAGAATAGGCATGTATCGTCCGCGTATAAAGTAAGATGACCCGTTAACCCTATTTTGTTTATATTATTTATATAGATTAAAAAAAGTAACGGACTTAAAATTGAGCCTTGGGGACAGCCGTATGGTACGTTTTTTATGGAACTAGTGAATTTATCTATTTTAACTACTTGTTGTCTATTTTGTAAATAAGATGTAAACATTTCTAGAGCTTTATCTGTGATACCTATGTTGTTTAATTTCTGGAGAAGTTTATGGTGGCATACGGTGTCGAATGCTTTTTTTAAATCAATAAATACCCCCAACACAACATCCCTTTCATCTATGTGCGTTTTGATTTTAGTTATCAAGTCTACTGTAGCTGTAAGAGTGCTAGATTTCGAACGAAAGCCGTATTGTTCGTCGATTAGGAACTTTTTCTCAAGAAGGTATGCATTTAGACGGCTGTATAAAACACGCTCAATTTTTATTGATAATATGGGTAAAACCGACACTGGTCTGTAGTTTCCTGGATCAGTCCTATTGCCCGATTTGAAAATAGGGCTGACTTTGGCAACTTTAAGCGTGTTCGGAAAAATGCCGCGCATCAGACATTCGTTTATGCAGTTCGTTAATTTTGGAACAATTATATTTTTGAGGCATTTGATAACCTTGGTACTGATACTATCTATCCCAGTACTTGTATTACTATCTAGACCGTCAATTATTTTAGAAATTTCTTCCTCAGTGCAAGGAGTGAGTTTACTTAAGCCATGTATTCACTGAGCAACATGTTTCGGATACACAGTTTCTGAAACATCACGTAAATGTTTCCAGGAACAAGCTTCTGTGTTCTCCGCCACAAGTGGGGAGCACCGAAACATACCGATAAACACGTAGTGTTTACAGAAACAAAATTATATGTTTCTGAAACAAAATGATTTGTTTCAGAAACACGTAGATTTTGTTTCTGAAACAGAGTTTATAAACAATTGTTGCTCAGTGAATACGTGGCTTTAGAGTTACGTCGTGTGAATAGTTGTGTTCGTACATAAGAGTGTTGCCATTGTTCGCGTGATACATAACGGGTATATCGTTAGCTAATTCCTGGCCTACTGAAGAGAAAAATGTGTTAAATAAATTACATATTGCGTTACCTTCAGTTATAGGTCCTGTGCTCGACATTAGTTTCGGAGGAGCACTGCTTTCTTTGATTTTATTTAGTGCTAAGTTATTTATAAGTTCCCACATCTTTTTCGGTTGATTGTTATTGTTGTAGAATAGATCGTAGTAGTATTTTTTCTTGTGTGTCTTGATCAGGTTGTTTACTGCGTCTCGTTGTTTGGAAAAGGTTTTCTGTATGTTTCCGTCTTTTGGGTAAGATTTTGTCTGGTGCCATAGGTTGTTACGTAAGTTAATCGAATCAGTAATAGTTCGGTTTATCCAATCGTTTTGAGGTGGATTCAGAATTTTTGTTTTGTCGGTTTTGTTGTTATTTACATGTTTTGTGATAAACCGCTCAAGGTGGTAGTAATCATTTTCTTCATTTATGTTATTATCTGTTAGTGCGTCGCTGTATAATTTTTCATAATTTATTGCTTTGTATTGGATTTTTTTATTTTTTTGTGGCTTTAGACTGCCTATTTCTAAAATATTTGTTTATGGTCAGACAAGCATGACTCGATTATGGAGAAATTAAATGAGTGGTTACTTATGTTTGTGCAAACATGATCCAGTATCGATTTTGTAGTCGAGGTTTCGCGTGTACTGTATAGGCCATTAATTTTGTTCAGTATTTGATATCCGTTTCCCTTGATTTCGTTCAGGTATTTAGTGACGTGATTGTCCACGTTGAGGAGGTCAATGTTGAAATCACCAAATACAATTGCTCTTCTTCTCTGCTCCAGCTGTGCGGAATACGTCGTTAAGAAATCGTTATTGTTTGAATCACCTGGTTTATAAATCACTCCGATGTTCAGCGTAATTTTTTTTATATGCACCCACAGGTAGTGGTTTCCATTTTCGCATAATTCTTCCGTTACATCGTATTCTATTGAATCGTGTATATAAATTGATACCCCTCCACCTTTTCGTGTTTTCCTATAGTTGTAAACATGCTTGTAGTTTGGCAGATGATATAATTTTGCATCGTCTTCAGAAATAATCCAGGTCTCCGTGAATACTAATAAGTGGGTAGTTTTTGGTATCGCCCTAATAATACACTTGATTTCATCGAGCTTACCAGTTTTGCGAATACTTCGTAAATTAGCATAAAAACATCTGAGTGATGATGGGTGTAAGGGTATGTTTTCATATTTTTTGATGATTTGATGGCTTAGTTTTTCTGTGTGTTTTCTATTGTGTTGTGAACCTCCTTCGAGTTTTTTTGGCTATTTTGGCTATTTAGTACCTATTTTCGACTGTCACGACTTTAGTCCAGCTGATCCCCGATATGGAGGGTAGAGATATGGAGAACGATCTCTGTGCGTGAAAAAGTTTCCGTGAAAATGTATTAAATAAAGGTGGTGCAAGAGTAGCCAACGGGTAATTTTTTCAACAATATTTTGAAACAATAAGTTTAGGTTATGTTTACATCAGGCACCATAATAGTCACTAAATTAAAAGTAACTAAATTTTCTAACTCGCCATATTTCAATCCGTTAACAACTGCTACATTCATACCACATGATTTGCCTCCGCTACCGCCATTTTGGAGGGTTTTAAAACTATAATTTTGTGTATTAAGCTGGACACTTTTTCAACTTTCGCCCCATATATGATCGTCCTCCTTACATCTACCCTCCATAATCCTCGATAGATCAATACGATCAAAAACAAAACTTATTCAAAAAACACTCACATTCGAATTATAAATTCCAAATATGAAAATCATAGTATCGAAACATTTCATATTTTATTCAACTTTACAGTTTATTTATCAAGTACCACAACGCCCGCAGCCCAAAATAAGGCGAATAAATATAAAAAAGAAACAATTTATTCATTCAATTTAGCGATATTTTTTAGACTACCGCCCAAACGATTCGATTAGTGGACCTGTTTTGTTCGGCAATTGAAAAACTAGTGGACCATGTGGCGGTACAATTATTATTGTATTCTGTATCTTATTTTCTAACAAAGAAAATCAGGTATACTACTTATTCTTATATGCCATGTTTAAGATAGATAATCAATTTATTTTTTGTGTCAATATCACCCTTGCTACCATTGTAAATGATCTTTAGAATTGATAGGTCTGAGTTTATCAAGACATTCAAACGTCATGACATGTTATGACGTATAAATATATGCTATGTTTAAAATGAGTAGTCAATTTATTGTTGTATCCTTCACCTTTGCAATCATTTATAAGAACTCAGTAATCTTTGGAATTGACAGGTCTAAGTTTATCGAGACATTAAAAAGTCGCGATAAGCCAAAATGTCAATACTATCAAGTGACCTTTTGGGTATCTATAACTTTATCAAATAGTATAAATGTTTTGCTCTTTGGAATACCTTCAGAAGTATAGCACAGCGGATTTTTGTGTCTCTGAAGTTGGCTCTGCCAACCATTGCGCAAGAAACAGTTTGTCACTGTATACTGCATAGAGTAAGCCAGTTTAAACGATGCGAAAAACGTTAGTGAGTGAAAGAGACAGTTATACAATGCTATCTTCACCTTAAACATTGACATAAAAATAGCTACTGCGCAGGGTGTTGCAGCCAAATCAGAAATACAAAAATCCGGTTGTGAGCATTATAGAGTGACACTATAATCATTTGAAAACATTGACGCTTCGAAAAATATTGTTCCTGAAAAGTAATTATTATTTCAAATTAAGCACTAGTCAAGTGATGCGATTAGCAGTTGAGAATAGTGAGAGTATTTTAGAATCTTCGTCAAGTGTACGTTCCTTGTATACAATTTTAATCATTTAAAATATCGATTAATTATAAATGCGCTATCACAATTAATAAGAAATCGATACCACTTAAACTAAGATGTTTAATAGCGCTCAAGGAGTTCAAAAAGTATTAATTAAAATACATTTTTTAAGTAATTAAATTTTTATTGTGGAAAACTAATGAAGCTGTATTTTATGAAATTCTGGGACTCGTCTGGATAGACTGCAAATCCACTCAAAAAATCTTAAAACAATTTTGTGTGAATCTCTGGGTTAATACTAGAAGGAATGTACTAATAATTATCCAATGAGATTTAACTAGTAGAGACGTCATACTCATTACAAGTAAAATTTCAAAATTTCAAAAACCCCCGACATATTTAAATAGCGAAAACACCCCGATTTAAACAGTAAAACGCTCATAACTTTTGAACGGCTGAACCGATTTAATTCAAACATAGCTAAGAACACTCTCGACAAAATCACCTTTCAAACAAAAAAAACTCAATCAAAATCGGTTCATCTGTTTAGGCGCTATGATGCCACAGACAGACACACAGATATACAGCAACACACGTGAAACTTATAACACCCCTCTTTTTCCGGCGGGGGTTAATAAAGAAATAAAAACACGGCGATATTTTACTATAGCTACCTAGTACTTAAGGAACTTAGAACTTTATTTCTATCACTGAGTAAGTTAAAATATCACAGCGATATAAATAGGACCCCGTTGTCAAAAAGCGATAAACATACTGTTCAAACGTACATTCGTGTTGCGGCCAGACGCAGGACGGCCTGAGTTCAGTCAAACTAGTTAGCTTGTGTTTGTATTGCCGCGCAGATTCGGTAAAACGTATCTACCTCAGTATATATTACTATGTACCACCACTGTAATTGTCACGTTTTATTTACTACTGATAGGCTCGTGTTTGGCCAATATTTCATCTGAAGGTAAGCGATGATTTGGTGTACCATGGAGTACGCTTGCCTAGATGAAGTTCCAAATTTTAAAGCATTGATAAATAAACATACAGTCTTTCATATGTATAATATTAATCGAAAGGACAACCCACGTACAAATAATATTTTATTTTAGTCTATTAAAAGAAACCCTATGGAGTCGGTAAACTCTACAAAAAATAAAAAAGCTTTTTAAAAATAATAAAATGTTAATTTTTTATCTTTTATTTTTTAGAGGCTTTTAAACTAGAGGTTTATGTCAGCCCCATCGTAGCCTTAAAACTATTTTACAACATAACTACGTAAAATTTTAAAGTAAAAATACATTTGTAATTGCTTTGGAAACATACATAGGTATTAAGATGCCAGAATAATTAATTAACGAAAAAAAGAACATACTAGTTCATAAATCATTCCAGCCTCTTTTGAAGTTGGGTAAGATAAAATCCCTTGCAACACACCCAAATAAGCTTAATAAAATGTTATCAGGGGAATATTATTATTACAGGCGAGCCAATAGCTAACTTGTTAGGATATTTTAAAAAATATAAAAATACCCTCCGTTTTTACATATTTTTTACGGGAATGGATAAGGGTAAAAAGGGTAAATGTACCTTGAGTCAATTGTTATTTTGAGTATTATGATGACAACTTAAGGGTCCTCACAATATATTTAGTAAGAGGATATCGTCATTAGCTAAACCTTTTAACCGACTTCTAAATAAAGGAGGTTATCAATTCGACACGAGTCTATGTAATATTGATGGAATTGCACAATATTCCTAAAACAAATATATAAATGTATGTTTGTTGGTATTTATGTATTTAAGTTTGTCTACGCATTTCTCAGAAAGATGGATGGATGGTGATCATTCTTTTTTATTGAATTAGGTATCTCTCAACTTAGATAATAGTACAAGTTACATCCAAATCGGTTCAGGGGTTGTCAAGATATGGAACATAATAAAATTGGCTGAATTCTGGGCCAGGCAAGGCATTTAACTAAAAATTGTGTTTGCCATCGACACGCTAAGAGTAATAAAATTATAACCAAACTTCTGTTAAGGAGTTCAATAGAACTGGCTTACTTCCTAGTGATGGTGCATGTACCTAAAGTAAAATGAGAAAAATAAAAACATTTTCACAAAAAATAAACCGACTTCTTACGGATTGTAATTAAGTTACTATTTAGCCTTTTTAAGAAATTGAGCTATCCACATTGTACACTCAACTAATTGTAAATACCTACTCCATTTTACAATTAATGGGCCTTATCAGAAAGCTTACAGTCACTCAAAGGGCCATCCATGGAGAAGGCTTTGCTCGGAGTTTCCTTGCGTGATCGAATCAGAAATGTAGAGATCCGCAAGAGAACCAGGGTTACTGACATAGCCCGAAGAATTGCCAAACTTAAGTGGCAGTGGGCAGGGCACATTGCTCGCAGAACGGATGGGGCAGAAAGGTTCTGGAATGGCGACCGCGAACCGGAAGACTTTACGTTGGAAGGCCTGCCACCAGGTGGACCGATGATCTGGTGAAGGTTGCGGGGATCCGCTGGTTACGAGATGCACGATGATGACTCCATTTTCCATCTGTCCTTTAAGTTTTTAAATATTGCAATATCACCCTGTAATGTTTTCACTTTTGGGACACGAGCGAGCTTCCTCTCCGTGAGAAGAAGTGGGCCGTAATAAACGCTGGGCCAGACTGGTTAATAGATGTTACATATCTTCATTAATCGAAGGCTCCTCCTCTTACCGTAAGGTAAGAACCAGCAGGAAACGCAGACTTCGAACTTCTTTGACATACCGGTTTCCTCAAGATATTTTCCTTCACCGTTTTGAGCGCAGTGTTGTTGTCATCGTTGATGATTTAGTAAATTGTCTGCCTGGGTTTGAACTCACATTTGCATATACCGGCCGTTACCACTAGGCCACCACAGCTCTAAAATTATACAATCATTAAATGGATAGTACTTAATCATGTACCTACAGTTATTTCAAAATTAATTTATTATTTGAATACTGCCCTCAAAATGGGCTGTCAGCCACTGATAGGTAATATAATAATTAATATCACAGACACGTAATTAAATGGAAGTGCACTTTATATATTGTGGTATATGAATTACCGCGTTACATGGTTTACCTATTAATTACTTTAACGAAGCTTTTGTTCTTTAATGATTATTATTTTAACAAAAATATATATTGATTTACATAGAAACCACCAAAGTGGTGTGAATCGGAAAGATTGAGTATACGTACCCAAAACACACAGGTTTACCTTACTAATATTATAGCGACAGTTTGTATGGATCTATGTAAGTTTGTTACTTAATCACGCTAAAACGGCTGAATGGATCTGGATGAAATTTGACATTGTTATAGACTATAGTCTGGAATAGCACATAGGCTACTTTTCATCCCGGTATAATGGTCCCTTGGTATAAAAAAACCACATGTCACGCGGATGATGCCACTGGCAGAAGCTAATTTTTTTTTAATAATATTGAGAAGTGCGGTAGAGAAATGGCAGCTGAAAAGAACTGTCAAATTATACATTAGCCTTAAGCCGAATTAAATGGGAGTCACTGGCAGGCGTTTGTCAATCAGTAGGATGATACAAGCTAACAGTAAGAAAGAAACCATTTCATTCTCAATACTTTTCAACTATATATACTTCATAAAAAACTTTTTTGCAAAAAAATACTACCGACTTCCAAATGAAAAACTACAAAGTGAAAAATAAATTAATTTTCGGAAGTCGGTGTCACACATTTTCGTAGGTACCATTTTTTGCGATATGGACACCGACTTCCAAAAATTTAGTTATTTTTCACTTTGTAGTTTTTCAATTGGAAGTCAGTAGTATTTTTTTGCAAAAAAGTTTTTTTATTTTTCCCTTTTTAGTTGTACCTGCCTAAAATAAAAAGGGAAAAAAAAAAAAAAACGTTTTACCCGAATAACATGAAACTTGAACATAACCGGTGAAATGAGAGATCTGCGTAACCCTTTAGAGCGTACTGGCGTGATGTTATGTTATGAAATGGTATAAACAATAAACAGACATGCGATTGAATAAATCCCGAGAGTTTTGCCGTTATTTATTGAAGAGTTCTGTTGTATATCTCCAAAGTTCTTCATCAAACCTTCAACAAATTAAAATGGGGCCAATTTCGAAACATACTCTTTCAAACAAAAAATAATTTTCAAAATCAGTCTACAATTGGCGGAGGTATCGGTGAACATACACAAAAAAAAAACGCAAAGTCGAACATAGAACCTGCCTATTTTTGGTAAGTCGGTTAAAAAGATAGCTTGATTTCTGCGACATATGTCAAACTGACGTATACGTTATTGTTAGCCTGTCAAGCGCTATTGCTACTGTATTGATATTATTGGATATTATAATAAACATTAGGTATATATTTGAAATGACTCGGTCACAGCTGATACATACCAATAATAGGGTAGTTGACAAAAAATATCTATTAAGTCCGTCAGTTAGATATTCTAAATATTATATACTGGACTTGTATTTTTCTTTTGCCACGTAAACAATAACATACGACGATACATTGCGTTGAAATATCGTGTGACGTTACGGTGCGCTATAGTTTATACTGACAAAGTGACGTCACAAGACCCCTCTCCTAAACTTCGGTGCGCTTTATTTTTGTAAATTTTTATTTATTTGATATATAAAAAAATACAGGTACAATATTATTTGATAATCTCACTGACGGACTAAATTGAAATAGTAGATTGTTGCATCGAGCGCAAAGTTAGTCATTAATGCATGAGTGTTATGTTGGTGCCCGAGCGCACGCGAGGGCACTAAATTAACACGAGTGCATTAATTACTCACTTTAGCGAGGTGCGTAATCTACTTTTCTTTCAACTACCAATCAAACTCTCATCTATTTACATTTTTTTATACTTTTCTTGCCAAATATGAAGTACCTACCTATCAAAGTTTTACAATGGTACAAAATGCGGGGCATTTTTTTTTCACCTAATTGGTTTTATACGCCGATTTTTTTTCTCAGCCAGTACCTTTTCCGATCTACTGCATACATTTTATATTAAACTTAATGGGAGACATTAAACCTCTGTGGTAAATTTATATCTAAACTAGCTAACCCCCGCGGCTTCACCCCCGTCAACAGGCTACCTATCTACCTACCTACCCTGCCTGCCCTACCTACTCTACTTACTCTACCAACTCTACTTACTCTACCTTCTCTACCTAATCTAGTTACTCTACCTTCTCTACTTACTCTACCTACTTTACCTACTCTACTTACTTTACCTTCTCTACCTACTCTACCTTCTCTACTTACTTTACCTGCTCTACTTACTTTACCTACTCTACTTACTTTACCTTCTCTACTTACTCTACCTACTCTACTTACTCTACCAACTCTACTTACTCTACCTTCTCTACTTACTCTACCTTCTCTACCTACTCTACTTACTCTACCTCCTCTACCTACTTTACCTACTCTACTTACCCTATTAACTCTACCTTCTCTACCTACTCTACTTACTCTACCTTCTCTACGTACTCTACTTTACCTTCTCTACCTACTCTACCTACTTTACTTACTCTACCTTCTCTATCTACTCTACCTTCTCTATCTACTTTATTTACTCTACCTTCTCTACCTACTTCACCTACTCTTCTTACTCTACCTACACTACAAACTCTACCTTCTCTACTTACTCTACCTTCTCTACTTACTCTACTTACTCTACCTTCTCTACCTACTTTACCTACTCTTCTTACTCCACCTACACTATTAACTCTACCTACTCTACTTTCTCTACCTACTCTACTTACTCTAACTTCTCTACCTACCCTACCTACTCTTCCTTCTGTACCTACTCTATTTACTCTACCTTGTCTACCTACTTCACCTACTCTTCTTACTCTACCTACACTACTAACTCTACCTTCTCTACTTACTCTACCTTCTCTACTTACTCTACCTTCTCTACCTACTTTACCTACTCTTCTTACTCCACCTACACTATTAACTCTACCTACTCTTCCTTCTCTACCTACTCTACTTACTCTACCTTCTCTACCTAATCTACCTTCTCTACCTACTCTATTTACTCTACCTTCTCTACCTACTTCATCTACTCTTCTTACTCTACCTACACTACTAACTCTACCTTCTCTACCTACTCTACTTACTCTACCTTCTCTACCTACTCTACTTACTCTACCTTCTCTACCTACTCTACTTAGTCTATCTTCTCTACCTAATCTACCTACTATGTCTACTTAACCTACTCTACCTTTTCTACCTACTCTACTTACTCTACCTTCTCTACCTACTCTACCTTCTCTACCCACTCTATACTCTACCTTTTCGACCTTCTGTACCTACTCTATCTACTCTTCTACCTACTCTACTTACTCTACCTACTCTACTTACTCTACCTACTTTACTTACTTTATCTTCTCTACTTACTTTACCTTCTCTACCTACTCTACCCTCTTTACCTTCTCTACCTAATCTATACTCTACCTACTCTACTTACTCTAGCTTCCTTCTCTACCTACTCTACTTACTCTACCGTCTCTACCTACTTTATCTATTCTACCTTCTCTACCTACCCTAACTACAGTACCTACTCTTGGGCTTTATAATATTAGTTTAGATAAAATATACAAAACAGTGCATTAAAGTAAAACAGTGCAACAATGAGATTTCATATAACTTTTCTGCACTGTTTTGGTTCTAAGCAATAAATACGTACTTTGTGATCAGTTTTGTAGTGATTAATGATAACATTACTACGTAGTTGGAAGAAATAGTTATTTATGCTACAAGTGCGGAAGGTAGGTGATTTCCGATGAGTGGCATTTTTATTCACGAGCGAGCGAAGCGAGTGAGTGGATAAATCGACACGAGTCGGAAGTCATCTTACGTACGTGTATCATACAACATTTTACTATGCATTGTGCGAGAAAATAAATAAATTAATAAAATGAAATTAATAAAATGGCGGGCGTATTCAAG
Organism: Orthosia gothica; assembly: GCA_949775005.1. Classification (NCBI taxonomy): domain Eukaryota; kingdom Metazoa; phylum Arthropoda; class Insecta; order Lepidoptera; family Noctuidae; genus Orthosia; species Orthosia gothica. The sequence continues at coordinate 11,865,449 of OX459056.1, forward strand.
CGCGTTCAGCATATCCACAGATTAACTAATAGTTCCTCGGGCATATCTACTGCGCATGTGCAAATAGCTGTCACATAGTAACGCAATAAGGCACGAGCAAAATATACCAGGCCCCTCAGAAAGTATTGCGAAAAAAAGTTTTTATATATGGGAGACTGGCCAGTTATAATGTTTTTCGAAAATATGATTATTTATAAGTAAAAATAAGTAAGTTCCAATTTCAAAATTTCCCTCCACATTTTTTGCGAGTTAATTCAAAGTATTGTGTCTCACTGAAATATGGATCTGCGCCGGGAACATTTTAGAGCTATGATTTTATACGATTTCAAGTGTCGCCTGAAACCGGATGAATCGTACGATAGACTTCAAATGGCATTCATGGATGAAGGCCCTTCCAAGGCAACCGTGTATCGTTGGTATAACGAATTCAAGCGCGGTCGACCAACTTTGGGGGATGACGAAAGAAGCGGTCGCCCTTTGACGGCTGTTACCGAAGAAAACGTGCTAGCAGTGAAAAATTTAATCCAAGACAATAGGCGAATTACATATCAGGAGATTCAACACATATTGAAGATTGGATCGGGAAGCGTTCACGAGATTCTACACAGCCATCTTCGCGTGAGGAGGATAGTATCACGCTGGGTGCCGCACAACCTCACCGATGCTCAGAAGCAGGCCCGGGTGGAATGGTGCCGTGATATGCTTAACAAATTTGAAGCAGGCTCGTCTCGGCGTGTTTACGACATCGTTACAGGTGATGAGTCCTGGATTTATCAATACGACCCAGAAACCAAGCGCCAGTCGACTGTTTGGGTGTTTCAAAATGAGCCAACGCCTACCAAAGTGAAGCGATCTAGAAGCGGGGGTAAGATTTTGATCGCTAGCTTTTTTAATTTGACTGGCCACTTGGTATCAATTCCCTTACGGGATCAAAGAAGCATTAATGCCGAATGGTATACTACCAAATGTTTGCCAGAAGTTTTCTCTGTTATAAGCAACAAGCGACCAAACACAGGGCTCCGCGGGCTACTGCTCCACCACGACAATGCACCTGCGCACACCGCACTCAAAACGAGGGACTTCCTGGACAGCACGCCAGTCAAACTCCTGGGTCACCCTCCTTACAGCCCTGATCTAGCACCGTGTGACTTCTTTTTATTCCCAAAAATAAAAAATCAGCTCAAAGGGATACAATTTTCGTCGCCGGAAGATGCGCTGGCTGCGTTCGAGCAGGCTGTAAACGAGGTGTCTGCGGCGGACTGGAAAAAGTAATTTGAAAACTGGTTTAGGCGCATGAATCTTTGTATAGAGGCTGGTGGAAAGTACTTTGAAAAGATTTAATAAAAATATATGTACGTATAGAACAATTTTTTTTAGTTTCGCAAAACTTTCTGAGTGTCCCACGTACGTTCTGCCAAACATATTTAATTAATATTTAAAATTAATTTATTGATCAAAATCTAAATCTAGAGTAATTAAAAACGCCTAAAATGAAGTATTAGTTTTATTCTACCTTTTATATGAATGGTAATCTGTACATAACTAATTTTTAAAACTTTTCTCAAATAATAAAAACTCTATGCGTCGGGCTGACGTTGGAGTTAAAAATTAAAAAAAAAAACAGGAAAGTAAAAAGCACTAGTGAAAAAAAGTGACACTTTCCGCACAGTCTGGCTGCTTGGAAAACCGCTCTTTTCGAGGACATGCATTGTAAAATATTTTAACTAGGAAACAGCCTCCTTGCCTACATAGGGTTATGTAGGCAAGGAGGCTGTTTATGGTGGTACCAGTGTAGGTACCTTATGAGATACACTTCAGCTTTCTCTCTGAAATGTCTCTTGTTACGCGACTTCTCCAGATAGAGGATAATGTTTTTGCTTTGACCACCATCAAGTGGGCCGCCAAAACAAAATTCGTCCAAAATCACTGGCAACCTAATTAACGCCTCTGAAATGGGCTTTGATACAACCATTGCCAAATGTCAGTGCTTAGACGGCCATTGAACTTGAGGACTCATAATGGCGTGTCCCTTCCTGAGCAGAATGATTTCCTGCCATGTCCTTGATACGTGAAGCTTTCATCATATCATATAGCATATAGCATAGCCCTCTCCATTGCCCTTTGAGTGACTGTAAGCTTTCTGATAAGGCCCATTGTAAGCGACCACGTCTCAGAGCCATATGTCATCACTGGCAACACACACTGGTCATAGACTTTCGTCTTGAGACACTGCGGTAAGTTGAACGTGAAGCTTTGTGGGCTTTATATTTATAAGTTTTCCGCGCCACGGGACGCGGCTACGTCAAAAACTAGTCGGTTATATCCAAAATATGAATGTCAACGTCGAAAGTTGATGGATATTTTTGGTATTTTAATATTGATTGTAAGCCGAAGGTTGTTCTTAGTTTACAAATATTTAGATATTCAAAGCTAGTTTCTGTGTCATAAAAAGCAACTGTATAAGCAGGTAAAAAATACTATATTTTTTCTCAAAAGATTTACAAGCCAATATCGTGATTCTATGTAGATTAGAATCAATATTTATCTATATTGCTCTAGAAAAGGGGTAAAAATCCCATTTTTAGGGATCCGTACCTCGAAAGGAAAAAACGGAACCCTTATAGGATCATTTTGTTGTCCGTCCGTCTGTCTGTCAAGACCCTTTTTCTGAATTTTATATCAAATACTCAGGTCTACTGTCCCTTAAAGCTGTGAAAAAATCAAACTTCTAAACCAACGCAATCAAAAGATACAGCCGTTTATGCCGCAAATTTTTGACACTCCCAAGGGAATCAAAACCTACAAGGTACTTTCCGTGAACTCATCATAACACATATCATCAGCCTTTTAATGTTCCCACTGCTGGGACACAGGCCCCTCACATAGAGAGAGAGTGGGCTATAATCCACCACGCGGGCCCAGTGCGGATTGGTAGATGTCACATGTCTTTGAATTTTTGGTTCTACTATATGCCGGTTTCCTCCTGATGTTTTCTTTCACCGTTATGAAAGCAGTGGTGATGATATAAATTACACAAATTAAAGCGCCTGCTCGGGCTCGAACCCACGACCTAAAACTTGTAAGTCAGGACCGTAACCACTGGGTCACCACTGCTCTTTTATTATGCTTTGCTAACTCCTTGTCTGTGCAATGACTATCAATACTTTTTGCCTATTCACCATAAATGGATTCATAGGACAGAATAAGTAGTAGTACAGTTCGTAATTCGTCGCCGAGGAAATACTTAATATTTCCGATTAGTGTCGGGAGAGATGGTCACGACTAACGTCAATTGTATAGCGGTCTGTTAACTCAGTCACCTCCATGTGTCTCGTTCCCGTGAATCAAGTCTGATGAATCATACCTATCGGATTTGTACGATTGTAGGACATGGTCAATGTAAAATGCCTGAAGGCCACAGACCCACTTAATTACATTGTCAAAAAACTAGTTTTGTTTAAATAAATCTTATTTAAAATAGTTTTTTTGAAAGTTCGGCGTTGAACAAAGTTACATAAGTTATATTCTCACGAGCTGTTGCCTGTGACTTCGTCTGCGTAGTATCAGTACTTTGAATAGCCTATTTTTTATATCACGCCATAATATTATTATTTATGTATTATATACTTTATTGTACACCACTTAAATAATTACAGGACTTGAAAAATTATTAGTTCACGTTACAAAGATCTACCTCCCTTTCCACCGCTTAAAGGATGATTTTTGGGATAAAATCTATCCTATGTCCTACCCAGGCCTCAAACTATCTAGATACCAAAGTTCATCAAAATCGGTTCAGCGGTTTAAGCGTGAAAAGGTAACAAGATAGAGTTACTTTCGCATTTATAATATTATTAGTATGGATGGAACATAAGATCAAAGACACAAAGGAAAACAAATCTTCATTCGGCACACAAAATAGAATAGAAAAATCACGCTCCACATTTTCGTTACATAGGCAGACAAAGTTACAAAAAAGGACAAAAATCCTCTACATATCCCGATTCCTTAATAATAACGAAAAATGTACGAACAAAACACGCTCTTTACATCACTTACATGTTTTCTGACGCACAAAATTAAAGAATATTTTTTCTCGATTGCTAACCAGCATAAAAATTGAAATTTCATGTTAAGTTGTGATTGCCGGGAAAGTGGAGTCTGTGTTGGCAGATACAAAGTTTTGGAAGCTCGCCTTGGAGTAATACAGGACGACAAGCGGACGCGGGCCCATTCTCCGCCATTCTGAACAAAATCAAGCGAACGCTGCTTGGAGTCAGACAATGCGAGCAAAGCGAGTGACGTCGTCTTAAACAGATTAACGCGATTTTAAATTGAAGCTTAAAGTGTTATACTTACATCGTTAAGACGACTTTTGTTGAAATTAAGTGCAGAATGGTTTCAAACTCGATAATGAGGTGCGAATTTTAGGAGAGACTTTTTTGTTCGTGAAAGAAGGTGAAACGGGTGACTATGCTTAGAAGTTGACTTTTCGAATAAATGGTTTAGCCTGATATGATCACTTTGGATAATAACACCCTCTCAAACAAACAAAGAATGAACTACTTAAGCACCGATACTTTCGCACTACGTGTTGGCGGTTACAGACTGTATTAAGTTCAAGTTTCTTCACGTAAGTTTCTCTTTCGTTATGCCTATATCTGTAACATTTAGAAAGTAACTAGATACCTTCACAAATGCGTTATTTTAGTTAAGCCCACATTGTAACCTATTCTTAAGAAAGGACGTTCATTAAAAAATATGCATTATGCTTATTACTTTCCTCTGTCTTTTAGTGCCAACTTTCAGTACACTGACAACTCAAATTAGATCGTTCTAGAAGTATTTAGGAACTGCTTGCCTCTTCACTTTGCTCGCCTTTTAAGAACACGTTTGTAACTGTTTTGACACTTCATACAGTACTTAGAATATAGCAAACGTGGAAATGCAACCCTAAAAATAGTCGTCGCTCGCGAAGTGTCTTAAGTGGTCCCACAAGGAACGCCTTATTTAATTTTAATGTATCTTGGACAAGGTGCTTTAGTCTCCTTCCAGGCAGCAACTGTCGGCAGCAGGATGAAGTACCATCTGCTATACAAATCAACACAATAGATCCTGACGTTTTGCATCTTATTTGCATCTTAAGAACGTTAAAAGGCCATTTTTACTCAGAATCTTGAGAGGAAGGATTACGGTTTTAGCAATTCATGATGAACAAAAGAAATGTTCCTTTTTTGTTTTGTTAAAAATACTTTTTGCTGTATTGAAGGCTTACTTACGGGTTGTAGTGTTTCTCTTTTGGCAGCCGGCTCAGTTTGGAGGGTTTAATACATCGTTTGATAAAACTTATTCATTGTTCTTTTTCTTTGTGTTATGATCTCTCCCACTTATAAGGATTCGCTTTTATTAATAATACTACCTTAATTTCTTTTGCCATTCACTTCTCGTATTTGAAGATCACTCAAAGGGTGTTACGAGTATTCAAAAGCTACTTTCAGACAACGACCCGCCGATTGGCAGACAAATTTCCAAGAAATAGGCGTGATGATAGTAAGCTATGTTTACATACATCAAAAACTGCACTTATGCGCAAGAGTGTTTTTTGCATGGCACCAATTATCTACAATAAATTGCCCAAAAGTTGGAAAGAACAAACTATACCAAAATTTAAACAAACAATAAAATTGATTTTGGCACAAAAAGCATATTATAGTATAACAGAATTTTTAAACGACTCATGGTGATTATTATAAATAATTTGACCATAATAACTAATATTGTAGTAATTATGGTCATGTAGTAGTGGTGAACTTAGAAATGCCTATAATTTTATAAATTTCATTATAATTGAATGTCTATTAAAGTGATGTAAATCTTCATTGTGATAATTGTTATTTTTAATATTGGACTAGGAAAAAAAATTATGAATCATTGGATAATGTAAATAATATATAATATAAGAAATCTGTTTGTGTGAGTGATGTTTAATGTATAGTTGCAAAATTTTAAAATAATTAATTCAATAATAATAATAGTACCTAAAATATTTGCACGCCATGAGAAGTGGCAGACATGTCGTGAGCCACTCTTATTTAAGATCTTGCATGCATGTATTATTTTAATTATGTATGTATACACATGTTTGAGCAAATAAAATTTCTTATTCTTATTCTTATTCTTATTGATTCAGTAGCGCTTAGGACATGACCTTTGATCTGCACAACAAAAATAAGTAAATAATAGATAATTTTGTCTACGGCTTTATATATATAAATGAATCCCTATTTGCCTTTGTCACGGCATCACGCGTGAACGGCTGGACCGATTTCGGTAATTCTTTTTTGTTTTATTTGTTATTGTTAGGAGAAGGTGAAGGTGGTGAGCTGAGTGAGGTTCTATGAAAGAAAAATCCTCACATTCTGCAGTAACACTTCACCACTAAACCAACGTGGAAGTCACACGTTTTTCGCAAAAAAACAAATGAAACAAAAACACGTTACTCCATTCGTCTAACTATTTGCTGCTGTACAAAATACCCAAAATACATCAGTTTACAATAAAATAGTATCCAATTGAAGTTTCTCGCGGTGTTATTTATTTATTATGTAGTCGGCGGTGAGTGAGCTCTCTAAATCTACTTTATAGAACCGGCGATAATAATATGAAAGAAATCGCGCGTATATTTCAACTGATATGTATGATTGCTTTGAAAATAGTTGGTTATAGATAAGAGTGTGTGAGATTTAGGTCTTGAACGTCTTTTGTTTTGTATTCTGTATGTCTTTTCACTGACTGTTTTATATAAGATCTCTAAGGTTTATGTTTAGATCAAAGCAGGCCTAGTAATCTTATCAGCCTCTGAAACAAGTAAGAGAAAATTCTTCTTTCTTTCTTTTTTTAAAAACGTTGCCCCACACTAGGAATTTCTTCCTGTATCGTGGGTGCGTTTACAAACATATAAACTCACATACACAACACCCAGAGCCGGAACAATTATCTGTAGTTCATACAAATATTTGTTCCGTGCGGGAATCGAACCCGCGACACGCAGCGCAGCAGTCAATCGCTCAACCACTGCGCCAACCGTGCGCCCAATGGGAGCATGGGAGACTTTATTCACAATTTTGTCAATAGATATTTTATTATTAGGTATATTTTTATTAATAATCTGTCACTCTACGTACAAGTCATACTGCTAGATATTTACTACCAACCCTTGAGGAAGCGTATTAGCTATATATTACCAAATAATATTATTGTAGAGACGATACGGAACAAAAGCGCCATCCATTTTCCGCAAAGGAACAATGAGGGCTTTTACTTGTCAGAATACTAGTTAGAAAATCGTTATTATGTCTGACATTACACCAGTCTCCCACTGTATACTAATTACCTCTGAAACAAACGAATATCCAGACATCCTTTTATCACAAAATCGGTAATTAACCGTTGCAGGCAGACACTGTAGAATAAATACAATACTGTTCGCACACGATTAATCAATACAACAACCAGCCTTCGCTTGATGCTTCGGGCCAGACTTTGGAGCCGAGGTTCCCAAAGCTTTTTGTGCCCTGGACCCCAAGCCACATTTTTCTGTTTTTATAGTTAACAGAGTGCCTTAATAATATATTTTTTTCACGATTATTTTTACCACTCCTAAGCAAGTGAACATGTAACCAAGGTCTATGCGCTGCCAGCGACGACGTGGAAGTTGCTAAGTTTTGGGCCATAAAAATTGAACAACTGTCGTGCTACCGACACGAAGAAGAAGCGTTTAAGAAAGAAAGATTTGAAAGTAAAAATACAATCGAATCGAACTCGAAATTTTAGCACTAACCTAACTTACACAGGTTTCAGTTTCATGGATTTTTATTTTTATTTGTCATCATCATCATCAGCCTTTTAATGTTCCCACTGTTGGGACACACACATTCTCTCTGAGAGAGAGGGAATGGGTTTTAATCCACCACAAGTGGCCCAGTGCGGGTTAGTGGAGGTCACATGTCTTCGAATTTTTGGTTCTAGGACATGTCGGTTTCCTTACGATGTTTTCCTTCACCTTTTTAGGATTCCGTAGCCAAATGGCAAAAAACGGAACCCTTATAGATTCGTCATGTCTGTCTGTCTGTCTGTCCGTCCGTATGTCACAGCCACTTTATTCCGAAACTATAAGAACTATGCTGTTGAAACTTGGTAAGTAGATGTATTCTGTGAACCGCATTAAGATTTTCACACAAAAATAGAAAAAAAACAATAAATTTTGGGGGTTCCCATACTTGAAACTAAAACTAAAAAATTTTTTTTTCATCAGACCCATACGTGTGGGGTATCTATGGATAGGTCTTTAAAAATAATATTGAGGTTTCTAATATCATTTTTTTCTAAACTGAATAGTTTGCGCGAGAGACTCTGCCAAAGTGGTAAAATGTGTGTGCCCCCCCTGTAACTTCTAAAATAAGAGAATGATAAAACTAAAAAAAATATATGATGTACATTACTAGGTAAACTACCAGCGAAAATTGGTTTGAACGTGATCTAGTAAGTAGTTTTTTTTAATACGTCATAAATCATAAACCGCTATTTACCAAGCACGGAACCCTTCGTGCGCGAGTCCGACTCGCTCTTGTCCGGTTTTTTATTTCTAATGAACCCTCTATTTTTATTTTTCCTTGTCACATGCCCTCGCATGTCTGTGTAGACTCCTGGGGGTCCAACACTTTGAGAATGACTGCTACAGAAGCAAATAAGAAGGCAATATTTCAAGGCTTTATTGCCGCTCTATTATATAATATATAATCGTTAATAGTCGTTTCTGAGATAATCAGGTGTAACACATATTATGTGTTACACCTGATTATCTCAGAAACGACTAGACTAGTCATAAAAGTATAGCTTCGGCCAGAGCTTATAATATTGTGCGCCGTGAGTTATGAGAACTATTGTGTTGGTCACGGTTTGTTAAAGTTTCAATGGTGCTCAATCTTTCATCTTAGTTGCATTTACCTGACTGCCGAAGGAGGGTAATGTGTTTAGCAGTCTATGTATGTATGTTTGTTCCTATGTGGCGTTCTAGAGAAAAACGTTTTGGCCGATTTTGAAGATTTTTACGACAGTCGATTAATCTTAACCTTGCGAGTGTCACTGGCTACATTAAAATTGAAAAATCGAAAAATGACGCTTTGGGGCGCCATATTGTGGGGGCCCAATTCTTTTTTCTTGCAATCCCAATCTCCCATTCTGTTTGCGTATTTTTGCAACCAAAAATTGACCGAAAAGGTTGACCAAAACCAGCTGTATCCTCCGACTGCACAGCATGATTTTCTTCTGTTTGCGTCTTTTTAGTTCGCTTCTCAAACAGTCGGGATTTTAGATTTTTGAATTAACTGTTTTTTACTTAACTGCCTCTGTTTATAAGGAATTATATATACATCCCTTGAACAAATCATTTTTCATCCCATCTATTCGAAAAGGACGACTTTTTTCGCCTTTATGTGCACCCAAAGGTGGTGTTTTCTATAAGAAACTTTTAGCGGGCAGTAATGAGTTTTTAATCCTCTTTATAAGTGCGCCGCAATTATCTTTGCCGCGCACTTTTTGAATTTGGAACATCTTAGTGTTCAGCACCGAAGAAATCGAACGCAAATATTGTTTGAATAAAGACTGGCTGGTACGACGGCCCATAGTCACGCCGCCGGATGAATGAAAAAAACAACAAATTAAAAAAGCGCGAACTACAGCCCGCGTTTTCGTAAATTTTCACGGATTGTTAGAAATTCATTGTTTTGTTTTGTTTTGAAAAATGAGTTCTTCAAGTGACAGTGAAAGTATAGAATTAACTCCTGAAATCATTAGAACTGACGCAAGAAATGTGATGGATAATCTATTACCTGCAAAATCCCGGGCGAAATATATGAAAGCCTATGGTAATTTTATTGAATGGAGAAATGCAAGAGGCGCCAAGAATTTTTCAGAATTTATGGTTTTGGCCTACTTCCAGTACTTAGCCAAAACTAAACAACCTTCCACTCTTTGGAGTACATACTCAATGCTAAAATCAACAGTCAGTTCTAATAACGATGTAAAACTGGACACATATTCGAAATTAATAGCGTACCTGAAGAGGATGTCTGATGGATTTAAACCTAAAAAATCCAAAGTGTTCTCAGTCAAAAACGTGGAGACTTTCTTTAATGAGGCACCCGACAAAGTCTTTCTTGCCGTAAAAGTAAGTAGGTAACTATGTTTACGGTGGATTAGTAAAATATAATCATAGTGTATAAAAATGCACATTTTATTGTAACCTGTAGGTACTTTGATAGATACTTGTCTTATTCACATTCGGTTTTGTTACAGGTGGCTTTAATTTTCGGATTACATGGAGCTTGTCGTGGCAATGAACTTTTAAAAATAACTGTTGATGATGTCGAAAATCACCCGGATGATTTACTGTTAGTAAAGCTGACCGATACAAAAACCAAAATTGACCGATCCTTCGTAATACGAGGAGAATACAAAACTATTGTACAGAAATACCTGGACCTGCGTCCTGCTGCTATGAAGACCAATCGGTTTTTCATCCGTTATCAAAATGGCAAGTGCTTCAAACAAGTGATGGGAAAAAATAAAATTTCTAACATGCCACAAGGAATTGCTACTTATTTGAAGTTACCAGATATCAAGCTGTATACAGGACATTGTTTTCGTCGTACTTCTGCTACCCTTTTGGCAGATACTGGAGCGGACTTAACTGTTCTCAAGCGACATGGAGGATGGAAATCGAGTGCTGTAGCAGAAGGGTATATAGAAGATTCCATTGAGAACAAGGCGAAAACATCTGAACGCATCGTGGAAAACATTAAATTGCAACCTTCAGTTAATCCATCCATACCACTGTCGCCGCGCCCATCTACATCCAAACAACGAGATTCACCGTCACATTTTCCTCAAAATTATCCAGATTCGGACATTTCAAACACGCAGAATATAAAATCTACAACAATCTCTATTCCTAATAAAACTGTAACAATAAATTTTCATAATTGCAAAAATGTCTCAAATGTAAATATAAGTTTTTAGTTGTTTTAATAAAGGATACTATTTAATTTCAATTTAGTTGTTACTCTATGTTTTATTAAATAATAATATTACAATAAAATATGAGGCGCTTTTATTTTCTCATAGTGGGTGATGAAAAGTAGAGTGTATCACTCGGGCGCAAAATATATTCTTGGCTCGGGCGACGTACTTTGAATCCCTCACTTCGCTCTGGATTCAAAAAAGCGCCCTCGCCGTAAAAATATTATTTTGCTCCCTTATGATACAATCTACTATTGCAAACTTATGGGATGATAATTTAAACTCCTCTAAGTAGCAGCGGTAATTAGGACCGTGGCATGTTGACCTAAAGTTATAAAATGTTCATAATGTGAATTAAGCTACCAGCATACTGTATATTTTATGGTGTTGCCGGATAGACCAATCAAGCGTATAGCCCAAGGCACTTTCAATAGTTAGAGCTAAACAAAATAAAAACCTTATGGTCCACTCAATCCCTAGATCGTAACAATTGAAAGCCTGGTGGAAGCCCTATGTTCATTGGGTTGATACAAGCTGATAGTACCAGTAGTCAACAGTAGAGGCTATTTTAATAGTATCGGTATGGATTACAAATGATATTTCAAGCTAGCTGTATTTTAGTTTGGGAGATCATTTGGTTTTTGGCACTTAAGGTGTTTCAGCTGTACGAGGTTATCAATTTTTATTGCCGTTTTAAGTTGCCAACAGTATAATGATACTCTTCTCCTGAGAGCAGTGGTGGCCCAGTGGTACTCAATTTTCATCTTACAAAAGAGGGCAATCCGCGCGATCTACAAAATGGGTCCTCGCGAGTCCCTTATAGAAAAATTTAAAGAAATCGATATAGACTCTACCTTCACTCTATATTTTGGAATGTATTTTGTATGTCCGCAAAAATCGAGGGCTTTTCCAAACTAGAAGTGACTTACATAATTTAAATACACGCAGTAAGCACGAAATTGTAATACCCAAATTCAGATTAACAAAAACTAGCAAGTCTTTTTATATAAACAGTATACGCTTCTATAACAAGTTGCCAAAGTCAGTTATAGAACTGACCGATGGAAAGTTCAAAAACTACATCAAACGTGTCCTTGTTAAAAAAGCATATTATAAAATCAAGGACTACGTTGAAGATAAAAATTTTGGCTTTAGCTCCTTCTGCGCATGCGGCTTCTCTGGTAACTCATAAACGGCACAAATATGTGGTTGTCTCTAACTATTCTCAATCTCATTAATTCTTTGTTTTTTTTCCTTCTTTTGATTATTCTTTTTACAATGGTTTTCAATCATCTTCATAGCCCTTTGCTAAGAATAGTTACAGCACTGATAACAATATTTGTGCCACATGTTAGATTTAGTCTTTTTTTTTTTTTTTTACTTTTGTATAAATTCCTTTACCGATTATTTTGTAAATGTGTGAACATTGTAGGCCTTCTAGATGCTTGTTAACTTTTTAACTCGTTTTATTTTCTTTTGTTTAAATAATATGTGATCTTTTTTTTTTTTGTTTTCTTACGACTTATTGTCGGGCCTACGTTGTCCCCACATATATAAGTACTAATGCTGTAACAAGGAAATATTGTAAAACCAAACCATTTTTTTAAAAGAGTAACCATGGAGTTTCTTGCCGGTTCTTCTCCATAGGAAACGACCAACCCGAACCGTGCACATTGTCGACGTTTTATAAGTGCCCATGTAGGCCTATATGAAATAAAAAAAATTATTTTGATTTTGATTTTGTATCGGCCGCGACTTACAAGTTGTGGGTTAGGTTCGGTTCAAACCCAGGCAGGTGCTTTACTTTGTGTAAATTATTTCATCAGCACTGCTCTCAAAAATGGTGAAGGAAAACATCGTGAAGAAACCGGCCTGTCCTCGAACCAAAATTCGAAGACATGCGACATCCTTCAACCTGCACTGGGCCCGCGTGGTGGATTACGGCCCCTCCCTTCTCACAGAGAGGAAGCCTGTGTCTCAGCAGTGGAAACATTAATGGGCTGATGATATTGATATAAACTCTTCTCCAGTAGGGTCAACATTACCGGTTTTCTAGCTTTATAAACTGCCATTTAATATGTAACACCACACGCATTTACCACACCGTCGTCACTTCCCTATTTGGCATCACATCTGCTCATGACACTCCGAAAACCCGTATTTATCTGACAACTGTACAATATACTATTTGTCCAAATTTCATTTCACCCAAATGTACACAGCCTCTCTTTACCATATCTTTCCATAATCCATTACGAATCTATCAGAAGCAGGGACGATCGTTCGTGCGCCAAGCCCATCTTACGTATAGCATTGATTTACACACATCTATTCTCTCAGATTCAGACTGCGAGAGAGCCTAACCAATCACAATGCTGGAATCACGAATTATTCGAAATCGAGCGAATAAAGTGGTTGTATCATAGAATCTGGCTGCGTGTAAGGGCTGGCTCAGACCGCGAGTGACGTGGCAAAATGGCAATCAAATCTATCACAGTTTCAAAGCAGGATGGAAAATAGATTGAAATTAGTAAACCTACCACATCCTAGCTCTAATTGACGCAGTAGCTGAGCAGTTGGCTTCAGTGTTACAAATATTTGTTTTGTCTACGGATAGTTGTTCTGTCTGTGTTTGTGTAAGCTAGATTTACGTTCGCGAACGTACCAACAACGACACCAGGGAAATACTAGTGTTGGCAAACTTGTTTTTCAGAAATATGTGGAAGATATACTGTGTTCGTACTAACCTATAGATACGTGATGGAAAGTAAAAAAATATTTTCACGCAAACGATTTATTTTAAATCCCTTCAAAGCGGTAAATTGTGATTGTTAAGGTTATGCTTTCACAATAAATACTTATTATATTTCTTCGTTACAATGATTCTATTTGTACTGTCTCATCACCGTACATTTTTCAGCATACTGGCCACCTACTTTAAGCCAACGATGTGCGTCATAATTTGACCGTATAAAACATCATAACAAAGCAACCAACGTTGATAGTGATCTTATAGCCGCGTTGCTATCCAAACCAAGAGAGAGAAATAGTCGCCATCCATCTAAATTATACTGTAGTTTACTAACTCAAATATATTTAACTAGTGGATCTAACTGTGACGTGTGTCTCTCCAACCAACTTACGGTGAATCGGTGTACGGACTTACGACCCGCAGCCTAATTGTGTAAGTAAATTTAATAATAATTGTGTACACAAAAAAGTTGAATAAAGATTCAACTTTTTTGTGTATGTGTGTGTTTTTGGGAAAGAACCAGATTGTTTCCTTTGCCGAATTCACTTACACAATTAGGCTGCTGTACACTATTTATACAATGCCTAATTTGTATAAATATGTTTTGATTCGACCAGAACTTAGCACCGTCGACAGCCTTACCGCTGGCCTCGCAAAGGTCCCTCACGGAGCAGGTTTTTATGCACAAGGAACAAGACAAGAGATGGGGCATCGTTTATGGTGTACTTCCACAGTCGCAACCACCTCTATAGATGCTTTGTAGTCGAGGAAAATTAATAACAATGATTTTCGTACAAACACCCTGTTGGTGTGCGGTTTCGATGTAGTTTCGTGATGCGTCTAAACAGGCCTTATGTTCCACGATCGCTCCACCATGAAACATTCAAAGCTCTTGGCTTCGTCCCAAATTTGAATATTCCATTGTATATGTACGTAACTAGAACACAGACTACGCATTCACATCTAAAATAAAAAACTTATCTTCAGTAATAGATGTAAAATAAAATGGAATTTTTGCATGTATGAGCAAAAAGAACGGTTCTCTCACCATTTTCTTAAAGTCTACGACACTTTTCTGGAACTCGTTATATACGTAATACTGTCACGTATGTAAATAATTTTATGATTACGCATTTTTTTAGTATATATATGTAGCTATAGTCTGCGAATTTTGGGAATCCTTAGTTAAATGCTGTTTTTTTATTTCTTTCAATGTTTTTGAATGATAGAAAGTGGTAGGTACAGGACAAATGTATAGAGAAAATATCCTAATTTGTTATCCTGGTTAACGTCAATAGTATAGCACCGTAGTTATAAAAAAAAAGTTGTCATGTGAAAACAGCAGCCTTATAGCGTAAGTGAATACGGAAACGCAAAGGGTTTGACTGCTATCAATTGACCAATTACACAGATGGAAAATCCACATCGCGTCATTCATCTCGCATGTGATTGGTCGATTTGATAGCGGTCAAACCCTTCGCCTTGCCGAATTCACTTGCGCGATTCGGCTGCATGTCTACAGTCATTGTGATAAAAATTGGTGCCTCTAATAATAGATACTGCTACTAATATATTTGCGACACAAAAGAAGTTGTCTATACATAAATTTAAAACGTCCTAAGCTCCGGTGATTCCATTGGCGATACAGAATACTCTAAAACTGGAGCAAGCTAATAAAATGGTCTACAAATCAAAATAACGATAATACTTAGGTACCCCGCAAAATCTATTACGACCTCACATTGCAATAATAGTAGATTAGTAGCCAAGGGCTGTAAGGCATCAATTGCAGCCCGAGATATTTAGGCCCAAGAGCGCAGCGAGGGCGCCTATAGTTCGAGGGTGCAATTGATGATTACACCCGAGCTAACTATTCTGCTTTACATCTCGATTGTGAGGTAAGTAGAAAAAAACCGGCATTACAAGAATAAAACATTTTTAAAAATATTTATTTTTCAAGAACGAAATTGAGCTTCGCCGTTCGATATTTAAAATTGATGACTATTTTTTTTTTTTTGTTCTCCCTTCTCGGGCAGGCTAAGGTCTTGGACCATACCGCCTAATCTTCAGTGCAATTTTAACATTCTTTAGTATGCATTAGAATACGGGTGTAGCAGATTCTAATAGTTTTTGGAGTATTTGGCAGCAAATTGTATCGAGTCTGCCTTCCCAGTAAGCTTAGCGGAGGTAGTCAATACTACAATAAAATTCTCCGCTCCACTATCCTGAAATCGCTTCTGTCAATGATTTCACATATTGTCCAGTTGCGTAGACAGTTGAGACACAAAACTGCACCAATTTTATATCACAATATCCACTAGGAATCAATTTGCAAATAATATTAACAACCGCTGAACTTCACTCGAAAAAATTCCGCCAAAAACTCTTTGATGACTATTATACTCACACGAAGACAAGGCTGAATAGCAAAGCGACCTCTTTAGTCATTGGGCTGAATGCATGATGTCTATTGACAGTATGATGGTTAGATGTACGCGAACTTTTTGAAAGAAAGAATTGTTTTTTTTTTAATTACTTACCGCCCTAGGGCTTTTCTAGCTACATTATTACCCTAGAGCGCTAATTAATCACCTACAAGAGAGATGTAAAGGTAATATTTTCAATTACGTACCTTGTTACGGAATGGTAAATATACTGCCAGTGTTTGTACCGTACACACCAATAAAAATAAACGCACGCACAACTTAATACAATACAGTGGAATAAAACGGATACCTGATCCTTTTAACTTAATTACGAAAAGTGCTTTAAAAATAACCTAATGTACTTTACAAACTTTTTCATATTTTCTGCCTGCACCCTTTTTGTTTCCACCTAAAAATTAACATGAAATTTACTAGCGACCATACTTCGGATAACTCGAAGTTGGAATCATAAATTAGTTCTGCCATATCTTTTATCACAAAGGCTCTGTTATACTGAAGTTTGCAGACAAATTACAGATGTGAATTGGAAAAACTATTTTACTTTTGAAGTCTTTGTACGTGTGTGATTGTGAGTGGTGGGTTAATATCTTCAGTCGGAGCTTTTGTTAATCGTTCATAATAATATTTTTTCTTATTTATTACACATCAACAATGTTAATTATAAATACTAATATCATAGTTATTATTAGCTCAGTATCGTACCTTCTTCCACAGATTACTTATGCTTCTACTGAGATAAGAAATGTCCTTTTCGTTTGTGTGGAGAAATGCTTATACTTACTGCGCCACCACGGGGAGATAGCACAGTTATGTGGGACCAACCCACTAAAACTCCACGGTGTCCTCGTGTGCACGCTTTAGGACTCATCCGTGAACCCGCCGCGGCTGTCCGTCACCGGAGCCTCCTCCTGGGAGTTCGCTCATCACTGGCGCACCGGAACACATTGCACGCCATGACCATCCCAGGGATCAAACCAGCACATGGGCAACAGACGATCCAATATATGGCACCCATAAGAAGTAGCCTACATCCTACTCCAGGTCATGGTTTCAATCGAGTAATTCATCAAGTCGTCCTAAATGCCTACGGCACATTTAGGATGACTTGCAGTAAATCAAAATAAATATTATTTTCATTCTGCATCTCGTCCCACGTTTCTTTTCGTGTGGAACTTCAAAATTTATCAACGTTTGGTACAGTTAATAAGACAAGATATAACAATATTACTCTAAGAGTTTTTATTTGTTACTTTTGATTTGTTCATAGATTATTTAATTACCCACCGAAACTTACTGATCATTTAAACCACAAAAGAACGAAAATATTCATACAAATATACGTAAACGTTTCAGACTCGTTCGTATATTTTCAATCTGCCAAGCCTTTGCCCAACCATGTCGAGTTCAGTTTCCATTCTGACCGGATGCAGCTGTTTACCAGAATTATACATGAAGTGACTGCCTTTCTATGTCTGTACTCCACAACCCAGTACCTGGGTAACACAATACACCTTGGCAAAACTGGTATCATATTTTCCGGCTCCTGATTACCCGTAACGACCATCAAAGATACAAATGACAGCCGGTACCAACGGTTTAACGTGCTTTCCAAGTCACAGAGGTGTCTGGGTATGTCATGGATCATCATCATCATCATATCAGCCGAAAGACATTTACTGCTGGACATAGGCTCCCCCCAAGCATCGCCACATTGACCGGTCCCGTGCGTCTCGCAACCAGCGGATCCCCGCAACCTTCACCTGTCATGGATGAAACCTTGAAATCATACCAAGCGTCTGTTATTATTTTATCCACGAGCGCCACTCGGAATAATTTCCGATTATTAATTGCCTAATTGATCAATTTTCGAATTGTGTTCGATGAAAGGTGATAAATTCTACCATTTGGTCAGTTTCCCACCGTTTTCCTTAATAGGTGTTAAGGTTTGAACAGAAACGAAAGTATGTCAACGAAAAATATCTTTAAAGAAGACTATTTCTTAGCCATTTGCTGGTCGTCACAAAATAAAGTAGTCCTTCCATAACTTCGCCCCATTATATTTGAAGCTAGTCTGACATATCTAACCTTTTTAGTGCATCTTTTTTTACCTGTCAACCGGACCTATGTCTTGGCAGTAATTTGGAATCTCAGCTAGACAAAAAGATCGGTCCTGAATAAAATAAATTATTTGTATTTTGTTACAGTCTTCGTTGGAGTAAAAGTAAGAAAATCTTTTTAAAGGAGACTAAGACTTGCTACAACATTGCTTTAGCCATTTGAAATTTTATAGATTCAGACGTAAATAATGTAACTGCCACTTAAGTAAATGATAAATACTGCAACAAGCCATTAACAGTTGAAAGTAATAACCGCACTCCGAACGAGCGAAGTAAGCACATTACTGTTTTTTTTCAATTGCTCTGAATAATAAAATAGAATGGCTCATAAAGATTTATATTCGCCACATTTTTTTTTTATTTCCAAAGAAATTAGGGAATGAAAAAAGAAGAATTGTTCGGGTTCTAAGGAATTCTCTCCATAGGAAATAAAGTTGTTTTCATTACCGTTCATCTCCCCCGATCCGTTTAATCCTAATTCTGTAATTCTAATTGGTCTGTCCCCTTATTACGGGTCCGCAGAGCAATCAATAGTCGTCAAACTAGCTCTACATCTGTGGGCCTCAATAAATAATCCCTTTGACATGTAGCCACCGCAATATATTTTTTGGAACTGTATTATATTTATACATTTCTTCTAACCGACCCTTACTTTGGAATCTTTTGAGAGCAAGGTCTTTCGGGCTGCGAAATGTTTTAGCCATTTTTGTGATACAATTTTTTATAACTTGGGTTAGGCTATGTTGACGGAATTACTGAAAAGAGAATTATTAATAAGCCATGAGAATACCAGTAAGAATACTGGCAGGGGATACTCTGTTAAGACATCGAACATACCGAACATTGTGGAAACTTCTTTTAAAAAAGGTCAGGTTTTTGGTACTCGGGTATAACAAGATATATTATTTAACGTGAATGACGCAAAAGGAGCATTTCGGAACACGAGGCGTTCTAAAGTTTTTGTCTTGTCCTATGGGAAAAACGACGCGAGTGTATGTTTGTAATGTTCAGATAAGTATCTTGACGTTTATTAATTAATCTATGAAAGTAGTGAGATAAAGATTTGCAGGTTTATCCTTACAAGGAATACTAGAAGCAACACCTGTGATACCCAGTTACTGTTTTGTGGAGTTCAGACAGGCAGTCAGAAAATCTGACATCAGTCATGTCTAGGGAGCCCTGATACCCGTTAACGGGTTGTGGAGGTCAGACAGGCAATCCGAAAATCTAACATCAGTGTTGCCTAGGGGTGCCGTGATACCCAGTTACTGCGCTGTGGAGGCCAGATAGGCAGTCGCTCAATGTTTAATACTGGTTCTAAACTGCGTCCATTTGGGCTAGAAGCCGACTCCACCATATATAGTTGGGCAAATGCTAGGTAGATTGATTGAATTTTAGTAACACTATGTAGTACTCAGGTAACTTCATCAAACGAGAAAATGAGACTACACTGTCTACATGACACAATCACTTAGGCTCTCACAATCCCCCCGGGACTATACACGGCTGGATATACCGTCTTAGATGCCCCTTACATGCCCTAGACCGAATTCAAACTTCCATACTTAATAATGCGAAGTAACTGTGTGCTTTTTACCCGACTGCCGAAGGAGGGTAATGTGTTTATCAGTCTATGTATGTATGTATGTATGTAAGTATGTATGTATGTATGTTTGTTCCTATGTGGCGTTCCAGAGACCAAACGCGTTGGCCGATTTTGATGATTCGTACGTCAATCGATGCGTCTTAACTCTGCGAGTGTCATAGGCTACATTAAAATTAGATAATAGAAAAATGGCGGATTTTGGGTGCCATATTGTGGGGGCCCAATTTTTTTTTTTCTTCCAAACCCATCGTGTGAGGTATCAAAATAATTACCTTTTCACGTTTTAATTTTTGTTTGTCAAACAACTTTCAATTGTTTTACTCTTGCTTGATAAATTAATTTTCTTGCTTTATTCATTTAACGACTGAATGGATGTATTTTTGGTAAATTTACTGCTATCGCTGCGTAAGTTACATGAATTTTGTAACCTACATAATTATTACTATTCCAATTTTCCAGAGTCATCATCATCCTTATAATGTTTCCTCTGCTGGGACATTCACTCTGTTAGAGACGTAATGAATGGACCTTAATCCACCACGCAGGCCCAGTGCGGGTTGGTGAATGTCACATGTCTTCGAATTTTTGGTTCTAGGACATCATTCCTCACGATGTTTTCCTTCATTTTCTAGAGTATAAGCACTTAATTTACAATTTCACTGACAATAAAATTGGTGCAAAAATCGATGGCAAGATGATCCCAGAACCGAACACGTCACTATTTATTCTTAGTACCTAGGCGACTGAGCTCTGCTCGGATGGAAATAGAGAAAAAGACGTTTTCTTAAAATAAAAAAATAAACCTAGCTAGATCGATTTATTGCCCCTGAAACCCTGCATACTAGATGTCATAAAAAATCATTGGAGCCGTTTCAGAGATTCGCATTATATATATACAAGATCTGCTCGTTTAAAGGTTGTAGATAAATAAGTATTAATTACATTAATTTAACTTCCAAGAATTTACAAGCCAAGTAAACAGTCCATATTATCCATACTAATATTGAAAATGCGAAGGTAACTCGAACAGTTTGTCTGTCAGTTTGTTATCTTTTCACGTCTTAACGGTTGAACGGATTTGGATTAAACTTAGCATACAGGTAGACCATGTTCTGTGTTTCCTAACATATATCATAATTATTATACCGAGAGTACGGTCCCTTGGGATAATTTTGGACTTACGAGGTAACTGGCAGAACCTATTTTAGATAAAGATTTTCAAGAAGAGATCTGAAACAATTTTAAAACCCAGGAATACGTACAGATAATTATCGGAAATTGACTCTCGCCGGCTCCTTTTTATCCCTTTGCCATTTATAAAGTGTCCGTTTTATCCGTTTTCTACCTAACTTCGTTAATCCAACCTTAATCCAACTATTCTTGGATCCATATTATAGACAGAAGCACCTGAATAAATTGGAATTTTAAAACCTTTTATTTCCTTCAATTTAAATTAGATTACAAATGTTTTGGGTAGTTGATTGTTAATTGTTAGTTATTTTCTAGATGTTAGTACTTTTGTTGTACTCTTGTTGTACTTGGATTAGTTTTTTTTTAACATGGAGTCCGCTTTGGGTGAAGACCTACTCCAACTTCTTCCACGCGTCTCTATCTTAACCAATAGTCTGCCAGTCTTTCTACTATGTCATCAGCATACCTTCTTTTCACCTGCTTATCTTTTCTTCTGGTCCCTTCCACTGGGTAGTTCTAAATGTCCAGCTGCTGTCTGAACAGTGTATTAAGTGATTGGCCCATTTGATTGCCAATTCAGTTTTAGGACTTGCTTGAGTGCATCAGTTATCTTGGTATTTTGTCCAATATCCTCACTTTTTGTATTTCCCTTATCTTTAATATGATTCTCTTCATCGCTCTTTGTGTCGTTTATAAGTATATGCCCTGAAAAGCTCTATTATTATTATTCTTCTTATATTTTCAAATAATCCAACATGAACGCAGTGGAAAACATACAAGTAATATTTTAAATTTCTTTTGTTACTGCAGTGAAGAAACTTTTCACTTTACTTCTAACTTTAAATCTTGACGTGAAATAAATAATAAACATACATTCTTTAGTGGCTTGTTATTTGTTCTGTTCGTGGAACGTGTGAAATTGTTGTAGAATTTTTGATGTCTAGTTCAAATCCCAGGCTAGTGGAAAGTTGAAAAAAGTATTTTAAGTTCAAAAGAAATATTTTACAGCTGGCTATTGTTGACAAAAAACAAGTGTTTTTCTCTTATAAATTAAGAAAACTTACACAAGAAACTTAAACTATTGTCACTGTAGCGGCACCGACGCCGCCACTTACGAACTAATGACATGACGTCACACAAATCCTGCATCGCGCAAGTAAAGTTTTCGGCGCGATTAGAACACATACAACAGTCCGACAACAACCGTTGGGCAGTTGCCCGGACCAGACACAACACCCGTCTGGTCGGAGGATCCTCCCTTTTCTATGGAGGTTTGTGGGACTTTACACCCTGTTCCACTTACCCCCAAACTGGTGACCCCGACGTGATCATCAGCACAGCCTTCGTGCAGAGCTACTTCATCGTGACGTCATCATCACTTCCTCAAGCTTTCGAGCAGTGAGTCATACAGCAAGCCAGTACCTACTACGGGGGAATCCTGACCACCAGCATGAAGCGGACGCGCATTCCTGGTCATCAACCTCAGCTTCTATCATCATCGCTCCGACCCACTGGAGCCACCAGCACTCTCCCGACTCACTGGGACATCATTACCGCTCCGACCCACTGGAGCCAGCAACTCTATCCCGACTCACTGGGATATCATCACCCCTACTCACTGGGGCACAACCGCATACAGTTCCGACTCACCGCGAACTCTGCGACTTCCGGTTCACTGGAACCAACCTTCCACTGGCCAGGCACACATCACAAGATATACGGACGACTCAACCTAACCTGCTATCGACCTCCGGTCTCCGGAGGGGAGTGATGTAGCGGCACCGATGCCGCCACTTACGAACTAATGACATGACGTCACACAAATCCTGCATCGCGCAAGTAAAGTTTTCGGCGCGATTAGAACACATACAACAGTCCGACAACAACCGTTGTTTCACTTCTGTTGTCGATCCTACAATATTGTTAAAGGTGTTTGCGATTAAAATTATGAAATTTGTAGACCATAATCTTAAACCTTTTTTGGTTTACTATTATATATAGGAACAAACGAATCCGTTTTCGTCTCGTTGGCGTAATTTATCGGCATGCGTGATGTCATTACGACATATTGTTCGTTGAGCCTCGATGAATTGCACACACAATTTTGCTTTTATTTATTGGTAGTTCTTCACGCTTTTAGTCATTTGTGAGGTGAGCAGAGTACTTTATGAGAAGCATATGATGCTAAGATCATATGTGATCATGGAGATGTTATTGCAGAAAAAAGTTTCTTCGCCGATACTAAATAAACTGGACTAAGGTTTATTTATCACTTATCGTAATTAGGATTATAAAGTGCACGGTACTTTTGTTCCAATTAACTCTTCTAATTAAGTTAAAGACTAAAAAGCTAAGCAATTATGCTAAATAGCAAGAGTGGTTTCAAGCTAAATACCCTGAGGGGATCAAACTTAAGGCTTTTAGCTCGCCAGTGTGCTTATTAACAGTTTAGCTCATCTTAATATGAAGCAATCGCATTTTCAGGGTTCCGTACCCTTAGAGCCCAAACTTACTTTACTCTTCTTACCTTACTTTACTCACGTGGCCGTCTGTCTGTCCGTCGTCTGTCACAAAATTTTGTTCCGAAGATTTTTTTACTTCCCATTAATTTAGCGGATTTAATGCCTTAGGCATGCAGTCAACCATCCTAAATGTGGCCACCTGAGCAGCTCTGTCGTTGGCTCCGTTAAGTCATGGAAGGTGAAGGTGTTTGTGCATATCATGTGAAGGGGCTCCACATTGACACCGTGATTGGGATGAGTCAAGGATACAGTACAATTACGATCTCTACCAGTCAACCAAGGGTGGTGACGAGAAAATATGGCAGGTGCATTATATAAATCGTGCAAATTTAACAAAAAGTTATAATTTTAAATTGCTTAAAATACACATACATACACATTAAAGTACTCCCCAAGAAGATTGGGGAGTACTATAGTTGGGAAAAGGCTATCTATCACTGATTGATTGTTTTCTGAATTAAGATCTTCTTTGTACAGTACAACTATTTTTCTTAATATCCCTCGGCAAACTTCGTGTTTCGTCAGTCGTCGGATTTCTATCAGTTGCTCTTTGCACTTGGTACTGCAGACCGGATGCTCTCAATCAACTTGTGAGTACACAGAGTTGTTAATACTCTTTTAAGTTAATATAGTTTATTACAAAAATAGGCGGAAAGCTGCTAAAGGAAAATAGTTTTACAGCTCTATATATAGATCACACGGAAATCAATACAAAACAACAATAAATTAGTTAGTTCTGAATTCAAATTATTCATCATCATCTGCCTAGCCTTTTCCCAATTGTGGTTGGGGTTGGCTTCCAGTCTTACCGGATTCAGCTGAGTACCAGTGTTTTACATGGAGCGACTGCCTATCTGACCTCCACAACCCAGTAACTGGGTAACACCATACCACTTTGGCAAGACTAGTGTCTGACTACCCGTAACGGCTTTCGAAGATCTTCAAATGACAGGCGGAACCAACGGTTTAACGTGATTTCCAAGACACGGAGGAAACTCGGTATGTTGTTATGGTCACCCATCCACGGACCGACCTCGGCAAACGTTGCTTAACCTTGAAGATCGACCCGTGCCGCTGTTATTATTTAGCCACGAGTTCCACCTCCTGAATTCAAATTATTATACTCGATAAATCTAATAATTAATGGATATGGAAATTAGCATTCGTTTATATATGGAAATGCGATGATTGCCGAGGAATATTAAGAAAATAGTTGTACTGTACCACTATTGTATAAAAACATTAACAAATTAATAAAAAGTCAGAAACTCATAATCTCTAATTTAATTTTGACAAAGCTATAAAAATTAAAAGTAAAATATTCTTCAAAATAATCTCCTCACAAACAATTTTAATACCATTTGATAACTTCAATAATAATATATCTGAACGACTTTTATTACGCAGCTGGTGCACAGACTACAATAATATGTAAAACGCTGACTGAAGATATAAGCGACTATCCAACTAAGCTTAAGTGCTAAGAAGGGGGAATAGTCAAATAGTTCAACGAATGGATTTCCAACTCAGAACCGTTCACTCGCCAGCCTTGCATCAATATATAGGTAACTGTTAGACATCGTGTGTTGTCGTGTGTTTTAGATATGGATCCACGCGAGAATCACACGACCGGTTAATCAACTTGCAGTTCACAATTTATACAAGGTAAGAAAACCTGGACTTATAGATATTTCATTACTGTAAGTCTAAAACTACCAACCTGGCATGAGCAAGCTTGGTGATTATTTCTTGCACCTTCTCTGAATGATAAGAGGCTTTTTCCCTACAGTGGGAAACAGTCTGGTCGGTTATTATCAGAGTTTACCAATAATTAAAAAAAAAAGTATACCGTTTAAAAATATGCTTAAAAAGAGAACTTTTTTAAGAAATAATTTGCCTGCAAACACTTCAAAAACCATTTGATAACTTCAATAATATATCTCAACTACTTTTATTACGCAGCTGGTGCACAGACTACAATATGTGAAACGCTGACTGCATATAAGCTACTAAAAAAAGTAAGCAAACTCTGCGAAACTTTAATGGACGGGCACGTATTCCAACAGTTTGTAAAGTCAGTCGTAAACATGGGAATAGTTTCGTTTTTATTAAAATATTTTTTGTTCCTTTTGTTTATTATTATTTTGTGTATATTTTTTGTGTTTATATGTATATATCTGTACCCACTTGATATTTATAGAACTTTGCTACACATAATATATGAGTGCTATAACAATTATGTACAGTCGGTAATTGCTGTTAACGGACCCACCGTAAAAACGAACGAATTTATTTTTTATGAGTTTATCAGACTAGCGTTACTCATTGAACAAATACAATAATAGTACAGATACGAAAATCTACCTTTGGGTGATGCAAAGATAAATAGTGGCAGGTGCAATATAAAGAATAAATCACGATCGAGATCAAGATTGTACTGTATCCTTGACTCATCCCAAACAAGGTGTCAGTGTGGAACCTCTTCACACGATATTCAAAACCACCTGCACCTTCCATGACTTGAACGAGGCCAACGACAGAGCTGTTCAGGTGGCCACATTCAAGAAGGATACAATTTGAGTTCAATTAACACGTAAAGAAGAAAACTTAAACAACATCCGTTGGAAGGTCTCCCCAAAACAGATGACCTGGTGAAGACTGTGGCAATGCGTTGGATGCAAACAACACAGTACTAGTCGAATTGGCGACACTTGGAGGAGATCTGTATTCAGGTATGCTCGACTTTAGGTTGAAATGATGATGCTGAACACAGTACTTACCTACATAGTATTTTCATCCCTTAAAACTAAAAAAGAACATAAAGCCTTCTTGTCAATCTTCTGCTATACTGGTTTAAATAAATAAAAATGTACTACATTTAAATATAAACTACTAAAACAAAGAGCTAGCCTCCCAGCTTCGAGGACAAGGTCAACTATAATCTACTATTCCCCAGACTAACCTTTTAAAAAGGATCTACTAAAGATATTTGCCTGATCTTGGCATAATTCTTTTAAACCATTCATTTTATACAATGTTATTATAAAAATAAAACGGATAACCAATCTCTTGATACTCCCACGGCTTGCCCTGCATTTGAAATTAATAAAAATAAAAAAACATTTATTTCAGACAAAAAAATCCATATACAAGGCAAAGTTGTAATTAACAAGAATTTTTTAACTATGTTAGTAATTAACAAGGGTTGTTGTGGGTTTATATTATACCCAATCGCAATATCAGCTTTAGTAGAAAAACTATCGATATCTATCTTGTGGGATCCTGCCGTTTTGCCGAAAAGATTTTGACAAAATTTCATTACCCAAACAAATTTCAGCAATCTTTTTTTATACCATTGCAATATTTCGAATGATTTTAGTACGCATATTTTTATTTGGTCAAATTTTTACATGGCAAAATTTTACCAAGTATAATGTCATTATGGCATTTGGTCTTTAATCAAATGATTTATTACAGCAAACAATCTTCAGACAATAAACGTTTGGTGAAATGATTTGTTAAGACAAAAAGTATTAAGGCAAACATAAGATTTTTTGAATTATATAATAAAAAATACAATTTTATTTTTTGATTAATTCTTTCAATTTGTCTGAAACAAGTCAAATTTATGGTTACTTGATATTAATTTATTTATGGAAGTAGTTAGAGTAGGTTAATTATTAAAAAAATGGTTAGGTTAGGTTAGGTTAAAACTGTGACCTCCTACGCACGAGCCGAGCGAGCGAAGCGAGCGGTGCCGCGGCAGCGGCCGGCGAGTGCCAGAAACGACTTGCATTAATAGAAAAAAGAGATTGTTTTTAGTAGGTTACCCGGAACTGAACTATTAAGATTAGGATAATTAGTTATTTAAAAAAAAATGGTTAGGTTAGGTTAAAACTGTGACCAGCATTAAATTTAAAAAAAATATATATAAAAAAAGAGAAATAAAAAACTATAAATATTTGGCTTATTTGATTTTGCGTAAAAACTGTTATTCCAAGTGAAATATTTGAATAAATAAAAAATGTTAAAAGTACTAGTTGGTAAACAAGTTATAGTTTAAACGTTCATTTCCCAAACATTATGTTTGCGTTAAAAATTTTCGTGAATAGATTTTTTGCTAAGTAATAATTTGGGAAATGAAATTATGCGAAAATTTTTTTGGTAAGTGAAAATTTGTCAAATTCGTTTCGGTCAAACAAGGGAGACCCCTATCTTGTTTCTACCCACACAAATAACATGTCTGGGCCATTACTAACTATGGTGTTTTTACAAAGTGATTGATATACATAGGATTCTACCAAATTCATTGACTATATATTTTATGTGTGTCCTATATATGAAAATCAATACTTGGTAGAGGCTATCTGCTAATCGCATTATGATGTACTTATAATAATAATTAATTGATGTTCCGATGTATTTCGTAGAATAATTTATCTTAACTAATATATCAAAGATGTAAAATTGTGGAGGTAAGAGTTGATTTGTCTGCTTACAAACCATCAAACAGACAAATAATATCTTAAGTTACTCTAGAACTACAGATCTGATAACCTACAAAGATTCAAAAAATCTTTCACAATAAAAACTTATAATATCGCTGATTCTAATGCTACTTTATATCCTACAAAATATGCAACAACGGCCTTAGATGGCTAAGCTG
Organism: Orthosia gothica; assembly: GCA_949775005.1. Taxonomy (NCBI): domain Eukaryota; kingdom Metazoa; phylum Arthropoda; class Insecta; order Lepidoptera; family Noctuidae; genus Orthosia; species Orthosia gothica. The sequence goes on from OX459056.1 coordinate 11,893,829, forward strand.
GTTAATTATAAGACATTATATAATACGGTTCAAAGTTACAGCTATCGTGACAGACAGATGAAGTAAGTGACTGGCAAAAACAGGCACTCTCTAGATAAAGAAACCTAAAAGACAAGGATGGTTTAAAACACATATAATTTTATTTATATTTATAATGGGTACTAAAACACATTCGTACCACAAATTTAGAGACTATTCAAAACACAAAACGGCAACGCAGTAACGTTCTGACCATTAGGTACATTTAGTACTAAGCCCGCAATTATAACTACGTGAAACAGCGCAGTGTGCATAAATACTAAACTAGCTAAATTCGGGCACTGCGAGTGACTGACGCATTCATGTGGACTCCCCAACAAACAGTACCGCAACTGCATAGTGCGCCCACGTTAGCTATTAGACTGCTTTACCATCAAATGCGAGGTAGCAAGGATGTATAGCGCGCTGTAAAAATTTGTGAAGAATGGACGTCAACTATCGAGGCACCTCGATAGTTGACGTCCATTCTTCACAAATTTTTGCATTGCAATTCAAAGTGCAACAGTAAGTAAGCTTACGGTACGAAGGAGGTTGAAGGAAGCTGATTTCGGTTCGTTTTTGTCCGCAAAAGGTGCTTAGAAATAGTATAACTTTTGCTATAAAACATTGACTTTGATTCACGGACTAATGGATTAAAATATTGTATAGTGATGAGTGTGTAAGTCACTTAAATTGAATTAACGGACGACAATACACGTGTTATCATCAACGATACCAACATTATCTATAATTTTTTTAATAACAACAGTATTGGATTCAGGTAGGATATGTTTGAGAGCTCATGCAGACTTGGTGGTGATCGATGGAGAACATCTTATTCGCTGTAGAAGTGTTAAATTCAGGCAGTTTTATTAACCAAGACATTCGTTTCGTCTTTACATGTAGTAAAGACTAACCCAACTAGGAGAGAAAACAAATGAGTAACATTATGTACCGAGCAGATGAGTATCATGTCAAAGGCTGGCGGTAATCGTAAAGCGTGCATCAGATAAAATTATGTAAACACAATCTTGTTGGGGACCACAGAGCATAGAGACCTATTGGTGGCCACTACAGACCGTTCACTATAACTGGGCCCTGGCCGTCATGTTGGCACCATAGCTTGCCAAGCTTAGGTAGAATACAGCAGGTGCTTTTATCGTCAGTAGTAGTCGCCTCTGTCGACGGTTGAAGTTCAGTATGTCGACAGCAAAGTGCTGACCCCTTAGTTTCAATATTGAAACTACTAATTTATATAGTAACAGTGCTACCAATCGCATCACGGGACAAGTAATAATGGACGCACTGTACTGTAAACGGGATTTTCAAAACCTTCCATACAAATCACGCCTGTCAGTGAGGCTGACATGTTCATACAAAAACGTCATAAAAACGCAATTCCACCTTTTTCCCAAATATGCCAATTTACCACGAATCTTTTGCACTTGTTAACCATAAAGAACATATTCGGACAAACATTTTTGAAACAAAACATAGCCAAATTCATTTTCAAGTGATTCGGCTTCCAACAAAAGTATTTAATTTTTAATCAACTTTTAAAAATTTATTTATAGAAATAGATACCTCTAGTCAGTGCAGTCTGACGCAGTTATTCCATGCTCTATGTTGGAAACAAACGAGTTAACACTATTAGAGATAAGGAACTTGTCGGTACTTTGTATGATGTTTCATTTATTAGTGGGTCAGCTGAGGTCCTGTTCCTTATAGGAGAAATCGTGATGATGTCACCTGAGGATAACTCTTCTCTCGGACTTTTCCATTTATTAACAGATTTTAATATATTGCCTCGTGCGATGTTGTAAGCATAAGAGCTACTTGAGCTGAGCTTGAGTTAGATTCTCAGTTTAGGCATCTTTTTCATCTGAAATTTCTGAGTAGAAGTCCGGCGTTTAGATTTGTGCCTGATCGATGGAAATAATTTCTGGTGTGGAACACCTCTGCCTATCCCTGCGGGAAACACAAGCGTATATATAGCGTGCATATTGTATTCATTATAATAGTAACTAGCGGATACCCGGCGTATGTTACTACGCTAAAAAAAAGAAAACAATTTGGTTTATTTATTGGAGGACATTTTGTTTATTTAATTATTACTTTTTGTTTGTTTTAGTGGTCTAAAACCATCTTGGCATTATTGAATTTATACCGGTAACCGGTATAATTAAACGCAGGTACACATACACATTTTTAGTATTGTTTGGTTTTAGAACAAATCAAGACATTGTATAATTTTATAGATACGTCTTGGGCAAAATATCTATTTCGAGGGTCCAGGCGCTGTATGCCGAGATATAAGACTAACGAGAAGAGGTATATTAATATAAACTATTTATAATGTGTAATTTATTAATGTCTGTGTTTAAAATTTTACCCAGAAAAAGTTTAATTTTTTAATTATAATAAAGTTTGACCATACATTTAATTTAATGGGCACCATAAACCTATTGAATTTTCTGAGCAGTACAGAATTTTTATATTAACTCGACCGTGTCATATTAAAGTTGTTTGAGGTGTTTTTTTACAAAGTCTTCCTTCTCCGCTTGGGTTTGAAGTTTACAAAGGTTTTTACAAAGGCTTATGTTAAAAGTTGAAAGAAAGTTGGTTCCTAACTTGCTTCTTGGCTTGTAGAAGCAAGTTAGGAACCAGCTAAAACAATCATTAGCTGTTGCATTAGCATGTTGGTTGTTCGACACCTTACCTTGATCGTTCCTACCTATTTATCGAATCATTACAACATTTGAAGAAGTACCCAACCAAAAAATGCAAGATAATTGTATCTTAAACTTAAGTAAAGAAAAAAGAAAGAATGGACCCAACACTTCTTACTGATCTTACTAATATTTTAAATGCGAAAGTTTCAAAGGATGGATGGATGGGTGTTTCATTGTTAAAAGAAAAATCATGTTTCTGCGGTATTGGGCACTGGTCAGAAGCCATGGAAAAAACAAGTTTCTGCGGTATTTGCCACTGGTGCGAAGCCATGAAAAAACCTGGTTGCTAAAGCTGCCTACTCATTACTGTGCCATGTCGTGGCGTGGCGTGGTATACACCAATCATACGAATCTGTTCAAGCCTACGTCATATCACAACGAGTATAAATTGTAGCCAATCAAATGCGTCATAAGGCGCCACGCCACGTCACGGCACGTAAGGACCTTGTTTCCGCCTTAACTTTGACGTTCAGATTTTTTTTCGACGTTAGCGTAACTTGAATTATGTTTAGAGTAAAATAAGCCAATCAGTTGCAAATGACAATTTGTTCCACCCCGTGAACTTTTAAAATGATAATTAGACTAAAATTAATTTGTACAACGTATGCCCTATGAATATTTAGGTTATCAAAAATGACTGTAGGCCAACCATTGCTTTTGATTTAATATCATGTTCAACAAGCCACAAAAGCGGTTGTAAAATATTAAGTTCTATTATATTGTGTCCATAACTATATACAACAAAGTTTTGTATGCATACGTTACATTATATATTTACCAGACTTTTCTGTATGTAACACATCGAAAAGAAAACAGTGAAAATACGATATTTGTAGTCAGAATCATTTTTATCTGATGTGGGTCTGCATGGATAGTCTCTAGCTGAAATAGAATTTCGTCCAATCAAATTTGAATAGATTTTATCGAGTTAATGAATTACTAATTGACGCGTTGTCAGGAATATTGGTCGTCCGGCAGCAGTAAGTGAAGTCAGGCTGCGGGCGATGAAAAAGATTTGAAGAGAATAAAGCCACCCTGTTTATGCAAACTTTTGTAGCAATATCCGGCTTATTTAAACCATTTAGCTTATTTTAGTACTTACCAAGTCATCATTATAATTTACGTTATGACTTTTTAACGACCTGGACAGTAACTATTTATTAACCCACGCCGGAAAAAGAGGGGTGTTATAAGTTTCACGTGTGTTGCTGTGTATCTGTGTATATCTGTATCTGTGTATCTGAGTGTCTGTCTTCATAGCGCCTAAACAGATGAACCGATGTAGATTTAGTTTGAGTGATCGAATCAAAAACTAAGATTACCGTATGAACCAGGGTTACCGACAAAGCCCGAAGAACTATGAAACTCAAATGTAAAGTGATATTATTAGATATTATTGTAGTTACTAATTACTACATAGACTAAACAATCATTGATAGATATCTCTTACCAATCAAGCCCCGTTGACACGAACCTAGAACACTTGAACGAGACACTTGTAGCTACTACAAACGGTAATAATCTGAGCGCACTTGAACGTGGGCATTACGTGACAGTGGAATCATGCTACTGTCTAATTATACTGGCTCAGTTACAAACAAGCAGCTCGTGTCTAAAGTAATAAGAGCCATTTGGTTCAATCTACGAGGTTAACCAAGCAACGTTTGCAAAGAACGGTCCGTGGGAGTGTGACAATCTTTATTCCTCCATGTCGAGACATGGAAAAACGGGCCAAGAGAGTCATCGGCAATGAGGTACTCGAATCAAAGCTCCAGAGCCTTGAATATCGACGCCGAGTTGCGAACTTGTCGGTTTCTTATCGATTGGAGTGTGCGATGGAATTGCATGATCTAATTCCACCTAGCCCGTTTCATCACCGGAATACAAAAAGTACGGCGACGCGCAATCGGTATATATTGGACATACCACCCACACTCACTAAAAGTTTTGGCAATACTTACATTATGAGTACAGCTAAGGAGTGGAATTACCTGCCGGAGTCACATCATCGCTTACCATCAGGTGAGATAGTGTTCAAATGCAAGCCTATCAATAATAAAAAATAAAATAAAAAATGCTTGGCGGTTTTTATCGGTTGCATTTTGGGTAGTGTGCGATAGAATTGCATGATCTAATTCCGCCTAACCCGTTTCATCATCGGACTATAAGACATACGGCGATGCGTCATCGGTACATGGTGAATAGCCCTCCCATTCGCACTTAACGTTTTAGAAATACTTACAATTCCCTGCCGGAGTCTGTGTTTGTCGATAGCTACAACTTCGGGCTCTTTAAGTCAATAGTGAATGGGTTTCTTCTAGACAAGCGTGCTACATCATCGACTAAATCATCGCTTACCATCAAGCGCGAAGCTGTTGCAATGTTAACCTGTTGGTCCCGGCTGTCATTTGTAAATCTTTGATACTCGTTACGAGTAGTCGGAAGTCTGCAATCTTATACTAGTCTTTGTTCTTTGGGAAAAGGCTACGCAGTTACACTTGAAATGAGTGTACTCATATGATTTCAACAAAGCATAATGTAACACGTGGTATAAAGGTCGCAGATAGCTTGATCCACCTAATTGCTGGATGTCAAATAGCTAATTCCCGAAGATATTATCGTCAGGGGTCACTGACCGACTGAAAACAGCATGCAAGCTATCAAGCTTTTTAACTACATCAGCATTGCGTGCAGGGTAGTTTGGGAAGCAGCCAATGTGCCTCATCAATATTGCATCAACCAGTTAACGTCAACTTCTGAACAATGATCGCTAATCGGTTAGGAAAATGTTGCCATAAACGTCACGTTTCCCAGGCAGGTGTCGTTTAAAGCCTATAAACTGAACGCTGATGGTGGTGATCTTGAAGTAGGTAAATCTTGTGTTGATTTCTTTAAAGAGACATCATTTTTTCGAGTTCTTAAGTCCGAATGAAAAACAGGATACTCAGGTGAGCTGTTGAGAAGATAAACTTGCATTCACTTGTAACAAAACATCGAGCTTTCTAACAAAACATCGACCGTCGTGTTCGAGGTGCGGTTATAAACGGCGAATGATCGATGTTCTGTTACAGGTAAATGCGAGGCTGAGCTGTGACGTCACACGCATGAACGGGATAATCGTGCAACGAGCCTGCGAAACCGGTGCGAGAGTTACTACCTTCACTAACCCGTTCACCTACCCATTGTTACGTTTGAAGTACAGTTTCTATATTAAGAACTGGATTACAAGATAAGAAATAAAATAAGTAAAAACTTAAGATAGTAATGTGAATGTCAAAATTTGACAGCTTTTCAGGCTAAAGTAGTCACAATATACTTAACTTCAAATTCCTTATTGAGATAGCATTGGTTATTTATATACACACTAATTCTGTTAGACACAGCATCGTTCTCATGGGTACTGTATCAACTTTTCAGTGAGGTGTTAATAACCCAAACAAGGAAAAATATTCATCAAGGCGTTTTTGAATCCTCGATATACATTGATTACGCGACATTTCAAATTGCGATAAATTCTAGGCTTTGGCTCCAGAAAGAGTAAAGGTTAATTTCTGATTAGCATTAATAGCACTCTTTTACATACTGAGAGGTTAAAATTCAAATTATGCAAAACTCTGCTTACCCGTTTGAGACGTGAGTGGTCACATTTCTAGTACGGATACATCTTTGCGCGATAAGGAACGTGATGAAATTGCACTTGTACGATTCAAACTAACTTGGCAAGCACTAAAAAGCGAAGTGGACGTAGGCAGAAACTACATTTATATGAATATTGACGTGAACAAAATAATATTGAAGAATTTGGTTTGAAGTGCAAGTAGAAAAAACGTCATATAGCATTCACATAAGATTTTAATAGTAAAGATACGGGCGTCTACATACGTGTTCGCCATACAAGAAAGACGTACACTCAAAGGCTACCGAAAATATCCGCCCACGTGGAGAGTTCCTTTCGGATAACGAAGCGTAAGGCAGGTGAATGAGTATTTTAAATATCTTTGAATGATTGAGAACTTTTGGAACTCATAAATATTAACCTTCCATTGAAACTTTCCAGCACTTCACCTGAATCCCTTGAAAGCAGGCGATACATATACCAATATCTCATCCACATATATCCCAACATAAATAGATGGGCTTAATTCCTCCCTTCTTAATCAAACGGGAAATTGCACGAAGTTTATTGCCGAACTTTAGAAACTTCGCGTACTCAACGGATTTCGAGTTCGCACCTACATGCACCGCAAAACTATATATATCGTTTAATAGGTACGTTCCTATGGTACTTGAGTGTAGTTCCCTAAGCAATTCACCTCCTCGATGCTGCAGTGCTTCCTTGTTTATTATGTGAAGCTCCTTAAAGATTAAGTTCTAGATACATACATACGAACATAAATACCAAACAATATCTACATTCTAGGCCTAGAAACGTAAATGGAGTAAGTTACCTAGTACAATTTCTGCTTCGGTTGCCATTTGCGTTTCGAGTTAACTCCTTATTATTTTGCGGTCCTGGTGCCATCGATGTTTTCTATGATTGAGTTTAATGTTTAAATTTGAAAATATAAAGTTGCTAAAAAAAGATAAAATAAGCTCAGTTATTACAACGACTTGTCTTACACAAGACAAAAATATAATTTTACCACATTTAACATACTACCGGAATAAAAAGAAGCCTATGCCATAATCCAGCAAGATTTAGTAGATACCCGTGTGCCTTATTTCATCCAAATCCATTCAGCAGTTGAGATGTAACCGATTTATAAAACATCAAACATATACAGACTATAACATTTACAACATTAGTAGGATAATACTAGAATACATTAGTTGACAAAAAATATATACTTAGTCCGTCAGTGAGATAATCTTAAAATATTGGATATTAGTTAAAAGGTGTTACATTGAGATCTGGGGTAACTTTGATGATAACTTTATTTTTTAGGTTTTTAAAGCTAACTCCGTGAAAATGGAACGCACCTCAATTTTCTTTTTTAAATGTGCAACTCTGACATGTCAGCCATGTATTGCATCAACCTCGGCGCAAGAATAAGTTTACTTGTTGCAGAAAAAATCTTTTGAATTGTAAAGTGTGAATTCATTAAAAATACTTTTTAAATTGGGGTTACTTTATATTGCAATGAAAAAACAATGGGATATCAAAGTAACCCCATTTTCATTTTAGCGTTCATAGGCTCCTTTATTTTCTCCTAAACTATGGAAGTAAAAAAAATGTATTAGGGAATATAATTTCTTTTATGAAGCCGCCAACACTGCATTTTATTCACATTTTTCAAAATATAATTGAACTAGTTATGTCAATTTTAATTTCAAAATTAATCAATTTAACCTCGGTTAAAAAATTATGACGATACAGTGCGTTGAAATATCGTGTGACGTCACGGTGTGCTACACTTTATAATGACAAAGGGACGTCACCAGCCCCCACTCCTGAACTTTGATACTCTTTATCTTTGTCAATTTTTATTTATTTGATAATGGAAAAATATACGAGACAAATATTATTTGATAATCTCACTGGCGGACTAAATAGAATTATCATTTTCCTACCAGGAAACATCCCTATTATAATTTCATAACCTTTCCTAATCTAGTTCAAAGACCACATAGAGTAAATAATGTTCAAAATCCCTCAACAGTATTTAATTCCGTGTCAAGTTAATCTGGAGAACAATGAGATATATTTTGACGCGGTTTTCGCTTCCACAGACAACGCTGAAGAAGATTTACGGGAAGACTCCTTCCCTGTGTCACACTATTATCTTAGTGACAAAAGGAAGATGTGAAATGTTAACAATGAATAAGCTGGGAATGTTTTAATCTGGGTTTGTCTCGTCATTATAAGACCTTGGACGGAAATACGAATATTCTTGAAAACATCAGGCTCTTCTTTGAAAAATGTATTGTTTACAAGTTTTTAAATTTCACCTGATCCGGTGTCTGTGATCAAAACTTGCAAGTTAAATTTGAACACCAACTGAGCTAAAATTTTGCACAATTGCTTGTTTCTTGTGACAATGCCATTTTTAACGGGTTGACTGCCGCTTCGGTCACCGGTGACTTCAAACAATAAATTTTCTGTTGTCTGGCAGCCATAATGTTAATACAATTTTGTTTTTCATTTAAATGTTGCCACAAAAATAGAACTATAATAAGATACAATTATATAAAAGCTTGATTACGACTCCCCTTGATTCCTGGAATAACACTAGCCAAATAACAACTTTTTCCACAAATAACATCTAAACTCATCCCAAATTAAGTGCCTAATCAAATAAAACTGAATAAAAAGGGTTAAAGTAATGATCTGGCTTTTATTCACTAACAGGTCGTAAACGAGAACAGAGAAAAGATAATTTGGGACCCCGTGCGTAGACCTACATTAACGGGTTCATGACCCATGTTTGGATACAATCGTTAGAATAACTTTTAACAAAACAAGCTCTTAACTTGAATTTAAGTTCCCTATGTCTTATTGAAATGTTTTGAACATTCTGAATCAACTTTAGATTTCTTTGCTGTATTTCAACATTCAAGATCTGCTTACGAATACTTCTGTGAGCTTTAAAACCTAACAAAGGAACTGAGCTATCCTTATCTTTCTATCTGAGGATCAAGACTATCTCGTAGTCACTTAAATCTTTTTTCTGTGTATATACTGCAACGGTTGAAGATATTATTATTGTTGTTGGCTAAATGGACTTTTAATAAGTACTTCATATCTAGAATGGTTAGATGTGAGGGCGCCAGGCGCGAATGATTTTAATATAATGTAAAAATCCATTTAATAGTATTAAAATCTATATCAATCGCAAATAAAGCGTATTATTTAGTAGAGATTTCCCTTAGTTCCTACGGTACCTGTATGAAACAGTTCCGTTACAATTTCGGTGTGCAATTAAATAAAGTACTCAACCTATAAAATAATTCAACGAATCCATCTGTTAAGATTATTGACTTTACATCGATTAGAAAGTCTGTACCTCGTCTTATTTTTAATACATAAAGTTCTGATACTCACTTAGGAAGTTCGAAATGCTGTAAAATTATAATAAAACGGTATACCCGTTTTCAGGCAGCAATAGCAATTCACCGACTTCAAGAAGCTGATTTATTGGTTATATCAAATTGTGGGCGAACCGCTTCGGTCAAGTAACTTCAGCGAACAGATTGAAATACTTTTTATTTCCAATACTAAAAAGTAAGTTAGTTTTTAAAAACTTTCCACGTAGAAGACTGCTGAAGGAATTTGTGCTTTATTATATCTGCATTCTGTCTGTTTTTGATATTTAGTTTTGTGGATATTGTGAGAAGAAAAAAAAAAAATTCAAACAAGCGGCTACGAGTATTACGCCGACATTGGCGAAGTTAGGAACAGCATTGTTGAAATTGGCGCGTCGAGCGTGGTTAAGAGCACCAGATGCCTGAAATACTTTTTTAAAAATTGTTCAATCGTACTTTGAATCAGACAGACGGTGTTGAAATCAACTTTATTGATCCTAAGTACCCACTTGAACATTTATAGGCACTAATTTCGTGCGGGTGGCAGCTAGTAAGCTAGTAAATTAGTACTTTATTTTTTATATATTGATCTGATGTATAAAAGTTTCATCACAATACGTTTAATAGTTTTTGCGTAAAAGAGCAACAATCATTGATCCATCCATCCTCATACACTTTTGCGTCTAGAATAGTGGTAAGATGGGAAGATACCAGAATTCATTATAGTTTTGAAAGCTTATTGAAAAGCAGGCCGTTAATTAATGCAACAAAGGAATCATGATTGTAGCAGCATGTATTGTAGTTCTACATATTTTTTGTGTCTTATTCAAAATCTGGCCACTAAAGCAATATAGGAATCGAATAAAAGACTTGCCCCAAAACAAATCTAAATCGCTTTAATCCGTCTTGCGCTAAACTGTCTGCGAATCCATAATCTTTAGAGGAAATTAAACAACAAACTCGTTGAGGTAGGCACCGCGACCACTTTCCTCCAGCCGCAAACTGCTCACATAGCACGCAACAATTTAGGAGGCTCTAACTGTAACTACAATCCGTACAACATAGCATCCTCCCAAACATGGTAGTGTTATAGCAAAGACACAGTAAGTACCACCACGGCTAGGCGGAGAAATGGCATTTTCGAATTTAATCAGCGCGGGAAGGAATGCCCAGGTACCTCATTTAGTTCTGTGTTTGTTTTAAGTCGTGTGTGTGTAAGTGTGTGTGTTTTAAAATGGGGATCAAGTAAGATGCTTTTGTTATTTTGTTTTTTTTAATTTGGCAACACTTTTATATATATTTTTCTACCTCTTTTTTAAATTAAAATCTTTTTGCTTAACTATTTATAATTATTATCTGTGCAATTATTTTTCTTTTGTACAAAATTACTGCCCTATAATAGAATTTTTTGTAGCAAAAACTTTCTTCGTAAAGTTAGGTTAAGTTACCATTGTTAAGGGAATTTAGCTCTAGTTTATTTTTTTTGCTTGGCTACAACTTCCAAATTATATAAGAAAGATTTCACAGGACTACTTTCATGAAATTTTATCTAGTGTTTGAATTGAAGAAACTTCTGAAGCTTCCATTAGTTAGGAAGAAATCAATCTATCGGTCTAAAGATAAAACAAAGGACAGTCCAAGAACACAATTCATGAAGTTTGGAACTTGTACAAATTCTTGGTTTTTAGCCATTAGCATCGAAGGCAGGTGTACAAAAAATTATAAAAAATTTTGAACGCTTGGGTTTTACATCCCCGAAAACTTCGAAGATAAAGCAAAAGGTACAAGATACTGGGAGAAATAACAGCCTTCCTCCGTCGCCTTTGGCTAATAACACAATTAAATAACTTAAACTGGAAGCCAATTAATTTCCGGAATGGTCTTGTAAACAAAGCTGCTTGGTACAAAACACTGGAATACCAACATTTCTTTTAAAAATTCAAATGTACTGTCAAAATGAATCTTGCACTGAATTATACGCCGTTAATTAATTAAATAAAGACTTGGCTGTTTGTTCTAGACGACGGCGACGTTAAATATTTTTCTATCATTTTCTAGATCATTCTTGGTACTTTTCCTTTTGGTTTGACGAGAGAAAAAATGGCATTTTAAGGTCAAGCGCAGACTTAGTCAAAACATTATTTATGTCGATGAAAAATAGTTCAAAAGCTTTCTTTTGTAAATAACGGTTTGTCTTTTGTTTTATATTTGTTTAAACAGTCAAAAGTTATGTTTTTTTTGTTTTTTTGGGCTCCTTCTTTGTTTTCATAGATCAATACCTAGCCTGATTTAAAACAGTCGTGACTAGATATCGGCGCTTGATCTCCAGAAATTTAGTAAACTAATTAAACTGTTTCAATTACAAGTAATTATATTCCTAACCTATTCAAATCAACGATATCTTTGTGTTCACAAACTTATAGAACTTTTGAAATTATACTCGGAGTAAATATTTCAAAGGGAGATAAAATACAATTTGTATGAATGTGTTTGAAGCAAAAGAAGTATTTTAGGATCGCATCTGGTGGCATTCTGTAGTGTTTGCCTACCCCCATGCGAAGAAGGCGTAAGTTTATGTATGTATGTATGTCAAATACAACTTATATAAACAAAGCGAACGAAAATCCTGTGAGGAAAAAACAATATTTTTCTAGAACAAAGTCCATTTTTCACATAATTTTCTTTCGATAAGTCGTAGAAGTACATAATTCTTGAAATCCTTAGTACTGGCAACTCGCCAATGGACTTTTTTGCAGAAGCCGAAGATTCTGCATCAAACTTATTATTTTTATTGTTTTTCGTACGAAATAATATAAATTATTCATAAAGCAATTAGCAGCTTTCCTGTAAACCCTCCTGGGTACATAATGTTATGTACATAATATAAAGTGAGCAGAGATTTTGTGGTAACAATAGAAAATAATTACTTTGATAGTCTATAGTGATAATTTACGATTTATCAACCTATAGTATTTCAGAGGAGCACTTATCTAAGTAATAAATAGCCGCATGGGACGATGTTTAAGGTTAAGAAACGTGAGCCGAGGTTGGACTGCGGATGGGTGACCACATCCATAGTATCCCGAGACCCCTTCGTGCTTCGATAAGCACGTAAAGCCTTTGGTCCTGGTTATCACTTGTAGATCTTTGGCAGTCGTTACGGTACTCAAAGCCAAAAGATTCGGACTCCGGTCTTGCCAAGGGGTATCGCGTTGCCTAGTTACTGGGTTGTGGAGGTCAGATAGGTAGCTACTCCATGTAAAATCCTAATACCCAGTACTAGTAATACTAGGAATTTCTCCTGTATCGTGGGTATGTTCACAAACATTTAAAATCACATACAAGACACCCAGACCCGGAACAACTATTTTTAGGCCATACAAATATTTGTTCCATACGAGGTTCCCGCGACACGCAGCACAGCAGCCGGTCGCTCAACCACTGCGCCAACCCCACTGCATGCTCTTCAACATCATGAACGATCCTCGTACTCCTGATTATTTAAAACAATACTTTAAAGTGTTGGGCAGTTCTCACGATCTTAACCTTCGAGCTTCCAAAAACTTACTTCTCCATATTCCTTCTCACCGCACTGGGTTTGTATCGAATTCTTACACTGTCTCTACTATAAAACTCTGGAACGTGCTTCCTTGGCATAAAAAAGCTGAGAGTAAATTTTCATTTAAGCGTAAAATCCGGAACTATTACTTGTCCTCTCTTACATAGCTCGGTCTTCGTCATATATATTATATTTAAATGTCTGTTTCGTTTAGAATATAGTATTTATTATAATATTTATTAGTCTGTTTTTTTAGAAATTATTTATGTATTTTATTAGTTAGATAGTTTAATAACCAATTTTAATTATTGTTCATTTTTTTTTGGTTTTTTTTTTTTTTCCTACCACTGTTGTGTTCTTTTTAACCCAAAGGTTGACTGGTAGAGAATGCCTTGCTGCATTAAGTCCGCCTATGTATCACCATTGTACATGAAGTTTAAATAAATAAATAAACCATAAATTTCGAAGACATGTGACATCCAGGGCCAGCAACCCGCACTGGGCCCGCGTGGTGGATTATGGCCCATTCCCTCTCTCACAGAGAGGAGGCCTGTGTCCCAGCAGTGGGAACATTCAAAGGGTGATGATGATGATGAACCAGATGATTAGTAATATGACTTTGTGTGAGGAAATGATCAGAGGAAGACTGTGTCCTGTACCAGCTTTAGGAAATTTTGTTTTTTATTTAAAATATACGTTGAAAAAAAACTGCTTACCATTTAATCATATCTTTGTAAATAAATTAATTTAGTTACCTACCTATACTTAAATACGCCTCACTTTAATTAAACTTTAAAAAAACCTCACTCAATTGTGCTTCCAGAACATACACTTTTAATGTGGTTTTTAGGGTTCCGTAGCCAAATGGCAAAAAACGGAACCCTTATAGATTCGTCATGTCTGTCTGTCTGTCCGTCCGTATGTCACAGCTACTTTTTTCCGAAACTATAAGAACTATGCTGTTGAAACTTGGAATGTAGGTGTAATCTGTGAACCGCATTAAGATTTTCACTCTAAAATAGAAAAAAACACAAAAAAATTTGGGGGTCCCCATACTTGAAACTGAAACTTTTTTTTTTTCCATCAAACCCATACGTGTGGGGTATCTATGGATAGGTCTTCAAAAATGATATTGAGGTTTCTAATATAATGTTTTTCTAAACTAAATAGTTTGCGCGAGAGACACTTCCAAAGTGGTAAAATGTTTGCCCCCCCCCTGTAACTTCTAAAATAAGAGAATGATAAAACTAAAAAAAATATATGATGTACATTACCATGTAAACTACCACCGAAAATAGGTTTGAACGAGATCTAGACAAAAAAAAAAAAAAAAAAAAAAGATATTTATTTCAACTGGGCCACCAAGCGGCACTTTTGAATGTCACAATTTAAATTTAAATGGAATACAAGTTGATTCTACCGTGCATTCGGAAAGTAGCTAGTTATGGAGAAGAATGCACAAGAAACTCCATACTTTTTAAATTTACATGGAATAAAAGTTGATTCTACCGTGCATTCGGAAAGTAGCTTGTTATGGAGAAGAATGCACAAGAAACTCCATACTTACTCTTTTAAAAAAAAAAATGATTCTACCGTGCATTCGGAAAGTAGCTTGTTATGGAGAAGAATGCACAAGAAACTCCATACTTACTCTTTTAAAAAAAAAAATGATTTTTACAATATTTAGGTACATGAGTACATACATAAATAAATTCACATATGTGAGGACAATGCACCCAGAATAGCACTACACACTATACTATGTAAAGGTATAAAGTATTAAAAGTACTCACACATGTACTGTGCAGTTATACAATAGGTACTAGAAAAACATCAACATCCGAAGCAGTTGAGTTATGACCAATCCCAACTGACGGCGCCCGTTCACGAACATGACGCATGAATCGGCACCACCCAGCTCAACCATCATGAAGGGAACCGAATGATCCAACACACGCGCCACCATCAGAGAGACATTTGAGAGAGCATGACACACTCAACTGCCAGGGCACACACAAGTCAACGAACGACACATAGGTATAGCAAATGGTAGATTTACAGTTGGGTACATAGTACCCACACACGTGCTGTGCAGCTATACAATACTAAAAGAAATCGAGTCTATACAACACAAGCATAAACATATCATTTGTTTTTGCGCCCTAGTGGTTGTGGAGCAGGACTAGCATTGAGCCAAGCATTTTTATCAGTGATATAATCCCCCAACTTATAATATGCCTGCCTGCATAGTGTGCGTTTTATACAATTTTTAAATTTCGTCTCATTCAGTTCTAGAATATGGGGAGGAATTTTATTGTAACATTTCGTACAGTACCCCATGAAAGATGAGGCCACTTTTGCCAGTCTGAAAATTGGTTGAACTAATTGGTCCCTATTTCTAGTAATGTAATTATGTCTGTCTCCGTTTTTACTAAAAAGATGTAAATTCTTTCTCACGTACATGATGTTTTCATAAATATATTGACAAGGAACCGTCATGATGTTAATGTCCTTGAACAGTTCCCTTAGAGAATCACGGCGGCGAAGATTGTAAATCGCTAGTAAGTAGTTTTCTTTTAATATGTCATAAATCGTAAACCGCAATTTACCAAGTACGGAACCCTTCGTGCGCGAGTCCGACTCACACTTGGCCGGTTTTTTAAAGATGAAATTAGTCTCAAGCACACAGTTTACTTTCGCTGTTTCCACATTTACTAAAAAACTCACCCCGGGCAAATTTATTAATTGTATCTATGTTTAAGGCATATAATATATTCTCCCAATGTTAACGCGGTTGTGGCCGTGCGCCCGCTCAGTTCCAGAATATTAATATTGGACCTCCTTTTGGATAGTTTTGTTTACATTTTTTTTTTTTTACCATAACCATATTTTTTCTCTGTGTAAAAATATTTTTAACATCCAAGTCGTTTTGGAGGAGAACGTATCCAAAAGAAGCGAAAAAATATTGTGTTGTTAATTATTTTTTTAAAGTAATTGTAAGTTGTACGAAAAAAACACGTTTCACAAATAATGTACTTACATAAATCAAATCGTTTTTGAGTTATCTTTAATAATGCGTATTTTCATGGTATAGGTGTACCAGAATCTCATGGCATTTTTTATTTTTTTTAAATTGTGATTTTCATATGGCAATGTCAATTGTCACCTGTCGAATCAAAGTACTTGATGTGTCAACCGATGCTGAAATTTTTTGATATTATCTTGAAAATTTGTTATTTTTGTGAAAATGTCGAAAAACCCACTTCGATCTCATGCGAGACATATTGTTTTCAATGTGTATCATAAAATAAGGGAAGAAGAAGGCGTAAATCAAACTCAATCTTTGATTTTAAAGTGCGTCGTAGAGTGGACCGATAAGTTGGACTGACTTGTTTTGATACTTTTAGTTTAATTTATATTTTTCTGACTTAATTTTAATTTCTTTCCATTACTATTATATGGTAAATCGTAGGTCAGGGCACATTGAATGATGGCCGGAAGGAAATCGCAACAGTAATGTAACTGTTACTAATTCTTCGACAAGATATTGATTTTAACGGAGATTGAGAATCTTTGACGTAAGAAAAATATTAAGTAATAATCTGCGCCCTGCAGTGGGACGTGTATATAGACGGGAGTTTTTGGCGGGATTTTGTCGAGTGAAGTTCAGTGGCTTTTAATATTATTTGCAAATTGATTCCTAGTGGATATTGTGATATATTATTGGTGTAGTTTTGTGTCTCAACTGTCTCCGCAACTGGACAATTTGTAAAATCATTGACAAAAGCGATCTCGGGATAGCGGAGCGGTAAATTTTATTGTAGTATTGACTGCCTCTGCAAAGCTTACTGGGAAGACTGACTCGATACAATTTGCTGCCAAATACTCCAAAAAACATTAGAATCTGTTACATCCGCATTCTAATGCATACTAAAGAATAAATATAAGATCCAAAACTCTTTCCAAAGACGTGGCTAAAAGGTCCTAGCAACCAGGCCATAAAACTTACAAAAAAAAAATATATAGACTGATGATGAATGACTTTAAGTAACATGATACATTTTGTTATTTTTTACAGACTTTATACATAAAGAGATTGGTTTTGAATATGTTAAATGCGAATGAAAAAGAACCATTTTGATGGAGAGAGATGACATAAAACTACAAAGATACAAGTTTTTGAAATGCCAGTGGAGTTCATGGAATCGTATTCTAGTTTTCTAGTTCTGAATGAGGTTTTAAGTTATTAGTATGATTTAAATGCTAAATAATAAATTAGTACATAAATTAATATTCAATTGATTTATTTTTCCTATGTTAAGAACACGATGTATAACAACATTATTCATACACATACCTATAATACTCACAGTGGATCTTTGTGTCTCTGAATTGGTTGCAAGACCCCGCGCAGTAGCTATTTTTGTGTCAATATTGAAGGTGAAAATAGCATTGTATAACTGTCTCTTTCACTCGCTTATGTATGTCACATAAGCTTACGGAGTTTCTTGTGCATTCTTCTCCATAACAAGCTACTTTCCGAATGCACGGTAGAATCAACTTTTATTCCATGTAAATTTAAATTGTGGCATTCAAAAGTGCCGCTTGGTGGCCCAGTTGAAATAAATATCTTTTGTCTTTTGTCGTTTTCGTCATCGTCCTATCCTATCTCGCTTACTCTATGCAGTATTCTCGATGACAAACTGTTTCTTACGCAATAATTGGCAGGACCAAGTTCATAGACACAAAGATCCGTTGTGAATACTATAATATAGGTACCTCATGTTCATTAATACTAAAGACATAAATAAAAATTAAACAGTATCAAGATCGTTTGATCCAATTTCCCCAGTATTGCATACAACAAATTTTTATTTCCCCTTTTGCCATGAGATTCTGGTAGACCTATAATATAACATTTTGTGTATACTCGTACAGTACCAAAACTGAAAAGAGATAAATATAAAAATTTTACAAACAAAAAATAACTGACTTCCAAAACAAAACACTTCAAAGCGAAAAATATTCGGTTTAATTTTTTGTTTAACAAGTTTTTTTATACCGCCATTTTGTATTTTTCAGACTGATAATCTTGTTGGGGTTGCTGGTAGGAGTGCTGTACAGTCTTCATGTGCTGGTACAAGACTACCAGGCGCTGACAGCGGCTTCCAAGGTTCTAAGGTTTCTCTTCAAACGAGATCTCAGCGCACAAAGTTATACTGTAAGTTGAAAATCAGCTTAAGATTATTGTTTTGGGTTGTAAATAGCCACTTTTAATGTAACGCCTGCTTTGCCTGCCTGTTCTTTAACGACCGACTCTTGGGGGGTAAGTATGTCCAGCAGTGGACATCCTACAGCTAAACTTATTTATTTATTTATTCAAAATTACGTAAATAACACCTTAACAGTTATAACGCCAATTCAATGTTACAACCACAAATATACACATACATCTAACTTACATTGATTACCTAAAAATACAATTAAAATACCATTAAAATAAAATTAAAATACAATCAATAATACAATCAAATATAACAATTAAAATCTAAATAAAAATACAATCTAACATACAATTAGAAATACAAATAAAATACAATTTCAAAACTATTAAAATAAAATTATGGCACGATTAAAATACCATTATTAATTGTAACTATCCCTTCTCAACATTTTTCAATTTACTTCTGTGCTTCTTCTGTGAACTTCATCAGGCTGCAGTGAAATATATCTACCTCATTCGGAATAATATTTAACAATCTTACAGCGCCTGAGTGTGACAAGGGGGCAAACCTGTTTAGGTTAGTCCTAGAGGCCTAGAGGCGCGTCCCCGCAGCCCCACGCAGATCGGCATGCTTATTACTATATGCTTATTTTTGCGCAATAATTGCTCTTCCATACAGAAGTTTTAGAATTGTTGGCAGTTGTTTGCGGTTTGGTACACGCACTTGGCCGGTTTTTTTTTTCATCTGTAATTTCTTAAAAGCCGCCTCGGAGTATGGACTTGTGGCCGATTGATGGCAATAGGTTCTCCCCTATAACGTGGGACTTGAAAATAAGTGGTAAAATGCAGGTGTACTATAAGTACAGCTCTACCTAACCCTTCTGGGGACTCCAGGCGTGAAACAATCGTATGTGTCAATCAAACAAGGATGCTGATGCATGTGTGAAGTAATACCTAACCACACTATAAAGTGCCACAATGCCTTATTTCTGTTCGCCGTAAACAACTTTAGCGATAAATGAGGTGAACGGCTTTCCCTTCATTGTTCGCTCCTACCTGCACCAAACTCGATATCAGCTGTGTCATAATGACGAACGCAATTTCGATACCACTAGCAGTCTCAAAAATACATTTCATACACTAGCTACCGTCCACGGTTCCACCCGCGTTGTATTAGTGCTTCGCCTAATATTTTAGCCTACGTGTTATTCTTATGTATCGTTGAGTAGTTTTTATTCGGGGTGCACTTTTTGGGACTAAAAGCATCTTATGCATGAAAAACATCAATTGAATAGTTTTCGAGATTACTCCTACAAATAGGTAAATAATATAACCTCTTATGTTTAGATTGAACAATTAAACTGCGTTTGTCTTACGCTCAGATTAGAATGATTGCAAATTAGAATGTAACGAACTGAAGAAAAAAATCTTGATAAAAATAATGATTGTACAGTGTACATGCTTTTTAAAATTATGTTAAGGGAAATCAAAAAGTAGAATGGTTACCGGCCAGAGTTTTCTTTATCTCAAAAAAGGCTGCAGTTAAACGACCCGAAAACTTTCGCGTGGCCGCCTAAACTCGCCTTTAACCTCCGTGCGGAAAATTAACAAAACTAATTTATACTTTTCTTTACTGCCTGGATGGTCCAAACTAAGCAGACACTTTGCTTTGTGAAATTTATTTTATCATCTCTGCTTTCAAACTGATGAAGCATAAAAATTGGCAGTCATGGGGACTGCCGACAGAAGTGGAAACTTAAAACTTTGGAATTACTTTATTTTTTGTATGTTATACTATGTTTGTGTATGATAGACTGGCGATGCTGCGCACGCAGTTATTCCGTCATATTACCATGTCAATGACGTTGTCACATCAGCATGGCGCTGACGCCAACTCATAAGTTTTGATCGTAACAAAAATCGCTCAACACGGATAAAGAAGTTTTAACTTCAAAGATATCGTGAGGAAAGTGTCCTGTCTTGATCAAGTATACATTAAAAAAACATAAAAACCCACGAGGCTTATTAACTTAAGCAATTTAATCTTCATTCATTTAGTTCAGTAGACACGCTTCAGCAGAGCAGTGGTGGCCCTGTGGTATTGACCGCGACTTACAAGTTGTAGGTCGTGGATTCGAACCAAGGCAGGCGTTTTACTTTGTGTAAATTATTTCATAACCACTTCTCTCAAAAACGGTGAAGGAAAACATCGTGTGGAAACGTGCATGTCATAGAAACAAAAATTCGAAGATATGTGACATTCACCAACCCGCACTAGGCCCGCGTGGTGGATTACGGCCCGTCCCCTCTCACAGAGAGGAGGCTTGTGTCCCAGCAGTGGGAACATTAATAGGCTGATGACGAGACACGCTTCGACCGACAACTTTTGAAATACGTAATTATAACACGTTATCTTGCGAAAATACCCCGCTTCAAAGAGTAAAATGTACATAACTTTTGGACGGCTGTACCGATTTTCATTAAAAATAACACACAACAACTACCAGTTTAAATTTTGTACGAAATCTAAATCGCTTCATCCGTTTAGGAGTTACAATGCCACAGACACGCACAAATACACAGATGGAGGTTAAAAATTCGATGCCATGTCACATCTTCAAAACTCATCACAGCACTCCCGCCCGTATTGAGGACACCTGTATCCCAGTAGTAGGAACATTACGATTATGCTTGTAAATATAATTACGATATTAATAATTATTTTACTAATCGTTTTCTAATAATTTTGTATGAATAAGACGTTCTTACATAATTATTAAGTTTCCAGGAACGCTTTAATTTAAATACGGCTCTCATCTGGAAGCTCACTAGTTTGAATTAATCCTACACCGAATTACAAACAAAATACCTCGTAAATTAAGATTATTAAATTGTAAATTATTTTAGAACATTATGTGACATAGCTTTTGCCTTCAACTTTGCTCATGAGACTCGCACTTATCTGCAAATGCCAAAAGTTACTGAAACACGCTACTGAAGATGTTAACCACATCAGCCCCCCTAGCCAAGTGACAATCCTTTCGTATCGAATCTCTTTCTACAATCTGTAAAGCCTTCTATTTATATGGTCTGACCACGTGACTTAACGTTCTGATGTGTCATTCTCTTTCATTGATTCGTATTCTACTAGCTTTATCGAATGTAGATTGTTAACTTGGCTACTGGGTGAGATGAATATTTACTTTTAGGAATATTATTTTTGTACCAATGCTGGACAAAGGCCTCCCCTCAGACTAGCTTTTCTTGCGCAATCTCTAGCCAAGTTTAACTCAAAATATTGATAAGAGATTCTAGAAAAAGTCACATTCTAATAGCGATATCGATTGTCGAAGAGTCAAATATCTAGGCTATTGAAATGCGCTACCGTAACGTCACGTGATCAATCACAAACATTTTGGCATTTCGATAATCGGTATCGCATTAACAATGTCACTTTGTCTTAGGTCACAGATCTTCACGCCACCTTTGCTGCGGTTTATCTCGACAGTGACATCCTCTCTCAGTGAGTGACGACTTCGCCCATCTCTCTGGGTGCATTTCAGCAATATGGGCAGTTCACTTCAGCCACTTATCTCATTGCAGTTCTTACTAACATCCGCTAAATCAAAGCAAAACAACACACACAATACATAATCATACACAATTTTACTTATATTCTTTGTCTGTGGCCAATTCGACGCGATAGAGACCTCCATGCATGCCTATAAATAAACCTTTGATTTCACTTAAATGATTGTGATCTTATAAACTGGTTTAAATGTATTGTTAAGTCAACCATTAATTATTCCGTTCTATACAAATTACCAATAAACAAACAGACGAACCAAAATATCCCACTATAAACTTACCACCGAACAAATTGGTGTAATCCTCAGAGAAATCAACAGGAATTTAATACTTCGTAACTGGTTGAGTGATTCCAGCCGTCAAAGGAATAGTTTACATTTTCCTTTTAATGTCGTTAAACAAACTCTCGTCTAATAACAGGCATTGACATTTGAGAATTTAAGAGGCTTTCGGGTTCTTTCCAGAATTATAACGTAATTGAATAGATCCCGGGAGTATTTTGGTAGTTTCTGTACGATACTTAACTCGTACATGCAAGTGAGTGAAGTTTTTCATTGCAGTCGTGGCGGGTTTATGTGCGTGCAATGATAACGCCAAACGACGTTTTTATACATCGTGATTGTTGTAGTAGCAATCATTATCATAAACATAATATTTCGTAACAAAAAAAATTGTGAGATAAGTTTTTATTTAATTCATTTATTGTTCTGACCATGATCGTTAGTAATGTGTTAGTAAAACATCTTATAGATTCTATCGGTATCAGTTTTTTTATCAAGGGTAATCCGCCCACTTTTCCGCACTAAAGCGAATATGCAATTGAAATACGCTGCACTGTGCGCCCTAAAGTGATGTAATAAGAGGCAGTTTTCGAGTAAGTCTATTGAAAGTACATACAATTTCATTATAAACTACTTTTATCTAGCTCTCACACTACTCACAAAATAATCACAGACCCTTTAGAAAAAAAAAATAACAACATTATTCCCTCCACAATCGGATGAATTTAAAGACTCAGCAAACTCATTATATTTGTGAATCCGTCTGTCTGTGAAGCTGTGTTAATGTATGAGGCCCAGGCCTCTTCGTTACGTCCTTTGTCAGTCCACGGGTTTTTTAAACAAAGGCCATCCATTCGTCTATTTCACCGTCAGCACCAGAATAATAAACAGATTGTATTATTCATTTGCTTTAAATAAATTATCAGGTATTGCAAATTAATTCATTTTTGGAAAGCTTTTGGGAGTTTCATGCCTTATTTATTTTGAAACCAATTTAAAATAGACTATGGTAATAACTGCTGAAATCTCTGTCCAGCAACAATACAATCAAATTGGTTTGTTTGCGGTAATGAATACAACGACCATTATGTATGCATTCATGCTCATTTAGTGTGAGTTTTCAGTTTTATAACTGCTTTAACGATGTTTTTTTCGAGTTTGTTAGCATTATTAACAATGTTAACCTTTTTCATGATGCGGTAGAGCAATTTTGCTTTTCATAAAACGTTTTGGAAAGTATTAAAAGTTCTGAAAATGAAATGAGTACGAAAATGTTAGCTTGGGTAAAATTAGACTGTGTTCTGTTGACAGTTTATGTAAACTAAAACTTAATTATTAGGTAAACATTTATTTTGATCAGTTACTCAAACTCCATCATCCTTCTTTTGACCCATCCTAGCGTAGACCGAGTGCATTGTCAATACTTTGCATGCAAAACAGCCTGTACAATTTCGACTATGGTTATGGCAATTGAAACTAGTGCCCAGCGCAATTGCGTGACCACGGATTTCTAATAGAAATGCCCTTTATGGGCACTAAAAAAAAGAAAGAAATAAGAATATTTATTTGTGACCCGCACAGACACGAGAAATAAGCATAAAATTAAACAATAATAAAATAAAAACCCCGTGCGAAACCATAAAGGCTCCTATCTCAGCATGTGCAGCGATATCCAAAAAAAGTAATAACGCTGCGCTGATATTCTCATAGGACCCACTGTTAATGCCACGACCACACTTAAAATGGGACTTATATAATAAAATAAAATATAAGAATATATGAATAACAAACGAAATAGAATACCACATGTATCTTCCATATCCAAATTTAAACACATAATCTTTCCCAGAATATTAATTTCGAATTATAAACCTGAAACACTTGTAGATAAATAAATGATTAAATCTAATTAAACAAACGTCTAAAGTTAATTATTAGTTGAATTAATTAAATTTCTTGGTAGCAAGAAAACTTTTGTGTTTGTTAACAACTCCCTTCTCGTGCGTTTTACCATTCCAGGTATTTAATTTATTAGTTTTGTGTATTGTTATGATTTGAGTTGTGAAGAGGTAATGTGGGCAGAAAGCTCCAATAAATTTCCTGAGTAAAAGTCATAATTCGAAGTTTGGCTTTCGCCTAATTCCTCCTGCAATATTGGACCAATTTAAAAGATATTTCATATACTAGAAAAGAAAGATATATTATATGCATCTTTGTTTTTATTTTTCATTTATAGTTGTCAAATTTGTACGTGGGCCTCTGTTAATAGCGCAATTTTGAACATTTTTTGAGGTTTCTAGTGCCTCTAAAGATACCCTAATATTAATAAAGAAAACGTAGGGGAAAAGTATATATCTTTCGTTTTCAATTTATGTAGTATATTTTTAATTGGTCCAATATTGGAGGAAAAAAAAAAAAAAATAAAAAAAATAAAAAAAAAAAAAATAGGCGAGAGCCAAACCTCGAATCACGACTTTATACTTAAAATATTTAGTCTATTGTCTACGACCGCATTTCCTCTTAGTAGTTCATCGGTATGGTTATGGTAGTAATTTATTTATATTTGGAAACGTGGCGTTTCATTAGATTATTCCGTCACTCGAACGATCGTTTACTTCAATTGGCGTTTATAATCATTTCACAATACTAAAAACAAACTGGGCGAACTGATAGGTTCGACTTATTCCACTAACACTTCCACCGACAGTCTAGATAATGATGCAGCAAGCTCCTCCTGCTTGCTTTACCTGTATTCTGACGAAACTGCATCGGTAACTGCCAGCGAAGTACTTAACCTCCTAGTCCTCTTGTTACCTCTAGATAGCGTACAATTAAGACGCTTTTTGACTGACGCACGACTTTATAGATATCGTACAAAATAAGTTCCATTTTTGGATCCTATATAGCGCTGTAGCAAAAAGATCTTAATTTTCAATCGCAAACATTATAATTGTCACGCATGTCTTCCATGACTAACGATAGATAATCGGTATGGGTGGATTTGCCACAACCTAGACCAACAGCCTCACAACGAAATAAAAAATAATATTGAGCCGATTAAAAAAATTATTAAAGGAAATCCCTATTAGCGGTTTGCTCAAAATTGGAATTGAACCAGAAAGTAGCCTTAAAACGTAGCTTTATCACCTATTGTGAGCAGATTATATCAATTGTCAATAGCTTATAGAAAGAATAAATAATGAGAATGGTAGTTTGACATTAATTTCTATACAAAAGCTGCAAAACGGCAGTTTTTATTCCACAGATAAAAGTTATCAGAAGAATTCATTACGTACAATAGATACGTTCGTTTCGTTCAATAGGAATAATTTGCAACCTACAAGTCAACAAAATTAGCTCAACCCACGTGTAAATCATTTATATAATCAGTTCGATCTTCGACAAGCTATTAACATCAGCTAACAGTTATAAGTCGGATCGTCTGAAAACTTGGTACGTTAAGAACGCACAAATTATCTAAGTAATTCGAATACTAAAACTTGCCATCTGGCAGTTTGGATATGCGCACCGTGGGGCGCGTTTTAATGAATACTGATATTGTTATTGGATTTTCAATTTATTGAAAGTATTTTTTTTGTGATGACGATTACGTTTTTAAGTTAATAAATATGTGTACATTCACAACTTTTACCCATGTGAGTAGACAGAAAACACAGAACAATCTTTACACTACAATACATACTCCTTTTGCATAATTTTAGTATTATTTTATCTTCCTTATTTTCAAATGGGACTTGATTATTACCGCGACTGTTGAGCATGGTCTTAGGTTCTTTCACCTCACATCGGGTTTTGTATATGATTTCTTATTATTAGTTCTATTGATTGTAAAAAAACTGGGATAATAATAAAGTCTAATTTGAGTACGCTCTTTGCGTTTTAGAGATTACAAACGTTATGTTATTACCTAACCACACTTCACAGTGTGAAGTGTGGTAAGGCGAAAGTTTGTGATTGTGTGTGTTTGTCTGTTTGTTACTTCTTCACGCTCAAACAGCTGGACGGATGTAGATGAAATTTAGCACTTATATAGATAATTGTCAGGGATAGAGCATAGGATACTTTCTATCCCGAGAATATGTTCCATCGGGATAATTTTCCATTCGTACCAAAACATTCTGTGACGCAGAAATGCTTTTAAAGTTAGGTACAATTTTCTTTTAATCTTTAGTATAAACAAAACATCAATGGGTCCGTATCTCTTTACGATGAAAGTCGTAAGTGATTACAACGCATTAAACTTAAGAGATCAAGAACAAAACGTTCACTACATTAACACTACACGGAGTAAAGTTTAACTACCCGAAACGTTGTTCTAAGCTTAGGACTTGTTCAGACGGCTGTTTCACTAGATACATTCCGATGGTTTGCATCTATAGGCCACCTTTGATGCGACATGCATGTTAATGTAAATGTTTAAACTAATATAATTGTCCGAGAGAGGATACAATCCCAAAAGAAGAACGGAAGGAGTTTTAGATTGATCGAAAACAGAAAACAAAGGTGCTGATTGGTGATTACTACAGCTAAATTAAAAAAAAACTATATAGGTCGAACACAGCTTTACAAATAAATAGAATATCATATTGAACAGCAGTAATTAGTGTCACCTTCGAGTGATTCTGAAGATATCGTGTCTTCTTATGATCTAATAAATTTAAGATCCACAGATTGAAGAAGATTGAAGTGGTTGCTCGAACAAACATTGTAAAACAACAACATAGTAAAAATTTTAGGTCCTTAGTTAATAATTGAGTTTTATTTTGTACTGATTTATTTTACAAAATGAACAACATTGAACTGCATGCGTGGGCCACAAAATCAACAAAATTTTCCTTTTTTTTATTTCACATTATTTGTTTACTCATAAGACAATTAAACATCAATATCAGAATACAATCAAAAGACTTTTTTTTATGCATGAGCAACATATCTTATTGTGGAATATAGAACTAACTCATCATCATCCAAAGGCATAAAGTCTCTCTTTTCTTGTGCCGAAGCCCAGGCTCCTGTAAACATACCTTGCCTTTACAACTACCTACGTATGTACACAAAACTTAACTGTATCCATTACTATACAAAACAATGTTCGTTTTACTTTAAATGTCCAACAATATGTTTTCAACAATTCGCAGAAGCCTGCCGTGAGATGGAAAAGAATATTGCTGTACGATCCGATACAATGCGCGAGGTACTTCTATTGTGAGTTGGGAGCGCAACCCGCGAACACCGAGGTGCTACGCGGGTTCGTCTATATGCTTACGTAAGTTAAAGTATCTTTTAGGAGCTGTGTTTCTTTTGATTGTTGAATGCTTTTGTGGTGAGTGAAGGTCGTTACTACGCTTCGTTGGTGTAGTGTTTAAAAGCTACACTATTTAGAATGTGGTCCTGGGTTTGATTCCCGGATCGGGCAGTGTTACTACATTTTTCTGTTTGGAATTTCTCTGTAACCACCCGGAGTCTGGAGTTGTACACCGGTTGATGGCAATAGGTTCGTCCGCTACTGTGACACTTAAAAATATAACAGATGTTTATAATATTTAGGAGTACCATGAGGCCACTTCTGCCTAATCTTTCGAAGGTGATGTGATAAAAGAACGCGTTCATTAGCTGAATCGTAAAGTAAGATTATTTGTTGCTACGATGCTTGGGAGAGGTTTTTGTCCAGAAAATGTAATATTTGTTTTTAGAAGACTGTCCTTATTTTGTTTCTGATTAGGAGTTCAATAAGCTCTACTCATTTGAAAATTCCGATGTGGTATTCATTGAGTTATACTCAAAGAAACTACTAAGGTTAATCACTACAAAGGTACGCTTTTATTATAAAATATATCAGAGTTGATATTGAGGAGACTGAAACTATAATTATCGTAGTTTGGAATGTCTTTTTATGAAATAATTTGAAATCATGCGAGTGCAAAATTAAAAGTTTAATAAAACTATTTCAAGATCCACACGTGGCAAAAACTACTAGTGGGTCTCCAACATTGACATTAAAATTCAGCAAAAACTGTAAATGGAACACAGTATTTTGCCATGTATTCTAGGATAGACACGTTTTTTAAAGAAATACATCATCAGTGATAGACAGATAGACAGACAGACGGAAAGTGGAGTTTTAGTAATAGGGTCCCGTTTTTACCCTTTGGGTACGGAACCCTAAAAAGTCCTTACCCACTCATATGACGAAATTTGCTTTCGAAATCAGAACCAACTTCGGTAAGCCTTTATGCGAAATAGTATGGCGCTATGTGCAAGAGTGAATAGGTATTTGTTTCTTTATCTATCTAGAGATCTTTTACAATAGGATGATGGCTAGTATCCAAATAATACCAGTTTGAATCGATCGATCGCTCTATATGTTGTTGGATAAAGGCAGGTCCAAAGAAAAAATCATATTAAAGGTATGCGGAATGATGCGCGTTGATGTACGCTTTGTATTCCTAATAAATGCCCATGAAATCATCTCTATGGTCATGTCGGATTACCGTACCATCAGGCTATGAGAGTGAGGGAAGAGATAGTGCACCTGCGTTTGCTCACAGTCTTCCTTATGCACAATGTGCACTATAATAATATCTCTTCCGTCGATGAGCTGGCCGCCATGGCAAAAATTAGACCTGGAGGATCACCAATGTTTGTAACCTTTATCAAACGTATACCATCACACACATGGGTACTCATAATCATCTGCCTGCCCTTATCCCATGTTACTTGGGGTTGGCGATACACGTTTCCTTCTTTTAATCTCATTTATCAAGCGTCAAACTATTGTTGTCTCCCTTTCTTATGATTCCCCACATACAACATCCAGCATGTTTGGCCTCTTCTGGGCTCACTCCTTTAAGTAATCTTTCCATATTCGGTAAGGGGGCATTATGATTAACCATTTTAGATACAATCTTAAAGCCAAGATCATCTTTAGTAAGGCTCGATTTCAGGCATCGGCACTTCAACATCATCATTCAGAGCCCGACTTCACCTTTTGCTAGGCTCCTCTGTTATTATGCCAATCTTCACCAGGCTCTTGTGTCAACCTCATCCAGGTTATATCCAATGGCAACAATATCATCTGCGCATCTCTGTCACGACCATAAAATATCTAAATTGCCAAACTTTTATTACCAATAGCTACTTCGTTTCCATGTTTGCAAGTCAAGTCAATTCAGGGTAAGTGAAGTTGCACAAACACATAATTATCGGGTATTTGCAGTCGTAAGTCAGTTCAGCAGATAGTAGACATCGTTTCCTGCCTCTGTTCGTTTGCCGACTCTAATATCGTATGTTACGTCCATATAACGTGATCGTTTTAACAACTAGTCTGTGCATTGTAGAGCTTTACTGCGTTCTAGATTCATATATAAGGATCTTACAGTAGATGTTGAACAGATTTTGACAATTAGGTAAAACACGCAGGTGCGACAATGTGTGGCGATGCATCAGGACGTTTTCATAGAAATAGTTCTAAAATTGCTCTACAGATATAAATATTTTTATGAAAACGCGTTGTTGCATTGTCGCATAATGCCTGCCTGCCGGCGATTTAATAAATATCATCATCATTATTTGTGCCAAAAGACGTATTGGATTAGATTAAATTCAATAAGTATCATGATAATCATTTGAGCAGTTAGGCGTATTAAATTAGGTAAATGATTCCTCTACGGGCAAATTTTAATAATCTCGAACAAAATTTCACGTTAGACTTTTAAAAATGGTTCACATTCCACTGGTAACAATGGTTCCTTTCCAACAAAGTTACAGATCGACAGTTGCAAGATTTCCTTACGCACGCAGTTCAAAAGTTTGTTAGTTTATAAAAACCCGACCCAAATCAAAAACTTTCATGAAACCAACTTACCACAGTATCATGGCTGCCATTGGGTTCGTTCGATATAATCCTGACGTGAAATATGCACGCTTTCACAGTACTGCGTCGGACCTATCGACACAATCGTCTGCATTGCTTTGATGGGCGTTTCGCTCTCGTGCAAAAAGATAAAAAAGAACCCATAATTTGCCTATTCATATCTCGAAAATGATTTTTTATTGTGTAACATTCTTTCACGTTGAAGTTGGAAAAGAAATGGATTTTGCGTAAATCCTATATAACTTGCGTATTTGAAATAGCTTATAAAATATGCTTTAGCAAGAATCCTACGTATCGTAATCGTTTCTCTGATTAATCTTAAAGTTTTTGATAGCCTATTCCATCCATACTAATATTGTAAATGCGAAAGTAACTGACTGTTTGTTACTTTTTCACGTCTTTACAGCTGAAATGATTTGGATGAAACTTGGCACACCAGCAGACGGGTTGACTATGTCCTGCATCAGATTTTTATCCCGGGAGTATACACTCTTTGGCATAATTTCAGAAGCCGGCATTATTATAATTTGAAATCAAATCTCAGCTTCGGATGTCACCAATCAAGTAGGTTAATAAATTATGTGATTAGTTTTCAACCAATTAACATTATCCATTGATAATATCGAGACAAATGACGTGCAATTGAAGAGGCTTATTTACAGCAGTGGATTGTTTTAGGGTGATGATGACCAAGATGATAATATCGATTGTAATCAGTATGAACACAGCAATAAAAAGTACGCAAGATGTATTTATTTGAGAAAGTGTTTCTAGACTTCTCTAACTTTTATTCGTATCGTATAATTTTATTCACCCGATCAACATCTTCTATACGAGTGAACTTATATAAGACGACCCACAGACCATTCGACCCAAATTATATTCTTCCAATGTTATCAGTTTTTAGGGTTCCGTAGCCAAATGGCAAAAAAACGGAACGCTTATTGATTCGTCATGTCTGTCTTTCTGTCTGTCTGTCCATCCGTATGTCACAGCCACTTTTTTCCGAAACTATAAGAACTATGCTGTTGAAACTTGGTGAGTAGATGTATTCTGTGAACCGCATTAAGATTTTCAGTCAAAATAGAAAAAAAAAACAAAAAATTTTGGGGGTCCCCATACTTGAAACTGAAACTAAATTTTTTTTTCCATCAAACCCATACGTGTGGGGTCCACACGTATGGGTTTGATGGAAAAAAAATTCTAAAAAATCTATGGATAGGTCTTCAAAAATGATATTGAAGTTTCAAACATCATTTTTTTCTAAACTGAATAGTTTGCGCGAGAGACTCTTCCAAAGTGGTAAAATGTGTCCCCTCCCCTGTAACTTCTAAAATAAGAGAATGATAAAACTAAAAAAAATATATGATGTACATTACCATGTAAACTACCAGCGAAAATTGGTTTGAACGAGATGTAGTAAGTAGTTTTTTTTTAATACGTCATAAATCGTAAACCGCAATTTACCTAGTACGGAACCCTTCGTGCGCGAGTCCGACTCGCACTTGGCCGGTTTTTTTTTTAAATGTGTGTCACGGAAACAGAAGGATCTGTAATCGTCATTTTGGTACCCATAATTTAGAAGAAACGCTACTGGCTCTTTCAATCGTATATTTTATTATATAAGTACCAACAAAATAATCGCCATATGTAATTTTGCATTATATAAACGTCTTTATACTGAAACAAAAAATACAAAAGATATCAATATACCTAGTTGTGGTTTAAAAGTTTAAACATTACGGCATAATTCCACTTCTGTACATTTGTGTGCATAAACTGTTGAATAAATAAACATATATAGACGAAGAATGTAAAAATCACATCCTATAAAATAACTTGTTCATAATATTTTCTAGGTCAAATGGACATCATCTGTAAATTTTCAGGCTAACAACTTCCAAACAGTTCTCCATAATTAATTGCAGGTATTAAACCTTCATTTTCAGAGAGCCAGTATCTTAAAACTGACTACAAAAGTTACTAGTTTTGAGCAGGGCTTCAATAAAATGAAAATTAGCCTTTCAGATTTTAGAACACAAAGTGATTTAAAAAGCCTTGCGTGCAATGAAAAAGGAAAGAGAAAATGAAATATAATGTGCCGCCCCGTTTTGTATCGTCAAGGCCACATGTCACCAACAAGGAAATATCTCATGTGCATCGTCTGAACTCAGGTGAATCGAATATTCCTGGTCTGACTCCTCATATTTGTTTGCAAGTTTATTTCAATGTTTAAATGCTGCAAAATGAGGAAGGTGTAAGAGTTCGGAATGAGGACTAAGGATCAATTTCAAAATTGAGTATTTGGAGTTAAAACGTGTCTATCGTGTCATCTAGATAAAAGTAAAAATTTACTGGATTTCAGTCTAAAGTAGATTTTTACCCGACTGCCGAAGGAGGGTAATGTGTTTATCAGTCTATGTATGTACGTATGCATGTATGTTTGTTCCTATCTGGAGTTCTAGAGACCAAACGCGTTGGTCGATTTTGTGTGATTCTTACGTCAATCGATTCGTCTTAACCCTGTAAGTGACACTGACTACATTCAAATCGGAAAATAAAATATGGCGGATTTAGGGCGCCATATTGTGGGCCAGTATTTTTTTTCTTTGAAATCCATCGTGTGGGGTTATCAAAATAAAGGGTTTTAAGAGGTGGTTTCAAAAATATATAACACTTATATGTTTAAAAGTAACTCATTCTAAAAAATATATACTAAAATGTTATAAATAAAAAAAGTTAATTAAAAATACAAAAAAACCCGATTGCTTGAAAAGCGAACTAAAAAGACGTAAACAAGAAGAAAATCATGCTGTGCAGTCGGAGGATACATCTGGTTTTGGTCAGCCAGCTCGCGAACATGTGAATTGGGGTACTGACCCCACTTCTTTTAAAAACAACGAATTACACCAGAGTGTCGACACTTAAGACGACGACAACGCCAATGACCTTGAGGGAACAAAACGCGCACTCGTTTCACACCCACGCGACCCAAAATTTAGTAGTTTTTTCTACTTTGCTTATTATTCTAAGACTTTAAAAAAAAAATATTCAGATGAAAATGTAGATAATTAAATTGTCTTTGTGATGGTGTCGATTTCATTAAAATACGCCCAGCGGTTTTAGTACGATTGTCGTGTTTTGGTCGTTTTAGAAATAACTTTAGAAATTAATCACACTATGTTATACGAATAAAACTCAAAATTTTCTTAGATCAAATTATTATTAAAATAGTC
This sequence comes from Orthosia gothica, assembly GCA_949775005.1. NCBI lineage: Eukaryota > Metazoa > Arthropoda > Insecta > Lepidoptera > Noctuidae > Orthosia > Orthosia gothica. Next base: position 11,927,384 of record OX459056.1, read on the forward strand.
AATATTTTTTCCAAAAATTACGACTAGCCGTTTAGACGTGATTCTCATTTTAAAATCAGCTACTCAAGGGAAACCCGTAATTTTTTGCATAAAATATATGATAAAGTAGACCATTTTCTTAATAATTTCATTTAAGCAAATTTTGAGTTTTATTCGTATCACATAGTGTAATTAATTTGTAAATTAATGTCTAAAACGGACAAAATCACGACAATCGTACCAAAACCGTGGGGCGTATTTTAATTAAATCGACACCATCTCAAAGATAATTTAATTATCTACATTTTGATCTGAATCTTTTTTTTTAAGTCTCTATGACATAATAAGGAAAGTACAAATAACTACAAAATTTTGGGTCGCGCGGGTGTGAAACGAGTGCGGGTTTTGTTCCATCAAGGTCGTTAGCATTAGTCGTCGTCTTAATGTTTCTTGTATGCTTTTTCATTATATAATTTTTAATCCATATGGTATGTTTTTATATGCTAGTTTAGTTTCACAAACGGTTCATCCCATGTTCATCTGAAAAGCTCGACTGAATCAATAAAATGATCACGAAAGCTTTTATCAACATACAAAACCTTGGAAAGCAGCGGTCTCGCTCGAGAATCCATCTAATGCTGTGTGAATTCACCTCACATTTGCGGGTGTAATGGGCGGTGAAATAAATTCTCGAAGATTTATCACGTATTACATTATTATCCTCGAATAGGAGAATTTCAGGGTGTGTCAAAACAATACCAAAGTTAACGAGAGGGTCTTTAAAACGCTTGGCCAATTCGGCCTTTGTTTTTTTTTTCTTGTTTTGATCAAGTTCTGTCAGTTCCTTTGAACAGTGATTTCCCCGAATATTAACTAAAAAATAGATTCAAGGAATCCCAAATTTGGATATTCTCAGAAAAAAACGATGAAATCTGTTTTAAAGTATTTTTTCCGGAGTGGACAAGGTTATACTGTAAAGGACCAACGTTTTTATCGTATTTTTTCTCTTTATATTGATAATTCTTCAAATACTTTTGTTTTTTTTTGTTTATACTTTTGTTTTTACTCGACTTCGCGACGTAAATAAGTGTAATGTGTTTATCAGTTATGTATGTTTGTTCCTATGTGGCGTTCTAGAGATCAAACTCGTAGAACCATTGTGATGTTTCTTACATCAATCGATTCGTCAAACTTGCAATTTTCAATGGCTCAATTAAAATTGAAACAAAGAAAAATGGTGGCGCGCGCCATATTGTTAGGGGCCCAATGTTTTTTTCGTCCATTTTTTGTTTCATTGAGTGGACTTTGTATCAAAATGAAGAGCTGATTACAGAATATTTACCGCTTATTTGTTTAAAAGTACGTAAAAAACATGATAAAAAACTAAAAAATTATGAATAATAATACTTAATTTAAAAACCAAAAACCTGACTGCTTAAGAAATAGAAGAAAATCATGCTGTACGGGCTGAGTATACATACCAGGCCCCTCAGAAAGTATTGCGAAAAAAAGTTTTTATATATGGGAGACTGGCCAGTTATAATGTTTTTCGAAAATATGATTATTTATAAGTAAAAATAAGTAAGTTCCAATTTCAAAATTTCCCTCCACATTTTTTGCGAGTTAATTCAAAGTATTGTGTCTCACTGAAATATGGATCTGCGCCGGGAACATTTTAGAGCTATGATTTTATACGATTTCAAGTGTCGCCTGAAACCGGATGAATCGTACGATAGACTTCAAATGGCATTCATGGATGAAGGCCCTTCCAAGGCAACCGTGTATCGTTGGTATAACGAATTCAAGCGCGGTCGACCAACTTTGGGGGATGACGAAAGAAGCGGTCGCCCTTTGACGGCTGTTACCGAAGAAAACGTGCTAGCAGTGAAAAATTTAATCCAAGACAATAGGCGAATTACATATCAGGAGATTCAACACATATTGAAGATTGGATCGGGAAGCGTTCACGAGATTCTACACAGCCATCTTCGCGTGAGGAGGATAGTATCACGCTGGGTGCCGCACAACCTCACCGATGCTCAGAAGCAGGCCCGGGTGGAATGGTGCCGTGATATGCTTAACAAATTTGAAGCAGGCTCGTCTCGGCGTGTTTACGACATCGTTACAGGTGATGAGTCCTGGATTTATCAATACGACCCAGAAACCAAGCGCCAGTCGACTGTTTGGGTGTTTCAAAATGAGCCAACGCCTACCAAAGTGAAGCGATCTAGAAGCGGGTGTAAGATTTTGATCGCTAGCTTTTTTAATTTGACTGGCCACTTGGTATCAATTCCCTTACGGGATCAAAGAAGCATTAATGGCGAATGGTATACTACCAAATGTTTGCCAGAAGTTTTCTCTGTTATAAGCAACAAGCGACCAAACACAGGGCTCCGCGGGCTACTGCTCCACCACGACAATGCACCTGCGCACACCGCACTCAAAACGAGGGACTTCCTGGACAGCACGCCAGTCAAACTCCTGGGTCACCCTCCTTACAGCCCTGATCTAGCACCGTGTGACTTCTTTTTATTCCCAAAAATAAAAAATCAGCTCAAAGGGATACAATTTTCGTCGCCGGAAGATGCGCTGGCTGCGTTCGAGCAGGCTGTAAACGAGGTGTCTGCGGCGGACTGGAAAAAGTGTTTTGAAAACTGGTTTAGGCGCATGAATCTTTGTATAGAGGCTGGTGGAAAGTACTTTGAAAAGATTTAATAAAAATATATGTACGTATAGAACAATTTTTTTTAGTTTCGCAAAACTTTCTGAGTGTCCCACGTATAACGGTTTTGGTTCGCTTCTTAAGCAGTCAGATTTTTTGTTTTTTTTTATGTCTTACTTCTGTTTGTTACATTGAGTGGTTTCAATGGATATTAGTTTAAAAATAAACTGAAAGACCGAACTTCCTGGAAAACCGAGGGATTCTGTTTCAAAGTATTTCTAATCTCTGGTCAAAGGTCATACTGGGAAAACCGACGTTTTATCGAAATTTTTAATTGTATATTATTTTTCTCAAACATGCTTGGAAATTTGAGCATTATTTTGATAACCTTCACCGAGATAAAATTGCTGTACTGGCCAAATACATGCGACCAGCGCCCGGCAAAAGTTGTATGAAAATCTATATCTGTCATGATTTAGCGGCCAAATAAATTACATAGTAAACTCATATCTGTCCTGTAATTTAAAAATTTAACGATCCTTTATTTCGAAACATGGCAACCAAGGTTATATTTAAATTTCGAACTGGCTTGCAAATAGAAAGCTGTTTATTGAAAAAAAAACAAATTAACTATATAACGCGGGCAAAATTATTTTTGTTCGTTGTTCGTCATTGATTTTGAAAAGTAATTGTATTTGACAAAATAAGTTCTATGTAGGTACTAATTAGTTTTAATTTTCGCGCATGAATTGAGAAAAGTACTATACAAGCCTTGGCTACAACTAGGCATTGATGGACTTACGTATGTGTGCCTCGGCTTCGCTTCGGCCCACATTTACACGTTCGTCCGTCAGTGCAGTAATGTTCTATAATGTCGCATTATCTCAGCGATATGCACTATACTTGCTAAACTTCATGCTGTTGTTTGATTGTTATTGTTATTTAAAAGTTACTCGTTTCCCTTGCAAACTTAGTGCATCAGTTTGCTATATAAGTGGAATATGATATAGGTAGATATATTTCATCTTAACGGACGCACACTTCTTGATACCTAGCACATACATTAACGTCTTCTAAAGCTCAATAAATCAGCCGACAACGTAAGTACAAGAGAACGTTATCGAGGGAACTCATAAAATTTAAAGTTAGTGTAGGATTTGGCGGTGAAAAGTGCCCCTTTCAAGCTCTATCGCTTCTACTACGATCGATAGGTCGGCTTAGTAATTGGAGTCGGGCATTTAAAACTTTTGGGCTATCGTTGCGCATGGAGCTAGGCTTAATGAACGGGCATAGTTTCATGAAGATAGATCATGAAGGCCGTTCGGACCAGGAATATTGGTTTTGTGTTAGCAGTTTGCCGCCTCATTTATATATTGGTCACAAGCGTGACTGTTAAGCATGATGTCCAGAGGCTCTTGACAAAGGACATTTTATCAACGGAAGCGTCGTTATTGATTGAGAAAATGTCAAAAATGTATGGGTGAGTGTTAAGCGCTATAGAAATATCATGTGATAAATCGCTTTTATTTTAGCACCAGCATCTGCCAGCGGATTCAGCCGCCTGAAAAGTATTTTATCATCCTAAAAGAACATTATACTGGGATAAAAAGTCACCTGTGTGTTATTCCAGACTATATCTATGTGCTAAATTCCATCCATATTCGTCCAGCTGTTAGAGCTTGAAGAAGTAACAAACATTAAAACACACACACTCACTCACAAACTTTCGGCTTTATAAATTATTAGAGTAATTTCAACCATTGCCATGGTTAATAGAAAGACGCTTTGTTTAGAATGTAAATCAGAGGCAGAGGCTCTAAGGCTCTAGAGCGTCTGATTTGAATTCAGAGTAGGACAACGATTTTTTGGGTTTCATAAGGAATTTCTTAATAGCAGCCCGGTGTCTGTCTATATATGTGCTCATTTTGTATCAATAGGCTCGCTCACTCGTTATATGGAACTACAACATCATCATCATCATTTCAGCAAAAAGACGTCTATATCTACGCCTATGTCAAGCAGTGGACTGCTTGACATAGGCATCCCCCAAGCGTCGCCATACTGATCGGATCTGTGCGTCTCGCATTCACCGGACTCCCGCAGCTTTAACCAGGTTGTCGGAATTTTAACATACTTGGCATAATTAGAGTGTATTAAGACATATATAACTCTATCCTTCATTAAATACAGGAACGATGTTATGTTTCTCTTCACCCAGAGAATGGTTAGAAGAAAACCGCATGGACTACTAGTATTACCGTTTCTTCTAAAGTTGAACATTTCTACCAGCTTTGTTTGACTTTGGTACCGGATTTCTTTAATAGAAGGTACCTGGCCGATGTGTGGCCAGTTCGGTTTGATTCTTTGACTATAGCTTCTTCCACCTCGCCACTTCCCGTTACCCGGGGTTGGCTTTTCTGGTCATGTAACGCCACTTGTTCAACGGATAAGCATCGCCAGTAGATAGGCTGCTTCTTCATGTTCTTCTGGACCCTCGTCATCCAAGATGTCAGTGGTCTACCTCTCCCTCTCTTTTATGTCGTCATGGAAAGGCATATTTTCACAATGTGAACATCGAGTGTCCGCACTACATGGCAGTACCGTCGATTCTATGACTATAACAAAGTAAAAAAAAAAGTACAGATAATTTCTATGGAACCAAACTTGTATCAGTGGTAATATGTAGACACGAAAGGTATGTCCAACTTTGAAAACACAGCTTATCCAGAATACTATACGTACCTACCTACCTACGTGTAGCCTAATCGCCAAATAAATGAAAAGATGTGAACGGACGAAAATAGGATCTCTAAAACTAGTTTTGAAACCATGTTAGACTTGGCTGATTTCTTTGAGCACTCAAACTCAAAGCATTTATTTCATCTAAACCATATGAAAGCTCTTTTGAAATTGTCAAGGAGTCGCTCAGCTAGCCAGAATGTTAAAGCTGTTTGTACGTTCCAAAATGTCTCTATCATTTTAAGAAACTTCATAGACACTCTTTTTAATCATGTTATTAAAAATACTGGTTATATATGAAATTTATTTATTTGTTTCATTTGATATATCTTATTTTATGTCATGTATATGATTTAACGAGCTGCCGCTCGTGGATCCACCCGCGTGGTGTTAGTACTTCCCCCTTTATTTTAATAAATTATAACCTGTGTATTTCTGACGTATAAGCCAAGCTACATTAAGGTTTGATCAGAATCTGTTCAGTAGTATTTGCGTGAAAGAATAAAAAACTTCCATACATCCTCAAAAACTTTTGCGTTTAATATATTAGTAGACTAGGATAATAATGAAACTCAGTATATTCTGGTTAGTCTTATTATTTTTATTACTAGCCCGCATATAAAACCCATGTTGTATAGTCATATTCTCATAAACTGTATATTAATACATGATAAATCATGCTTTTTATGTGACTTCACGGAATGTACATGTTATACCGTGTGAATTAAAACAGCTCTTACATAAATATAAATATTTTCATGATTTTATTTAAAGTTTCATTAGATTAACTTCTGAATTAAGATGTTATTACATTTGTACGGTATTGTGACACGCAGGTTGGTAATATTTTTAAATATGTGAATATTAATACTGCCTCGTTGATGAAGTCATAAATGATAACTGAGCATGAGGTCCCGGGTGTGATGCCCGAGTCGGGGAAAGTGTTAAAAGTTTTTCCATATGGAATTTGTCCTTAACAGGCCGAAGTCTGATCTTGCGCCCAGTGGATGGCAATAAACTCGCCCCTTATTACGTGGGACTTAAACATAACTGTTCCGTATGGTGTCGGACGTAAAGAATTCAGTAGAGCTTCCGAATATGAAAATGGTTAAAAACTTACCTCAGTGTCACATGGCTCTGAGACATGGTCACTCACAATGGGCAATGGAGAGGGCTATGCTCGGAATATCCTTGCGTGAAATGAAGAGATCCACAAGAGAACCAGGGTTACCGATATAGCCCGAAGAATTGCCCAACTTAAGTGGAAGTGGGCAGGGCACATTGCTATGACTATGAACGTGGGGTTTTGATGCCAAAAACGCCAAAATCCTGTCTGCATCATAGGCAGGCGGGACTTCGGGGTCGCGGATGTTCAGATTGGGGAATCTGTCTGCCCACCAATTAACTCCAGGAAAGACGGTAGCACAAGGATCACGTTCTGCCATGCACAGCAAGGCTCAGGGGAGGTGCATTTTCAGCCTCCCCAGGGATGTGCCCTAACAGGCGATGCACAGAGGTGGTACCAGAGTGGTCTTTTAAGTAGTCTAGGGGCCGAGGCCATGGCACGAGGCCATTTCCTGATGGTTATCACTGAGGTGGTTTTAGCGAGGTAAAAGCCCACACTCCAGGGAGTGTGGGCTTTTTGTAAAAACCAGGGTATTTTCCACAAAAGTCCAGGCGCCTTTTGAAGGTTTCCCCCAAAAACAAAAAAAAAAAACATAAATGAAGCAAAAGGAGTATGTAAGGATAGTAGCAGGTGGCGTTCTATAGTTTCTGCCTACCCCCATGGAAAAATGGCATGAGTTTATGTATGTGAATCGTGACCTAATTTCGAGCCATTTGTTTAGCAAAACATTGTCATCCTATGTATAATGTTCTGCTGGATTACGGGAGAACATTCTCTGGGAGCAGACTGAACCCTAATCTACCATGCGGAGCTAGTGCGGGTTGGTATATGTCACAAGCCATCGAATTTTTGGTTCTAGGACATGTCGATTTTCTCACAATGCTTTCCTTCACCGTTTTGAGATAAATTAAAAAAAAAAACAAAAGCGCCAGCCTCGGTTCAACTCCACGACTTCTCGTGGTTTTGTTTATTTTATGAAATCAGGACAGTTATTTTAAATACAGGTTGAGGCTCTTCGGAGCCTCGACCACTTGTAAATAAATACCTGTATACATTGAAAATGAGTACGAGTGTAAATTAACCACAATTAAATCGTGAGTTGTGGTACATTTTGGTCTGTCTATTTGTACTCCGTAGTAAGTATTTTTTATGACCTTACAGAGTTTAGAGCATGTCACTCTTGTATTTTTCGTGATTCAATAAAAATGAGTTAGGATCGAGACTTTTAACAAAGTGTCAGTCTATCACCGACGATGGTGATTGTCGAAATGCCAAAATGTCATGTATGATTTCGATAGCGCCTACAGACTACAAAAAAAGCCGCGATGGCATATGTCTATCTTTTAATGATAGCTTACTTACTTACCCATTATAACTTAAAAAAATGCTCACATTTTCACGTACAATGCGGTAATTGAAAAATCTGATACGAAAGTTACCTTAAGCATTGCATGCATAATTTATGATAATCCTGCTGACCATATTATTTACATGAATATCTTAGGAGTTATCGCAAATAAATCAAAAATCAAAAAACCCGACTGCTTCAAAAGCGAACTAAAAAGACGTAAACAAGGAGATAATCATGCTGTGCATTCGGAGAATACATATTCGCGGGCTGGCCGACCAAAATCTGGTGTATCCTCCGCCTGCACAGCATGATTTTTTCCTTGTTAACGTCTTTTTAGTTCGCTTTTGAAGTAGTCGGGTTTTTGATTTAACAATTTTTATTTATAACTTTTTGGTCAGTTTTTTTTCCGAAGTAGGTACATTAAACATAGACGTATTATATTTTTGAAATCACCTGTTAAAACCCTTTATTTTGATACCCCATAAGATGGGTTTGGAAGAAAAAATATTTGGGCCCCCACGATATGGGGCCCAAAATCCGCCATTTTTCTATTGTCCAATTTTAATGTAGCCAGTGACACTCGCAGTGTTAAGATGAATCGATTGACGTACGAATCATCAAAATTGGCCAACGTGTTTGGTCTCTGGAATGCCTTAAAGGAACAAACATACATACATACATGAACGGATAAACACATTACCTTCCTTCGGCAGTCGGGTAAAAAACTTAACGCGCGTGAAAATAAATACAAGCGTGGGTTTCACAGCAACGACGCGACGGGACCCTTCGACAGAAAAAATATGTAGGCATAAAATACTCTACTGCCTGTGCGAAGCCGGGGCAGGTCGCTAGTCGATAATATTATCTAATTTAGTAGAAGCCCTCCGGTGTTTGAGAATCCTAGTCGGTTTTGCATCAGACAATCATTTCGCTACTAAGATCAGTAACAAAATGTACAGAACTGGAAACGAAGATGCCTTGGAATATAGTTGGAATAGCGGTGACTTCCTCTGAACGATTTACTAGGTCACATAATTTAGGTCAAGGGTTTTGGCAAAATCTGGGCCTGAATTTAAAGAGTTGCTTCTTAAATTAAAGAGTGGACGCATCTGCATCTGGACTTCTGCCGAGATAATACATACAGTGTTTGCTTTTCAACCTCAAAATAATTAATAAAACGCTCATAGATATTTTTTTATAGGTACGTGAGAAACAATACAATAAAATAAAGGCTAGAGCCAAAGCCTGTTTTATAGAAATTGCTACATCTGTTTTTAGAGTAATTTAAAAATAACAATTTCGCACCTGTCTGCAGACGCCTTAGCGCCAAAACAGCGAAACCAATTTAGACGTAACTTGACATACGTAGCAAGTATTCAAGACTTTAATAACTTAATATCTTACATGCATGTCATCATACTAATATTCTAAAGGCGAAAGTTTGAGAGTGTGTGTCTGTGTTTTTATGTTTGTTAATTGTTAATTCTTCACGCTCTAACAAATTAACGGATCTAGATGAAATTTGGCACAGAGATAGATTATATAGTGTGGAATAGCACATAGGATACTTTTTATTCCGAGAATATGTTCCCTTGGGATAATTTTCGACATTCACAAAACACTCGTTTGACACAAATGGAAAGATGTCTCTCCTGATTTCATATAACTTGAACTGTTGTGTTTACGTTTGATCTTGACCCTACAGAAAAACAATGTTCCATGTGTCAAGTAATTTTAGTTTTTTTAATGAAAATGCGTTGTCGCATTGTCACGTCACATCTGTCTATGGAAACCTTAACGCCATAACAGCGAAAACAATTTAGACGCAACTTGACACACGTAACGTATTCAAGGTTTTAATAACTTAATATCTTGCTGGCACGTCACGTTACATAAAAAACACTCGTTTGTCATAAACGAAAAGATGTCTCTCCCGATTTAATATTATTGGGCGCACGGTTGGCGCAGTGGTTAAGCGATTGACTGCTGCGCTGTGTGTCGCGGGTTCGATTCCCGCACGGAACAAATATTTGTATGACCTACAGTTAGTTGTTCCGGCTCTGGATGTTTGTGTATGTGAGTTTATGTGTTTGTAAACGCACCCACAATACAGGAAGAAATTGCTAGTGTTGGGCAACGTGTTTAAAAAAAATATAAACTTAAAAAAATATTGCTTAGTGCTCACATCACAAAACATCGTCAATGAATCAAAAGATACTTAAAAGTTGAAGTTAGGCAAAAAATTAAATACACAAGAATAAACAAACGTGTACCTACATGATGATGACAATGTAAAATCACATGTTTGATTGTAACAACACACAAATTAATGACTTTCCGAGAATTTTTATTGAAAACATGACAAAAGCGACTTTACACTCGAACATAATTGAAAACGCGAGCCTTTCTTTCATCCACGTTTGTGTATTAAAATATTGTGCAATATTAAAATAACCTTTTGCAGAAAAAGGTTTTGACCAATTTTATTTTGAGACAAGCCACTTGCAAATACATTACAGGCTGTATTCTGTTTCCTTTGTTTTATTCGTATCATAATTATTTATGTTAACGAAAATGTTTGGTTAGAATAAAATTTATATTACAACTCGTCAAAAAAGTATACTGATGCCCCGAGCTGCAATATGGTTACTATAAAAAAGTGGCAAATATAAAAAGTTACTATTGTGTTTGGCCATTAATTCTCTGTTAACCCTACATAGTTGGTGACTAATTTATTTTTTATTGAATATCTTATTCTGATTGTTTTTAACCATCAACTAATTAGTTCTTAGGCTAACTTACATGTACATAATTATGTTTTTCACTCAAAAAGTAGTGATGTGACTGATCGTGGAATTTAGAGTAGGTACGGTCGACAAGAATTTTTCATGACCCATCCTATGCGTATTTTACTAAAGACATTATAATAATACAAATTGGTCGAATTAAGCTTAAATATAATGTTTTCTAAGTACATTATCGATTCAAAAAGGAAGTGACAATTAGTTTACCCATCTGGCTGACATTTCAATGATATGCCACCATTCACCACTCGACGTTTTACTATTTGGCATTTTTCTTTTAATTTTAATTTAAACTTCTGAAACCAAAATAGTTCGTATATGTTTTTGAAATAAAATATTGTTCTATAAGCAAACAATGCTGAACGACAGTTAATTCAAAATTCAAAACATAATTTATGCTTTGTCACAAAAATACTTTTTTATTCAATTAAAATCTACTGCATTGAGTGCAATGCCCTAAATTGCACGACACTAGCCCGCATTGACACAGTTTTTACATTATACAAAACGTCTTAAGTGCATCATGAGAGGTACGAGTATATTAGGAAAATTTTAATGTTTTGAAGTTTTCAAACGAATTATTATCGGCCGAGAAGGTCATGAATCAACTTGCTTGACTGTATACCAAAGTCACATAGTTTCTGTCGTCTAATTTTCTTGGCCAAGCCGTTACTTAATTTAGCAAAATAATTATAAAAAATAAATAACAGTGAGATCCACCAAACGATTAGTCAATAGAATGGATTTTTGCGAGGCATATGTAACTACAATGTGATACCAGTTGCTGAAGCTCGACCGTAGTGAATGCAGCCGTTTCAAATACAAATAATGTTACAATGTTATGTTCACAGAAACTAGAGTCCACTCGTGCAGCTGTTGTTGATTAAATTCTGCTAAATTAAAAAATCAGTTTTCAAAGCATGAGTGAACAGGCCATTGTAGTCCTTATTCATTTTCTATCAGGCGTGTACGAGGTCAAGAGCAAGTTTATGTTGACAACAGTTGCATTTTTCCATACATATTTATATATGTATGGAAAAATACTCACGAAGAAACTACAGAACACCAACAGTTACAATCCTTTCATACAACTTTTGCTTCGTTTAAGATCATACATCGGGCCATCCATACACGCCGGTTATGAGCATTACGCATCTGGCCTTTCCAACGAACATCACTTAAGAGCCGTGTATTTCTTTCGAGGGCATTTCTACTGACGGCCTCGGAAATACCTTTTGTTATTGCATTTTTGCATTATTATTTTCATTTAACATTCTAAAACACCGCTGTAAATAACAGGAAAGATCATACGAAAGAACAATATTACATCTTGACTTAAAAATAAAAGCCCGACTACTCTTCCCCAGTGTCTCGTTTTAAGCCAACATTGTGTGAGCCCCTTATATCTCACATTTACCAACTCGCATAAAAAGGTTCGTTTGTTCAGCTGTAGGGAGGCTTATTAAATAAGTATGGCGTAACTGCCACATCCGTAAAAAGAAACGCATGTTCGGAAACAATATCCGTGTACAAGGGAAGCGAATACTGAAGTTTTTCATAAGTAATAAGTATAGGAACAGGAATGTGTCTTTGTTGGTAATTTGGTACAACATTATGTGAAATTTTGAAGGTATTAATATTTTTTAGTCAATAGGGTACTGAAAATTAGTGTATTGTCCGACAGGTAGATTAATAAAAAATATTGGACACGTATTTTCTTTTGACACGTAAACATAAAATGACGACAATACAGTGCGTTGAAATATCATGTGACGTCACGGTGTACTACACTTTATACTGACAAAATGACGTCACACGCCCCCACTCCTGAACTTTGATGCGCTATAGCACAGATAATAATAGCTTTGTCAATAATTATTTATTTGATAGGGCAAACAATACAGGTCCAATATTATTTGATATTCTCAGTGGCGGACTAAATAGAATTATAATATTTTTTCTACCCAAGAAACATCCGTATTCGCTGCTAGGCTCTTTTTATACAGGCTGTAACGGAAGCGTGTAGGTAACCGGAATATTTTTTTGACTACTTGGAGAAAGTTGTTCATAGACATGGGTTAGTGCAGTTTTTAAAATGATCAATACTTTCCGTTAGATCCTGTATACTATACATTTTTGTTCTTTTTGTCGTTTCTTTTAAAAAATATAATATGAGATTGTAAAATCACATCGAAAGAGCTTGGCAGCATGTCTTTATTACAGACAATAAGCAGCTTTTTTTTTTTTTCTGCTACTAGAACATAATTTTCTATTTGAATAACTGTTGATTTTTTAATAACCATCTTGCTTTATAAACCATCGAAAACACAAATTGATAATCAAATACAGCACATTCCTTTTTAAAACGAACAAACCATGCAGTTTTCAAAAATCCGTTCATATTTTTCTTCAATCTCTGCGCTGCGCCGTATCGGAAAGCCTGTACAGTAATATCTATTTATAGTCCGTGCTAACAATACAGTGTTGATGCAGTCCGAATCAATTGGTACCCTTTGGAATCGGAATTTAATCAAAGCACGCAAATATTGATACTACGTGCAACGGGCCAACTTAGCACGACCGAGCTATAATCCTGTTAAAGTTCCAATATCCAGTATCCAGTACCCGATATCCTATTGTGTATCTGTGATATTGTTTCAGGATTAAATGGTGAGGTGATATTAAATATAGTTCGGTGATTTGCGTAATCTTTTGCAGCGAACCGCGTTTGTAAATTGAAAATTAATTTATGCTTTTATGAGATTGTAACTATAGTTATATCTCACATAACTATAGTTACGCTTTACATATACATATGTATAGTAGGTAATTTGACAACAAAGGGTAACGCATCTTTTAGCATGCGGGCCGGTTGAATATATTTTGTATTATCAATGGAAATTTAAAAAAAAAGTTTGTATTGTCAAGCTGCGGTCAAAGGCATAGCTGCGCTTTTTTTTGTCATTTTGTTAGTCAATTATACAACCACGACTATTATTTAGTAGTTTGCATATATATATTTATATACATAAAGAATCTCGAAACAAAAACTTTTACGCTTTCACCTCACAAATTACCCAATTATCTAGCCTCTCATGTCTGATACTGTACACCGAATTGTTTCTACTATTTTGTTTCTGTTAATTGTTCCTCTAGGGATCAGAACAGGTGTTTTCGTATTGAACTTTTGCGACTCATGTCTCTTCTGAGAGGGAGCTCCTCTCTCACATGGCTGTACAGTTATTCACGAACTAGGCTAAGTAAAGAGTTATACTCATCCCATGACTTCAAACGTTTGGTTTTAAACCTGGTCGGTTTCCTCCAGTTGCGATGTATTGCAAATCATTTATGATGACGTTGCAAAGCAGTGTGTATCTATGTGTACATGTCAATAACTCAGTATAATTCGGTATTTAATCTAGACAGCTAACACTGAGAATAATATCCTGTTTATATTGAACTGCTGTGACTCCTTTGATATACGTGGGACACTCAGAAAGTTTTGCGAAACTAAAAAAAATTGTTCTATACGTACATATATTTTTATTAAATCTTTTCAAAGTACTTTCCACCAGCCTCTATACAAAGATTCATGCGCCTAAACCAGTTTTCAAAACACTTTTTCCAGTCCGCCGCAGACACCTCGTTTACAGCCTGCTCGAACGCAGCCAGCGCATCTTCCGGCGACGAAAATTGTATCCCTTTGAGCTGATTTTTTATTTTTGGGAATAAAAAGAAGTCACACGGTGCTAGATCAGGGCTGTAAGGAGGGTGACCCAGGAGTTTGACTGGCGTGCTGTCCAGGAAGTCCCTCGTTTTGAGTGCGGTGTGCGCAGGTGCATTGTCGTGGTGGAGCAGTAGCCCGCGGAGCCCTGTGTTTGGTCGCTTGTTGCTTATAACAGAGAAAACTTCTGGCAAACATTTGGTAGTATACCATTCGGCATTAATGCTTCTTTGATCCCGTAAGGGAATTGATACCAAGTGGCCAGTCAAATTAAAAAAGCTAGCGATCAAAATCTTACCCCCGCTTCTAGATCGCTTCACTTTGGTAGGCGTTGGCTCATTTTGAAACACCCAAACAGTCGACTGGCGCTTGGTTTCTGGGTCGTATTGATAAATCCAGGACTCATCACCTGTAACGATGTCGTAAACACGCCGAGACGAGCCTGCTTCAAATTTGTTAAGCATATCACGGCACCATTCCACCCGGGCCTGCTTCTGAGCATCGGTGAGGTTGTGCGGCACCCAGCGTGATACTATCCTCCTCACGCGAAGATGGCTGTGTAGAATCTCGTGAACGCTTCCCGATCCAATCTTCAATATGTGTTGAATCTCCTGATAAGTAATTCGCCTATTGTCTTGGATTAAATTTTTCACTGCTAGCACGTTTTCTTCGGTAACAGCCGTCAAAGGGCGACCGCTTCTTTCGTCATCCCCCAAAGTTGGTCGACCGCGCTTGAATTCGTTATACCAACGATACACGGTTGCCTTGGAAGGGCCTTCATCCATGAATGCCATTTGAAGTCTATCGTACGATTCATCCGGTTTCAGGCGACACTTGAAATCGTATAAAATCATAGCTCTAAAATGTTCCCGGCGCAGATCCATATTTCAGTGAGACACAATACTTTGAATTAACTCGCAAAAAATGTGGAGGGAAATTTTGAAATTGGAACTTACTTATTTTTACTTATAAATAATCATATTTTCGAAAAACATTATAACTGGCCAGTCTCCCATATATAAAAACTTTTTTTCGCAATACTTTCTGAGGGGCCTGGTATATATAATAAATCTACTGGGAATCATAACTACGGAGCACCTAGCTAAATTATTACAGCTGCACGGGTCAATCTTCAAGGTTAAGCAACCCTTGACGAGGTCGAACTGTGGATGGGGCGAGTTTCCTCCGTGCCTCGGAACGCATGTAAAACTGTTGGTCTCAGCTATGTTAGGACCCATTATTATTAATGATGATTTTATCCGTGGTGCTAGGCAACTGGGCTTATCCCAGTTGTGACCCTTTGGGCCTATTGGCCTTGTTTTTTCTGGCTCCTGCTTGGTATGGAGGGAATTGTTTTTTTTGTATGTTTGCCTACTCCTCCGTTATTATTTTCTGATTATATTTCGCTGCGAGATTCAAGACAGTGACAATTATTCTCCGGGACTTCGTCGAGCTTCATTGCCTCGGCGTTTTTTCTGGTGGTTGCCACTGTTGATTCTGGCTTTCAGGAGTTGCAGTGGTTTGGGAATTATTTGTCCCGGCTGTCGTTTGAAGATTTTTGGATACTAAAAAGCCTGAAATTTGAAACTAGTTTAGCCAAGGAGTGCCGTGTTACCCAGTTACTGGGTTGTGGAAGTTAGATAGGCAGTCGCTCCATGTAAAATACTGGTACTCAGCTGAATTTTGGTTATCAATACAGCCAACCCCACCATAGTTGGCAAATAGCTAGGCAGATTGATTACTAGGAGTTATACCTCTTCTGAGAGGATTCTTCTCTATAAGGGATATTGGGCCAGCCCCAGTCAACGGTCCATCTAATGGGAGGCCTTCTTACGCAACGTCTTCTGGAACGCAGTCGCCATTCCAGAACTTTTCGGCCCCATCGGCCATCCGTTCTGCGAGCAATGCAAAGTCCTACACACTGCCACTTAAATTTGGAAATTATTCGGGCTTTTTATCCCGGAAATATATCCGCGTGGGATGATTTCAGATTCTCACGCGGGCGAAGCCGCTGGCAGAAGCTGGGAATATTAGTAGAAAAGCGAAAAATTGGATGTGATGATCTATGTTTGTTACTCAATCACGCCAGAACAGCTCAATGGATCTAGATGAAATTAAACACAGGGATAGAATATAGCCTGGAATAGCAAATAGGCTACCAAAAATTATTGGACTCTTTCAAAAAGAGTATCTTCACTAATGAAAGCGTCCAATATTTTTTTGCAATACCGAAAAAATTTAAAGGGAATATGTCACACTCTTTCATGGATACATACCATTTGCCCTTCGGAAATCCCTTACAATATTAGGCTGCTGTTGTCAATTTAGGCTTTTGACTATCCGTAACGACTGTGAAAAGTCTTTAAATGACAATCGGGACCAATTGCTTACCTTTTGTTCCGAGGAGGGGTCTCGGGGGATGACCACTAATCCACGGACCACCTTCTACAAGTGTTGCGTGAAATTAAAGATTGACTAGTGTAACTATAATTTATTGGTACGTTTATGAAGGATTATTATTGGTGCTTTACTATTGAAAATATCGTAAATATATGTAGTTACCGTATGGTGACGGACGTAAAGAATTTCACCATCGCATATCTTCCCGTGGGTGTCGTAAGAGGCGACTAAGGGAAAAACTAGAGAATTGGCAGCAGAGTTCTCTGTGCACTTTAAGAACAAACTGCGATCGCCAACCCGCCTGCCAAGCGTGGCGATTAAGGCAAACCCCCCCAAACCATGAATAGCACAGTAAAAAATCGGCCCCGAGTGCCCGGCAGCCCGTCTACCCTCGACTACGGTAGCGGTCGAGGCGATGGCGTGGCAAGGGGTGCTAAGAATCCCCGGAGTGGACTCGGCTACCCCAATAAACACCGACGACTGGACCTGGCAACGTACAACACGCGAACACTCCGGACCGACGAGAAGATAGCTGAACTCGAGGAAGAATTGAGCAGGTTACGATGGAATATTATAGGATTATCTGAAGTCCGAAGAGAGGGGGAGGACACAATAATCCTCAAATCCGGTAACCTGCTCTATTTCCGAGAGGGTGACCGGCAGTCCCAGGGTGGTGTCGGGTTTATCGTCCACAAGTCCCTTGTGAACAACGTGGTGAAGATCGAGAGTGTGTCGACCAGGGTGGCGTACCTTATACTCAGAATATCCTCAAGATATTCGCTGAAGGTCATACAGGTTTACGCCCCAACCTCGGCACACCCCGACGACGAGGTAGAGACCATGTATGAGGATATCTCTAAAGCCATGCATGGTTTCAAAACTCACTTCACCGTTGTCATGGGGGACTTCAACGCAAAACTGGGCAAACGAGACGAGGATGAGCTGCAAGTGGGGCAATTTGGAGTTGGACGTCGGAACCACCGGGGTCACCTACTGGCCAGTTTTATGGAGAAGGAAGGCCTCTATATGATGAACTCCTTCTTCAGAAAGCGTGAGCACAGGAAGTGAACATGGCAAAGCCCCGATGGTGGAACTAAAAACGAGATCGACTTCATCATGTCAACCAAGAAGCAAATGTTCAATGATGTCTCTGTGATCAATTCGGTGAAAACCGGGAGCGATCACCGTATGGTAAGAGGCACATTGAACATTCATATCAAGCTTGAAAGGTCTCGACTGATGAAGTCCACGCTCCGTCCAGCACAGATCCAGATCTAAAACCCCGAGAGCTTTCAGCTCGAACTCCAGAATCGTTTCGAGTGCCTAGGGAGCTCCGTGGACGAATACAGCGATGGGTTCGTGGAAGCTGTCCATACGGTCGGGTCTAAGTTTTTCAAGACCCGCCGAACATATAGAAATAAAAAGCTCTCTGATCCTACTCTCAAGCTAATGAAGGAAAGGCGTGAGATGATCCTGCAGTCTTCAGACGATGCGGTGAAATACCGGCAGCTAAATAGATGGATCTCAAAGTCCTTGAAAACCGACCTCCACCGATTTAATACCGAAAGCATTAAAGATGCTATCGAGCGGAATAAGGGCTCCAAGGTCTTTGCAAGACATCTGTCTATTGGGCAGAGCCAGCTCACAAAACTGAAGACCGATGATGGCAGGATTGTATCCGCCAAACCGGAGCTTCTGAGGGAGATCGAGAGTTTCTATGGGCAGTTGTACACGTCAACCAGTAAACCCGTTGCGAATCTAGCAAACGACCCAAGAGCTAGATTGACCCGACACTATACCGAAGATGTCCCGGACGTCAGCCTGTACGAGATTAGGATGGCTCTGAAACAGCTTAAAAACAACAAGGCGCCGGGTGACGACGGAATCACTGCTGAACTCCTGAAGGCGGGTGGAAAACCGGTCCTTAAGGCCCTTCAGAAGCTGTTTGATTCCGTCATACTCGAGGGCAAAACGCCACAGGCTTGGTGCAGGGGTGTGGTGGTCCTCTTCTTCAAAAAGGGTGACAATGCCCGGCTGAAGAACTATAGGCCCATCTCACTTCTTAGCCATGTCTACAAGTTGTTTTCAAGAGTCATCACGAATCGTCTCGCTCGCAGGTTTGACGATTTCCAGCCTCCCGAACAAGCCGGATTCCGAAAAGGCTTTAGCACCGTAGACCACATACATACGCTGCGGCAGGTTATACAGAAGACCGAAGAGTATAACCTGCCTCTCTGCTTAGCGTTTGTGGACTACGAGAAAGCCTTCGATTCGATCGAGACTTGGGCTGTACTGCAGTCTCTCCAACGGTGCCAGATCGACTACCGGTACATTGAGGTGTTGAAGTGTTTGTACAGAAACGCCACCATGTCAGTCCGTCTTCAGGATCAGACCTCGAAACCAATATTTCTCCAGCGTGGCGTGAGACAGGGAGATGTCATTTCTCCGAAACTGTTCACTGCTGCGCTGGAGGATGTATTCAAGGTTCTGGACTGGAGGGGCCTAGGCATCAATGTTAATGGCGAGTACATCACTCACCTTCGGTTTGCCGACGATATAGTGGTCATGGCTGAGACCATGGAGAGCCTCAATACAATGCTCGATGACCTCAGTAGAGCTTCCGAAAGAGTGGGTCTGAAAATGAACATGGACAAAACCAAGGTGATGTTGAATGCCCATGTTACACCCACTCCTATCAAGGTTGGAGACTCTACACTCGAAGTTGTGGACGACTATGTCTACCTGGGACAAACGATCCAGTTGGGTAGGGCCAACTTCGAGAGAGAGATCAACCGTCGAATCCGACTCGGCTGGGCAGCGTTCGGGAAGTTGCGCGGTGTCTTCTCGTCCAACTTACCACAGTGTCTCAAGACAAAAGTCTATGACCAGTGTGTGTTGCCAGTGATGACATATGGCTCTGAGACGTGGTCGCTCACAATGGGCCTCATCAGAAAGCTTACAGTCACTCAAAGGGCAATGGAGAGGGCTATGCTCGGCGTTTCCTTGCGTGATCGAATCAGAAATGTAGAGATCCGTAAGAGAACCAATGTAACCGACATAGCTCGAAGAATTGCCAAACTTAAGTGGCAGTGGGCAGGGCACATTGCTCGCAGAACGGATGGCCGATGGGGCAGGAAGGTTCTGGAGTGGCGACCGCGAACCGGAAGACGTTGCGTTGGAAGGCCTCCCACCAGGTGGACCGATGACCTGGTGAAGGTTGCGGGGATCCGCTGGATGCGAGACGCACGGGACCGGTCAATGTGGCGACGCTTGGGGGAGGCCTATGTCCAGCAGTGGACGTCTTTCGGCTGATATGATGATGATGATGATGTAGTTATGGTTGAATGAGCAAGGCTATTTACTTTTCTGTGGTAATAAATAGTGTTTTATAGCATTCCCCCTCTAAAAAGCTTATTTTATTCACTGAAAACAGTAAATAAAAAGCACTTTTAATCACTGTTTTGGAGTTTGAATTTGGAACACACCATGTATTAGACGTCCATCTCAATACTATGTAACCTCCTTGCGCAAAAAATACTCGAGACATTCATCGATTCATTCTTGTGCAGAGAATATTCGACTTTCAAATTCCTTCTTCGAATAAAATTTTGAGTTTTTTTTTATATTTAGGATTTTAAAAATGATTTTGATTTTAGTCTAGGATATTTATTGAATACTTATTTGGATTGTGAATCTAATAATATTTATATATAATATAATATTATTACATATAACAAATATTATTATATTTGCAATGGTGTTTAATTAACTATAATTATTTAAAGTAACGGTAGTGGTCACTGGCCCCTGAAACACAGGTAACAGCACCTAGCTTAGTGGTCAGGGTTTCACATTTTTAGGGTTCCGTAGCCAAATGGCAAAAAACGGAACCCTTATAGATTCGTCATGTCTGTCTGTCTGTCTGTCTGTCTGTCTGTCTGTCTGTCTGTCTGTCTGTCTGTCTGTCCGTCCGTATGTCACAGCCACTTTATTCCGAAACTATAAGAACTATGCTGTTGAAACTTGGTAAGTAGATGTATTCTGTGAACCGCATTAAGATTTTGACACAAAAATAAAAATAAAACAATAAATTTTGGGGGTTCCCATACTTGAAACTAAAACTAAAAACATTTTTTTTCATCATACCCATACGTGTGGGGTATCTATGGATAGGTCTTCAAAAATGATAAAGAGGTTTCTAATATCATTTTTTTCTAAACTGAATAGTTTGCGCGAGAGACTCTGCCAAAGTGGTAAAATGTGTGTCCCCCCCCTGTAACTTCTAAAATAAGAGAATGATAAAACTAAAAAAAATATATGATGTACATTACCATGTAAACTACCAGCGAAAATTGGTTTGAACGAGATCTAGCAAGTAGTTTTTTTTTAATACGTCATAAATCGTAAACCGCAATTTACCAAGTACGGAACCCTTCGTGCGCGAGTCCGACTCGCTCTTGGCCGGTTTTTTGCAAATGTTGAAGGAAATAAGCCATTTATTTATTACTCGTAATATTCCTTGTGCTTTTCGCTTAGATCTTGCTTTTTCTCGAAATCATAGTATACAATATAGTATGCAACTCTTGAATAAAACGGATTTATATCGAGGGCCATGAATCACTCGCGTCGCTCATGATTCTAACACTTGAATCACTCGCTATGCTCGTGATTCAATCATCATGAATCACTCCCTACGGTCGTGATTCAGTCGTTAGAATCCTTCACTTGCTCGTGATTCATCTATGGCCCTCGCTTTAAATCCGTCTTTTATTCACTAGTTGCATAATATACTATTAGTTCTTTATTATTGAAATAATTTTCTTGATGGAGTTATTTTCGTAGAATTCATTTAGAAAGGGTTTCCATTTCTGAATGAATATTTCGCAAAATAAAATAAAATTGGTTTGATTTCATGGAAGGGATAATTTTAGGCAGTAATTAATCAAAATGTAATTCGATTTCTGAGAATCAGTACGCCAAAATTAGATTTTTCAATCTATGTTATCGACAAGAGGCCCTCCCTTTATTGTAAGTTAGACTGGGGAGGTCAGAACTGTAAATGAGGCCCTGACTTTACTTCAGGCTCACTCCATCTTTGTTTTTACGATGAGGTGTTTACAGTATCGACCAGCTGATGGTAAACGATAATATTGTCGATGATTGCCTAGAACAACACTTGCCTAGAAGTTACCTAGTAATCAGTATCCTATTTGTATTTGTTTGCAGATTGGACCCTACAGAGCAAGACAGTGCAGCCCATGCAGTCTTCAAAGAAGCCTACGAGCATGGGTTAATGTACCCAGACAAGTGCAGAGAAAAATATGCCTTATGTCCATTCAACTCATCACTACTCTTCGACCTAATCAGATATCTATTACGTCATCCATAAAGTCTATTTTAGAGCAGATAGGGTAGAATTAATTGAAGTAATTTAACACATTTTTATCTTAAAGAGCTAGCAAATTGCTTGTAAGCAAAACTTTATCTTCATTTCAAATATTTTAAAATGAGTAATTAAGAAGTCTTTTGACGAGAAAAAATGAAATGAAGAACTGCATAGCTCGCACAAGGGTTACTTCTTCAAATAAAAAAAGAATTTTCAAAATCTATCCACAATTGACGGAGATATCGGTGAACATACACAAAAAGAAAACCGTACATAAAGTCGAACATAGAACCTCCTCCTTTTTGGTAAGTCGGTTAGAAATTGCCCTTTTGTTAACCCCCGCCGGAAAAAGAGGGGTGTTATAAGTTTCACGTGTGTTGCTGTGTATCTGTGTATCTGTGTGTCTGTCTGTGGCATCATAGCGCCTAAACGGATGAACCGATTTCGATTTAGTTTTTTTTGTTTGAAAGGTAATTTTTTTCATTTGAATAAAAATTAAGATTTTCGTTTGAATAAAATCGGTTCAGCCGTTCAAAAGTTATGAGCATTTTACTGTTTGAATCGGGGTGTTTTCGCAAGATAAATGTGTCGGGGGTTTTTTAAATTGTAAAATTTTACTTGTTGTGTATTAATTCCATGTCTATAAAAAACATTCTCGATTTGAGTCGAGTAGAGTGGATTGGTGGAAGGTCCCTAAATGATCTTAAATACGTGGGACACTCAGAAAGTTTTGCGAAACTAAAAAAAATTGTTCTATACGTACATATATTTTTATTAAATCTTTTCAAAGTACTTTCCACCAGCCTCTATACAAAGATTCATGCGCCTAAACCAGTTTTCAAAACACTTTTTCCAGTCCGCCGCAGACACCTCGTTTACAGCCTGCTCGAACGCAGCCAGCGCATCTTCCGGCGACGAAAATTGTATCCCTTTGAGCTGATTTTTTATTTTTGGGAATAAAAAGAAGTCACACGGTGCTAGATCAGGGCTGTAAGGAGGGTGACCCAGGAGTTTGACTGGCGTGCTGTCCAGGAAGTCCCTCGTTTTGAGTGCGGTGTGCGCAGGTGCATTGTCGTGGTGGAGCAGTAGCCCGCGGAGCCCTGTGTTTGGTCGCTTGTTGCTTATAACAGAGAAAACTTCTGGCAAACATTTGGTAGTATACCATTCGGCATTAATGCTTCTTTGATCCCGTAAGGGAATTGATACCAAGTGGCCAGTCAAATTAAAAAAGCTAGCGATCAAAATCTTACCCCCGCTTCTAGATCGCTTCACTTTGGTAGGCGTTGGCTCATTTTGAAACACCCAAACAGTCGACTGGCGCTTGGTTTCTGGGTCGTATTGATAAATCCAGGACTCATCACCTGTAACGATGTCGTAAACACGCCGAGACGAGCCTGCTTCAAATTTGTTAAGCATATCACGGCACCATTCCACCCGGGCCTGCTTCTGAGCATCGGTGAGGTTGTGCGGCACCCAGCGTGATACTATCCTCCTCACGCGAAGATGGCTGTGTAGAATCTCGTGAACGCTTCCCGATCCAATCTTCAATATGTGTTGAATCTCCTGATATGTAATTCGCCTATTGTCTTGGATTAAATTTTTCACTGCTAGCACGTTTTCTTCGGTAACAGCCGTCAAAGGGCGACCGCTTCTTTCGTCATCCCCCAAAGTTGGTCGACCGCGCTTGAATTCGTTATACCAACGATACACGGTTGCCTTGGAAGGGCCTTCATCCATGAATGCCATTTGAAGTCTATCGTACGATTCATCGGGTTTCAGGCGACACTTGAAATCGTATAAAATCATAACTCTAAAATGTTCCCGGCGCAGATACATATTTCAGTGAGACACAATACTTTGAATTAACTCGCAAAAAATGTGGAGGGAAATTTTGAAATTGGAACTTACTTATTTTTACTTATAAATAATCATATTTTCGAAAAACATTATAACTGGCCAGTCTCCCATATATAAAAACTTTTTTTCGCAATACTTTCTGAGGGGCCTGGTATAGGTATGAACCTTTCTCGACTGGAGTCTGAAATTTGTACTTACCTCATATGAAATAAAAATTGTAAATACTATGTCAAAAGACATACCTAAATAAGTCACTTGTCGGACCGCCTGAGACGACGATTATTTACTCGCTGAAGAAACGTACACAATATATAAAGATACCGTGTCAATAAAAGATACACACATAGTAATAGTTGATCGCTGGCTTTAGTTGAGCGCAAAGAGCTATCAAAGTTATAATCGCTCAGCGATGCTCGCTTGCTCGCTTGGCGTCTGGAACTCACGCCGAGACACCAACCAGCAGCGGTAATTTCTACTTACACTGCGGCCACCCCGATTGAGTGGTGCGAGTAATCGCCTGTCGCACATAAACACTCGCTCATAGCCGAGCGGTAAAACTTTTGGAGTTTCTAGCTTTGCTCGCTACTCGCTGTCACAAGTTTGTCGCAGCGACAAGATCGCTGCGACAAACTTGTGGTACTCGCCAGCAGTGTGAAAAGCCAGCGATCAACTATTACTATGTGTGTATCTTTTATTGACACGGTATCTTTATATATCGCACACCTAGATGAAGGGTAGCACAACTCAAAATAATCCAAAATTGAGTTATTGCAATTATCGGAATCAGCGCCGAAAACTATTTGAAACTAAAACTATAAACTATTTACTAAACTATTTTGAGTTGTGCTACTCTTTATCTAGGTGTGCGATATTGTGTCCGTTTCTTCAGCGAGAAAATAATCGCAAGCTAATTGCTTCGTCCCAGGCGGTCCGACAAGTGACTTATTTAGGTATGTCTTTTGACATAGTATTTACAATTTTTAATTCATATGAGATAAGTACAAATTTCAGACACCAGTCGAGAAAGGTTTGGGGGCTAAGTGGAACAGGGTGTAAAGTCCCACAAACCTCCATAGAAAAGGGAGGATCCTCCGACCAGACGGGTGTTGTGTCTGGTCCGGGCAACTGCCCAACGGTTGTTGTCGGACTGTTGTATGTGTTCTAATCGCGCCGAAAACTTTGCTTGCGCGATGCAGGATTTGTGTGACGTCATGTCATTCGTTCGTAAGTGGCGGCGTCGGTGCCGCTACATCACTCCCCTCCGGAGACCGGAGGTCGATAGCAGGTTAGGTTGAGTCGTCTGTACATCTTGTGATGTGTGCCTGGCCAGTGGAAGGTTGGTTCTAGTGAGTCGGAACCGGAAGTCGTAGAGTTCGCGGTGAGTCGGAACTGTATGCGGTTGTGCCCCAGTGAGTCGGGGTGATGCTATCCCAGTGAGTCGGGATAGAGTTGCTGGCTCCAGTGGGTCGGAGCGGTGATGATGTCCCAGTGAGTCGGGACAGTGGTGCTGGCTCCAGTAGGTCGGAGCGGTGATGAAAGAAGCTGAGGGTGATGACCAGGAATGCGCGTCCGCTGCATGCTGGTGGTCAGGATACCCCCGTAGTAGGTACTGGCTTGCTGTATGACTCGCTGCTCGAAAGCTTGAGGAAGTGATGGTGACGTCACGATGAAGTAGCTCTGCACGAAGGCTGCGCTGATGTTCATATTCGAGGGTCACCAGTTTGGGGGCTATGCGGAACAGGGTGTAAAGTCCCACAAACCTCCATAGAAAAGGGAGGATCCTCCGACCAGACGGGTGTTGTGTCTGGTCCGGGCAACTGCCCAACGGTTGTTGTCGGACTGTTGTATGTGTTCTAATCGCGCCGAAAACTTTGCTTGCGCGATGCAGGATTTGTGTGACGTCATGTCATTCGTTCGTAAGTGGCGGCGTCGGTGCCGCTACAAAGGTTCATACCTATATTTAAGATCATTTAGGGACCTTCCACCAATCTACTCTACTCGACTCAAATCGGGAATGGTTTTTATAGACATGGAAGTAATACAAAACAAAAGGGCAATTTCTAACCGACTTACGAAAAAGGAGGAGGTTCTATGTTCAACTTTATGTACGGTTTTCTTTTTGTGTATGTTCACCGATATCTCCGTCAATTGTAGATAGATTTTGAAAATTCTTTTTTTGTTTGAAGAAGTATGTTCCGAAAATGGTACCACTTTAATTAGGTGAAGATCTGATGAAGAACTTCGGATATATACTACAGAACTCTTCAATAAATAATCATATATACATATCTCTCGGGATTGCTGCAATCGCATGTCTGTTTATTGTTTATACAATTTCATAACATAACATCACGCCAGTATGCTCTTAAGGGGTACGCAGATCTCTCATTTCACCGGTTATGTTCAAGTTTCATGTTATTCGGGTAATCTATTCTTCTATCGGGCGTTATAGGGACCTTACTAAACAACTTGCCTATTAGGTAGGTAAAACTAAAACGGGAAAAATAGAAATCTTTTTGTAAAAAAATGTAGGTAAGTATTTTAAACTTTATTTTTGGAAGTCGGTGTCCATATCGCAAAAAAATGGTACCTACGAAAGACACCGACTTCCAAAATTAAAGTAATTTTCATTTTGTAGTTTTTTATTTGGAAGTAGGTAGTATTTTTTTGCAAATAAGTTTTTTTATTTTCATTGCAATTAGTTATTTATTTTTTGTAAAATACATGTTATGTAATGTGAAGGATAATAATGATGTGTGAACCGTTTTTTTTATTTCAGTTGTTTTTATTATTAAATTTTAATTATAAAATATGTATGTAGCTGTCACTAGTTTAAGTAGGAATACAATAAAAATTAACTTACATTTTTATATTCTAAAAAGATGTTGTGTTACCATAGCTGTACTTTGTTATGTTTAATAACAATAATTTATATACATTTTTTATTTATAACTTTTAATAATTTTACCCAAAAAGCTTTAACATTTAAACGCATAAATCTACTAAACTACTTAAACCTATTCTGTATTTCTACTTGAAAATAGAGCCAGTGAATTCTAGTCCGAAATAAACCGATGGAAAATAAAAGTTGTTGGTTTCAACAGTAATTAGCCTGCTTCGACCAATCACCGTTCTTTATTTTATTTTTCTAGAATATCGGCAGCTGCAGGCTGAGAGTTTTTCCTTGTTTTTATTATAACAGCTTTGCTAGAAGAAAATAAGCGATAAAAGTTAATAATTTGACGTTGCTGTTTTTAAGAGAAAATTACTTTTAATGGAAGCTTCAGGTTTCTAGACTATCGTCGTGCTTTTTGCTGGATGTTTTAAATAAAATTCATATTTCGATTATGTTCGTAACACTGGCTCCTGATTTATGATATTTGACATAGGTATTTATAATGCAGCTTGGATCAACACGTTTGGCAAGTAGTTACGGGTTTTTTTAGAGGGTTTTTTTGGATACCATAAAATTTTTTAAAAACCAATAGTATCTTTTTTTAATTTATGATGCAAGCTAATGCTCCATTGGTGTTATTGCTGCTAGGCGTTCCAGTGCTAGGAAACCAAATAAAAATAAAGACAAATAGAAAACAAAAATATGATATTAATGATCAGAGTTCTTGTACCAAAGGTCATTTTTGGTGATCGAAAACCCTCATTTTTAATATCTAAAGTGCGTCTAAATATCATTTAAGCACCTCAGTAAATTAAAAGAAACTGAACTTCTTAACACTTAACGCAGAAATATTCAATCATGTGTAAAATATTCTAATGGCTTCAGAGTCTTAATTAAATATCGCGAGCAAAGCAGTTTAATCTTAAGATTGCCCACCAGCATCAAACATTATTCACTAAAAAATAAAAATTAAATTCTCAATGTAATTTAATTAAAGTCTTTACAGTTTTCAATGATCGGACTTAAAATTCCAATTTATTCTGAAATTAATAACTTTGAAAGTCTTAATTAGGGCATAAGAAGCCACTAAATGGAGTAGACGAAAATCTTTCGCTCACTCTAAACGTTAAGGACCACTAATACTTTGGTAACTCGGAATATGTTTAGAAAATTATTTCAGAAACACGATTTAAGTGTTTTAAACTGGGTACTAATGAAAGTTTATCAAAATTTTATTTATTCTTCATGCTTAAATATTGGGTTAACTTCGGTAAAACTGTGAGGTTGAATATTGTTTTGTTTATTTTTATGATAGTGGTAGATTTATTGCGTAAGCTTTAGCATATCATCTTAGACCCCTATCTCATCATGACTATCGACAGAAAACCCTCCATTTTTTTAAACACATATTTTCTTTCTATAACTCTGAATTTGATGATTCGAGGTGGACCGTTTGGCGCATTTGCATTGCACTTGACTTCGTTGGTTGGGCATTTATTGCTGTAGTGTTAATAAATTGAATACCATCTGTCTATATAAATATACAATGAATCCCTACTTCCCTTAGTCACGCCATAACTTGAGAACGGCTTTACCGATTTCATTCATATTTTTTTTAAAGTTTTGAAATTTTTTGTAGAAGGTTCTTACGGAAAGATAAATTAACAAAAAAATAATGGTATGCTGGTAGGTAGGTCAGGTTGGTACTAGGCGGTAGTGTAAGTAGGTAGGTAGGGTAGATAATATAGGGTAGGTAGGGTAGGGTAGGAAGGGTAGGCAGTTGACGGGAGCAAAGCCGCGGGCACAGCTAGTCTATTTATAATAATATGCATCTTTTAAATTAAGTCCTTACTTGTATCAAGGACCTGGCTTTGCAATTGTAATTAGGGACCACATTATATCAAAAAGTAGATCCAGGGTTCTGCATTTTAATTCCGTCAAATAAAAAATTGGTCAAGAGCAAAATGGATTCGTTCGTGATGGTTGAGGGTTCCGTACTCGATCTGCGTCCCCACTTGATACCGACCCCTGTTTGCCCCTTCAATATCCAGACAATAAATGTTTCATCTTTCCTTTTGATATTTTGATACAGTACGGGCAAACAGTAATTTTAAAATTGCTTGTTTCATTAAGACAGGATCGATCAACGATTTATTTGTTTATCCTTGCACTGGAACGCTTTGCAGTAATTACACTAATGGAGTAAAATCACATAATAAACTCACTATGAATCAAGCAGCCTAATTGCGCAAGTGAATTTGGCAGGGCAAAAGGTTTGACTGCCATCAATCGACCAATCACATGTGAGATGAAAGATGCGATGTGGATTTCCGTCTATGTATCTATGCACAATTTAGGCAGCAGCTTTCCTCAAGATGTTTTCCTTAACCGTCGTAAACGATGCCCAAGATAAACTTAGAAATTCAAAAAGTCATATTGGTACTTGTCCGGATTCGAACCCATGACCTCAAGCACGAGACCATGACCATGACCACGAGAGCATGTTAAATTAAATCTTGTTATACTTTGTATAAATTCATTTACCGAATGTTTTGTAAATGTGTGAACATTGTAGGCCTTCTAGATTTGTAGATGCTTGTTAACATTTGTTAACATTTTATCTCGTTTAACTTTTTTTAATCTTTTGTTTATTTATAACATAATCTTTTTTTTTTAGTTTCTTACGACTTATGGTCGGGCCTGCGTTGTCCCCCCATCTAAGTACTGCTGTAACATGGAAATATTGTAAAACCAAACAATCTTTTAAAAGAGTAACCATGGAGTTTCTTGCCGGTTCTTCTCCATAGGAAACGACCAACCCGACCCGTGCACCTTTTGTCGACGTTCTATAAGTGCCCAGGTAAGCCTGTGTTTTTTTTTTATTGATTTTGATTTTGATTGAGACGCGTGGCCACTGCGCCACCACGACATACGGTGATATTTTAGAAGAGTTTCTATTTTATTACGAAACCCTTGAGAATGGTAGAAGTCTGGCACATACAGGTGAAACGCGACAGTGCAACAACGTTGCATCGATGTTTTACTTGAAATCGGTAGAGTAATTTAAAGACCCATTTCTATGAAAACTCAACGACGAGTTTGCAGCATTATTGTCACACCCGTTAGTAGAACATTAATATGATACCAGCCTTTTATTGTCCCACTGCAGGGCTAAGGCCTCTTCTCATACAGAGAAGGCGATAAAGAAAAATAATTTTGTGCAATAATAGTGTTGCAGCAATTGCTACGTCCATAGTTCTGCAAACAATATGACGCTGCAACAATGTGACGAAAGCTTTCCTTACCATGATTACAAAGTCTTATACATCAAAAAACAGAATTCCCCCTTGACCCAATAAACACCATATTCCTCTACAAATTCAAATTGGTAATATCAACGAAAACGACGATTCCATACACATGATATATAGTTGTGACGCTACAAGACATGGACCCGAGGATATTGAAAATGGAAATGCATGATGGTCCGGACATAAGTTACATAGAGGACTATGTATAGCTGAATGAGGACTATGTGTAGCTGAATGTTGGTCTCCGTTCTAGATAGTGGAGATGTTCTAGTAGTTTGTGCGAGGATATCTGTATTGCTGCGGTTACTAGGAAATATGTAAATGTGCTTGTTTAAAGGAACTCACTTCAATATAAGTCACTTTCAGACGCTCAAATTTAAGTCGGTTATGATTTCGCCATTGTTCTTTGAAGATTTATTTTAAAAGATACGAAGTTAACTAAAACTACAGAATTTCGAATCGAAACAATATTTTATTGATATAAAACAGATCATGTAGATTTGTTTGGAATTCTGATTTCTTAGCTAAGTAAAAATTTTTGTACAATGAGTGTTTTTCTCATTAATCATATTATGCAATCAAAAACTGAATTACGAAATTACATACAAAAAGAGTTTGGGGAATTGAAACCAAAATATCCAAACATACTATCCCAAACCATAATATCCTCCACCGATTAAGATGAAATTTTGCATAGTCGTTTAGTTTGGATGACAATGCATGGTTAGCTAAGTGACGTCATTCTAAATCCAATATGGCGGACGGCCCAAGATGGCAGACTAGTTATTTTTTGTTCACTGCCATGATATGAGTATCAAATGAAAGGGTTTCCTGAGAAGAATACGAAAAGACCTTCTATTAAAAAAAGATTTTTTAATGAATAATTTATTATAACATAAGTATAGTTTACTTTCGATATACGTGCATTTCATTTCATCACCACACATTTTTTTCAACCACAAGTTAACAAGAAACTACACGCACACATACTAGTAGTAAAAAACAACCATGTCTAGGTTCAAACCAACGGCGACCTAAACTTGTCCGAGCCTGTACCACTAGGTCCACCATGCAGCTTGATATATAAGTAGGTAAATATTTAATGCGGTAATGGTTGGTAACACATGAGCAACACAACTGTTTACTTGAAGAAATATATAACTTGTATCACAAGAACAGAATATTAGACCTTTCAAATGAAATGCCAAACCCCAATAATGCAATTGACGCATGGCAGGCTCAAAGCTCATTTGAAATAAATCCAAAAATACACAGTGGGTACTTCCACCTCCTAATAACCCTAAACAAAATCCAATAAATCAAAAATAACCGCCTCATTATAACCAATCTTTCACTGGAAATTGTGGAGAAGAAAATTGTGTATTATAGCAAGATTTATTAGAAGTAAAGTCTCTGGCTGGTAGACAAGTTGACAGCTAATAACAAGTGGGGTATTAGTGCCGGATTTGGCCCCCCATGTCCCATATTGTATTGTTACGAGGTATTATTGAGAATCGGGGCCATTCTCATAGGTTTATGAAGTAAAGATGCGGCCGTACGAATGTTTCCTTAAACGCGATGACCATTCAACTAGCTGTCAAGTATAAAAAAATATCCCTTTTAGTCTCCATTGGTAGGTAATTGAATAGTCTATCCTATGCGCTATTGGGTGAAAAAAAAATTACAGACTCAAAATTTCATATAAAATCGACACCTCATGGATTTATATAATACCAGATGTGGCCGTCCAAACGTGTTTGCTTAAACGTGTACACCATACAAGAAAAACGGTATTTTAATATCTCGCGCACACAAGCGCTCCCTAAGATAGTCAAAGACGTGGCGACTGCACTTAGGTGTAGAATGACCTCTGAAAGGCTGATGATGATGATGATCATACGATTAAACTTCGTCAGAAAGCAGTTAAGTGATTTAGCATTCAAAAAAAAAGTTAAAAGTTTTCTAGCAGATAAAGCCTGACTATAACCTGAATGAGTTTTTAAATGAAAGATTTTAATTTATTTTTATTATTATTTTATTACTCTTGACATTTTTAATAATTTACTGCTAGATTGATAATTTGGATTTGATTTATTGTTTTAAGTTGACATTTTTAAATTTTTAATTATTATTATTTTTTATATTTTTGTTCTGACGTTCGAGAACGTTAATTATTATAATTTACATTATTGTTATTAACATTAGTACGACATTTTTAAATAATTTTGACATTTAATATTTCGACATTTTAATTATACTGACATTCTAGAAGGATAATTTTTAAATAATATGCACTTTATTGTTTTTTGTTTTTATTAACTTGACTAAGTATGTTATGACATTCTGAATGATTAATTTTGATTTGAATTGTATGTACTCTTTATTCTATTATTAGTATTTGCATGCCATTATTTAAGGCAAACATGACGCTCTGTATTATTATTTTTGTTCTTACATCTCTTACATATTGGCAATTTGTTGTGTGTACTGTACTCATGTTTGAGCAAATAAAGATTGAATTTGAATTTGAATTGGAAAGCTTCCCAACTCCTAGTCATTATCATGATTTCAGCCGAAGGACGTCCACTGCTGAACATAGGTCTCCCCAAACGTTGCCATATCGAATAGACCTGTGCTTCACGCAACTTTTTTCCCATTTTTTTTCAGATTTTGATTGTCACACTAGCTAGCCAAATCAATTGAATTTCATTTATATTCAATTGCTTTTCAAGTAATATATCAAAGTTCCAGATAAAAAACTGTCATTTTTCCGTACAAACCGTCACAAAAGTATTTTTATTCTGCTATAAAACGTGGATAGCTTGTGTATCCCCTTGTTTTATACGTAAACCAACAGATGCCCAATAAAATATGTATATCTTAAAATTGATAAAAATATAGGACATGGATGCTGCTTTTATCTTATTGCGCGTGTTTGAAAGCTCGATTCACTCGAGTAAATTCAATTTTGAATACACACCGAACTACTTGCAACGACTTGGTGTGAAATGTGAGACAACTAGCAAAAATCAATTATTTGAGCAAGTTGTTGCTCGTTGTGCCGATAGATGGCGGTGTTTAGTTTTGGTCGAATCCTGTATCGCGCTGTTAAGATTCTCCGACGATTAGGTAGGGTCATTAGGTTAATGAGTCTCTGTGTATTTTTCTATACATAGGAAGAAGTAAGGATTGGTTTATTTAGCATCATCCCAGTTACGCTTGGGGTTTACTTGGGGATATTCATTGATAGGAACTTCTCTTGGACTGCCCAACTGCAGGAGGTTAGCCGCAAGCTATTTGCATCTGCTGCAGCTCTGAGGAAAAAAAGAAAAAGCGTAATTTTCTTCCGACTGCCACCAGGATTGCGCTTGCGCAATCTCTTCTTTTACCCATACTTGATTATGCTGATGCCAGCTATCTTGACCTTACTCAAGAACAACTCGATAAACTTGAGCGGCTTCAAAATGTTTGTATAAGGTTCATATTCGGTTTGCGCAAATATGACCATGTTTCCGAATTTCGTGTGAAGCTCAAGTGGTTGCCAATTCGCCTTCGCCGGAATGCTCATATTCTTTCCCTTTTATACAATGTGCTCTTTACTCCTTCCACCCCTTTTTACCTTAAGAAACGTTTTCAGTTTCTCCGCGATTCCCACACAAAATTTCTTAGGTCATCAGACAACTTACGACTTCAAATTGCACATTGCACGACTTTTTTGGATAAATCCTTTACTGTCCAGGCTACTCGTCTGTGGAATTCAATGCCAGATCCAATCAAACGTGCTCAATCATTGCCTGTGTTCAAAAGACTCGTAAAGGAACATTACCTGTCACTGTCATTGTCTTAGCGTGTTGATTTGTGATTGTGATTATAAATTGAGTCATTCATAATTTATTGTTATTGCCTATATTTAGTATGTATGTATTTATGTATATATTACATAGCATATGTATTTGTCTGGGTATCTATTATAATTACAGTATATGGACTATGTTAATGTCACACCAACGACAACCCCACTTCAAGTCCAGAAAATTACTGTCCATACCAGGTTGCCTGGAAGAGATCGCGCTATGCGATAAGGCCGCCCATTGTATTTGTATTAATTTTAAGTTTTTTTGTTATATTTGTATTTTAAGGTGTACAATAAAGCATATAATAAATAAATAATAAATAAATAAATACAATAAATACATGAATAGTTTTTTTACTCAAACTTTTGAGTGAAAAAACTATTCATATATTTATTGTATTTTGGTAATTCAACCCCCAAGGAGGTGAATAGGGGAAAGTTGCATTGCATAAATACTAACCTAAGTAAATAATAAAGGTTTTTAATTATATTTTTTTCAAAGCTAGTGCATACAGGGATAATCTTCGGTTGGTGTCACATTATCTGATACGTGTCTAACAAGGCCTCTGCGAGTTGAATTCGGCCCCTCGCACGCCTTTCAAAGGACCGGGACCCCAGGGTCTCTAGATTGTCAAAAAAAGAATGGCGATTCAAGCGAAGTCATGAAAAAAATCGAGTATAAATTAACACCCAGTCCGTCATTCACCTATATTATTATTAGTCTCTGCCTCGTGCCGGGATGTCAAGGCTGTTTTCACAAATTTTGTATGAAACTATAATTTTGTGATTAAAAGCCTCGATTAAAGTACGTATACCTTTGGTTAACACTTTGGCTACCAAATCACACACGATCTAGAAGTTTAAAACTCACTTTGTAATTAAAGTAAATTGATCGTTATGAAGTAAATTGTAAGATTAAACAAAAACTTGGTTTTTAGGGTTCCGTAGTCAACAAAGTAGCCTTATAGTTTCGCCATGTCCGTCTGTCCGTCCTTCCAAAGCTTAGCTCAGAGACTCGTATTACATGAAAGCTATAATTTGGCATGCCAAATTATATAATTATATAATTATTTAAGCCATATAATTATATGGCTATATATAAGGGTACACGTAAAGTGTGGATGCATTTTTTTCTCGTCTGTCCCATGGTTGGGGGATGTGGTTTGGAAAGACCATTCAAAAATATTACGGGTCTGTGAAAACCCGTTTTTCGATTCA
The DNA here is from genome assembly GCA_949775005.1 of Orthosia gothica. NCBI lineage: Eukaryota > Metazoa > Arthropoda > Insecta > Lepidoptera > Noctuidae > Orthosia > Orthosia gothica. Next base: position 11,962,690 of record OX459056.1, read on the forward strand.
GGGATCCGCTTGCGTAAAATTTAGCTTTAAATTGCTTTTTTTGTTAGAATCATGTGCCCCCCACCCCGCCAGCTAAATGGTTGCTTTTGGATATGTGAAAAAAATCACGGCAGTAGTATTATAGTAGTGTATAACAAAATTAAAACGAAAACTATCACCACTAAGTAAGCTTTACAGGTTTACGAGTAATAGTTGACCAACTTATAAAATTTACTTGGAAATGTAAAAAAATTGTATATTGATGTATGCGGACAACAGTTTTCGAACGGCAAAGTTAATTTTGTCCCTTCGTTAGAGCAATGTTCGGTGCTTTCTTTGTTTATGAACGTTAGTAATGTCACTTATTTATTTGGTGAATGTAGCTGTTTATACGGAACCCTCTTTGCGCGACTCAGACTCGCACTTGGCCGGTTTTTTCCCTTTATTAATAAAACTGATAAACTGTTAACGTAGTACGTTTAAGGTCAGAAAGGAGTAAATTAATTAAATATTATGACGTACTTGGAATTTTAGAAAGATTACAAGTACTATTTATCACATTAAAAAATTTCTTCACCATCGATCTTCACCTTGCATAATCAGCCATTCTCTTTCATTCTCTCACTCACTCAATCCTTCATCTACGTTCACCCATTCCTTTTAAAATTCATTAATTTCCAGTCCCTTATAATAAGTTTCGGAATCACATTCGAATTTCGAATCAATTTTGCAACAATCCTTCCAGTGTGAACCTAACTACCAAATGTAGCGTATTCCTGGCATCTCTCTTTGTACATTGTAAATGTGTGTTACGGTCGGGTGACCTCAATCTTATTGGACGGTTCGATTTCATCCCTTGCACGATAACTACAAAAGTGACCTTATAGATCTCACGCAATTTATTTTATTCTATACAAATTACTTCTAGACGAAAGAGCTGCATAAAACTTCTAGTACCTAAGTATATTATGTACCATCAACTCAATAATGCGTGAAAGAAAGGTTCGAGTAATAAAGGCAAGAACAACAAAATGATTTAGACCAGATTTTGTTTTCAAGAATCTTCTAGCACTTTGAGACAGAGCAAAGGTAAAACACTTAATTTCGTTTTATGACACAGATAGGCACTTTAATTTCTAAAAATTAGATTTCTCAAACCCTAGATCTTATTAGAGCGCATTAGTGATGATCGATACTCTGCAAATGCTCCATTATTTTTAATTTGCTTGCCTCAGTACGGGTATTATTTTAATTGAAGTTATTAAAGGGCATTGTGATCCGCAATTTAGGTAATTACACAGTGATCCTACAATACCAAATGCCTAACGTTACTTAGTTTAAGGCTTAAGAAAAGCGAGCAACAAGCGAGAACAGATGGTTCCGTATAAACAGCTACATTCACCAAATAAATAAGTGACATTACTAACGTTCATAAACAAAGAAAGCACCGAACATTGCTCTAACGAAGGGACAAAATTAACTTTGCCGTTCGAAAACTGTTGTCCGCATACATCAATATACAATTTTTTTACATTTCCAAGTAAATTTTATAAGTTGGTCAACTATTACTCGTAAACCTGTAAAGCTTACTTAGTGGTGATAGTTTTCGTTTTAATTTTGTTATACACTACTATAATACTACTGCCGTGATTTTTTTCACATATCCAAAAGCAACCATTTAGCTGGCGGGGTGGGGGGCACATGATTCTAACAAAAAAAGCAATTTAAAGCTAAATTTTACGCAAGCGGATCCCTGAATCGAAAAACGGGTTTTCACAGACCCGTAATATTTTTGAATGGTCTTTCCAAACCACATCCCCCAACCATGGGACAGACGAGAAAAAAATGCATCCACACTTTACGTGTACCCTTATATATAGCCATATAATTATATGGCTTAAATAATTATATAATTATATAATTTGGCATGCCAAATTATAGCTTTCATGTAATACGAGTCTCTGAGCTAAGCTTTGGAAGGACGGACAGACGGACATGGCGAAACTATAAGGCTACTTTGTTGACTACGGAACCCTAAAAACCAAGTTTTTGTTTAATCTTACAATTTACTTCATAACGATCAATTTACTTTAATTACAAAGTGAGTTTTAAACTTCTAGATCGTGTGTGATTTGGTAGCCAAAGTGTTAACCAAAGGTATACGTACTTTAATCGAGGCTTTTAATCACAAAATTATAGTTTCATACAAAATTTGTGAAAACAGCCTTGACATCCCGGCACGAGGCAGAGACTAATAATAATATAGGTGAATGACGGACTGGGTGTTAATTTATACTCGATTTTTTTCATGACTTCGCTTGAATCGCCATTCTTTTTTTGACAATCTAGAGACCCTGGGGTCCCGGTCCTTTGAAAGGCGTGCGAGGGGCCGAATTCAACTCGCAGAGGCCTTGTTAGACACGTATCAGATAATGTGACACCAACCGAAGATTATCCCTGTATGCACTAGCTTTGAAAAATATATAATTAAAAACCTTTATTATTTACTTAGGTTAGTATTTATGCAATGCAACTTTCCCCTATTCACCTCCTTGGGGGTTGAATTACCAAAATACAATAAATATATGAATAGTTTTTTCACTCAAAAGTTTGAGTAAAAAAACTATTCATGTATTTATTGTATTTATTTATTTATTATTTATTTATTATATGCTTTATTGTACACCTTAAAATACAAATATAACAAAAAAACTTAAAATTAATACAAATACAATGGGCGGCCTTATCGCATAGCGCGATCTCTTCCAGGCAACCTGGTATGGACAGTAATTTTCTGGACTTGAAGTGGGGTTGTCGTTGGTGTGACATTAACATAGTCCATATACTGTAATTATAATAGATACCCAGACAAATACATATGCTATGTAATATATACATAAATACATACATACTAAATATAGGCAATAACAATAAATTATGAATGACTCAATTTATAATCACAATCACAAATCAACACGCTAAGACAATGACAGTGACAGGTAATGTTCCTTTACGAGTCTTTTGAACACAGGCAATGATTGAGCACGTTTGATTGGATCTGGCATTGAATTCCACAGACGAGTAGCCTGGACAGTAAAGGATTTATCCAAAAAAGTCGTGCAATGTGCAATTTGAAGTCGTAAGTTGTCTGATGACCTAAGAAATTTTGTGTGGGAATCGCGGAGAAACTGAAAACGTTTCTTAAGGTAAAAAGGGGTGGAAGGAGTAAAGAGCACATTGTATAAAAGGGAAAGAATATGAGCATTCCGGCGAAGGCGAATTGGCAACCACTTGAGCTTCACACGAAATTCGGAAACATGGTCATATTTGCGCAAACCGAATATGAACCTTATACAAACATTTTGAAGCCGCTCAAGTTTATCGAGTTGTTCTTGAGTAAGGTCAAGATAGCTGGCATCAGCATAATCAAGTATGGGTAAAAGAAGAAATTGCGCAAGCGCAATCCTGGTGGCAGTCGGAAGAAAATTACGCTTTTTCTTTTTTTCCTCAGAGCTGCAGCAGATGCAAATAGCTTGCGGCTAACCTCCTGCAGTTGGGCAGTCCAAGAGAAGTTCCTATCAATGAATATCCCCAAGTAAACCCCAAGCGTAACTGGGATGATGCTAAATAAACCAATCCTTACTTCTTCCTATGTATAGAAAAATACACAGAGACTCATTAACCTAATGACCCTACCTAATCGTCGGAGAATCTTAACAGCGCGATACAGGATTCGACCAAAACTAAACACCGCCATCTATCGGCACAACGAGCAACAACTTGCTCAAATAATTGATTTTTGCTAGTTGTCTCACATTTCACACCAAGTCGTTGCAAGTAGTTCGGTGTGTATTCAAAATTGAATTTACTCGAGTGAATCGAGCTTTCAAACACGCGCAATAAGATAAAAGCAGCATCCATGTCCTATATTTTTATCAATTTTAAGATATACATATTTTATTGGGCATCTGTTGGTTTACGTATAAAACAAGGGGATACACAAGCTATCCACGTTTTATAGCAGAATAAAAATACTTTTGTGACGGTTTGTACGGAAAAATGACAGTTTTTTATCTGGAACTTTGATATATTACTTGAAAAGCAATTGAATATAAATGATTTGGAACAATCGATTTGGGTTATAATCGTCAATTTGTACGTTTCAGTAATATTGCCATTTGCATAATTTTGTTTGATATTCGGAATGTTTATTTGGATTATAATTTATTCGTGTGTTGAAATGTAGAAATAAAATGGAATTTAATGGATTTGGCTGGCTATAGCTTTTAGTAAAGTCAGTGATGCGTTGTTATATTCAAACAGTATGTATAAAAACAAATAACGTCACAACCAGTCGCGTTCCATTTTAATATTTTTCCCAATATCACCAGTTTACAGAGGCAGATGCAGAGGCATAACGTACTCTAAGTTAACGCACATAAAAATCACAAAACAAAAATAGAAGCACACATGCGCAGAACTCACACAAATAAATATTTCATATCCATTGTCATAAGGCAGGAATAAAATGTTCTTCCGGGTTTATGCCTTTCTGGTACCCAGAGCGCAAAGTACTTTGAGGTATTGGCCGGCAACCAACTGAAAATGTAAAAACCCATTTATTTGGTGTCAGTCGTTTCTTGTCTCATGCAATATATAAGCACCTATGGGTCGGTTTACTCAATGGTGTTCAGGGAAAACCTGTCGCTCCTTACATTATTGTCTCTATAAACTTTCTCTCACGGTTTCCTGCAGATCTTTGGCTGTTCTATTTATTCTGAGAAGATGAAACGTAAAGCGAACTCCAGAATACAAAACCAATGATTTGGAAACATGTGGCAGAACAGTCTTTTTTCACCACTGAATTTATATAAAACTATGGCTTTGGCTGTACCTACTAATATTACGCTGGCTAAATCCGGGACTCAAGGATAACAAATAAACTTACCTTTTACCGTTTTCTTCAACCAAAAAGAAATATTAGATCACAAAAATATCAGTTACTTTTGTCTTGTTCTACGATATAATCACAAAACAACATTACCGTGACATGGTCGCTCCGTTCATCATATTACGCCTTACAAAAACGCGAAAAAGTTCCTTAGGAAAGTCACATTATGGTACGTCACGGGAGAGTCGTAGTGATATCCAACTTTACCTGGGACTGTAGCAACTTCTGCGTGATGTATGATCCCCTGGTACGCGACCGTCATATATTTTTGTCTGAAATACTCAAGACTATTTATTTTACTGACTTTATAAGGCATTAGTTATTGTTATGACAGTTTCCGGTTCGGTTACTTTAGATACGTTTTCTGTTACATCTAGGTCGTTAGACCGCTTAGAAAATACTTCATCTCCTTGTTCATACCAACATTATCTGACTTCTTTATCATATTTTTCTTACCGACTACGTACCTAAATTGTTTTATAAACCAGCTGAAAGGATTTGCCAGCAGTTTATACTCATACACCGTGAAATTATAGTTACAATTCTACCTACTGGAAGCAATTTGGTTCTTCATAAATATTCTGATTCCTGTGTATTGCTTTTATTATATTCGAAAACATAACAACTCGGTTTCATGAAGGCCATTCAAAAAATTGGGGAGAGCAGGGAGAGTATCATATTATCGAGTATACAGTTTGAAAGTAACAAACCTACCTGGGACATGAAACTCTATGGTCAGTTTTAGAAATGCAAACATATAATATCTGTTTTACAGAGACTTTGTATGCTTCTAGACGGAATATATTCAAAACGCAATTTCAATATAGGTATTGACCTTCACACTAACAAATAACGTCATCAGCAAAAAGAGATAGATACACTTTTGTCTATTATATATACTCGGCCACACTGGTACAAAGGATGGCTATTTTGTACCAGTGTGGCCGAGTATGTTATGCATACTTCTTTAGAGACATATATCAGTACTAGATTTGTGCCACTGTCCTATCAATATTGTTTCAAGTGTAGGATTTGCTCAACCCCAATCCAAGCAATCAATAAATTCAATCAGTCAGTCAATTTCGTCCCTGACTGTTGGATTTTTTTACGTTTTCTTTAAAGATTCTTTATAATTATTTAAAGAGTGGACGTGTACTCCTACAAAGAGTGAACTTATCACTTATTGTACAAGTACACTTTCACTCTTATGTAACTTTTCTGTGCATTATACATGTTGTATATAATGTTTATCGATAGCTACTGCATCTTAATATACTAATCAACAATACAACTAAAGATAATACTACATCATGATATTAAAGTGAAAGTTTTTGTTAGGTTCTCGTAAAACTATGCAAAAATGGTATCGATATTTTCTTCTTGTGACTGTTGCCACAACTCTAACATCAAAACGTAAGTACGTAAACTGTCATATCTCTATCAGCTAACGCATAAAGATTATTATTAACTCACCTCGAAAGATATCCTTTGATTCTTTTCTGATAATACGGCCATTTTAATCTCGCAGCTGATAGCCACACACGCCACGTCTTATGAAGATAATTAATCAACAAAATTATTCCTGTTAAAAACGAAACAAACTAGTGAAAGCAGCGAAAATATATTTACAGCTGGTATCCGAAAGACTACCACAGTGACTCAAAAGCTGTCATTATGACATTCGAGATGGAAAGCGCTTGTCTATGTTTGTCTCTTTTTTTCATAGTGTTTTTCTTTAATGCTAAAACTAATCTTCATAAATATATTACGTCTAGAAGTATACAAAGTCTCTGCTCTATTATTTATTGAACAAAACAATGCATCTGTATGTACGTATTTGGTAGCGACACCACGTCTAAAGGTGGGTAGATCTCATTACTATATTCAGGCCAAACGATTCCGTTTCCTCTAGGTTAGCTCATAAAGAGAATTTGTACGGTACATTTGTTATTTTGTTTACGTAAATTACTTTACTTTGTAAATACAGGATATGCTCCCTATATACTTACTCCTGAAATTATCTTCTCTATCTTCTCTTTAATAAAACGTTGCCCCACACTAGGAATTTATTCCTTTATCGTGGGTGCGTTTACAAACATATAAACTCACATACACAAACACCCAGAGCCGGAACAACTATCTGTAGGTCATACAAATATTTGTTCCGTGCAGGAATCAAACCCGCGACACGCAGCGCAGCAGTCAATCGCTCAACCACTGCGCTAACCGTGCGCCCTAAATCTCTTACCATATTGGTTAATTTTTATATTTATTAATCTGCGTTCCACAAAGTTTCTAAGCAATAACCATCACCCTTGTTTAATGAATTGTACGTACAGCTAAGGAGTGGAATGAGTCTGTGTTTTCTGATAGCTGCAACCTGGGGGTCTTTAAGTCAAGAGTGAATAGGTTACTTCTAGGCAATTGTGCTGTACCGGCGACCATATCATGGCTTACCATCAGGTGAAATAGTGGTCAAACGCAAGCCGATAATAATAATTAAAACAAAATAACATTGGATAGCACCGATGAATCGCATTTGGGTACCACAAGAATACAACAGCCAATCTTGGTTTCACCTTCTATGCAGAGAGTCTTTTCCAGGGCTTTTAATAAAAGGTGCATTTTCTTTTCTGCAGATTTCACACAAAGTATGGTTGTAGCTTTAACAGTAGATACGTATTATTGACGATTTTGGTACTGTAATACTAATTTATTAATGTCACTGACTTCACTATCAAGCCCCACAGGCCACTCAGACTCACACAGCTCTTTTGAAAGGTTTCGTTGAAAAAGTAATGAATGTCACACATGGGAATTTCTTTCTGAATAACGTAATAGTCAAAATTCGCGATTCTAATGAATAAACTGTTGCAAGGTTCCACGTGACTGTTTCATTTATTCTGTGAAATGTTGTACAGCTAAATTTTGTAAGTATCTAGAAGTCACTAAATTGGAACTGTATTATATATAATGATGAAAGATTTATGTTTTTCTAGCTTTAGCCCGCAGTTTTGCCCGTGTGAAGTTCTTTATCGGGATAAAAAGTGGCCTATAAGTGTATATCCAAAATGCCACCCAAATCCGTTCAGCCATTTTTGCGTGATTAAAGCATAAACATACAAAGGAGATGTTTGATTTTGGGCTACCACTTACACTACTTAGATAAATAGGGAAATTTCTAGAAAATAATAACAAATTAATTTGAGTAAGAGTACAAGTGTAAAAAAATAAAAAATTTAAAAGTTTTCTAATAAGATACTCCTATTTGGCAGCCATGACAGTTGTATTTGGTACGGCATTTGACGATTGAAGTGTTATTACGCCACAAAATAGAGAGTATACAGAAGGGCCACTCCCGCCGTTTCGAAATTAAACGCCTAAACTTGACAGAATCACTAGGGTTACTTCTATAATGATTCTGAATTTAAAAAAGGATTAAGTAGTATAAGTGTACAAACACAAATGAATGATTCGTCTAAACATACATCACATTATGCACATGCCTTAGAGTCTCAAGAACCGTGATGGCCAAAAAAAACTGGCCAAGTGTGAGTCGAACTCACGCACGAAGGGTGCCGTACCACTTTCGCAAAAAAAACGGCAAAAAAATTACGTATCTTGTAAGGGAGCCTCACTTAAATATTTATTTTATTCAGTTTTTAGTATGCCTAGCTATCACGATCTATCAGATACAGCCTAGTAACAGACGGACAGACAGGCAGACAGACGGACCGCGGAGTCTTAGTAATGGGGTCCTGTTTTTACCCGTTGGGTGTGGAACCCTAAAAACGGTTTCTTGGATAGCGATATTTACATATACTGCCATGTTCATAGTGCTAGCCTATAATCCATTTGAAATAACATTAGAAATTTTTACAACCCCTTTTTACAGCCCGTTCAACCGATTTTGAGTTTTAAATATCCAGTAAATTTAAGGATGGCATAAAAAGCATTAACCTCTCACCAAAACTTACAGCTGCCATTTGTCGTATCACCAAGACAATAGAAGTCAAAGGTTATTTCAAATGGAGTATAGGCTCCATACATTTTTGGAATATTTTATTGCATAATGAAACATTTGCTTTTATTATTATTAACAGATTGCAACAATAATAGACATTATGAACTAAGACATAACATACATAGGTACAAACGCGTATAAAAGGGAGAGGCTCGAAATATTTAGGTATTATGGTTGCTGCGTTTTAGCATTGCAATAGTGGTCACGACCCCAACTATATTTATTGACATTACTTCAAAACAGATATTAAGACAGCCGCCCTTAATCGACTTCTATCGTGATCCTGAACATTATAGACTGTAGCACAAAGATACAGGGTTTATAATCCGGGTACGAACGAATATTTTTTTGGCAAAGATGAATTACCGTTATTTTCTTATATGCTAAACGAAACAACTATAGTACGTAATTGCTTAATTATAAATAGTGGTCTAGTGGTCACAAGAGCTACTGTTGAGTTGCCCTAGTTGATCAATTTCCGTACAAACGTACTCCACTGCTTGTCGGTGTAGGCTCAAAAAAAAGACATCCATTTGTCTCATCATTATCCATCTATCTATGGCAACAAAAAAGGAAAAAAAATAATAATATTATGAGCGTCGAAAGTTCCATATTTCAACACTATTTTTATCGCATCTTTGGGTGGAAATAAATTTCATAAGAAGACGGAAAATAGCAAAACAGTCACCATACAGAGATGGATTAGAAGTTCAAAAATGCAAATAAGTTTATTTTGAAAATATTCATTTGGTCGTTTTTTCATGATAACCATGCTCCCAAAAGTCTGTTTATAAAATTTCGCGCACAAGTTTTCGTCTTAACTCATCATCAATTTCGCAAAAAAAATGCAAAAATGTGTATTCGTACGCGAACTAGCTTCTTACTGCTCATCACACTTATCTTACAGCATCTATCTCTTTCGCACGTGTTGTCGGATGAGATAGCATACATTTTAACCCCGCGCACAAATTTTTCGTGCCGTCGACTAGGGCAACCTTTAGGTCCTGGCTTCGATTCCCGCGTAAGCCAAGTGTTATTGGGTTTTCTTAATACCAGCCCGAATTCGGGACATTGTGCCCGGTTGGTGGCAATAGGCTTGCTATTACATCCTCCCCGGTGGGTAACCGTGGCTTGGTCACCCACGGTGAAGCAAAGAGGAACCCGAGGAGGGGCCGCTCGTCAGGGCTTTTGCCGATAAGCCGACGACGTAGCGGCCAACATGTAGGTTGTGGTGCTGCCTAGGCGACATCGCAACTGAGGCGGGTCGCGATATCGTATGGGGTCTCCCATACCCATACGATATCGCGGCTGAGGGTTGGAGGCCGCGGCAGGAGAGGAGTGACGGTATTGCGGTGCGCCGCTCTCCCTACCTTCCGCGGCCTAGACGGGGTCGCCACCGTCTGATGGCGGACGCGGTGGGGCCGCAGGGGAAGAGGAGTGCCGGTATAGCGTTGGCCGCTCTCCCTATCCCCTGCGGCCGAAAAATGGTAGGTGGCGGGGCCATTGACCCTGACCCGTCACAAGGGGACCAAGGGTGCCATACACGGGGTCGTCTGGCACCCATGTGCTAGTTTGGTCCCTGGGGTGGTCACGGCGCACAGTGTGTTCTGGTGCGTCGGTGATGGGGGGTACTCGCCAGAGGAGGGTCCAGTGACGGACAGCCGCGGCGGGTTCGCGGTGAGTGCTAACGCGTACCCGTGTTCCCGCCATAAGTGGCACAGGAGGACACCGTGGAGTTTTAGTGGGTTAGAGTCCCACATAACTGCGCTATCTCCCCGTGGTAGCGCAGTATGCATGAGCATTTCTTCACGCTAAAAAAAAAAAAAAAAAAAAAGGCTTGCTATTACATGGGAATTCAAATTACTGGTGTTATGTGCATGTACTAATACATAGGTGCACCTCTGCTTATCCTCTCGGGGAATACAGTCGTGATGTTATGTTATAAAACAGTCTTAAAACTACATATTTCACAGACACAAGACTCTACGAAAGTATTTAAATTCCTGGAACGCGAACTATCTCTCTAACCCGTTTCAAGTTGCCCTCACAGACTCATCAAAATTTTATAGACCGAGAAAAATTGCTTATTTGGAAGATTTGTAAAATGGCTCTGCTGAAAGTCCTTGCTGTATATTTTGCTACTTTAATTTAATTTAATAAATTTCTGCCTGGACTAAAAAAACGTTTTGGCTCTGAGCAGTAGCTCATCGGGTACGTTATAGTCTGAGGCTAGTAGTCATTGGGTAAGTAATAGTCTTGATTGTTTTCCGTGTCTTCAAAGATATTGCGTTCGAACCCTAGATTAAGCAGTAATTTGGAGTTTTTGTATTAAGAATTCTTCACGCATATATAGCAGCACGGAGACTGGATCTGTGCCCAGTATGGCAATTCGCGAAATCTTTCTACATACAACTGCCAATCCGTTAGTGGTTTATAGTACTGCCTCTTCCAATGTAAGTAGGTAGTCACTTTTTGAAAACTCTACTTTTTTTAAAACCTATAAATTAAGTTTCATTAACACCATCATTTCAGGCATCCACTGCTGGTCTTAGACCTCCGATTTATTCCGGTAGGATAACCCGTATTTGAAAACCTGGGGGATTAGTTTTATTTCATAATATTTTTTGTTCCGGTCTGATACACCGTGCATCACAAATAAATTAAAATATTTTATTCCAGTCGGATACCATAGTTATCTATTAACAGATTTTTGGGACAGTTTAGGCCTGTGTTTCTCGAGTGTAGTGGATAACCGCGACGATTCGAAGTTCAGAAATACTACTTTTATCATTTAAAACTAATTTGAATAAGCAATTAAAATTGTTTGTTTGTTCTGTAATCTCTGAAAGTACCCACTGATCTTATTACGACAATTCATTCACTGTTAGCTAGTTAAACTATCGTTGAATGCCGTAGGCTACTTTTTGCCCATAAATCGCACGGTTCTTGTGTGATAATACAAAAGAGCGTAATCGCGAGATAAAGCTAGTGTACCTAGTTCTCAGATTACTAAATTAACTAAGTACCCAAACACTAGAACACACAGGTAACTGGCGTGACCTCAAACCACTGTTTCGGTCAGACGTTGCGGTCGGCTAGCCTATCAGAGCTTCTACAGCAGCGCATATTACCGGATCAATGACCCGTGTGTTTATGCATTTGTCATAATTTAACGTGTGTGTAGACTGGACCTAATAGTATATTTAGATACTGACACAAAGTAAGTTTTCATCCCTAGTTAACTCCCAAACCAAACCAATGGTTAAACATGCTAACCAAAGGTTAAAATTTTCGTTTAACTACGGATAAAAAAACTGGCCCTAATGGTAACTGCATGGATGGCGAAGCAAGGCCGACCCACGATGAGGTGGCGAGACACCCTAGCTGCCTACCACAAATGCCGGTTGAGGTGACCTAATAATAAAGAATACCTATTGCAATAGTCCTGCAACAACCGCGGATTGTCCTTGGGTGCAGTTGCGTAGACATGGACAATCGTCGGTTGGTCTCACATTTCCTGATACATGGCTAACGGAGCCTCTACAAGTTGGCTTCGGCTCCTCGCACGAAAATTGAGAATCTCCTCCTTTTTGGGCAGTCGGTTGAAAAAACATAAACGTAAAAATCCTGGTTCATTCAATATGAGACGGCTTCTCTGGCAAGCGATAGCTTGACGGGAAGAGAAATAGGCAGCTAATATCACGGTTACAAGAACAGCCACGTACATAAACTATCACCTTGATAAATATTAATAACCTGACGTCTTTATATTGCGTATGTAGAGCCCTACAGATGCGCCACATGACTCATTATGGCTCAAGAGATAAGTCTTTTGTTTACCACCAACATTTATTTACCAAACGCCTATGGAGGCAGCCCTGCGCTACTTCAAAAGCAATAAAAACCTTAGGAATATCCTCTTGAAATATGCTCGGTTTATTACAGGGTTGAAAGTGATGAATTAGTCGTTGCTGTCTCGTAGTCACACCAGATTATCACACCAGTGTGACAAACAGGAATATTTTTCTTGTTTGTCACACCACTGATTTTTCCACACCATTTATTCCTAACTAGTGCTGTCCTAGTTATACTAAATGGTTTTTCAACCTTACCGACTAGTAGTCACACCAGATTATCACACTGGTATGACAAACAGGATTGTATTTGTTGTTTATTTTTTTTCAATAAGGGCGGTTAGATTTGAAATGAAATAAAAGAAGCTGTGTGTAAGGTATTAACAAAATTCTTTTTTAAAGGCTTAATACACACTTAAAGGCTTAATTGTGCCATTAAGTGTGGAATATGATGTGCAATCGTTCAAATGCCCGCCTCGGCTATTTAGTGGTACGGATCCGAGTGGTCCAATTTTTTAATGACTCTTCTGCATAGATCCGGCTCTGAATTTGAGCAATGGCCATGTCATCGGTCGATTGTGGATTTTGTTTGCATAGGCCTGCGACTTCAAAAAACCTTACAAGAAAAGGTCTACCGGCGTCAAATCGCATGACCTTGGTGGCCAATTCACATCAGCTCTGCGAGAGATAACCATACGCTCAAATCGCTCATGCAGATTTTTATCATTTGATCGTGTAAATTGCCATGGTGACAACTTTTTTTAAAATATCTGTAAACGTAAATAGAAGATGTAATTTGTGGAGATGAATAAACATTTTTTTATTATTATTACTTACCACAAAATATTATATATAATTCCATTTGTATTAGTTTTATTTGGTTTTTCCAAAGAAATGAAAACAGTTTGTACCTTATATGAAAAAGTTGGCAGTATAACTAAAAGTAGAAAATCTAAATGAAAAACGCCGATCAGTAGATCGACTTTATTAGAATATATAGGTACTGCACTAGCAATTATCGTATACATGGTGTGGAAAAATCAGTGGTGTGACAAACGAGAAAAATATTCCTGTTTGTCATACTGGTGTGATAATCTGGTGTGACTACGAGTCAGCACTCGAATTAGTATGTTTTGTTAGTTCATTAGGTATTTGCATGTTATGTTTACATATGCGTTAAAATAATTTGATAAGTTGTTATGTTATAACAGATTAATTAATGGCATTATCATGATTGCAACTACAGTTACTGAATATGCGCGTCATAGTTTTCATTTGTTTAGAATCTACTTGGTACATTGATATTGTGCATTTTTTGCAGAAACGTTCTATATGTTTATTTATCTGAAGTTAGAGCTTCTAACAGATATCGTAGTATCGGACTGATTAGTTAAGAAGAACCTTTCTTTAAGCAGGAATCTTCTAGTTACTTGTGGGCTAATCGCGATACTAGTTTTGCTAAGTTTTCGTCAATCATGGAGTTTTCTAGTCAGAAAATTGGTTACAAACAGTGCTTCAAGATCGTATCGTCAGACCACAACCTCATGACATGACCTTGGCCACTGGCATGAAGGTTAACGCACCGTATTGGATACGAATAAGTCAATAACTTAGAGAGTCAAAAGTTTCTAATTCAAATTTATTCAAGCATTGTATTTATTCCATACTCTAACGTCACAATGGAATTTTTCGAATAAACAAGTAAACCCTCACGATTTACTTCTCAAGAAGTATAATCACGCACTTATTGAACCATCTCAGGCATTGTTTGATACACGATTTACATACTTATATTGCCAAAGTTATTTTCTTATTTGAATTTACGTACATACTGGTGAAGTTTTGACGTGAGAACGAGCGAAAATAATACCTCGATTTTGGAAGCTGGCAACAATTCGATAGCAGTTAATATAAAATGCGTGATTGTGTGAGGGAAAATACGTGCTTTCAAGGAGGCGGGTAAACGAGGTTTGTACGCGAGATACCTTATTCAAAAACCTATATTAATTCAGAGCGGATCTCATTATAGCTGTACCAAATTAAATTGGAGGCGTGTGATCATTCGTGCGCCCTCCGACCGTGTGTTATCTTCCCGTAATGAGATGGAGTTTGCTCTACAATCTACTCTACTCGAACATTTTTCTGTTTATTTTCAAGCTCACTCGACCACATCAAAAAGATTTCTTGTTTTCAAACGTAATCTATCTTTTATTATTAAAAAAGATCTTTGCAAATTGAATTGGGAAAAACTTCGGGCTGGCTTATGAAATATTCTGTACTTCAAAGATCGGACGTGGTTGGAGGAGTGAATAGTTTCAGAAGACAAATGTTATACTATCGCCCGGCAGGCAAAGAAACATTATTTAAGAGTATTTTCATTTTGTGCCGTAAATCTTTTTAACTTTTCCATTTTCTATCACTTATTATGTACATGGGACACTCAGAAAGTTTTGCGAAACTAAAAAAAATTGTTCTATACGTACATATATTTTTATTAAATCTTTTCAAAGTACTTTCCACCAGCCTCTATACAAAGATTCATGCGCCTAAACCAGTTTTCAAAACACTTTTTCCAGTCCGCCGCAGACACCTCGTTTACAGCCTGCTCGAACGCAGCCAGCGCATTTTCCGGCGACGAAAATTGAATCCCTTTGAGCTGATTTTTTATTTTTGGGAATAAAAAGAAGTCACACGGTGCTAGATCAGGGCTGTAAGGAGGGTGACCCAGGAGTTTGACTGGCGTGCTGTCCAGGAAGTCCCTCGTTTTGAGTGCGGTGTGCGCAGGTGCATTGTCGTGGTGGAGCAGTAGCCCGCGGAACCCTGTGTTTGGTCGCTTGTTGCTTATAACAGAGAAAACTTCTGGCAAACATTTGGTAGTATACCATTCGGCATTAATGCTTCTTTGATCCCGTAAGGGAATTGATACCAAGTGGCCAGTCAAATTAAAAAAGCTAGCGATCAAAATCTTACCCCCGCTTCTAGATCGCTTCACTTTGGTAGGCGTTGGCTCATTTTGAAACACCCAAACAGTCGACTGGCGCTTGGTTTCTGGGTCGTATTGATAAATCCAGGACTCATCACCTGTAACGATGTCGTAAACACGCCGAGACGAGCCTGCTTCAAATTTGTTAAGCATATCACGGCACCATTCCACCCGGGCCTGCTTCTGAGCATCGGTGAGGTTGTGCGGCACCCAGCGTGATACTATCCTCCTCACGCGAAGATGGCTGTGTAGAATCTCGTGAACGCTTCCCGATCCAATCTTCAATATGTGTTGAATCTCCTGATATGTAATTCGCCTATTGTCTTGGATTAAATTTTTCACTGCTAGCACGTTTTCTTCGGTAACAGCCGTCAAAGGGCGACCGCTTCTTTCGTCATCCCCCAAAGTTGGTCGACCGCGCTTGAATTCGTTATACCAACGATACACGGTTGCCTTGGAAGGGCCTTCATCCATGAATGCCATTTGAAGTCTATCGTACGATTCATCCGGTTTCAGGCGACACTTGAAATCGTATAAAATCATAGCTCTAAAATGTTCCCGGCGCAGATCCATATTTCAGTGAGACACAATACTTTGAATTAACTCGCAAAAAATGTGGAGGGAAATTTTGAAATTGGAACTTACTTATTTTTACTTATAAATAATCATATTTTCGAAAAACATTATAACTGGCCAGTCTCCCATATATAAAAACTTTTTTTCGCAATACTTTCTGAGGGGCCTGGTATAGAGCCTTATGTAACAACAGTGCATCGTGAGTTGTTGAAGCGAGCAGTGAAGCTAAACGTGTGTCCTCGTGGTAAAACAAAAGACGATCGCGCTAGTCCACCATAGGCACTAGGTAACCATAACCTTAATTTGGACGCAAATAGCGGTTTAACATGTTTGATACTTTGCGCCTGCCTTAGAACTAGCGTTGAAAATAACATGTACAAGTAAAATTTCAAAATTTAAAAACCCCCGACACATTTATCTTGCGAAAACACCCCGATTCAAACAGTTAAACGCGCATAACTTTTGAACAACTAAACCGATTTAATTCAAACATAGCTAAGGACACTCTCGACAAAATTCCCTTTCAAGCAAAAAAAACTAAATCGAAATCGGTTCATCCGTTGAGGCGCTATGGTGCCACAGACAGACACACAGATACACAGATACACAGCAACACACGTGAAACTTATAACACCCCTCTTTTTCCGGCGGGGGTTAAAAAGACAATGTATCTTTCAAACGCACCTGTATTTTCAATCAAATACAGAAACTTTCCTTACAGATCTTTGGTTAAATCTTTCGTAAGTTTAAGTTTTTTAAATGTATTTTCCGCATATTAGATTAAGATCGCACTTTGATGGTAAATGTTCAATGTTGAACACAATAATGTCCAATTACTATTAATACGAGTAAGCAAGATTGTTCCCTTTTATTATTAAATTTTAAAAATATACAGTATAAAATAACGTATCCGTGTATTTGTTGTTGTTCAAAAGAAAATTTATAGGAAAGATACAAAGTTTCGAAAAAAAATATTTATCATTCGCAATTATCAAAGCTACTTAGCACTCGTGCATGCTCTGCTGTTCCTCACCCTGTCCAGAGCCTTTAACTGTTCCGTACACTGTCGCATAACTTAGGACTCACACGTAAACTTTGCCCGATAAGTTAGGATGGTAGTCACTCTATGTGTAGCAAAAGGTTGTAATAGTGAGGCCGTTTTTTAGTAACTAGCTTTTCGCTTCGCTCTCGTATCCTCCCATTAAATAAAGTAGCCGAGATAAAATTCAATGATAGTGTAGCTTTTTGCCAGAGTATTTTCGTTATAATACTAGAAACATATTACCATTTAAAAACAAACAAACAGTTTCACCTTTTTACAAGCTTTCATTTAACTTGCAATGTATGTATGTAAGTATGAAACGATTAAGATGAAATTTTGCATAGACGTTTACTTTGGATGACAATGCATGGTTAGCTAAGTGACCTCAATCTAAATCCAATATGGCCAACGGCCCAAGATGGTGGGCTAGTTTTTTTTTTACACTGCCATGATATGGGTATCAAATGAATCCTGAGAAGAATACGAAAAGAGCTTCTTTTAAAAAAGATTTTCTAATGAATAATTTATTACAATATCAGTTCAGCTTACTTTCGACGAAAGTGCATTACATTTCATCACCACAAATTTTTTTCAACCACAAGTTAACAAGAAACTACACGCACACATACTAGCAGTAAAAAACAACCATGTCTAGGTTCAAACCAACGACGACTTAATTTTGTCCAAGCCTGTACCACTAGGTCCACCATGCAGCTTGATATATAAGTAGGTAAATATTTAATGCGGTAATGATTGGTAACACATGAGCAATACAACTGTTTACTTGAATAAATATATAACTTGTATCACAAGAACAGAATATTAGACCTTTCAAATTAAATGCCAAACCCCAATAATTCAATTGACGCATGGCGGTCTTAAAGCTCATTAGCAATAAATCCAAAAATACACAGTGGGTATTTCCACCTCCCAAAAACCCAAAAGAAAATCCAACAAATCAAAAATAACCTCCTCATTATAACCAAAAGTTCACTGGAAACTGTGGAGAAGAAAATTGTGTTGCAAGATTTATTAGAAGTAAAGTCTCTGGCTGGTAGACAAGTTGACAGCTTATAACAAGTGGGGTATTAGTTCCGGCTTTGGCCCCTTATGTCGCGTATTGTATTGTTACGAAGTATTATTGAGAATCGGGGCCATTCTCACAGATTTATGAAGTAAAGGTGCGGCCGTCCGAATGTTTCCTTAAACGCGATGACCAGTATTCAGCTAATTATCAAGTAAAAAGATATCCTTTTTAGTCTCCAGTGGTAGGTAATTGAATAGTCTATCCTATGCGCCATGACCGGATAAAAACTTATTTTTAATGTCTCAAAATTTCACATAAAATCGACACCACATAGATTTATATAATAATGCTGCCGTCCGAACGTTTGCTTATACGTCTACATCATCATCATATCAGCTGAAAGACTGCTGGACATAGGCCTCCCCCAAGCGTCGCCACATTGACCGGTCCCGTGCGTCTCGCAACCAGCGGATCCCCGCAACCTTCACCAGGTCATCGGGCCACCTGGTGGGACGCTTTCCAACGCAACGTCTTCCGGTTCGCGGTCACCACTCCAGAACCTTTCTGCCCACTGCCACTTAAGTTTGGCAATTTTTCTGGCAATGCCGGTAACCCTAGTTCTCTTGCAGATCTCTACATTTCTTATTCGATCACGGAAGGAAACTCCGATCATAGCCCTCTCCCTTGCCCTTTGGGTGACTGTAAGCTTTCTGATGAGGCCCATTGTGAGCGACCACGTCTCAGAGCCATAAGTCATCACTGGCAACACACACTGATCGTAGATGATCGTCTTGAGACACTGTGATAAGTTGGACGAGAAGATACCGCGCAACTTCCCAAGCGCTGCCCAGCCGAGTCGGATTCGACGGTTGACCTTTACGTGTACATCATACAAGAAATACGGTATTTTTATTATCTCGCGCACATAACCGCTCCCTAAGATACTCAAGCAAGTGGCGACTTCACTTCGGTCTAGAATGAGCTGAAGGAACAGATTGAGGCGTCAAAAACCGCACGGTTCGCCCGACCCTTTTTATGTACATAACTTAATAGCTATTCTAATTTTCAACAAACAAAAAATACCTGACCCTGTGTGAAAGTGAAAAGTTTATATAATTTATTGTAGAATGGCCCTGTAATATACTCCGTGTATATTGAGGAATTTTCAGATGCGGGGGTAAAGGCCTGAATCGGGTTACCTTCTTAGGTGAAGAGAAGATCGATTTTTTTATGGACCTGGGCTTGAGATTGACAGATTGTCAGTAAGAACGGTTTTTATTTGCGTTTTGAATTATTTTTAAATGTCGATATAATCATATTGAGTAGGTATCAGGAATATGTAAGCATACAGTGTGCGCTGTGTGTGTGAGAAATGGTGGCCCAGTTGTAACGGCCGCGATATACAAGTTGTAGGTCGTGGATTTGAACCCAGGCAGGTGCTTTACTTTGTGTATATTATTTCATCACCATTGCTCTAAAACGGTGAAGGAAAATATCGTGAGGAAACCGGCATGCATGTCCAAGCTCCAAAAACTCGAAGACATGTGACAACCAACCCGCACAGGGCCCGCGTGGTGGCTTACGGCCCATTCCCTCTCACTGAGGCCTGAGTCCCAGCAGTGGGAACATTAAAAGGCTGAAGATGGTGACAGTATGCGTTTCATTGATAGCATACGATAACAAACTGTCCTAGTCATAACCATCATTTTAGCTGAAGGACGTCCACTTGTGGACAAAGGCCTCCCCAAGCGCTGATATATCGACTAAACCTGTGCTTCTCCCAACTTTTTCCCAACTCTTTTCAGATTTTGATTATCACACTAGCTAGCCAAATCAATTGAATTTAATTTATCCCTCACTGAACCTTTACCAGGCGACTATTTGTCTTTTATAGACATGTCCATATCTCACCAGGCAGGGCATTACAAGTAATATATCAAAGTTCTTGATAAAAACTGTCGTTTTTCCGTACAAACCGTCACTAAAGTATTTTTATTCCGGTATAAAACGTAGATAGCTGGTGTTTTCCTTTGTTTTAAACGTAAACCAACAGATGCCCATTTTATATGTGCAATAAAATATACATATCTTAGAATTGATAATATTGGACATGGATGCTGTTTTTATATTATTGCGCGTGTTTAAAAGCTCGATTCACTCGAATAAATTCCATCTTGAATATACACCGAACTACTTGCAACGAATTGGTATGAAATGTGAGACAACGAGCAATAACCAATTATTTGAGCAAGTTGTTGCTCGTTCTGCCAATAGATGGCGGTGTTTAGTTTTGGTCGAATCCTGTATCGCGGTGTTAAGATTCTCCGACGATTAGCTAGGATCATTACGTTAATAAGTTTCAGTGTGTTTTTTAATACACATGAAGAAGTTACGATTGTTTTATTTGGCATCATCCCAGTTACAAGTTTGTGTGCTGTGCAGTGTCTTTGACATCCTGGTGTGTTGTGTCAAGTGGAAGTGAACTGGTTCTTCATGTGAAACCTCCCTTGGTTCAGTGTCTGTCTATAACATCCTAGTGTGTGGTGTCAAGTGGAAGTGAAATGGTTGTTCACCAAATCACCAATCAATCTGCCTAGCCTTCGCCCAACTATTTTGGAATCGAACCAGTGTAGGTATTTAACATAGAGGAATTGCCTATCTGACCTACATAACCCAGTAACTGGAGAACACGATATCCCTTGGCTATGCTGGTGACAATTTTTCTGGATTCTGACTATCCGTAATGGCACGCATCCACATACTGACCTCGACAAGCTTAACTATTAAGATCGACCTGTGAGACCGTTATTGTTTCATCATCACCATCAGCCTTTTTAATGTTCCCACTGCTGGGATACAGGCCTCCTCTCTGTGAGAGGGAATAGGCTGTAATCCACCACGCGGGCCCAATGCGTGTTAGTAGATGTCACATGTCTTCGAATTTTTATGTTAGTATTTAGCCAAAAGCAAATACCATATGGAAGTAAATATTAAATAATGTGTGTACTCGGTCAAAATAACTGTGCACTTGGCGCTGTAAGCTCACTTGACGTTCGACTATCGCTAGTGGTGCACGAGGCGACCGTGGGGGCAGCAGGATAGGCAGCAGTGCGGGCGAGATGCACAATTATTTTGGCCGATTAGTAGCTATATATGCACATCCTTAATAATAAGATAATTAAATAGTATTTACTCAAAAATGCATGTAATGTGGTCATTATTTTGACAACCTTGTTTGAGCAAAGTCGACCTTGCCGTACTGTTTCAAGGGGCGGCCGGCAAAGCTTTGCTGGCCGCTCTAATAGGCCGGCAATGTTTTGCAGGCCGCTATTTTGACGTTTCAACGTTTTAAAAAATCAAATCCAAAAAGATTTTATTTAAAACACAGCTGTTTGTATCTATAGAGATAGGCACAAAAAGATTTTATTCCATATTAGGCTGTATAGTTCCAACTACCATTGCTCAAAAAAAAAAACAAAGAAGTAACAAAACGCGGTTCAGCGAAAATTTTGTTTTTATTTAGTGACTTTTTTGCTAAAAATGAGCTCTCAAAGCGAAAATTCTTCCGATTCAATGTGTTTAACACCACCTTTTTTTTTTTTTTTTTTTCTTTGATATTAAGAACAGAATTCTTAATAATTAATTACGATCTAGCCTAAAAGGCTAATAAGCAATTTAACTCTAACTTAATATGTTACGTTATAGATTATGTTAAAACTAAGAATAGTGTCCATTTGCACTTTTACACAAGTCCGTAGCACTTTCTTAGAGTCTGATATAATTTATAAAAACACTATGTTCATGTGTTATATGTATAACACCACCTGACATTAAAGATGAAGCTAAATTAGTGGTTGAAAATTTGATACCGCGAAACTCAAAGGTAAAATATAAATTTGCATATGAAAAATTTGTGCAGTGGAAAATCAGTAGGAAATCTAAATCTTTATCCGAAAATGTTTTTCTTTTCAATAATACAGCAGTCAAACACCGCATTAGAATTATCGCAAACTATTACTAATATCAAACCGGGAAAGTCGGTGTTGAATTTTAGTAACTGTACTTTTCATAATTTTCATTTTAATTAAAATTCTAGTTAATTAATATATATTTTATTTAAATTACTTGCTGGTTTTATTTAGATTAGGTACTTGCATTTTTGAGTAAAGCACTATACAAACCTTGGCCCACAATGACTGCTTCGCTGGTCACGCTATGATTGCCTCGAGCTAGCCTAGCTACGCTCTAGGCCTTTCAGCTTGGCCATCATTGCAGCCCTTGCTGTCCTCGCTGTAAAGGCCTCAACCTACGGTTTCGTCCTTTATCTCAGCTCGTCCATCAAGTGCTGCACGCTGACCGCGCTGTGTCGGCCTGGAGCTGCGCTACGCTGCGCTGTCGGCCCCCCCACCCCGCCAGCTAAAAAGTTGCTTTTAGATAATATTTGAAAAATTCACGGCAGTGGTATTACAGTAGCTTTTAACAAAATTAACAGAAAAAGCAGCTAAAAAAGCATTACAAGTTTACGAATAATAGTCGACCAAGTTATAAAATTTACTTGGAAAAGTAAAAATTTTGTATATTGATGTATGCGGACAACAGTTTTCGAACGCCAAAGTTACTTTTGTCCCTTCGTAGAGCTATGTTCGATGTTTTAATTGTTTAAGAACGTTAGTAATGTCATCTATTTATTTTGGTGAGTGTAGCTGTTTATACGGAACCTTCTTTGCGCGACTCAGACTCGCACTAAGCCGGTTTTTTTTTCGGTTTAATAACTAATTTTAATCAGTGTTCATTTTTAATTTTGGACTCCTATTGTACACTATACTACTCCTGTTGTGTTCTTTTTAACCCAAAGGTTGACTGGTAGAGAATGCTTTGCTGCATTAAGTTAGTAAGTTGTTGTTAAGGTATTTACAAGGCAGACGTGAATGGAAACGCCGGGAGGGGACGCCCTAGAAAGACATACATCTATGTATGTCTTACTTTAATCGAGGCTTTTAAACACTAAATTAAAGTTTCATACAAAATTTATGAAAAAGCCTTGACATCTCGGCACGAGGCAGAGACTAATAATAATGTAGGTGGATGACGAACTGGGTGTTAATTTATACTAAATTTTTTTCATGATTTCGCTTGTATCACCATTCTTTTTTTTTTCACTCGGGACCCTGGGGTCCCGGTCCTTTGAAGGGCGTGGGAGGGGCCGAAGTCAACTCGCAGAGGCCTCGTTAGGCATGTATCAGGAAATCTGACACCAACCGACGATTATCCCTGTATACACTACGCAAGTGCACCCAAAGGTAATTCCCTGTTGGTTCAGGACTATTGCAAAATATGGAGATTTTTTTTTGGGCTATGGGTTTGGTAGGTTCATTGTATCAATTGCCTAAAACTATAGAAGGACTACTGACCCCTGCCTGACCACTGTTGAACTACACGGCTTTATAGGTCATGTTCTTCAGAAAGGCCAAGTGCGCAGTACCCATAACCGGCATGTGTGTATGACTAGATGTATGAATGTGTGTGAAGCAAAAGAAGTATGTAAGGATCGTAGCAGGTGGCGTTCTGTAGTTTCTGCCTACCCCCATGGAAAAAAGGCGTGAGTTTATGTATGTATGTATGTATGTATCACCATTGTACATGAAGTTTAAATAAATAAATAAAACTGATAAACTGTTTGCGTAGTAAGGTTAAGGTCAGAACGGAGTAAATTAATTAAATAATATGCAGTGTTTGGAATTTCAGAAATAATAAAATTACTTTTTCATTCTCCTTCATTCTCTCACTCAATCAATCATACACCTACGTTCACCCATTCCTTTTAAAATTCATTCATTTTCAGTCGCTCAAAATAAGTTGCGGAACATTCGAATTTCGAATCAATTTTGCAACAATCCTTCCAGTGTAATCCTCAAGCCTACCAAATGTAGCGTATTCCTGGCATCTCTCTTTGTACAAAATAAATGTGTGTTACGGTCGGGTAACCTCACTCTTATTGGACGGTTCGATTTCATGCCCTTGCACGATAACTGCAAAAGTGACCTTATAGATCTCACGCAATTTATTTTATTAAATACAAAATTACCTCTAGACGAAAGACCTGCATAAAACTTCTAGTACCTAAGTATATTATGTACCATCAACTCAATAATGCGTGAAAGAAAAGTTCGAGAAATAAAGGCAAGAACAGCGAAATGATTTAGAACAGATTTTGTTTACAAGACTTTTCTTTTATCACTTTGAGACAGAGCAAAGGTAAAACATTTATTTTCATTTTAGGACACAGATAGGCATTTTAATTTCTAAAGCCTAGATTTCTCAAACCCAAGATCCTATTAGAGCGCATTAGTGATGATCGCTACTCTGCAAATGCTCCATTATTTTTAATTTGCTTTTCTCAGTACGAGTATTATTTTAAGTAAAGTTATTAAAGGGCATTGTGATCCGCAGTTTAGGTAATAACATAGTGACCCTACAAAACCGAATGCCTAATGTTATTTAATTTAGGGCTTAAGAAAAGCGAGCCAAACACTAGAGTTAAATTTATAAAGGCTTTTTGTTGTATTATTTTGAAGAATATAACAAGTTGAATAACAACGCTTTATCAAACTTGTACCTTCTTTTCCAACTGACTGAATCCTTAGAAACTCAAAAGTATCTGTAAATGGTTTTGTTAAATCATTTTCAGTTTAAATTTGGAGCTTATCCAAAATAATTTTCAACACTGAAGGCAGTAACAATAGCATCGTATATTTAAGCCTGACGTGAGGCCACAAATTAGACGTCAAACGAAAACAACAACACGCCAGTGTTGATTCAAGCACGTGTGGTATTTAAAATAGGAAGTCATTATATTTCTATAAGCGTAAACACTTCCCCGCTGCCTCGCTTAACTCGAGGCCACAGGCCACCAGAATATAATACAGAAAGTGGCCTTTGTTTTACAAAACAAAACCCGACAACAATAAAGGTTTTCATAATATGTTTATTGTTATTTCTACGCAACAATTCGTACACATGTGCTGGGATTCTTTGGCCTTTGCATAAATTTTGTATGAGAGTTTTGCACTGGAAGCCAAAGACGTTGCGCAGCGAATATGAGGCAGCTGAGGCCTCTTGTTGTAATTTATGCTGTGGTGCTCAAAATAAAATCAGTGAAATATTTCTGAACCATTTTAAGTTTATATTATTTGTTGTTTACAGAGCTAGCAGTGAAGTGAAACAGTCTTTCATGATCTTTGCTTCAATTGAGGGCATTATAAGAATGCCAACAACTAAGCTTTGGATTTCCGTTTCAATCACATATTACAATATGTTTGCCTGTTATTACCTGAAATTCACTTTAAGTGTACTTATAAGAACCCTTCAGTAAGATTTCCCTACATAATGAATTTATTTCTTTGATAATTTTCCTCATTGTTGCCTACATGATATTTTGACATGTTTTCCTCAAACGTTCTCGCTACGTTCCGAAATTCATGTTAATATCAAACAAAATTATGTAAATATCACACTTTTTACAAAGCATGATCAATTACAGCTGTGTTTATTATTCTGGTGGCCATTCCGCGGGATGACTACTCCAGTGCTTTGTACGCAATTCGTTTGGGACGAGTGCTGCGGTCGTGTGTTTCCGCGAAACTTCGGGAATTATCGGCAATCACGGAAAAGGCTGGATGCGATTTTTTACTCACACCTACTATCTATCTATCTAACTTATTCCGTCCCACTGCTGGCAGGTTACCAGCTACTATATAGTAAATAATAATTTTAACATTGGATTTATATTCAAATCCAAATTAGGAAAATTCCAACTTGTTGATTGAAATTTGTAACTGGAAATAGATCTCGACTTTATAGTTTTTCATGAAGGCAATATTTTTAACATAGAGCAATATTGTTTTGCCTAACTCTGTGAAAATCACAATTCTATGAATCATTTCTTATCATTTTAGATAGCGTTTTTAACATCCAAAACAGAAAATTGATTCATACTGGAAATATAGAACATTTTGTTTCTACGAGTAATAACTATTTTTATTTAACAAACAGAGCGTTGCTATCAAATATGTGACACTGAAAATAAATGTCAGCTAAAAAATAAATAAAATTTGGCTTATTTATATATTTGACCAGGATATTTTGTTATGTGTAATTTATTTTTATTTCTGCTATTGCATTGGTGCAAAACAAAGAAAAATATCGAAGCAGAACTATAGCCATCATAAAAAATAACTAACATTTTTGAAAATGTTCGGATATATAGGTACCTACTATAAAAACCGGCCAAGTGCGAGTCGGACTCCGCACGAAGGGTTCCGTACCATTATCGCATAAAATGGCAAAAAAATCACGTTTGTTGTACGGGAGCCCCACTTAAATATTTATTTTAGTATGTTTTTAATATTTTTTGCTATAGCGGCAACAGAAATACATCATCTGTGAAAATTTGAACTGTCTAGCTATCACGGTTCATGAGATACAGCCTGGTGACAGACAGACAGACAGACGGAACGCGGAGTCTTAGTAATAGGGTCCCGTGTTTACCCTTTGGGTACGGAACCCTAAAAATACGCAAAAAAACAATTTCCTTCGAGCATAACTACAATTTTTCTTCTGAATTTTAATATTTACTCGTAGTTAAGTTTACATTGAGCAGAAAAAGATTGTTACAAAGGTATGAGTGATCAAGACGAACATCTACTAAGAGAAAAAAAAAACATCTCAAAAAGTGGCACATTTACAACCACCATGTGGAATACCTACATGGTGGTTGTTAATGTTGTTACGCGGTGCTAATCTATGAGGATCGCCGAGACAGCATCGACCCAAATCAACACTGCACACGGCTCGACCACGCAGTGCAGCATCAGCAGGAGCGTGCCGCGCGACGACGACAACAGAGGTTTCGCAATATCGGAAACGCGGACCCAGATTCACTTTTGATTCACACTTCGATCATTGTCAATCTTTTAGAAATAATTAACTTGTAACTTTTAGTATAATTAAATTCTATTAAATAACCTTTGCTTTTTTTTTGATCCTCCGGTTGTAGCCCACGTAATTGGCGCAGTCGGTAGGATACCAGTAAAGTAGAGTCAGTGTCGTATCGAACGATTAGTCTACGGGTATCCGAACCTACGGGAGCTGCAGTCCAGAGGAGAATCCGACTCTCGATTCGTCAAGAAGAAGCAATGCTGTAAGTCCTTGAATCTTTCAAGTCCTTGCCTACCTAACTCTTAAGTCTCCTTGAATATCTCAAGCCCTAAGTTAATCCTTACTATGTTCTTATATCCTGTCCAATCTATGTTCATGATATTAATTTTTTTCTTATAATTTTTGCGTGTGTGTAAGTTTTAGCGTTCAAGATTTTCCATCCTATGGAGTATCGATCTGATAGGTTAGAAAATAGTGACCGAAGTAGGAGTAGGCTCGCGGCTACAGACGAGAACAGGAATTTAGGCGCGATGTCGAGCGACGACGTAGACACGATTTATAAATCCCTAAGATTAGTGCCGGAGTTCGACGGAAACCCGCACGTACTAACCCGTTTCATTAGCATATGCGACCAGTTGGTAGTTACTTATTTTAAAACCGCACAAGTTTATGAACTAACGAATTTAGCCCTCCTTAACGGAATTTTGAATAAGATTACGGGACCCGCTGCTAGGCATATTAATTCCAATGGTATCCCGGATACCTGGCAGGGTATTCGATCCGCTCTGATCAATAACTTTGCTGACCACCGAGATGAGACCGCTTTATACAGCGACTTATCCTTGCAAACCCAGGGTTCCAGTAGCCCTCAAGAATTCTATGAAAGGTGTCAAAATTTATTTAGCACCATAATGACTTATATCTCGCTTCACGAGACAGTTAACACCACTATTGAGGCTAAACGATTGCTATATAAAAAGTTAACCCTTCAAGCTTATCTGAGGGGTCTAAAAGACCCCCTAGGCTCTAGAATACGTTGCATGCGCCCAGAGTCCATGGAAAAGGCATTGGAATACGTGCAAGATGAACTAAACACGCTTTACCTGCAACACCGCAATGAGGGAGGACCCAGTAGAAAGGACTGGGTTCAACCGCACCCAAATCATCATTTACCCTTGAACAATTTCACCCCCAAAGTAAACCCTTTTAACGTTCCTGTCATGCCTGGACCATCGAGACAATTTGCGTTCAATACGCCTGGCCCGCAGCGACAGCAGTCAATGCAGCCTTATGTTCAAGGATGGAGACCTAGCATGCCTACGCAACAGCAACCCCGTGGCTTAACTCGTACACAACAAATGATGCGCGCCCCCTTGCCAAATTATCACCCGCAAAGTAACGTTTTTAAAATGCCTCCTAGACCTCAGTCACAACCACAATCAAGTTATAATAACGCGCCTAAGCCAATGAGCGGCGTCAGTCCTTTTGTGCCCAAAACCTTGCCACCCTCAGGTCACGATTGGAGACAGTATGGTAATCCACCTCCGAACAACCATTTCAGGACACGCGAGATTAATTTCAACGACTTAGACTACGACTACGATTATAGTAATTGGTACTATGCCGATTACGAACAAGATTGCTATTATACCAACGAACAGTACCCCGAACCTGGATATTATGAGGATTCACATCCCTACCACGACACTCCTTCGGTAAAAGAGGTAGACCAAGATACCCAACCTACTGAAAATTTTCAGAAGGTATCCAAATTAGAAAAACCAAAATAGAGCTCAACTTTCATATACAGAGGCAACTCGGGTTTATTCAGATCCAGGATCCACCACTTAAGTTACTAATTGATACGGGAGCTAATCAATCGTTTATAAGCCCAGAAGCCGTAAGCAAATATTTTAACCATATGCCACTAAACTATGAGCCATTCGAAGTAACAAATGTTCACGGGACGTCTAAGAATGACTATTCCATTACTTTGCCATGCTTTTCAGAATTAAACGAACATTCAGATGTTACATTATTCGTTTACAAATTTCATGATTACTTCGACGGACTCCTAGGCTTTGATTTGCTTGAAAATTGGGGAAGTAAAATCGATCTTAACCGTAAATTACTAATAACCCAGAATGCACAACTACCTATACAGATGTATGATTCACGCAATGCCAATTTGTACGAGGATATAATATCAGCTAATTCATCCAAGTTAGTTAGAGTACCTATTAATACGTTGGACGGTGAAGTAATGATCGAAGATCAGGTCATCTCTAGTTGCTTAATTTCAAACTGCATAACTAGTGTAAAAAATAACCGTGGCTGGGTGGAGATCACTAACCCAACGTGTAACGACATCATCTTTTCAATGGACCGCCCCGTAGAAGCCCAGTTATTTAACATTGAAGTTGAAGATACTGCAATTCCATCAGATCGTGTTAATGCCGTACTTTCTCGTCTTAGAACGGAACATTTAAACCCAGAGGAACTTGCTAACTTAAAAAACCTCTGTGCGAACTATGCCGACGTCTTTTATCTCGAAGGCGAATCATTGACATTCACAAATAAAGTAAAACATAGCATCCGAACAACTGATGAAATTCCAGTACACACTAAAACTTATAGATATCCCTATGTCCACAGACAAGAAGTCAGAGATCAAATAGGTAAAATGCTTGATCAAAATATAATACGACCATCAGATTCGGCCTGGAGTTCCCCTATTTGGATCGTACCCAAAAAGGCGGATGCTTCTGGCAAGGTTAAATGGCGACTTGTCGTGGATTTTCGAAAAGTCAACGAGAAAACGATTGATGACAAGTATCCCATACCTAACATTACAGACGTATTAGACAAATTAGGTAAATGCCAATATTTTAGTACCCTGGATTTGGCCAGCGGGTTCTATCAAGTCGAAATGAACCCTGAAGATATACACAAAACGGCGTTCAATGTGGTAAATGGCCATTATGAATTCCTTAGAATGCCGATGGGGCTTAAAAATTCTCCATCTACATTTCAAAGGGTTATGGATAATATCCTTAGAGACCTAAACCACATCTGTCTGGTATATTTGGATGACATTGTAGTTTTCAGTACCTCCCTGCAGGAGCATATTAATAACCTGGAAAAAGTATTTAAAAGATTGCGAGAATCTAACTTTAAAATTCAAATGGATAAGTCCGAATTTTTAAAGTTAGAAACTAGCTTTCTAGGCCACATCATTTGCAACGAAGGTGTCAAGCCAAATCCAGACAAAATTAAAGCCATAGAAAACTACCCTCTTCCTAAAACAGCAACAGACATCAAACGTTTTCTCGGCCTGATCGGCTATTATAGGAAATTCATCCCGGATTTTGCTAAATTAACTAAACCACTAACTCAATGTTTAAAAAAGGGTAGCAAAATAACTTTGGATCAAAAATACATTAATTGCTTTGAGCACTGTAAAAAACTCCTTACTAACGCCCCTATTCTGCAATATCCAGATTTCAATAAAGAGTTCATTCTAACAACCGACGCATCTAACGTTGCGATCGGCGCCGTCCTATCCCAGGGAGTAATAGGCTCAGATAAACCCATAGCGTACGCTTCACGTACTTTAAACTCTAGCGAGTTAAATTACAGTACCATTGAAAAGGAATTGTTAGCAATCGTTTGGGCCACCAAATATTTTAGGCCATACTTATTCGGTAGAAGATTCAAAATAATTACCGACCATAAGCCCCTTCAATGGATCATGAACTTGAAGGAACCCAATTCGAGACTCACAAGATGGCGGCTAAAACTGAGTGAATTTGATTTTTCAATAGAATACAAACAGGGTAAATGCAATACTAATGCGGATGCTTTATCACGGCTTGAAATTAATAATGAAGAACTAATGTCTATTGTAGCTAACCCTACAGAAAATAATCCTGCCCTTGATGACTCTAGAACCATTACGGCTACGGAACCCGCGGATGACTCGGGTACCGCTACAGTCCACACAGATAATGAGAACCCCATCCTAGAGGTTCCCATTTCTGACGATCCATTAAACAAGTTTACGAAACAGATTATTTTTAATATAGTAGGTGATTTAAAGGGTCGAACAATTGTAACTAAACCCTTTGACACCCACACACGAATTAACATTCAGGTGTCAGAATCAAATCTAGAGGAGGAAGTAGTTAATGCGATAAAAGAATACGTCCATCCTAAAATTAAAACAGGGCTATTAATAAATCCAACTTTAGGCATGTACTCAATAATTCCCATTATTCAAAAGAACTTTAAAAATTCATCAATGAACTTAACGTTAACCAAAAAGGAATTGGATAACGTTAGAGAGTACTTGAGGCAACAGGAAATTATTAACAAGCATCATGATGGGAAAACTAACCACAGGGGTATTAACGAAACTTACTTAGCTCTATCTCACAAGTACTACTGGCCGAAAATGCGCGAACATATAACGAAATTTATTAATGAATGTACTATTTGCGGCCAGGCAAAGTACGACCGCAATCCAACCAAACAACAATTTAAAGTAGTTCCACCAGCAAGTAAACCATTTGAAATAGTACACCTCGATCTATTAACTATTCAAAGCGAAAAGTTCCTAACGTTAGTAGACTCATTTTCAAAGTATGCTCAGGCTTATTACTTAAGAGATGGAACAGCTATAAGTGTAGTACAAGCATTTCTTAGCTTCTGCACTCACCATGGAATACCATCTACCATCGTTACTGACAACGGGACAGAGTTTACTAACCAACTAATTGCAGAATTCACAAGGTTACACAAGATTCAACACCATAAGGTAGCACCACATACCCCGAATGAAAATGGTATAGTTGAGAGATTCCACGCTACCATATTAGAGCACCTTCGCATCCTTAAATTTAGTCAAAAAGGTGAATCCGTGACTAACCTCATGCCCTACGCCCTCCTAGCTTACAATAGCAGTATCCATAGTTTCACAAAATGTAAACCTATCGAAGTTATTACCGGACATTTTGATCCCCGCGATTCCTTCGACTTAGATTTATCCGCTCATTTGCTACAGCAGTATATGACTAGTCATAAAGAGAAAATGACTACTGCATATAATGCAATTCACGAGCTATGTATCGAAACCCGCAAGGAGTCTACTGATAGTCGTAACCTTCAACGCGAACCAGAAGTCGACTACCCACCTGAACAACAGATTTTTAGAAGTTACACTCAGTCAACTATGTATATTCATCATCATCATCATTTCAGCCAAAAGACGTCCACTGCTGGACATAGTTCTCCCCCAAGCGTCACCACACTGATTAGTCTTGTGCGTTTTGTATCTACCGGACTCCCGCAGCCTTGACCAGGTCATCGCTCCACCTAGAGGGAGGCCTTCCAATGCTGCATCTTACGGTAAGCGGACGCCACGCTAAAACTTTTCAGCCCCAACAGTCAACCGTTCTGCGAGCCACGTCCCACTGCCACTTAAGTTTAACTATATTTATTAATTGGGTTGTTGAATTAAAAAAAATATACGATTTTTTTTATGTATTTCGAAACTTTACATATCTTAAATTATATTGTCCTTCAAAAAACTCTTAAATATTTTTTTTCAATTTATTATTAGCAATTGAAAATCGATAAAATTTTGGAAAGAACCACGTGACTACAAACGGGCCACAATTGGTTGCCATAATGTTGGTGACGTCATAACGTTCAAGGAAATCATGACAATATAGTGTCAACTACACGTAGATTGACTAAAAATATCCGAAAATGAGTGCAAAAATATTGTTAAACAATAAATTTTATTTAGTCATGTGTGCTAAAGGATTTATAAAGGCTTATGTCGATAATATACCCTAATATAATGAATAATACGTGAGAGTGGACCGATGTTATTTATTGTTGTTTACCAGGTACATTAGGAAACATAATTGTTATAACGTAATCGTTTTTACATATGGGTGGGTGATATTGGTGTAAAATAAAAAGTAAACAAACACGATTGGCGCGAAACTTTGACTTTGGATATCAAAAAACTTCATTAGATACCACTAAATATGATACACATACACATATAATTTTCGGTAATTCCCATTATTTACATATCCCTTAATAGAGGAGCTCGTGGCTAAATAATAACAGCCGCACTGTTCGATCATCAAGGTTAAGCAACGTTTGACGCGGTCGGTCCGTGGATGGGTGACCATTTCAACAACCGAGTTTCCTCCGTGCCTCGGAAAGCGCGCTAAGCCGTTGGTCCCGGCTGTCATTTGAAGATCTTTGACAGTCATTACGGGTAGTCAGAAGCTTGAGATCTGATACCGGTCTTGCCAAGGGGTACCGTGTTACCCAGTTACTGGGTTGTGGAGGTCAGATAGGCAGTCGCTTCATGTAAAACAGTAGTATCCAGTTGAATCCGGTTAGACTGGAAGCCGACCCCAATATAATTGGAAAAAGGCTAGGCAGATTGACAATATCTCTCAATTATATTGAACACTAAATGTCTTTATTATATATTTACAAACACTAAAAAGTTTGTAGAAAAGAAACGTGCAAAATATTAACTTGGTAGATTTTCGTTACACTAATTCTTCCGTAAATATCTCTTAAATACGTTGACCGATTTTTACAATTCAAACAGAAATATTAGTTTTACGCCTATATGTGTCATTTAAGTATAAAA
This sequence comes from Orthosia gothica, assembly GCA_949775005.1. Lineage (NCBI taxonomy): Eukaryota > Metazoa > Arthropoda > Insecta > Lepidoptera > Noctuidae > Orthosia > Orthosia gothica. Next base: position 11,996,745 of record OX459056.1, read on the forward strand.
TAATGAATATATCACCATAAACAAAAAATCATGTTTTCAAGTTACGTAATTATACAACAATGTCAACCTTGCTCGAAAGTTCCCTTAAAAATTTACTATTCTCAGTCTTTAATGATCAAAGTAAGAATTTAATACGAATTTAATACTAAATTAGAACAATATAACAACAGTATTAACACATTATATGTAATTGGAATCTAGTTAGACGTATAACACTGCTCAAATCTAGTAGATTGCTAGGTACACACGAATCACATATATTTGGGATCTTTTTGTAGTATTCGTACATAATGGTACGAAGCAAGCACGATAACTTTTAAGGTTCGATATTTATGGTCAATATATTCGATATTCATCAATATATTGACGATAATAACAAGATTGAATCGGTTAAAAGTCAAAACACTGTATCAGCTATGTGCTACAATGAGTAGAAATGAACGTTGTGACGTCACACGGGCTCGTTTTTGTTCGGCAAATTATCGGGGTGTTTTCGGTACTGGATTAAAAAATATATTTTCAATTGGATTTTACTTTGTAATTACAGTGAAAAAAAAAAAACTAAAAATAGTTTTGTATGAAAACTTATATATGATCTATTCATTTTTGACAAAAAAAAAATTGGTTCAACAAACCAATTGTATATAAAGAAAACGCATTTTCTAAATTGTTTATCTGTTTGTAATATTTGCAAGTGCATTTTGCCTAATATTTTTGTCAGAATTTTACGAAATGCAATAATAAGTTATAACCCCTTATGTGGGGTGTTTTTTATTGATAAAACTTTATGTATATACCGACATTAAAGTTTTATCACTACAAGCCCGGATACTTTGTGTATGCATGTATGACTTCCCATAGTAACGTAGCAATAGATAATTTCTCAAATTAATTAGTACTTGACTGGTTATGAAAATAAACACATTTATGTTACAAAGTGCAGAATCTAGATGTTAGTAAAATAAACAATTTAAGATATCCAGTTTGAACGTAGCTGCAGCAACACGGAAACACACGGGTAACGAGGTAAAACTTGAAAATGTTTCTTTTTCACCCTCATTGAGCAGCTCGGTTGGGCTTAGGAAAAGCGGGGGCGCGCGGTTCCTTTAGACCCTTCAGACAGAAATAGGAGCCCTGCAATTAGAGGTAACTGTTTTGCTGTGCAATCAGTATTTTTGATTGGAATTCGGTATTTTTTTTTATATAGTTGCGTTTAAATACTACCCGTTTATTAAGAGTTTATGCTCCATTCGTGTAATTGCTGCAAGGCGTTCCGGTGCGAGGATAAATGAATACAGAAATATTATGTTATTTGTTTTTAAATAGCTTTTCACTTCTTGATATTTGGTAAACGCAAACATGGAAATTGAAAGGTATGAAATATTGATCAGACTTGCTCCGGTTTACAGAAACATAGTGATAATCTGTCCTTACGCTTGACACACGCTTAAAGGGTGGCAACGATTATTCCATAAACATAAACAACATAAACTCACGCCTTTTTCCCATGGGGTTAGGCAGAAACTACAGAACGCCACCTGCTACGATCCTTACATACTTCTTTTGCTTCACACACATTCATACATCTAGTCATACACACACGCCGGTTATGGGTACTGCGCACCTGGCCTTTCTGAAGAACATCACCTATAAGGTCTATATATGTCTTTCTAGGGCGTCCCCTCCCGGCGTTTCCATTCACGTCTGCCTTGTAAAGTACCTTTCGTTAGTCGACTTTCATTCATCCTCTCAACATGGCCAAACCATCTTAACATTAACATTATTCCAGGTTTCCTTATTCCTTTACACAGCTTGTTCTTGGAAATTCATAAAGACGCATACATCTAAGTAATTCAAGATTATGAAGGCTTTCCTTGTTAAGTCGGGCTAACCTTTAATAAGGAGTGGTAAAGGTCCTAAATAGTGTTAGCGTTAATTTTGTTGGCAAAGCTCTTTACAAGCTTTGAAATCCTGTGATTTCACATTTCTGTTCAATAGCCGAACTATTTGATGAATTTAAAAGAATATTAAACCTAATACTCAGTTTTAGCATAAGCTCGTGGCTAAATAATAAACAGCGCGCTGTTTAAATTATTATCATAGTATATAGCTTCATGCTAAAACTAAAAAAAACTAAAAAACGGTCGATCAATCGTAAAATATAGGTTTATTGGTACATATATAAAAGCTAGAAGTAATAAAAAAAATGAGTTTAATGAAGTGTCAGTCAGAAATAATGAATGTGTTTTCCAAAAACCTCTAAAACTGTCCTCATTCAAAATAATTAAACGTAAAATTCTTTTTAAAACAAGATTTTAATGGACAAAACGTAATATCGCTTTTCAATCTAATCAATGAGCCCCAACACGATAGTGTTATCTTGTCTGGTTGAGTAGTGACTATGGCCACCTTCCGGCTCCATCATAAGAACAGCTCCATAGTACCATATTATTTCAATGTTTCCAAAGTCACATTGGTACGCCAAGTTTCAGCCTAATTGGATGCCAGGAAGTGCTTGAAAAATGGATTACTAGGTGCCGGATACATATACCACAGTATAAAAATGGACGAACAGTACAGCAGTACAGCGACAACCGCGTAGGGATCTAGTCGATGCACATGTTTGTGTGAGTGTGCCGTTTCGAGCGTTTATACTTAGTTTACGTACTGTTCGTGCATATTTATACTGTGCATATACGAAGCAAAGTAACATAAAGATTGTAAAAATTGGATATCTGCTTGGCAGTAGATTCTTAAGACACAATATGCCTCATCCTTCGGTGAATAACTCTTGGCGTGTGTTCCTCGAAGGATTCATCATTATCGTCTGCCTTTTAATGTTCCAACTGCTGAGACACAGGCCTCCTCTCTGTGTTAGAGAATAGGCCGTAATCCACCATTGCCCATTGTGGGTTGGTGGATGTAACATGTCTTCAAATTTTTGGTTCTAGGCCATGCCGGTTTCCTCACGATCCTTCACCGTTTTGAGAGTAGTGGTTATGAAATAACTTACACAAAGTAAAGTGCCTGCCTTGGTTTGAACTCACGACCTACAACTTGTGAGTCACAGCCGCTACCACTGGGCCACCACTGCTCTCCACCGAAGGAATTCCTATAGGTCACCTACGTTTTACGTCACATGTAACAGGAAGCAAGTTGGTTACACAAATCTAAACACTGAGCTGCTACTGAACCCAAGTCGTCATGTTAGCTGTAGCTCATGCGATCACTTATCTTACTAGGCAGTAACAAGAAAAAAAACTATCTTAATCTTAATCTATCTTAATTCTTTATTGTACACCAAAAACAATATTCAATACAATGTGATAATAAAGTACATGTACAAAGGCGAGCTTAAATCAATGTTGAGTTCTCTTACAGCAAACCCTAGAGAGTGACAGAGAATGATGACAAAAGAGGGTAGGATCCAGTGTACAACTATATGAGACACACCCTTTAAAATCACAAGATCGACCGATCACTGGCTAATCTCTCGAATACACTCTGAATGTGGGGTACTTCGCAGAATTAGTCCAGCTTTGCGGCACAGCCTGCCGTGCTAATCTCATCTCGTAACCTCTAAGCTCGGGATCGTCTTGCTAAACTATAGCTATACAACCTTCATTGTATAGGCCTATTAACAGTGGCTAACAATTTTAGTCTGTACAAACAACGTCGTCTTTCTTAATGAGCGTGGATGTATTTCAGTTTCAACCTGTAAATATAAATGTACCCAGTATTTACAGGCTCATAACACATTTCATCTTTATATTAATTTAATAGAAGACAAGCCTATCACCATCCATGCTACTATATTGGTCATGGTACCATCAAGTGTAAGAAAGCGGCTTCCTTACTGCAACGCTTGCGTAGCACTCGGAATGGCATCCTAAAAATAATTGTTGGCAGAGTGGACCGCCCCATTCAAAGACACTGGGTAAAAATAAGTGTGGTCTTATTTTAAATCGAATTAAGTACTTATAACACTAACATAGCATTTAAGCACAAAATTATGACTGATATAGGTCTGAAATAAAAATATTTTTGTATGGTATATTGAGAAACCGATCTCACTTTTAGCAACCCGGGATTCGAACTCAGGATATACATGGTCTGCAGAAAACCTAGCAACCACTGGCCAAAAATAAACTACTAATAAAGACAACGATTGAAATCAACAATAATCAATAAATATCAATAACCTTTATAGTCACAAAATCGGCATTATAACAGGCTAATCTCTTGAATACGCTTCGCAGAATTAGCCTAGTTTCGCAGCACAGCCTGCCGTGCTAATCCTATCACGTAACCTCTAAGTTCTAGATCGTCTTGCTGAACTACGTCTATACAACCTTCACCGTTATTAGTAGTAGCTAGATTTGAGTGATCATGGTCGAATTTAGGCTGCCATAAAGTCGTCGCATTGAAATTAATTTCTAGTAGTAAAGGTCTTTTTAAATGAAGATTGTTATGAAATCAATTCGTAGTAGTAGAGCTCTTTGTGAAGGACCGTGTTTTGGTTGGATATATTGTGTGTCTAAAGGCATATTTTGAGAGACATATTTTATCTTATCATATACCTGAGTTAGCAACGAACCTGCGAATGCCGCAACATAAATAAGCTCATTTTCTTTAGTCGGATTCCAGATGATCATAGATGGCAGTAAATACTTACTAACTGACTTAGTTCTATTAAGTGTTCTGCAATTTGCATTTTTGCCATCGAATTTCTTCCCTTTATGAACAAAAAACAGAATGTTTATGTGAATGTTTATTTTAATTTAGACTGTTGGAATGCCATTCTCTGCCTCAGGCAAATTATTACTCTTGAGTTTTATGTAAGGCGATTAATTAAACATGAATTAATTTACGTATATACATTTACTCATAACTTATTCCCATGGGGGCAAGCAGAAACTACAATTAGTCGATATGTATGTGTAGGTATATATGCCATAGTAAAATGTCACAGACCAAGTGATTAACGGTTTCTATGTGTAATGTCCGGGCAATATGAATCCAGTCAAGTCAAATCCGAACCGGCCACGTAATGAAAACCGAATTAAACTTCATTGTTTATCACATTATCAGGTCATTATGAATATTGCTACGTTACTGTTGGGCAATTTGATAATTATGGTATATTAGTATGGTTTTTATTTTAAATATTCGAATATCTGCGAAACACAATTCCCAGAACTATTATATTATTTGGTCTGCACGGTTTTACAATCGGTTAGCAATAAAAAGTATTTGTAAGCGGTGTCGCTCTACATTTATTAACAAACGAGATAATCCGGCAAACTTTTTTTGCCATAATAAATTATTTCAAAGATTCCCAAAAATTTTGCGCGCACTGAGTATTATAGTATTTTTAATTGAACACCCACCTACCCTATCTACCTACACGCATACCCTACCTACCAACCTACCTGCTTACTCTACCCTATCCTGCATACCTATGTACCCTACTCTAACCTACATGCCTACCTACCCTACCCTACTCTACATACCTACCTACCCTACCCTACATACCTACCTACCCTACCCTACATACCTACCTACCTACCAATATATTTTTTTGGTCAAATACCATCTTCGCATAAACCAGTTTGGGGCATATCGGTTGGACGGTTTCAAAGTCTATAACGGCCACAGGTAGTAACATTTTTTACCCGACTGCCGAAGGAGGGTAATGTGTTTAACAGTCTATGTATGTATGTATGCATGTTTGTTCCTATATGGCGTTCCAGAGACCAAACGCGTTAGCCGATTTGGATGATTCATACGTCAATCGATTCGACTTAACCTTGCGGGTGTCATAGGCTACATTAAATTTGGACAATAGAAAAAACGCGGATTATATATTATTAAATATATTACTAGAGATATTATTAGACCCGTCGTATGGTGTATTAAAATTAAGGGTTTTAAGAGGTGATTTCAAAAATATATAAGACTTATATGTTTAAATGTATATAATTCGAAAAAAACTTAACTAAAAAGTTCAAAAAATAAAAAAACCCGACTGCTTCAAAAGCGAACTAAAAAGGTAAACAAGGACAAAATCATCAGGCGGACGATACACCAGATTTTGGTCAGCCAGCCCGCGAATATGTATCCTCCAACTGCACAGGATGATTTTTTCCTTGTTTACGAATTTTTAGTTCGCTTTTGAAGCAGTCCGGTTTTTTTATTTAACTTTTTTGTGTTTTATATTTTATAATTTTAGGATGAATTTCAGAAAAATCAGTACGCCCTCTACTAGCAATACTGGAACCAGCATACAACGCCATGTTAATTTTTGTGTAAGCTTTGTTTCTATCATGTATCAGAGATGGCACTGTGTTCGCAAAATGTATCGAAAATTTTTATTTTTATCGTTAATTTCGTCGATGTTTTATTACTTACTATCCCACTCCAGACGAAGATAAATCCAAAAATATCAAAATCACGAAAATTGGTCCAGCCGTTCTTGAGTTATAAGTAGTGTAACTAACACGACTTTGTTTTTTATATATAAAGATTCGTCCAAGAGCGAGCGTAGCGAGCTCGGGAACTTAGGACTCCTGACACGCATTCCTTCATCTTAGGTTACTTTAGGCAACGCAGACAGAAACAGGAGACCCGGACCGCGGGGCTCCGTTATCTTTATTACTTAATTATTAATCATACTTACCTACCAGACTGTTTTTATGATAAAACCATTATAAATGTTAAAATAATTTAATAAAACACATATTTTTATTACCCGGCCCAACAGGTGATGGACATTATGCAGAAAGCCCGGTCAATAATTTGAAAATTGCCTTCTCATATCATTTATCAAATTATCTGGGCATTATGAATAATGTCGTATTAATCACTTCTCCGAATCCAGAACATAATAATATACTGGTACGTTATACTCAGAATACACATACGATGTACCTATTTACTAAAACAGATAACTTAATCCTGGCGTAGGTAATGCTAAAGTTGCTTCACCAACAATTTGGTGTTTCGAACTTCCTCAACTGGTGATACAAATGTTACAGTCAACTCTTAGTGGTCATTGAGAACCAGTACTTGAGAGTTCGAACCTACCTGGCCTAGATGCTATACCCAGGGTGTCTGTGACTAGGTATATAATCCTGCACCATGAAGAGTAGGTATTTTGAACTATAATAAAGTGACCACAACAACGCTTATTTTGTTAGGATTTTACTTCTTCGGATGACCACTCCTTTGTGATCATTGCTTTTAGGGTAAGTACCTAGATACATTATTTACAGGCCTTGGATATTTGTAATGTTCTTACATAATTGCTGACATTTACTAACAACTGGGTGCATGAAAGGAGCCTCCCTGAGTGGCGTTAATCTTAATCATACTGCGATTCCAAACGCCAGGCGCACTCTGGACCGCTAACACTCGGTAACGCAGAGTCTAGCTGACTAATTCTGTTACCAGGATAACGAGTTGCTGGTTGAGTTCAATCAGCCCTCCTTAGAGCTATAACCAACGGCTTTTCTTAAGGTCAAATAACAAAAACAAAGCAACAATTTTTTTAGCTAAACAAACTAAAGAGAATCACGTCTGGGTGAGTTTTTTTTTTAATTTTGGCTCCACAGCACAAAACGCAGTTGCAGTTTCATTGTTATTTAAAGCTAGCACAAAATATGCATGAAAATAGATTTTGAAAGTTTATTCCGACAACAATCTACGCTCTTGGCTCGATCAAGCACACACCTTGAGCGACTAGACAAAAATAAACTGAAAGTAAAAGCAAGGAGCCACTGAGATAAGAGCCATTTTGGCCTCGCACGGGGTTTTATTTTTTATTATTGTTTTTTTATTTCGTGTCTCCTGTGCTGGTCAAAAATAAATATATATTCTTTTATATATTTTTTATAATAGAGGTAATTAAAACGAACTATTATTTTTAGAAAATAGCTTAAATATTAACTTGTTTATTCTGTGTTACATATGAAATATTATTTACGATTCTAAATATCTACCTTCCCTGAGTGACAAAAGGCTATAGACAAGTGGCGTTCTATCAACGAAATCGAAAGCGTCACGATTAAAAAAATAAAAAAAAATCTATGGGAAAGTCAAGGGCTATTTAAATTACACGTGATCAATCCATTTTATTATTTCAACCAACACCATCGCTGATAAAATGACAAAAGTGTCATATTATCACCACAGATAATTTTTCCATAACCATCAAGAATATCAAAAGATATAAATTTCGAATCGTTGTTATAAAATCACAGAACTCTGCCCATCCCCTCAAAATACATCACCCTCAATCAGTAACTTCATTGATTCGCTCTCGCTTTAAAATGTCAACATAAAAAGCAACTCAATTGGATAATTCGGATCCGTCTTCATAAACCTAACGACAGTCGTTATGTAAATAGATTTACGATTTATATAAGGAAGCGAGAAAAGCTGTAAAGTAGTAAAAAAAACATTAAAAAAAGAATCGTAAAGCGGACAAATTGATTTTCTCTTTATATTTATGTGTTTAATTTTGGTGAGAAGACTTGTACGCACAAATCTTTTTATTAGGCGGAATTGGAGGTCCCGTACTGAAGTAAGAAGGTCTTAGTAGTAAATTCAGGAAGATATCGCCTGAGGTAAGCTAGGTAACAAAACGTGGGTAGTCACATCTTCGTCGCCTAAGGCTGTGATTAGGAATTGATTACGGTAACGTTAAACGCACGGGATAGGATAATTTTCGATTCCGTACGTTTAATTTGAAGACGTTTTACGTTTAGTGTACTTACTAAATATCTATATCGACACCGTCAGGGATTCAAAAGTGGTGGTGGTGGTATAATGTTATTTTCTGTGATTTTATAAATCACAGAAAACTACATTTGTAGACATTATATCTGTTTTTTAGTTGGCTGCAGGAATATGCCTATTATATATTTCACAAATTGTAGGCGTTATGCTTAGTGCTTCAATTTTCCTGTTTGTGCTGTTAAAAATCACCACTCAAGAATATGATATTATGTTGATGAAAACAGTCTTGAGAGCATTATATGGAACTAATTAGCTCTAAAAGAAATGTAATTCAAAGCTGGTAAGCAACAATGCGGCTTTGTGACATGAAATCAAAATTGTAAAATTAGATTTTATTGGCCTGAAGGCAAGAGCATATACGAAGTTTATTACTTTTCTGACGATTGACGATTTGTATCTAAACTAATTTATAATATTGTACGCCTCAAACGTCACGCGCACGCCATGTATGTGTAATCTATTGTTGTTTCTATTGTATCTGCTTATTGACGTGCAATGGAGGAATATAGCATCTTCTTAGCGTTCCGATGACAAACTACTTACTAGAATTATATTGTTGCGGCCTAGAACTTGGACACTTTGATTTTTTAAGTTAATATTTCTACACCGGCAACGGTAGTGTATGTGAAACTATTTAATATTAAGATCTAAATGTACCATATACTCATAAATAAATATATCTTTATATTTATCTTCTGTGTACTAAAATGCCTTAGAATCAGTGGCATCCACAGTCTACTGTTCCCACAACTGGGTATATGCATCTTTTGCTCGTGACAATACCTACGCTCTTGTGCCAACCTTATCCAGCTTAAAACCTCCCACAGCGACAATGTCATTTACCTATCTCACAGGACACTTTTTCCTTTACTTTTTTTTCTTGGACGTCAATTAGTCTTCAACTAAATAATAAATAGTAGTTATGATAAATGATAAATGATTTTATTTCTGTAAGTTGGTTTGTACAAACGCTTTTACATGTCTAACATATTTTTTTTTAAAAACTAGATGAGATCGGCGTTTCAAATCTGACTACTCTGAGAAGAAAGGCCGAAACAAACTCAGAGGTCACAGTCTCTTTTAAAGTCCTGACAAAATCTTGGTTCGATCATGTGAAGACCATGTAGACTGATGTCTGAAATGGTCTTTTGAGGAAAGAACCAGCCAGATTGAGTGGACCTGTCCAGTCAGTGCATGCATTTGTCAATAACCGAGCAGCTCAACTCAGAATTTAAGGAGCTCAACGATTCGACGAACAATACCAAAGAAAGGACATTCGGGTAGGCCGCATAAACTACTCAAACTGCCAGACCATGATTAAAAACTAAGATAAATTAAAAAACAAAATAATGATACACATAGTCTTCACATTCACAATAATTAAAATAAAATAATATAATACTTTAAAAAGTAAATATTCTTGTCATTGCAAGAAAACAAAAAAAAAATAAAAATATTTTTTTTTTTTTAAAATAACAAAATTCATGGTGCAAAATATTTAAACAAAAAAAAAAACTAAATTAATTTAATTGGAGCAGCTCACTCACAAGCCTTTTTATCCTCAACGTAATCTTTAATGCTATAAAACGCTTTTTGGCACAACTTACGTTTAATGAATGATTTAAATTTATTAAGACTTAGATTTTGTACGTGGCTTGGAAGCATATTATAAAAGCGCACACATTGACATCTAAACGAGCCACCTATTTTCTTGAGCCTTGTTGTAGGTATTACAAATTTGTGTTTGTTCCTAGTATTTATATTATGGATATCACTGTATTTTTTAAACAATTTTATATTTTTATGGGCATATAAAAGATTTTCATAAATATACTGAGAAGGCACAGTCATTACATTAATCTCCTTAAATTTCTCTCTGAGAGAGTGTCTCGGGCTTAATTTATAAATTGATCGAACAGCTCTTTTCTGCAAAACAAAGATAGTCTGGATGTCGGCGGCATTTCCCCACAACAGAATACCGTACGACATTACACTATGAAAATAGCTAAAGTATACTAAACGGGCTGTCTCTATGTCCGTTAAATTACGAATTTTTCTAACAGCATATGCTGCGGAGCTTAGCTTCTTTGACAATTTATTTTCCCCACTGAAGCTTAGCATCCAAAGTTAAACCTAAGAACACTGTGCTATTTTCAGGATTCAATTCTTCGCCCTTTATCAGCACGTCAGTTTTCACCTGCCTAACGTGAGGTAGGGTAAACTTAATGCATTTCGTTTTTTTTTCATTAAGAAGTAAATTGTTAACATTGAACCAGTGAACTACATTTGAGATCGCGCTATTTACATCGTCAGTAACCAGCTGCTGACGTTTAAGTTTAAACAAAAGTGAAGTATCATCCGCAAACAACACTATATTATGGTTATCCTTTATGAGGTAAGGCAAATCATTAATATAAATAAGAAACAAGAAAGGACCAAGAATCGAGCCCTGCGGGACTCCCATTGCTACTGTAGATCCAGGAGATCTTTTTCCATTAACGTCAACGCTCTGAATCCAATTACTCAAGTATGAAGTAAGAAGATCCAGAGCGCTGTTCCGGATCCCGTAGTGGCGGAGTTTCCTGATTAGGGTTTCATGAAGAACACAATCAAATGCCTTGGACAAATCACAAAAGATGCCCAAGGCATCGCACTTATCCTCCCATGCATTATAAATATGTCCCAAAAGCTCAACACCGGCATCAGTAGTTGAACGACCCCTTGTAAAACCGAACTGTTTGCTATGTAATAATTTATGTTTATTAAAAAATCTTTGCAATTGCTCTAAAATTAATTTCTCAAATATTTTACTAAAAGTAGGTAGTACTGAAATAGGTCTATAATTTGTAGGGTCTGATGTACTACCTGATTTAAACAAAGGTATTATTTTACTATTTTTCATTAGGTCAGGAAACTCCCCACAGTCGATACAATTATTAAAGATAATAGCTAAACTAGGTGCGACAATATCAATAATAGACTTGGCGACTTCAACAGAATGACCCCACAGATCAGCAGTCTTTTTAACATTTAATGTGTGAAAGGTTTTAATTATGTCTCTACAAGTAATATGTTCAAAAATAAATTCCGAATCGCAAACATTAACATTTTCTTTTAGCAAAGACTCAGCAACAGAAGGTGATGAGTTTAAGGATTTAGTAGTAGAAACGGGAATATCTGAAAAGAAATTTTCAAAGGCCAGTGCGACTTGTGAGTCTGATTTTATGATGTTGTCATTAATAGACAGGCTGTAGTTAATATTTTGGTTACCAGATCCTCCTGTTTCACTATTAATAATATTCCAAGTCGTTTTAATAACATTACTTCTGTTTTTAATCTTCGAACTCAAATAACGCGACTTGGCCAAAAAACAAACTTTTTTAAATAATTTTGAATAATTTCAAACATATAAATTAAATTCAGCAGTGTTTACATAAGTCCTTTCATCGTACAGCTCATAAAACCGTGTTCTACTTTTATGAATACCAATGGTAGCCCAATCACTGAATGATGCATTACCATTAACGGAGATTGTCTTGGGAATAAAGGTGGAATTAAATTGTTTACAGTATATACTAAAAAAATCATCATATTGATGATTAGGTTCAGCATGAATTGGCAAAATTGGTAATTTATCAATGAGTTTAACTTTAAAAGCTTTCAAGCGACTTGCAGTTTTGTGGTTAACAGTGAAATCCTTTTTAGCCACTTTGTTGTTTTGGATTGGTATAGTAATCCTCTGCCCGCAATGATCAGAATCTAGTAAATTTATAATTTCTTTGTGGACTGGTACAACATTAGTATAAATATTATCTAAGCATGTGGCACTAGTAGGGGTTATTCTTGTGGGCTCCAAAAATAGGTTTACAAGATTGTAGGACTGAAACAGACTTATTATTTTACTACAAGAACCTGAGTTTTCCAACAAATTAACATTAAAATCACCACAAGTTGTAATGGATTTATTAGTGTTACAAATCTTGTGTAACACTTCATCCATTACCTTTTCAAAGCAGTCATACAATCCTGAAGGGGGTCTGTATACACTTAATACAATAAACTGCTCCAATTCTATACAAGCTATTTCAACTGTCCGCTCAACAGATAGGCTCACAATATCCTTACGGTCTTTAAATTTAAGCTGGTTACTTACTAAAATCAAGGAGCCACCATGTATAGCATTAACTCTGCTGAATGAACTACCAACCTGGTGATTAGTAAAATTGAACAATAACTGGTGGCTTTTAAGCCAATGTTCTGTTATACAAAGAATATCAATACTGTTAAAATTCATAAACAATTCTACTTCTAAATCTTTGTTCATAAAGCCTTGAATATTTTGATGCACCAGGTTAATACTATTTACTGAATTAAAACTTTTATTTGATTTTATTTTGCAATTTTCATTTTGTAAAATTTTGCAAGAGGTTGACTCTATTGTCCTAATTTGTAATTTAAATTATTATCAATATCAATTACTGATACCAAATTATTGTCTGAATTACATAACATTTCTTGGCATTGTTCAATAGAAACAAGTTGTTTAGCCAAATTCTTGGCTGTAATAGAAAAATAATATGATAGCGACACAGCTATCTGTCTTTTATAATACTTTGAAAGAAAGTACCTATCCGTAAAAAAAATATCTTTTGTCAAATAAAAGTGATTACCAACATAATTGTTAGTGTCAATTAAATGGAATAAATTACTACTATAAGTTAAATTATGTAATGTCCTATTCAATTCAAATCTAAGATTGTTTTCTTCCTGTGGCAAACTTTGGCTGTATGGGAAAGTGAACATCACAATTTGTTTTAAACTAAGGTCGCACAAAGATCTATAATGTTGGAGTAATTCTCCTTTGTTCACATTACACCTATTACCAATAAATATTAATATGTAGTATCCTGGTTAAAATTACATTTAATAACTTTTTTCATTATGTCAAATAAGGAACAACCAGGCATACAGTAGTTCATAATTGAGTGTCCTGGATATTTATTTGTCAACAAATGGCCTAGATCCTTTCCAATTTCATCACAAAATAATACTATTTCTGTATTTACATTATTTTTAGGCAAACAGTTAGTAATTTCTAATGGCAAACTGGCACTAGACTGCGGTATGGTGGCATCACATATTGTCAATGAATGGTCCGGCGTGGGTTCAACAGATGGTGGTTGACACTGATCACATTTGTTGGTTTGTGAGCTCACCAGCTCATTCATTGCCAATACATATTCCCTCATTTGGTTTTCAGAGGCTGTATACTTGATGGTCATAGAACTAAGTTTCTCCTGTAGTAGGTCAAGTTCATACTGCAAGTCTTCTGTGTCAGTTTGGTGTTTCCTAGTACTTTTTTCTAAGTTATATGAATACATATCTAACTGTTTAAGTAGATGCAATCTTTCTCTATTAAGTTTTACATTTTTGATGAAGAACCTTTGTTTTTTGACCATTTTCTTGGTTTTAACTATGTATTTGTTAATTTTAATGTATTTTTTTATTTTATTTTTACTAGTAACTACCCTCAATGATTTAATTGATTTTGAATCATCATGACCTGTTAAATCTATTGTGTAAGAGGGGTTTATTGCAGTAACCATTGATGGGGCAACAGGCACCAATTCATTGAATAGACTTTGATTCAACGAGGCAGTGATGTTTAAATTTGTAGTTTCAAGTTGTTCAATCTGACTTTGAGCCTCATGTAGCTGCTGTTGTAATAAAAAATTGTGACTAAGAGCTTGTTCATACTCATTGCTACACTGGCTGAACCCGTCCACAACAACTTGGAGCCTGTCCCGGGCTGCTACGGCATCAGTGTGTTGAATATATAACTGAGCCATTTCTGTTTTCAGTTTGCTATTCCTGTCAAGGACACTAAGGAATTCTATTTCGTTTTCATCCTTTTCCCTAATCAGTTGGTCACAGAGCTCCTGAGACGCCTTTAATTTGCTCAAAGCCTGACTGAGTTTGGTCTCTTCTAGGCGAGCCCGCGCGCTGCGAGTCATGATCATGATTAAAGAGAAGAAAGAAGAGGTTGGAAAAGAGTAGTGGAATGAGTAACAGATGATTAGTTGAACGGAAAATGAAATTTAGATCGTTAAGAAAGAAGCTCTGTTACCAAACTAATTAAGGTTATGTTTACGTTTTACAGGTCATTGGCATCAACTTGTAATCGTAATAAAAGTGATCCAATTAATTGTAGGCAAATATTAAAACGCAAACAATCCTATATCAAGTAAAAATATACAGTATTGCACCAGGTACCGAGATGAAAAACAACATTCACTTGAGCCGGTAACTGTCAACGAAACACAATGAAATTTTTACACTTATTTTGCACTTAGTGCCTAAATTCAACACCAAACACTTAATTACACTTTAAAACTAGTTAATAAATTGGAAATAGGCCTTATTATTAATGAAATCTAATATTTAAAATTAAAATTATTAGGACAAATTCAAATCAGCTGTTAGCTGTAGTGTTGCCACAGGAGGAAAAAAAAAAAAAAAAAAAGTTGTTTTAGTTGATTCGTACTTATAACTGGCGAATAGAGTAATTCACAAAAATACCTGCTTAGTTCATCTGTTAGATAACCTAAAAATATTGGACACGTATTTTTTCTTTTGTCAAAGAAACAAAAAATTAGGAACATATAGTCGTCACGGTGTGCTACATTTTATACTGGCAAAGTGACGTCACAAGCCCCGACTCTTGATTTTTGATGCCCTTTATCTTTTCCAATAGGTATTTATTTATTGGATAAAGAAAAAAATACTGTGGTGTACTATAGGTGTACCTCTACTTAGGCTTTTCGGGGATTATAGGCGTAATTTTATGTATGTGTTATGTAGTAACTCGTAATAAACTTTGCAACGGCAATAAACCAAGACCTTAGTGTTCTAAAAAAAGTTCTAAGTAACTTTTCTCGCGCAAAATCTTTCGTGACATTTTTTACTGGATACCAAGAGAAATGTAAAGTTCAAAGATGTCGTTATGAGCCCCAGAAGTCTACTTGTATTCAAGTTGGCCGTAAGTCGCACCTGGTGTTAGGATTTACTTCGAATGTTGGTCGGAACTCAAATTTTTTGGCACTCGTATTAACTTTTACAGACTGGTAGGGTAGCCAACTTGCTGGTACTTTTATCCGTCGTTGATTTGATGAAGTTTTGGTGCCTTGTTTTAGATTAGGGTAGCTCGATAAAAGTGGCTTAATTCGATGAAGAGGTTATATTTTTGCATCACGCGGCTTAGCTCTCGTGGTCTACGTAATCCTACAGGAATTGGCATTATTTTGGTAACAAATGTAGCTCATGGCACTCCACTACCAGTGCAGCTTTATTTATCTATTAAAGATTTTTTTAAATCGGAACAGTCCTCCCAGAGATTTACTTATCCAGACATGTCGACCCATTACTGCCGACTGAGATAAAATTATTAACAAAACAATTTTAACTACCTCTTTGTATTATTGGTTTGTTGTTAATTGATTTAAGTAATTTTCACATGCTGCAAAAATGTTCTACAGTCAATCGTTTTATTTGCAAGAACATGATTGAAAATGTAATTATTTATATGAATACATTTAAGATAAAGGACATGGACAGAAAGTGCATTCTATTTACAAATACATAATAAATAATATTGTACAAAAAAAATTGAAAACTGAATTATTACACGGTTTTTTACCTCTCTGAACTTGACGTTTTTATTTCAAAATAAAAAGTAGTGCAAGACGAATCAAAGAACCGTGTGTCATCTTCCGCCATAATATACCATAGAGAAAGATAAACAATATATTATTGGACGTTCCTCACCACGCACTTAAGTTATTAGACGTGAATTGTACGACAAGTTCTTTTATTAAGAACATTTTATTCACACGAAACTGTCTCTATTGGTACTGTTTGCATTTAATAAAATGTTTTTTTCGTATTTTGTTGCGTTAGTTATTTTGTTCTTTTTTATTTCACACAAAATAAATTACTTAAAACGGAATGCGACGTGTTTGACAGCCGATGTGTCAGACTTTATGTTTTTGTCTATGTCTTTAAAAACTTCAAAAGCAACGTTCACTTCTTACAGTAACAGTTTGTTTTTGCGATAAAAAAAAATATAAGGCCCCTTTATTTATTATTTATTTATGTACACACAAAAAACTTAACAGAGAACATAAATTATACAGATACAAGAGCACAAAGCAAAATAAATAAAATAGTTATTAAGCATTTAGTTAAGCCATTTTTTGTTATTAATGCCACATTTTTGAGGCTCAACCAGACTCGGTTTATGACATGCTAATCATTATACAGCTTAGGAGTACATTACTTTGTTTTAATGACTAGTAATGAGATTGCTCTGTGCGATAAGACCGCCCATTGTACGCTTGCTTTTATGATTGTTTGTCCTGTATATATATTATTGTGGTGTACAATAAAGAATATAATAAATATATATTGCTAAAACCATATCAGATAACTGTATTCTCACAACTGTTTGCTAATTCAAATCAAAGCAATTTTTTAATAGCGAGATCATTATCTGTACACTTATTGCAACGATCTGAATAATAGGTTTAATGAAACTGTTTTCGTCTAGTCTGTTGTTGTGACAGTGAAATAAAATGGCTTTTAATGGATTTGGCTGGCTATAACTTTTAGTAAAGTTAGTGATGCGTTGTTATTCAAACTGTATGTATAAAAACATATAACTTCACAACCAGTTGCTTTCCATTTTAATATTTTTCCCCAATATCACCAATTTACAGCAGAGGCATAACGGCACTCAAAGTTAACGTACATAAAAAAAAACAAAACAAAAATAGAAACACACATGCGCAGAACTCACACAAATAAATATTTCATATTTATAGTCATATGGGAGGAATAAAATGCTCTGCCGGGTTTATGCCTTTCTGGTACTTTGAGGTACCGGCAACCAACTGAAAATGTAAAAACCCATTTATTTGGTGTCAGTCGTTTCTTGTTTCATGCAATATATAAGAAGCACCTGTGGGTCAGTTTACTTAATGGTGTTCAGAGAAGATAACTCATGCAAATACAAAATCATGCGTTGGAAACACGTGGTGGAACAGTCTCTTTTTGCCACTGTATTTATATAAAACTATGGCTTTGGCTGTTCCTACTAATATTACGCTGACAAAATCCGGCACTCAAGGATAACAAATAAACTTACCTTTTACCTTTTCTTCAACCAAAAAGAAATATTAGATCACAAAAATACCAGTTACTTTTGTCTTGTTCTACGATATAATCACAAAACAACATTACCGTGACATGGTCGCTCCGTTCATCATATTACGCCTGATAAAAACGCGAAAAAGTTCCTTAGGAAAGTCACATTATGGTACCTCACGGGAGAGTCGTAGTGATATCCAACTTTACCTGGGACTGTGGCAACTTTCGCGTGATGTATGATCATCCCCTGGTACGCGACCGTCCTATATTTTTGTCTGAAATACTCAAGACTATTCTTTTTACTGACTTTATAAGGCAGTAGTTATTGTTATGACAGTTTCTGGTTCGGTTACTTTAGATACGTTTTCTGTTACAACTAGGTCGTTAGACAACAGAAAATACTTCATCTCCTTGTTCATACTAAAGTTATCTGTCTTTCCTCTCATATTTTTCTTACAGACTACGTTACTAAATTGTTTTATAAACCTGATGAAAAGATTTCCCAGCTGTTTATACTCGATACACCGTGAAAATCTAGTTACGATACTACCTACTGGAAGCAATTTGGTTCTTCATAAATATTCTGATTTCTGTGTATTGCTTTTACTATATTCAAAAAAGTAACAACTCGGTTTCATAGAGGCCATTCAAAAATTGGGGAGAGCAGGGAGAGTATACAGTTTGGAAGTAAACCAGAATATTGTAGCTACCTCGGTCATGAAACTCTATGGTCAGTTTTAGAGACGCAAAGATATAATATCTCTTTTACTGAGACTTTGTATACATACTTCTTGACGGAACATATTTAAGAGGCAATTTTAATATCGTACTAACGGATAACTTCATAAGCAAAAAGAGTTAGATACACTCCTGTCTTCTTCTTCTTCGTCGGTACACTCTTGGCAGAGCGGTCGTGTTCATTATGTTGCAGTGAGACTTCGGGTTGCCATAATTTGCCTAACGATGCGACTCCAACCCTCTCTATCGGCTGTTATTCGTTTGCACTTATGCAATGGGCCACCCACTGCAGACTTAATCTGGTCGGTCCATCGCATGGGCGACCTGCCGCGCGCTCTCGGTCCTTCCACTCTACCCTGAACTACAAGCCGCTCGATAGAGTCGTTGCCTCGTCGGGACACGTGTCCAAAGCACTGGAGTACTCGAGCTTGAACTATAGCCGATAGCCGCTGCCTGATACCGAGTTCTTGAAGAATGGATATGTTAGTGCGAAACTCAGTCCACGACACTCCAAGCATTTTTTCCAGAGCGTCTATTCTCGTCCTCTCAGTTTTTTACAGCGTCCAGGTCTCTGCTACGTATAGAAATATGGGGAACACAAGTGCCCGTATGAGCCGGGTTTTCATGGCTTTGGTGATATTGTGATTCCTTCATATTTTCTTCAGCCTATCCACTCACAACTCTTGTCTACGCCATATTTTATATCAGTGTGGCCGAGTATGCTATAGATACTTCTATATAGACATATATCAGTACTAGATATGTGCCACGGTCCTATCGATATTGCATCGAGTGTAGGTTTTGCCGCGATCTACAAGTATGCTCAAAGAATATTCTGTAAGAATCGTATGTGAGTGGGGGCTTTTTTACGTTTTCTTTAGAGATTCTTTATAATTATTTAAAGAGTAGACGTGTACTCCTACAAGAAGTGAACCTAACACTCATTATATAAGTACACTTCTATTTTATTTTAACTTTTCTGTACGTTATGCATGTTATCACATCTCTAACATCGAAACATAAGTACGTTATCTGTCATAGATTTATCAGCGAACGCATGAAGTTTATTATTTCACTAAATATAATGTTTTAAATGAAACTATACTTCCTCGCCTATAGAATTAATTTTCATCACAATAATTTCAGCATGTTAGTTTATAACTCACCTGTGGAAAGACATTCTGATAAAACGTCCATTCTACTATTGTAACTGATAGCCACATACATCATGGTTCATGAAGATAATTAATCAACAAAATATTCCTGTTAAAAACAAAACAAATGCGTCAAAACAGCAAAAAACTTTAATTACAAGCTGGTATCCGACAAAATACCACAGTGACTCAAAAGCTGTCACTCTGACATTCAAGATAGAAACGTTTTTGTATGTTTGTCTCTATTTTTCATAGAGTTTATCAATAAGCAAAAATGAAAGACCTGGCAGTCTTTATTTCATCTTAAATACGTTACGTCTAGAAGTACACAAAGTCTCTGCTATTTTATTTATTGAGCAAAACAATTCATCTGTGTGTCACGTATTTGGTAGCGACGACGTCTAAAGGTGGGTAAATCTCATTACTATATTCAGGCCAAACGCTTCCGCTTACTTTATGTAAGCTCATAAAGAGAAATTGTACGATACATTTGTTATTTTGTTTACGTAAATTACTTTACTTTGTAAATACAGGATATGCTTACTCCTGAAATTATCCTCACTTATTTATCTTACTATATTGGTTAATATTTATATTAATAAATCTGCGTTCCACAAGGTTAATAAGCCATAACCATCACCCTTGTTTAGTGAATTGTACGCAGCTAATAAGTAGAAACCCCAGCATTAGTCTGTGTTTTCTGATAGCTACAACCCCCAGGGTTTTTAAGCCAAGAGTAAATAGGTTACTTTTAAGCAAGTATGCTGCACCGGCGACCATATCATGGCTTACCATCAAGTGAAATAGTGGTCAAACTCAAGCCGATAATAATAATTAAAAAAAAATAACATTGGATAGCACCAATGAATCGCATTTAGGTACCACAAGAATACAACAGCCAATATTGGTTTCACCTTCTATGCAGAGAGTCTTTTCTAGGGCATTTAATAAAAGGTGCATTTTCTTTTCTGGAGTGTTTCCAGAAGGTATGGTTGTACCTTTCACATTGGATACGTATTATTGATAAGTTTCGTACTGTAATACTAGTTTATTAATGTAACTGACTTCACTATCAAGCCCCACAGGACACTCAGACTCACACAGCTCTTTTGAAAGGTTTCGTTGAAAAAGTAATGAATGTCACACATGGGAATCTCTTTCTGAATAACGTAATAGTCAAAATTCGCGATGCTAATGAATAAACTGTTTAATGGTTTCACGTGACTGTTTCATTTATTCTGTGAAACGTTGTACAGCAAAATTTTGGGACTATCTAGAAGTCACTAAATTGGACCTTTACTACATTATATGTATAATGATGAAAGTTTTGTGTTTTTCTAGCTTTAGCCCGCAGTTTTGCCCACGTGAAGTTATTTATCGGGATAAAAAGTGGCCTTTAAATGTTAATATAAAATGCCACCTAAATCCGTTCAGCCATTTTTGCGTGATTAAAGCACAAACATACAAAGGAGATGTTTGATTTTGGATTTTGCATAATTTAATTTTAAAAAAACTTTTTACAAAAAATACAACCGACTTCCAAATAAAAAATATATCAATAATAAAACACTACAAAGTGGAAAAAAAAAATATTCAATTTCGGAAGTCGGTGTTCTTGTTTTCATTTCTTCTTTTTTTGACACCGACTTCCGAAATTAAATTCTTTTTTCACTTTGTAGTGTTTTTTTTGGAATTCGGGTAGTTCTGGTACATAATGGACCAGTTATATAGGCTTGGTACCAATAGTGCCCAAAGTGAAGCCAGAATGGATTAATCTTAAACAAAACCGGTGGAATAAGAGTATACCAAGGTGAACTGTTTACACCTGCGTACCCCTTTAGAGCGTACTAGTGTGATGCAGTGTGATGTTTTGTTATGAAATGGTGTAAACAATAAGCAGAAATGCGATTGCAGCTATCCCGAGTGATTTGCCGTCATTTATTGAAGAGTTCTGATGTATATCTCCAAAGTTCTTCTTCAGATCTTGATGGGAATTAAATAGGACCACATGACAAGCACCAGCTTTAAAATAAAGAAAAAGAAATCATCAAAATCGGTTCACCCATAAACAAATTCTGAAGTAAAATACATTAAAAAAAATACTTTCGAAGTGATAATTTTTTCCTTTTTGGGAAGTCAGTTAACTACTAACAAATTTATTTAAAGAAGGGTACAAGCGCACAAAAATGATAATTAGAAAAGTTTTATAATAAGATAACCCTATTTTTAGGGCAGCCATGACAGTTGTATTTGACATGGCGTTTGACGACTTTGACAGTTTGAAGAAGTGTTATTATGCTAGAACGCAGATATTAGAACACATCAATCAAAATATGTCATTGTCAAAATGTAATTTTTCACAAACTACTGATCTGATCCACCATGTTTAAATTTATGTTGTGTTGCTCCTTGACTAAGTTAAATTCAAATTACTGCTGAGCTAAGGTCCTGGCCTCGATTCCGGGGTAAAATGATATTGGGTTTGCCGCAGTATCAGCCCGGAGTAGGGACTTTGTGTCTGGTTGATGGCAATAGGCTCGCTCCCTTTATATGTGGATGCACTATACATAGGTACACCAGCTCTGTTGATCCGTCCCCCCGGTGGGTTCCTGCCTTGTCGAAGCGGGAGGGCTCAGTAGCCGTGGCTTGGCCATCCACAAGTCACGTTGAAACGAAGAGGAACCCGAGGTAAGGACGACGTAGCGGCGAACAGGTAGGTTGCAGTGTTGCTTGAACGATATCGCAACTGAGGCGGGCCGCGATGTTGTGTATCGGAGGCATCGCGGCTGAGGATTGGAGGCCGCGGCGGGAGAGGAGTGCCGGTATTACGGTACGCCGCTCTCCTTATCCTCCGTGGCCTGCACGGGGTCGCCACCATCTGATGGCGGATGTGGTGGGGCCGCAGGGGAGGACTGCTGGTATAGCGTTGGCCACCCTCCCTATTCTCTGCTGCTGAAAACGGGGCCACTGTCCAGACCCGTCACAGGGGAACCAAGGGTGCAATCCCATGTGCTGGTTTGGTCCCTGTGGTATTTATTCCACATGTACTTACGTTTCATTACACTCCACAAACCATCTTCATATCTTTTGATATTGTATCAATTTTAGTAACTCTTTTATAAGTATTCTTTGATATTCTTATTACCTGTAAAGCATATTGTTAGTTATTTCTGATTGATTTGTATTCTTTAACTTAATTTCTATTGCTTATTTGCAAAATTATGGAATTTTTTATACTCTGACATTTTCATCTGACATTACATCTGTCCGTCTATTTTATTTTTTAAAGCCATAGACATACCATAGGTACCATGGACTACCTAGACCTTTCCTTAAGCTAGTTGTAAATTATTGTAAGGTCAGAGCAGACTGACCCGCCTTTGTAAAGCCGTTTTGATTCGTTCTGGTCTTATTGAGATTTGAATTTGAAATTTAGAAGAGATGGTAGAACGAATGAAAAACGGGCTTCAGCTTTTTTAGTCGAGAGTCTGGTCTGAACGCGAAGAGTCTGTAATACGTATACGAAGTGTATTTTCTATTCTAAAACTCTTAAAACTTTGAGTTACCAGCTCATGTATAATTATTAGTATCTGAAGTGCTCCAATAATGTGTGATATATTGAGTATCATTTGTCTGAATCCTGCCTATCGTGTACCTTCGTATCTACTGCGTGCAACGCCACAGCCCTGATTCCTCGACACTCCTTGTTGCCTACGTCACTACCTGTGAAACAACCCTTCTGCCCGATTGCCTGCTCATCTGTCTACCTCAGGCATACCACATCGTCCTGTTCGTCCTGCTAACCTGCCTACCTGCCCGATTGCCTGCTCATCTACCGTTTTGCTGTCTACACAACTTCCTACCTGCCCGATTGCCTGCTCATCTGACTACCTCGGGCATACCACATCCTCCTGTTCGTGTTGCTGTCTGGTTAGCTGCCTACGTCGTGCGAAGCCGGACCAATTTTATTATCATATCCAATGATATTCAAATAAACAGATACGTTATACACTCACAAAACAATTGAAAAAAGTGTTCCGCGCAGCAGTGGCAGCACACATACACACTTTTCATTCATCTGACATTTCACTACAATGTCGAAAGGGATGGCTTGATAAAACAAACAAGAAAAAAAGAGACAGCTAGTGTTTGTCACTTGCGTGTGAATGTAAACAAACATTATTCTGACAACCAATGTTTTTTCTTTTTGTAACCTCCAAATATCAGAAAATTAGGAAAAAAAAATTAAATAAATTAGTGAATTGAGGTGTATTGCGTATTTACATATGGTATGAGATCCCTTCTGTTTTATGTAATTTGGTATTATAATTGGTACAATTTCTAAATACACACGATGGCATTTTTTTAATTTTGTTTTTTTTTCAACAAAGCGTATCGCTCTTCGCCATGCGTGACATAAACTAAAGACTAAATCATACAATTGTCTACTATTCGAGTCTTCACAATGCGCGCGCTTATAACATATCTGTTTATTTGAATATCATTGATCATATCCTTTTTAATTTTCTTGGGTTTAATTTAAATAACCTTTTATCTTAATTTTTATTAACGTGGCTAACGTATAGCTCTCCGGCACTATACGCAACGCTACATCCCTGGGGTGGTCACGGCGTGCAACATGTTCTGATGCGCCGGTGATGGGGGTGCTCCCCGGAGGAGGATCCGGTAACAGACAGCCGTGGCGGGTTCGTGGTGAGTGCTAACGCGTGCCTGTGTTCCCGCTATAAGAAGCACAGGAGGACACCGTGGAGTCATAGGGGGTTAGAGTCCCACATAACTGCACTATCTCCCCGTGGTAGCACAGTATACATATGCATATCTCAAAGATAACAAAACAAAAAACCGGCCAAGTGCGAGTCGGACTCGCGCACGAAGGGTTCCGTACTTGGTAAATTGCGGTTTACGATTTATGACGTATTAAAAAAAAACTACTTGCTAGATCTCGTTCAAACCAATTTTCGCTGGTAGTTTACATAGAAATGTACATCATATATTTTTTTTAGTTTTATCATTCTCTTATTTTTGAAAGTTACAGGGGGGGGGGACACACATTTTACCACTTTGGCAGAGTCTCTCGCGCAAACTATTCAGTTTAGAAAAAAAATATAATAGAAACCTCAATATCATTTTTAAAGACCTATCCATAGATACCCCACACGTATGGGTCTGATGAAAAAAAATATTTTTAGTTTTAGTTTCAAGTATGGGAACCCCCAAAATTTATTGTTTTATTTTTATTTTTGTGTGAAAATCTTAATGCGGTTCACAGAATACATCTACTTACCAAGTTTCAACAGCATAGTTCTTATAGTTTCGGAATAAAGTGGCTGTGACATACGGACGGACAGACAGACAGACATGACGAATCTATAAGGGTTCCGTTTTTTGCCATTTGGCTACGGAACCCTAAAAACTGCCTTTCCTCTCGGTGAAGTCGTGATGTCATGTTATAAAATAATGTCTTAAAGCAACATATTTCACAGACACAAGAATTTACAAAAGTGTTTAAATTCCTGGGACGCGAACTATCTCTCTAACCCGTTTCAAGTTGCCCTCACAGACTCATCAAAATTTTATAGACCGTTTAGGAAACGACAAATGCGGCATTGCCTTGAAAAAGTGCTTAGTTGGAAGATTTATAACATGGCTCTGCTGAAAGTCATTGCTGTATATTTGATTTTAATTTATTTAAATAAATTACTACCTGGACTGATACCTCAAGCGTGACTTCAAAGATATTACGTTCGAACCCCAGATCAGGCAGTAATTTTGAGTTATTTAATTAGGAATTCTTCAACAGCAGCATGGAGACTGGATCTGAGCCCGGTATGGCAATATCGCGAAATCCTTCTACATGCAACTGTCGATCCGTTAGAAGTTATTAGTAACGCCTCTTCCAATGTAAGTAGGTAGACACTTTTAGAAAAACCCTACTTTTTATAATCAATACAAATTTTGTTTCACTAACACCAAAATTTCAGGGATCTACTGCTGATCTAAGGCCTCCCTAGACCTGTGCTTCTCGCGTGTAGTGGATTACCGCGACGTTTCGTAGTTCTGAAATACTACTTTTATAATTATAAACGAAGTTAATAAACAATAAAAATTGTTTGTTTGGTCTGTAACCTCTGAAAGTATCCACTAATCCTATTACGACAATTCATTCATTGCTAGCTAGTTAAACCATCTTTGAGTGCCATAGGCTTAGAACAATAAGGCATAGAAACCTTGTACGAGTGAAAAAAAGTGAGGCAACTAAAACTTAGCCATAGTGGCTTACTTCTTTCGGTGAGCCGTCAGTACTCAAGGTCACGTTTCATCGAACACAGCTCGTGAGTTAGTAATTTAAAGTAATTTACTGTAGTTTAATAAAACCGGTCCAATAACTCGGCGCACGGTTGGCGCAGTGGTTGAGCAATTGACTGCTGCGCTGCGTGTCGCGGGTTCGATTCCCGCTCGAAACAAATATTTGTATGACCTACAGATAGTTGTTCCGGCTCTGGGTGTTTGTGTATGTGAGTTTATATGTTTGTAAATGCACCCACGATACAGGCGAAATTCCTAGTGTGGGGCAACGTTTTTATTTTTTTTCTATAGAACAAAAAAAAAGTTATTTGTGTTTATTTTCCTGTAATTGTTGGATTAGGTATATAAACCAAGTTCTGTATTAATTACCTGGTCATCGTCTTCATCTTATCCAATTTCTGATAACATAAAATACTTGTTTTGATTTGATCGAGCAACATAGTATTGCGTTTTTCCATATCTTTGTGGGTAACGGCCTGGTAATGGTATCAATAAAAGCTACATTTGTTTGCGTTTGAGGAACGTAAACACATTTGGCTCACGCACATAAAAAATGAAGTGGACGCATAAAATTGCTCGTGTTTTATTCTAGACGCGGCTTCTATGCGTTATTATTCCAAGGCCATAGGTTACTTTTTCCCATACAGCGCAAGGTTCTTGTAGGGTATACTGAAAGAACGTAACCACAAGATTAAGAAAGTGTAGCTAGTTCTCAGATTACTAAATTAACTAAGTACCCAAACACTAGAACACACAGGTAACTGGCGTACCACAAACCCCTGTTTCGGTCAGACGTTGCGGTTGGCTAAAAAATTTAAACATACGACTTGAGAACCCCTCCTTTTTGGGAAGTCGGTTGAAAAAACATAAACGTGAAAACCCGATGCATTCAATGGGAGACGGCTTCTCTGGCAAGCGATCGTTTGACTAGATGAGCAATAGGAAGCTAATATCATGGTTACAAGAACAGCAACGTACATAAACTATCACCTTGATAAATATTAATAACCTGACGTCTTTATATTGCGTATGTAGAGCCCTACAGATGCGCCACATGACTCATTATGGCTCAAGAGATAAGCCTTTTGTTTACCACCAACATTTATTTATCAAACGCTTATGGAGGCAGCCCTGCGCTACTTCAAAAGCAATAAAAACCTTAGGAATATCCTCTTGAAATATGCTCGGTTTATTACAGGGTTGAAAGAGATGAATTAGTATGTTTTGTTAGTTCATTAAGTATTTGCATGTTATGTTTACATAAGCGTTGAAATAATTTATTAAGTTGTTATGTTATGAAAGATAAATTAATGGCATTATCATGATTGCAATTACAGTTACTGAATATGCGCGTCATAGTATTCATTTGTTTAGGGTCTACTTTGGTACATTGATATTGTGCATTTTGCAGAAACGTACTATATAATAATTAAGCTGAAGGATTAGTTAAGAAGAGCCTTTTTACGCAGGAATCTTCCAGTTACTTGTGGGCCACTCGCGTTACTAGTTTCCCGTCAATGAAGGAGTTTTCTGGTCAGATAATTGCTTACAAACAGTGCTTCAAGATCGTGTCGTCAGACCACAGCCTCAAAGAATTCATTTCACCTACAAACATATTATTATTATTATTATTATATACTTTATTGTACACCACATAATAAAAAAACATACAGAACAAACATTTTTAAAAACAAAGAAAATAATATTTTTAGTTTTAATGTTACTTTTCTGTGTATTGGCTACTGGCATGAAGATTAATTATGAGATTGGATACGAATAAGTCAATAACTTAGAGATATGAACGTTCCTAAATCAAATAAGTATTTTTTATATTCCATACTCTAACGACACAACACTGGAATTTTTCGAATAAACAAGTAAAGCCTCACAATTTACTTCTGAAGAAGTATAATCACGCACTTACTGAACCGTCTCAGGCATTGTTTGATACACGATTTACATACTTATATTGACGAAGTTATTTTCTTATTTGAATTTACGTACATACTGGTGAAGTTTGACGCGAGAACGAGCGAAAATAACACCTCGAGTTTGCAAGTGGAAGCTGGCAACAATTCGATAGCTTTTAATATAAAATGCGTGATTGTTTGAAGGAAAATACGTGCTTTCAAGTAGGCGGGTAAACGAGGTTTGTACGCGAGATACCTTATTCAAAAACCTATATTAATTCAGAGCGGATCTCATTATAACTGTACCAAATTAAATTGGAGGCGTGTGATCATTCGTGCGCCCGCCGACCGTGTGTTAGCTTCCCGTAATGAGATAGAGTTTACTCTACACTCTACTCGAACATTTTTGTGATTTATAAATTATAGGCGTATTTTAAACTCACAGAGGAGCAAAAAAAACAGGCCAAGTGAGAGTCGGACTAGTGCGCGAAGGGTTCCGTACTTGGTAAATTGCGGTTTACGATTAATGACGTATTAAAAAAAAAATATACTTACTAGATCTCGTTCAAAACAATTTTCGGTGAAAGGGTACATGGTAATGTATATCATATAATTTTTTTAGTTTTATCATTTTCTTATTTTAGAAGTTACAGGGAGGGGGACACACATTTTACCACTTTGGAAGTGTCTCTCGCGCAAACTATTCAGTTTAGAAAAAAAATACATTAGAAACATCATTATCATTTTTGAAGTCCTATCCATAGATACCCTACACGTATGCGTTTGATGAAAAAAACCTTTTTTAGTTTCAGTTTCAAGTATGGGAACCCCCAAAATTTATTGTTTTTTTTCTATTTTTGGGTGAAAATTTAATGCGGTTCACAGAATACATCTATTTTCCAAGTTTCAACAGCATAGTTCTTATAGTTTCGGAAAAAAGTGGCTGTGACATACGGACGGACATACAGACAGACAGACATGACGAATCTATAAGGGTTCCGTTTTTTGCCATTTGGCTAAGGAACCCTAAAAATTGCCTGCTTTTAAGCAACGGGTTAAGATATTTTTTCAAAAAATTTCGAATTATGGTAGAAAGTGTTTTATTCGTGCATTTTTTTTTGGATTCCTTTAAATAAATAGAAAAAGATCCCCGTCTTTGACTAAGTGGGTAAAAGTCACGTTTAATCAACTCAATCATGTAAACAATTATGGCGGCCAACGTATGATGAGAATCCCCGAACGACGCTGGATGGAATTGAACGATGCCATAAAGCTTTTTTGTAATGTGACAATTTCTACCTGGCAACACCTATCGCAAGCCACGTTAAGGAACTTTGCTCCAAAAAATCATATCAATTTCTTTGACACATTTATTATTTCTCCTTTTACCAAAACCATAACACAAACTTAACTATTACCGTCCTCATTTTATCATAATATATTCGAAACACTTTATTTCTTTATATAAGGCGCGTTGAAGGAAAACGTCTAACTAATTCCTGAATACCTAATTCTGTTAGTTAATGATTGCAAAGAATGAATTCTGTTTGTTAAGAATGGACGCTCTGGCTGTCAAACATTGCAAAGGAGATTTTTGCGGTTTCTGGCAGAGTACCAATAAATTAAATTTTCTCAAAAATGGTATGTAATGTTGACATAACATCTCTAAAAAGTATCCAGAAAGTGAACTCTACCGGAGACTATTCACAACTGTCCGGTAAGAAGCGAGATTTTAAATTTGGAATCTCCTACTGTCCAGTAAGTAAGTATGTAATTTACTTACTGGACACTTGGTCATCCTTCATCCCTTTTTTTTTTTATGGCTTCGCACGGTTTAGGTCATCCTCTTTAGATCTGCTTAGAAAAAAAAAACATAGTACCAGACACAGATTAGAGTTTAGCCATTATAACATGGTTAGAGGGAGGCTCCAAATATATATCTATATCTTTTTGGTATGACAATTTATGAGATACATAATATATTTTGGAGCCTTAAACATCCATTTTATTGTCTGTGACACTTTTTTTTTTTTTTTTTTTATGGGTCTGTGACACATAACGCGACGCAGAAAAAGTATGCACGTTGCGTTTTGTACTTAGTAATGTTGTAGAAGTATAGTGTGGGATTTTATGTTTGTATTTAGTCATTTCAGTTTATAAATCATGTTGGATTAAAGAGTCCGTTAATCAAGATGTACAACAAACAAATATAAATGCCCCCGGTAAATCGATCACAATATCTATCAGTAATTGCCCTAATATGAATGTAACCTTCAATATTAATTAAACGAATTTGTTGTTAAACTTTCTTTCATTTTTGAGAAAAGCATTATACAAACCTCAACCAGTAAGAAAGCCATCCTGGCCTCGTATATAACCGGACCTCACCTGCGGTTCGGTCCGGTTAACTCATACTCGGCCAGGAAGGCTTACTTACTGGATTCTGCTGTAATGTACTATTACGGCCGGGCCTTCCTGTGAGCGTCGATGGCGTGAATGACCCAAAGGACATAGCAAACCTTTTTAAGAACCATTTTTCGGTACAGTCTCCGTTAGGTGCGGCGGGGGAGGTGCTCAACGCTGACATAAGCAATCAAGAGGTAGGGACTACCTTCCTGGCGAAAGATGTATCAATCGCCATAAGGCGTATATCAAGAGGCAAATCGCCAGGACATGATGGGCTCAGCGTTGAGCACCTACAGTACGCCGGACCACACGTCGCTAGGGTATTGGCTATGTTTTACTCGTTGTGTGTAAGCCATTCCTACTTGCCAACCGACTTCATGAAGACGGTGGTAGTGCCTATAGTGAAGAATAAAACGGGTGACCTTACTGATAAGAGTAACTATAGGCCTATTTCTCTTGCCACTGTTATTGCTAAAGTGTTTGACGGTATGCTTAATGCACAGTTAAATAAATACGTAACGTTGCACGATAACCAGTTCGGGTTCCGTCCCCGGCTGTCCACCGAAAGCGCGGTACTGTGTTTGAAGCATACCGTCAAATATTACTTGAATCGTAAGACGCCTGTGTATGCGTGTTTCCTCGACTTGTCCAAGGCTTTTGACCTTGTAGTTTATGCCCATCTGTGGGACAAGTTGAAAAGTATAGACTTGCCACAGGAGCTCATTAGTGTGTTCCAGTAGTGGTATGCGCACCAGTCCAATAGTGTCAGGTGGGCGGGGGCAATGTCGGATCCGTATCAGCTCGAGTGTGGAGTTAGGCAGGGTGGCTTAACATCCCCTACATTGTTTAATTTATATTTAAACGGTCTGATCGTAGCGCTCAGCAGTCGGCATGTCGGCTGCCACATTGACGGTGTGTGTGTCAACAATTTGAGTTATGCTGACGATATGGTGCTGTTGAGCGCGTCGGTCTGTGGCCTGAGAAAGTTGTTGCGGACTTGCGAGGAATATGCCTGTGGCCACGGATTATTATATAACGTAAAAAAGAGCCTTTGGGACCACCAGTGAAAAATATCCTGAGAACTTACCTCCAGTTTCATTGAATGGTGCTCCTCTGGAAAGAGTTGAGCAGTTCAAATATCTTGGGCATGTATTGACTGGCGACCTCAAAGACCATGCAGATATGGAACGGGAGCGAAGGGCGTTATCTGTGAGAGCCAATATGGTTGCTCGCAGATTCGCCCGATGCTCGAACGATGTAAAGGTTACTCTATTTAGAGCCTTTTGTACATCACTGTACTCTTGTAGTCTTTGGGCTCACTACACCAAAAGAAGCCTAAATGCTATACCTAAATGCTATGCCTCTTCCGTCCGTGCTATCTTTCTGAGCAGACGTGTTACCTATTTTTATTTAAAATATTACCACAAAATTAATTTACAGTTATCCTAAAGTAGTTCTTATATTAAAGTCAATACACACGTACTTAGTATATTCAGTGTGGCAAAAGTGAAAGGCGAGCCCGACTTTGGAGAACGCAGAGTGCCTGTGCGAGGAGTGCCGTGATCATAATAGCCGTCTCTGGGCGTCTACTCCCTAAGCACGAAGTCCGTAGTTTCGACCTTAGTTACGGGCATTTCCTACTCCCTATCACCTACGGACGGATGATTCGTTCGGGGCCCGAACGAAGAATGAATGGCAACACAATTTGACAGTTGAACCTACTCCCTATGCGTTTTTATCCGTTCGAAAAATTGAATTTGACGCTTGTTTTAACGGATCGTTATGTCAGATATTACGACAACAAAATAGTTATCGTCAACCAGACGAAACTTATAATTCCCAACTATGACTGCTTTTTTAATGCTCGCAGAAGATCTACAGGAAGAGCGGAGGCAACGTCGACGACATTTGCGCTAAAACTTCCAGTTGGCAAGTATTCCCGAGTAGTATATAGGGAACTATAGGTTCACTCGGGCATTATTTGAGGACTTGTGTGAGGACCCTTTTGCCTCACCACTTACGACGAAGTGGTGTTGATCCAACAATGAAGGTAAGGATATTAAAGATTCTGCAATTTATTGAGCTGTATTACCAATCAGTCCCACCCATTTTACTGTTGTTATTCTTTTATTTCAGATTCCCGCTGCTCTTAATTTTTGTGCCCGGGGGAGTGACCAAGGTGCAGTGGGCCTTAGCAGTGAAGAATCGCATAACAGACAGTGTCACGGTGTCTGCGGCATGTCGCGAATTCACTGAACAGCCCCTCATTAATAAAAAAGTATTTAAGGTTGCCACAGAATTTGGCTGAGAGGAACCTTATAAATAAAAAGACAGTAAGTTTAAAAGCTTGTACCATTTTTCTAAAACAATTATCCATAGGTATTTAATAAAATATAGCCTGCCATTTGAACAATGACTACCTATGCTTTGAAGAGTGTTTATACCTACTTAAAGAGTGCACTTAAATAAAGTTGTATCATTCAAAATTTTACAGATTTTATGAAAAATATGGCCTGCCAGGTGTTACAAGAAATTTTGGGTACCCACTGGGAATTCATGATGACCCCAATAGAGAATAACAACACAAAAACATGCTCGGTCCACTAAAGAGCATATGTTTGGCATTTTAAAAGGCCGATTAAGATGCCCCTTAGTAGCAAGGGAGCTGCATTTACAACCGGGCAGTTGGTATTTGTCACAATTTATACTGGGTATAGCCATGTTTTTCTAATAACGCATTGAACGGGTGAACAGTATTTTTTTCATCTATTTAATCCATTGAGGTAATAATGTACTAAGCACATTTAAGAGCATATTTTAATTATATTTTCAGGTATAATTGTCGTTGCCTGCTGTGTAACCAATATGTTTAATCAGGCAGACTTAGAAGCACCTTCCCTCAGCGAGAAGATCTTCAATTTAAGCGCAGTAGATGGGGAGAAGTGTCTACAAATATATTATCTGCCCATCAAGCTCTTCAGCAAGAGCAAAGAGCGAGAGACAGATTAGTGCAATTGCTAGAAAGAAATACATACTTATGCATTCTCACAAGAAAACTTCACGAATAAAACAAATAAACATGCATTTGGTATGTGTATGACTAGATGTATGAATGTGAGTGAGCAAAAAAAGTATGAAAGGATTGTAGCAGGTGGCATTCCGTAGTGTCTGCCTATCCCCATGGGAAAAGGGCGTGAGTTTATGTATGACAAAGACAAAGACAAAAGACAAAAGACAAAAGATATTTATTTCAACTGGGCCACCAAGCGGCACTTTTGAATGTCACAATTTAAATTTAAATGGAATACAAGTTGATTCTACCGTGCATTCGGAAAGTAGCTAGTTATGGAGAAGAATGCACAAGAAACTCCATACTTTTTAAATTTACATGGAATAAAAGTTGATTCTACCGTGCATTCGGAAAGTAGCTTGTTATGGAGAAGAATGCACAAGAAACTCCATACTTACTCTTTTAAAAAAGAAAATGATTCTACCGTGCATTCGGAAAGTAGCTTGTTATGGAGAAGAATGCACAAGAAACTCCATACTTACTCTTTTTAAAAAAAAAGAAAGATTTTTACAATATTTAGGTACATGAGTACATACATTAATAAATTCACATATGTGAGGACAATGCACCCAGAATAGCACTACACACTATACTATGTAAAGGTATAAAGTATTAAAAGTACTCACACATGTCTGTGCAGTTATACAATAGGTACTAGAAAAACATCAACATCCGAAGCAGTTGAGTTATGACCAATCCCAACTGACGGCGCCCGTTCACGAACATGACGCATGAATCGGCACCACCCAGCTCAACCATCATGAAGGGTACCGAATGATCCAACACACGCGCCACCATCAGAGAGACATTTGAGAGAGCATGACACACTCAACTGCCAGGGCACACACAAGTCAACGAACGACACATAGGTATAGCAAATGGTAGATTTACAGTTGGGTACATAGTACCCACACACGTGCTGTGCAGCTATACAATACTAAAAGAAATCGAGTCTATACAACACAAACATAAACATATCATTTGTTTTTGCGCCCTAGTGGTTGTGGAGCAGGACTAGCATTGAGCCAAGCATTTTTATCAGTGATATAATCCCCCAACTTATAATATGCCTGCCTGCATAGTGTGCGTTTTATACAATTTTTAAATTTCGTCTCATTCAGTTCTAGAATATGGGGAGGAATTTTATTGTAACATTTTGTACAGTACCCCATGAAAGATGAGGCCACTTTTGCCAGTCTGAAACCTGGTTGAACTAATTGGTCCCTATTTCTAGTAATGTAATTATGTCTGTCTCCGTTTTTACTAAAAAGATGTAAATTCTTTATGTATGTATTATTGACTCGTCGCAATAAAAGCATTGTTTTTATTATTATTTTTTTAATTCACCATTCAAATCTGAATAAATTTAACAATTAACAACACTATGACTTATACAATAACTACAAAAATACAACTACAAGAGGCAAATAAAAAACTTTTATGCAAAAAAATACGACCAACTTCCAAATGAAAAACTAAAGTGAAAAATAACATAATTTTTGGAAGTTGGTGTCTTTCATAGGTACAATTTTTTTGCGATATGATGGACACCGACTTCAAAAATTATGTAATTTTTCACTTTTGTAGTTTTTCATTTGGAAGTCGGTAGTATTTTTTTGCAAAAAAGTTGTTTATTTTTCCCTTTTTAGTTTTACCTACCTAATAGGCAAGTTGTTTAGTAGCCAGCACCCTATAACGCCAGAATAGATTACCCGAATAACATGAAACTTGAACATAACCGGTGAAATAAGAGATCTGCGTACCCCTTTAGAGCGTACTGGCGTGATGTTATGTTATGAAATGGTATAAAAAGTAAACAGACAATCCCGAGAGTTTTGCCATTATTTATTGAAGAGTTCTGTTGTATATCGCCGAAGTTCTTCATCAGACCTTCACCAAATTAAAATGGGACCAATTTCGAAACACACTCTTTCAAACAAAATAAGATTTTTTTAAATCGGTTCACTATTGACGGAGATATCAGTGAACATACAAAAAAGAAAAAAAACAAACATACAGTCGAACATAGAACCTCCTCCTTTTTGGTAAGTTGGTTAAAAAGACGTTTCATTTCATAAACAAAGTAGTTTTGAATTTGGTAGTTTGCACACTTGATTAGTTACCGAAATTAAGTGTTGATAGGAAAACAACCTTTGTGGGACTTACCCTACTTAAGTACGAAAATCGCCAAAATGTTAAAAGAAAAGAAAAATATTTATTTGTGACCCGCACAGGAGACATGAGATTAAACATGAGAATTAAACAATAATAAAAATAAAACCCCATGTGAGACCAAAAAGGCTCCTATCTCAGAATGTGCAGTGATACTCAAAAAGGAAATAACGCTGCCCTGATATTATAATAATTCATATTTAAAAAAAAAAATGTTTAAGTATCCACGTGGCTTTCCTTTTACTTATCAGTTTTAAATTATTGCTAGGACCTTAATTTCTCTTACTTGTCTACTTCAGTCTCAAATACCTAATAATCTGAATAAAATTAACAACACAGTATAACAATCAAAACATAGATTTCCTTTTATTTATCACTCTTAAAATATTGCTGGGAACTTTGTTTTTCCAGAATAATCAGCTTTACTTCATCGAGCATCTCATTTCTCCTAGTTTTGCTTATAAGCACTTCCACCTTCGGCAAGTGTTGCAGCATGGGTGGGTGAGATGGCGGCTGGCTCTCTTACTGGTGGACCCTGTACAACAAAAACTGAATATCATTGACGGATACAACAAAAAATATATGATTGTTTATCTGTAATTTATTAGTATTTAGTAAAAAAATAGTCTACTACCATATTAATAATTATTAGTATTACCGTTGGAAAAGCTGGTTGTGACTCTTGACTAGATTTGTGGCTTTCCAAAACTCCATCCAATAATCGATAGGATCTTCAACTCCATTTGAAAGCGGGTTGGTCCTCCCAATGAACCTGTAGCACATGCTGACCATCTGGCAGCTCCAGCAGCTTTGCCATGGCCAAATGTTTTTAACAGCCCACACCTAAAATTTTGATATTTGGTTAATTTTAATTGCATATAGGGTATAATACTATTACTATTATTCTTTATTGTACACAAAACGCATTTATACAAATACAAAAGGACAGCTTATGTACAAAGGCGAGCTAATAATAAATACACAATACTCTTAAGTACTGTTACAGATAATAGCCCAGTCAGTAAATAATTAAAAAGGCCTTTGCCAAAGCTGGCGTAGTCGCACACTACACTGGGCTACATGTATTTGCAAGATGACTGATTATCATTGTTTGCACTTTACTGATGACAAGACCTCAAAATCATATATCATATAAATATATCATTATTATTGACGAGTAATGTAGTAAACTCACCCTTTGCCGTTGGTCCACGAACTTTGTGCAAATTCCCATTGAAATTAAGGTGCTTGCACAGGTTTTCTTACAGCCGCTTTGAGCGAACTCATGAAGTCGACAAGGGCCTCAATTTGCGCGTAATTTGCTGCAGCGGTCGGGGTCATTTTAATTAATTATTAATGAAAACTAAAATCTGCCCGGATATTTAATAGGAATTGCTTGACGTTTCATTTGAAAGTTGCCGTCAAACAGAAAAAAGGCAATGGTATCAACAGGATAATGCCACTTTCCGGACTAAAATGACAAAAGTAATTCATTTCTATATTGATAGACATGAAAAAATTATATTGTTAAAAATATGGTTATTTTCTAACGTAAAAATAATATTATATTTTGTTTAGTAAGTTTGAAACCACAAACTAGGCAAACCGGTAATCGACCGATAAAATAGTACAACTCTAACGTCATCCGTCGTTCGTTCACGAAAATTGTCCATGATCCCGTTCGAAGCTCAATAACCCGAAATCGTTAGGGGGTAGGGTTCACTCCGAAGTTTCGGAATACTTTCGGACGGCCCGTAACTTCGTCGACGAAGATAGGGAGTAGACGCCCTGTCCCGCCGCGCCGCCGCGCTCGACTGACGTTCGGCGTAGGCGCCTGCTACCCGGCCAATGTGCTACGAGCTACGAACAATCAGCTACGAACGACTGCAGCCGCCTACTAGTGCTACGCGCCGGATTATAATATATACTTTTGGCAGTACTCGAGCGGGCGACCATATGCGATCGTGCGTGCCTGGTACCTAAGCTGTCTACTCCTGCAAGGACACCACCGCCCGATCGAAGCGTAAGAAACAATATTTACTAATTAGTGCGTGAGCGCACCTCCTCCATGCTTGGGAAAGCACTAGTCACAACGTGATTGGAGAACAGGATCTATTTAGGAGCCCATCACACTAAGTGGCGAACTAATAACTAAGTACACCCGAAATTACACCGTCGTCATATACGCATATCTACGGATATTTGACTTGCATAATCGTCATTACACCTCCACATATACCTGGTAACTTCATTATCATGACCACATTAGTGAATAAATCCCTATCAGACACAGAGATTAATTTACTGGAAAATGAGAGTAAGACGCCGCCCATGTATGTATTCCAACGGGTAAAAAGAATCAGGGAAGATACCACGATTAGTGATCAGCTAGAAGAATTTAAAAAGGAGATGAGAGAAATGATGGAACTTTTCTCAGGTAAACGAGAAAATGAGATACAACAAATTACTCTCACTCTGAAGGATATTCAACAATCCAATCTCAAAATAGAAAACTCAATTTCATTCGTAACGGCACAGAATGAGGAGCTCCAAAAAAAAAATTGACAAGCTAGAAAATAAGGTCAAGGAAGATAAGAAATGCATCACTTTGTTGGAAAACAGGCTTGAGGAACTTCAAATGGGAATTCGCAAGTCAAATTTTGTAATTAAGAACGTACCAAAAAAGCCTAATGAATCCAAGGAAGATCTCATAGAAATGGTCATGTGCCTCTCCCAAAACTTAGCTTGTACTGTCAGCAAATATGATATTAAGGACATTTATAGGGTACGGGGGAAAGACACAGAAATTAAAAAATCACCTATTATTGTTGAAACTGGCTCTACTATATTGAAGGCTGAAATTATGAAAATGGGGAAAGCTTTTAACTTAAAATATAAATCAAAGTTATGCTGCAAGCACCTGGGATTGAAAACACAGGAAGACAGCCCCATATTCCTATCAGAACACCTGACTCCTAAGGGGTCCCGCCTACACTTCCTTGCTCGGGATTTGGCTAAATCTGGAGCCTTCAAGTTCTGCTGGACTGCCTATGGTAAAGTCTATCTCATAAAGGACGAGCTGTCACCATCTTTGGCTATTAAAAGTGAAGAACAGGTACATCAGCTTATATTGCAAAAATGACTCGCAGACCGTAATTCTATGTTCGTTCTATACCTAACTCTAAAAGTGATTATACCTTTGCCTTATATTGTTTCTTTGTTTCCTACTCATTACTATTGTGTAACATCTTATATGTTGCTAACTAAGAACACCATAATAAGTAAATTCTTCACACATAGTAACTCTTTTTCAGAACTTTACACATACACGCCACATGCACACATAAGTACGCAAATTCATAATATAAATCCACTATACACACTCAGAAAAACTAAATCATGCATAAAAACCGTTATACAGCTGCGCTCTCTTTACTTCATCCGGCAATCTGAAGTCTATAAAATTAATGTAAATCTTGTTCCTGACGGCCATTCTACCAGATACATAATAAATGAGTGATAACCTACAAACTTTAAATGACATTGACAATATTGAAATTGCTCGTACAATAGAATGTCATTGCTCTGAGATCTCTAAGCACATTTCAGTAAATAAAAACGACTTGACTATTGTCTCCCAAAATATAAGGAGTGTCTATTGTAATTTCGAGGATTTCTCAATGTTTCTTACTATTTTTAAATTCGAAACCGATGTTATAATCTTAACCGAATGTAGGCTAAATGATAACAAACCAATTCCTCAACTCAATAATTACCACCTTTTTGCCTCTACTCGACATTTAAACCAAAATGATGGAGTAGTGGTCTATGTTAAAAACACACTAAAAGCGAAAGTTAAGGAAATTAAATTGGCCCAAGCGTCCTGTCTCCAGCTAGATATCCTGAACAACCATATTTTGTGTATTTATCGCTCTCCATCAAACACTAACATAGACAGTTTTATTGACTCCCTTAGCACTCACCTTGACACAATAACTTCGCAAAAAAGCGTAGTAATAGCGGGCGATATAAATATCAATATTAGACCTAAAGAAACCGAGACATCACAGGAAAATAAAAATAGATTGAGCTATTTAAACATGCTGTCTTTACATGGTATACTTCCTGGACATATATTACCCACCAGGGATAGGAACTGTTTGGACCACTTTATGATAAAAATTAACAAAAAAAAAACCTCGGCATCTATCGCTATCATTCATACCACAATCACTGACCACTACACCACTTTTATGTCACTCCGTAAGCAAAAAGATACCCTAGCTGCTAACAAAACTACTACTAGTATAAATTTCGAACAAGCTTTAAAACAAATACAAGAACAAAATTTTGCAGAATTACTTCTTTGTCATGACCCTAATTTAATAACTGATATACTCATTGATAAACTAACTGCATCAATTAATCACAACACTACCACACTAAACATTCCAAATAGTAAACGCATTATTAAACCATGGGTAACTCCAGGCATACTTCGTTGCATTAAAAATCGTAATAAACTGCAAAAGACATTTAAGAGTGACCCACAAAACGAAATCAATAAAATAACATACAATCGATATAGAAATTACTGCAACAAGCTTATAAAAAAAATTAAAGGAGAATATGATAGGGAATTACTTGCTAAATCAAAATCAAACAATAAATTGCTTTGGAAAAATATTAAAACCATAACTTACACTAATAAATCTAAAAGTCAAAACAATGAACTAATAAATATTAAATCGACCCCTAGTGAATCAGTAAACTTTATCAATGACTATTTCGTAAATATTGGCAAACAGCTGGCCCAACAAATCCAACCTAGCGCAAATAGTGACCCTAATTATGTACCTAATCAACTGTCAACACAGGTTAACTCCTTTGTACTCCTGGACACCGACCTCAATGAAGTGGACAGCATTTTGATGAACCTAAAATCAGATAGTGCCGCTG
Organism: Orthosia gothica; assembly: GCA_949775005.1. Taxonomy (NCBI): domain Eukaryota; kingdom Metazoa; phylum Arthropoda; class Insecta; order Lepidoptera; family Noctuidae; genus Orthosia; species Orthosia gothica. Next base: position 12,037,484 of record OX459056.1, read on the forward strand.
GCTGGGATAATATCTCCACTAAATTTTTAAAGTATGTAGGCAAGGAAGTTGTCCCAATTATAACCCATCTTGCAAATCTCTGTTTCAGAGACGGTATCTTCCCGGCACCCCTTAAACAATCCATTATTACTCCAGTTCACAAGGGTGGGAACAGAGACGATGTCAGCAATTACAGGCCGATATCTGTCCTTCCAGCTATATCGAAAATCTTGGAAAAATTAATCAATATTAGGCTTCTCAAATATTTAAATAAATTTAAAATACTATCCTCAACACAATTTGGTTTTAGGCAAAATATATCCACCGAGGATGCAGTTACCGCACTAAGCTCACTTGTAGCTGATCAACTTGATAATGGCAATAAATGTTTAACTATCTTCCTGGATCTTAAAAAGGCATTCGACACTGTCTCTGTGCCAATCCTTGTGAACAAACTGGAAAAAATTGGTATAAGAGGAACTGCTCTCAATCTTTTTAAAAACTATCTTTCGAACAGGAAGCAAAGGGTTAAGTTGGGGCAATACGTCAGTGATGATGCTGAAGTGTTGAACGGCGTGCCTCAGGGTAGTGTTTTGGGTCCCACACTTTTCTTAACATACATCAATGATCTCTGTAACATGAATATTAAAAATGCCAAAGTCTTTTCTTATGCCGACGACACGGCTGTTGTTTTTTCTGGAAGCTCCTGGAATGACGTAGAGCAAAGTGCTTCATGTGGCATGGCCCAAATAGCTAAATGGCTGAATAATAATTTGCTGACATTGAACACCTCAAAAACAAACTACATATGCTTTAGTATCTGTAATCGTACACAACCAAATAAGGACTTCACCATCAAAGTTCACGAATGTGGTGACATTAAAAACAAAAACTGTATGTGCTCTACCATTAATAAGGTCACATACACCAAATATTTAGGTGTCATGATTGACCAGAGATTATCCTGGTATCCTCAACTTGAGCAAGTCTCTAACAGGGTTCGGAAGCTAAGCTGGATTTTTAAAACTTTGAGACATGTTGTTCCAAGAAGTGCCACCAATACCGGAGACCCATCTAAAAACCTATTAAAGGATATATATATCGCTCTGGTGCAGTCGGTCTTGGTTTACTGCATCCCTATTTGGGGAGGTGCAGCTAAATCCAAATTCATTGGGCTGGAACGAGTGCAACGAGCCCTAATAAAAATAATGTTTTTTAAAAGGATTAGATATCCCACCGAGAGACTTTATCAGATAAGTGATTTGCTCTCGGTGAGAAAATTGTATATATTACACATCGTTCTGAAAAAACACAAAGAGCTGCCTTATGATATCGCTATGTTATCAAAAAGAAGGAAAGATATTATAGCACCAATACCACAAACAAAAACCATGTTTGGTAGTAGGCAACACGGGAAACGATCATCACAACTTTACAATAGGATAAATAGAGAGATATATGTATACACCAAACCATACTCTGAGTGTAAAAAACTTATAACTAAATGGATAAAACCTCTCAAATATGAGGAAACAGAAACTCTCCTGCAGCACGCATTATAACTCATTCACGCGGCATTTACTCACATGTACAATCTACTCACAGCATTTACTCACACACACACACACACACACACATAAACACCCCACACACACATATACACCCCATACACACACTTATATAACCCATACACACACTTATAAGACATACACACATAACTCAGACTCATTTGTTTAAGACACACACTTATAACACAATACACATATAACTCAGACTCATTTGTTTAAGACACACACTTATAACATATACACACATAACTCAGACTCATTTGTTAAAGCTGATATAAAATAACAGTCTTCTTTAATTCTCTTTTGTATTTATTTAATTTATTCTCACAAAATGTATAAATAGTAGCATGTTTTTTTTTTTTTTTTGAATATTATTGTGTTTAAATCTATGTTGCGGAAGAGTGGAGTGTCCTAACACAGGCATTTATTTGCTTAAAAGGACACTTCTGACACTAGCTATGTACTACAAAAATTGTTAAAGAAAATAAACTATTTGTATTATTTGTATTTGTATACGGGTGCAGTACAATAACGCGTTTAGGGCGGTGATGGGACTGCCCCGATATTGTAGCGCCTCAGTTATGTTCGCAGAGGCATACACCGATAGTTTTCACGCGGTTATGCGCAAGCGCGCTGCTTCTATGGTCTGCAGGGTACGGGCCAGTTCCAACACCGTCCTGGCGATGATCGCGGAAAGGTTAGATTGTCCTTTCCTCCGACATTGTTCTGACAGACATGTCACTGTGCCAGTGCCGGAGAGAAGGTACTAAATACTTCCAAATTTATTTTGTTTTAATTAATTTTATTTTTATTATTGTAGCTAATAACCAGATTTGGGCCACGCTAAATGAATGCTACAATATTTCTTTTTGCCTAGCGACACGTTCATTATGACTGAGTATATCGTGTAGTTATATGTTATATGGATATTCTTCGGGTTAAAGGTATTCGTAAGTTTATAGTTTATGACGTATCTTATGGATTATGATAGGTTTCGGTTAGATATACTTTGCATATACGAAAGGGTTATAGTTCTTTGGCCACGTGTCTCGACGCCACAACGACTCTATTGAGCGGCATATGGTCCAGGGTAGAGTGGAAGGAACGAGAGCGCACAGCAGGGCACCCATGCAGTGGACCGACCAGATCAAGTCTGCAGTGGGTCGTCCACTGCATGAGTGCACATGAGTGAAACTCGACAGAGATACCTTCCATATCTGTCGTGGATTAGCAGCCAAATAAATTGCATAGTAAACTCATATCTGTTGTGTGGTTTAAAAATGGAACGATCTTTAACTCCGAAACATGGCAACCAAGGAGATAACTTATCAAAGGTTTTATTTAAATTTCGAACTGTCTTGAAAATATAAAGCTATTTATTGAAAAAAAAAAAAATTGACATTATAACGTGGGACAAATTATTGTTGGTCGTTGTTCGTCATTCAAAAAATTTTGAAAAGTAATTTTATTTGACAAAATGAGTACTAAGTACTACTTAGTTTTAATTTCCACGCATTATTTGAGAAAAGTACTATACAAGCCTTGGCCACGACTAGGCATTGATGGACTTACGTATGTGATCCCATCATGTTGCTTCGTGAGGCGAATCATGACAGCCCGGTGTCTCACTGCAACAGGATGAGCACGATCACTCTACCAATAATGTACCGATAAAGAAGAAGACGGGTCACAGAAAGGACAGTTTAAAGTCAGGTAATAAGGAACAGTTGGGTCTTTTCGCCGGGCCTTGCCGTGCCTCATTGACTTGGCGCTCTTTACTGGTGATCGCCACTGTTGTTTCTGGTTTTCAGGAGTGGCAATGGTTGGGAATAGTGGAGCGAGCTTGTCCCATAAGATCACATAAGGGTAGGAAGAAACTACAGAATGCGTTTAGCTTTGCTTTTTTTAATTTTTGACCATTTTCAGCTTTTTTCAATTTTGACCTTTTTCATTTTGCCCTACTTATCTATTTGTGCAGTATTGCAGGTATAAGGAACAGAGTGTAAACTCCTGCAAACTCCATCGAAAGCGAGGATCATCTGCCAAAAACTATGCTTTCGCGATGCAGAATTTATGTGACGTCACGTTGTAAGTACGTATCGTATTCGGAGTTCTACTCCCTAACTCCGTCAACCAAGTCACGGGCCCGTCCGAAAGTACTTCGGAACTACGGAGCAAACCCTACTCTGGAATTATAAAAAAAAATCGGACGCGTAAAAATACATCGGGAGTACCTACAACTATCAAATTGTGTTTTCAGTCACTAGTAGGTCGAATCAATACGTCCGTATGTGATACGGAGTAGACCGTACCCACCCACGATAAGATTGATTTACATGATTAATTGGATCTGCTGTCAAATAACACCGGCGAAACAAAAATCTACATGTAATTTTCATACCTGTTCTACCAATGAGATAAGTAATACGGCAGCTATACTTGTTATCGAAATATCGTTACATCAATGAAGTAGATTCTCGTGTGAATATTATCCGATTGGCCTGAATACGGACAATCAGTCCAAAGTAAAATAATACACGAACAGGACAATATGCAAAATGAAGCTAGAAATACTGATATTTTTTTTTTTAAACACAGTAATGTGATTGTAATAAAATAGTCAAATACAATATTAGGTTTTCTTTGCTTGTAGTATTTCGTAGAACTGGTTTTTGATATTTTTCTGATTTTTTCTTTGTTATTTTTAGGTTTGCTTGAAAAATAACAATTAATGATTAAAAGATTTTTAATACCCCGGAGCAAATATTGTTTACATACGGTACTACTCTATTTTCTGATAGGTTGTACTATTATTTATAAAATAGGTTAATGTTTTTTATTTAATAAATAATCAAATTGATTAAATGTTTCTGTTTTTATAGAATCTTAAATGGTTTGTGACCGGGTGCCAAGGTGGAATTAAACCAACAATATTATTAAGACTATTCAGATTTTTGTTTTTGCAAGAGCATACATGTACAAGTCTGGTATGGATATCTAAATTTTACTTAGATGTAAGTTTACATTCCACGAATTCTCAGCGATAAAAGCTAGAACTTCATCCTTTGACGAGCACACATCACTCGAAGTCGTACGCTTCACGTATGGCCTCTATAGAATTAAAGAGGACTGAAGCAATGTGTCACCGTATTTGTCGAGCGGCTTGATGGATAATTAGTAGAGGAACGTCTGGCACTACGACTCGTCTGTCTGGCCACATAGACGACAGGAAAATTAAAAATGAAATCATTCATAAAACGTTAGTAGGTTAGGTTAGAAGCGGTAACAAAGAATGAGATAAAGAGATTTAAAGACATTCTTGGATTGCATGAGATGATACCAAATACACAAAATAACCATGATGAGATCAAAGTAAACATTGTTTTAAATATTATTTAACACATAGCCTCACGCCTTATTCTCTCTTTTGAACAACCAGCCATATTTTTTACTTTTTAGTTTAGTTTTTTGTTAGCGTGCTTTTTAGCTTTTTTAAACCATTATTAATTTGAATCAGACATGTAGAGATCCGCAAGAGAACCAGGGTTACCGACATAGCCCGAAGAATTGCCAAACTTAAGTGGCAGTGGGCAGGTGCATTGCTCGAAGAACGGACGGCCGATGGGACAGAAAATTTCTGGAGTGGCGACCGCGATCCGGAAGACGTTGTGTTGGAAGGCCTCCCACCATGTGGACCAATGATTTGGTGAAGATGGCAGAGAACCGCTGGATGTGGGACTCACGGGCCCGGTCAATGTGGTGAATCTTGGGGCAGGCCTATGTCCAGCGGTGGAAGTCTTTCGGCTGATATGATGATAATTATTTATTCTTTACTTTTTAGTTCAATCGCTAATCTTGAAGATCATGGTAAGGATAATGGGACAAACTATTTAAATTATTGCATTGTTATCGGTCCTTCATAACAATGCAAAGATTCAAATTAATCCGTAGTTTTGAAGGCGATGAAAATGTTGTTAAAAGATTCCGTTCCATAGATACATACATTCCAAGCTAATATAAGCAAACCAAAAAAAAATGAGCAAGCCGGAACCACATTCATTCCTTTCTAAAAAATCTGTTATTTCCTAGCTCTAAACGGGTTTAAATTGTTTGTTTATTTATTGGTCGTTATTTAAGAGATGGGTTTTGGCTGGCAACGTGCCCAGTAGCTGGAGTCATTCAATACACTGCCTAAATGCGTGGACGTGGCGAGTATAACGTGTTATGGTCTACACTGACTGCATTCGAAAGCAAGTATCGGGTCCGATCATCTTTATATTGGCTTATATAGGGCCTTTAATTTAGCTCGGCGGGTTCCTGTAAAACGAATAACTGTTACCGTGAATGGGTTATCGCAAAATAATCGTGTTCACTAAATATGATTCGGGCAACAGATTGCCTATCCTATACACATAATCAAATATAACATCACCCCCGTATTTCCTGAGGAGTTACCTATTATGTTTTGCAAATTATTTTTAAGTACCATGAATTTCTATGTAATTGGGGGCGAGCACAAATCAAGACGCCAGGCTAGTCCCTTAAAAAATCATGTAATATACTTTTCCCGACACGAACATCAAAACCAGGTTGACATGACCAGCAACAGCACTTGCGGCCACTACATCAACTAGACAGTGTAGCAGACTGATTAATGTCTGTAGTTTTTAGCGTAGATATGTTTTTGTCAAACCCATTTAGGAGATTACCTTTACCATAAGTACAGAAAATACATAAGTATAGATAATACATACTTAATGTTTGATTATTTTTGGAAGAACTGATAACCTTTTTTGTCTTTTCTTTTAATAGTGTAGTCTTACTTATGGCCACTCCTACTCCTAGTTCTTCAGTAAAATTAGACCTCGAAAGGTCACACCGATACAGCCTTTACCTTTATATGTACAGACTGGCCATATTCTGTCAAGGGCAAAACATTTTTCCGTGGGTGCCTTCTTATTATTTATTCATGTTTCACTCATACCCACTTTTCTGACTAATCTCCGTAAAAGACAAACAGACTCGGTCCCTTTTACATGGTGTCTATCCCAGAAAATGTGTTTGCTGATGGTGTACCGATTAGGAATATTTTACAAACTAAATAACTTATTTTTGTCAATACTAATAATAATATTATAAGGAGGAAAGATTTGTATTTTTGTATGTAATGAATAAACTTAAAAACTAGTAGACCGATTCCAAAAATTCTTTCACCGTTGGGAAGCTACACTATCCCCGGGTGACGTAGGCAACTTATTATCCCTGTATTCCCACGGGAACAGGAATACGCGGGTGAAACCGCAAGGCGTCCGCTAGTATCAAATGACTTAATTGAAATGCAGGTATTACCAATGTTAAAAAAGCAATTATAAAATAATGTAAGGATTATAACCGGTACATTCTATAGTTTTTACCGTGAGTTTAAGTATGAACTAAAAGTAACTTGAAAAACGAGAAAACAGAGTGGTCCAGTTCCTGATAGACAATTATTTTAATCATGTACAAGGAAACGCTGACAGTAAATAAACAAAAACAGAACCATTATAAAAATAACATTTATTTTGGTTTTACCTACAATAATTCATTTTATTTTATTTAAACAACTGACAGGTAAACATTTAAAGTATCAGTATTTCAAACAGATTAATATCTACTCACATTGTGGCTGTACTTATATTATATATTTTGCTATAATTTATAATAACCTCAATTATTATTGAAATCAAATAAATGGACATAAATAAATAATAACTTTAAGTAGCAATTTCGAAATATGAAAATAGCTGTTCAGTAAATTCTTAAAAAAATAATTTTGATTCGCGATTTCATGATTGAAAATTTGAAATATTGTAGAATAATTAATTGCCCAAGAATGGAGTAACTTTATAGGTATTTTAAAAAGTTCTCCGAACAGTGTCAGCATGACATTACAACTAAGCAGCTAACGTCTTAAATACCCTGATCCAAATATTATGTTTGCTGTTTACGATAGTAAGTGATATTATTATGCAGAACAGTTCCAAGATGTTCTTGTACCGCGTCTGACCAGCAAATCTTTAAGTGTATTCATTCATCGTCCAGATCTTCAAAGTCGTAAATTCCGTTCAGAAGAGTAGAGTTCGGTGGAAGCCATTCGCAGCTCGTGTATTCTGAAGAGCATACCTGAAAAGGAAAAGCATTTTTAGTGAAGCCCACGAAATTTGGAGTTTTTAAGAATACGTTTTTTCTTTTTTTAATTTTTAACTGCCTCGTCTGTTGTTCCAGATCAGACAAAGTGTTATTAAATTTTTTCATCAGGATATTCTCATTAACAGCTCGAAGTCCGAGCCTGTTGATTGCAATAATCTCGCCTTATGGGATTTTTTCTGGATAGAATAATGATAATTATATTTAATCCGTCAGTGTAGTATCCAATAATATTGGGCCCGTATTGTATATTAATAAGTATTAGCAAAAATAAAGCGCATCAAAATTGAGGAGTGGGAGCTTGTGACGTCACTTTGTCATTATAAAGTGTAGCACATCGTGACGTTACACGATATTTCAACGCACTGTTTCGTTGTAATTTTAGTTTACGTGGCAAAAGAAAAAATATGTGTCCTATTTTAAGGTAATTTAACTGACAGACTAAATAGATATTTTTTGTCAACTACCATATTAATACCAATGACATCTCTGCCTAACCCTTAAGTGAATACAGACATTATGGTATGTCAGGTTTTTTCGAATTCCTAGAGCCCATTTAGAAAGAAATAGTTACACAAAAAAAATCATTGTGACTAGCTAACTTTTGTGTGTGAACAAGGTACTAAGAAATCCATAATCAACATTTTTGATATATACTCGTACCTGGGTACCTAACTACTACCAAGACCAGCAGTAATCTGTGATTTGAAACCCGATTCCCAGACCAAACATTTGAAAATCAGAAACCGTTGCGATTGTATAACCGGCTAACTCTAGTCGTGTAAAGCCCATTCTTGATTTACTGGGTCGGGCCATGTTTAACAGTGGATGTTTACGATCTGTCGTGTTTAGCGAGCGCTGCTGATCAATATTGTGACCACATTTGCGCCGCGAGCGGTGTTCAACATGAAGCCTGCCTACGTAGCTAGTTTTAACATGGGAACAGTTACTGAGCAAGTAAATATAAAAGGTCCAGAAGAATATAGCAGGATTATGTATCTAAACTAGACAAATTTCGAAGATATGTGACATCCACAAACCCGCACTGGGCCTACGTGGTGGATTGAAGCCCATTCTCTCTCTCAAAGAGCTGCTGGGACACAGACCTCCTCTCGGTGCGAGGGAATGGGCCGTAATCCACCACGCGGACCCAGTGCGTTTTGGTGAATGTCACATGTCTTCGATTTTTTGGTTCTAGGACATGCCGGTTTCCTCACGATGTTTTCCTTCACCGTTTTGAGAGCAGTGGTGATGAAATAATTTACACAAAGTAAAGCGCCTGCCTGGGCCCGAACCCACGACCTACAACTGATGACCTTATTAAGGCTGCGCGAATCGCTGCGTGCGTGAGGTCAGGACCAAACAAAGTGGCGACACTAGGGGGAGGCCTATGTCAAGCAGTGGACGTCTTTCAGCTGATATATTGAAGATGTTGATGAGGTATCTTTGTAAACGTAAATTTCCGCTGCTGATCAATATTGTGACTACATTTCCGCCGCAAGCGGTGTTCAATATGTCGGTCGTTTCCGCTGCTAGTTTTAACAACGACGGAATGGTCACTGCGCAAGTAAAGTTAGAAGGTCCAGTAGGAAATGGCCAGATTTAAATGGGTTCTACAAAAATTAAAAATCGAACAACGATAGTGATCGAAGAAAACCAAGGGATTGACATGCGCTACTGATCAATCCTTTAGGCACTAGTAAAAGAGTAATACGATGTCAACGATGACGATGGCTGAAATGCAAAATGTATGGGATTGATCACGTGATCAATCAGACAGACAGATTATTGTAATTTTTACCGGACTATAGTAAAAAGGAGGGTTATGCTTTTGACCAATATATATGTAAGTATGTATACAATATAAATACAAAATAGTTTATTGTTTCATAAGTTTACAAAAAAAAATTAGTGTTTGGAGCTTCCCTTTATGTAAGTAATGCCTGTGTTTGGAAGCTCCGCTCTTCCATAGCAATACAAATTTAGAAAACTTAGAAATATGTAAGTATGTAAGTATGTATATAAGTATGTATGTATGTTCATCTGTTCCCTCATAACTTCTAAATCTAATAATCTAATAATCTTCATCAATTTGTTCCTGGAATACACTTGTAGGTGATACATATTGAACGTCCGATGAAGACGTTCTAAAGTAATAATGTACTCAAGGACTGAATAATGTAGAGGTCGTAAATGTAAAGACAAAAATACTTAACTACTTATTAGTTGTGGTGCTGTACATAATGATCGAGTTCCATAGTAAGGTACCTATGATGTCCAAAGTTATGCCAGAATAGATTACCTAAATAACATGAAACTCTTTTTTAAAAATAGGTTCGGCTTGACCACTATTTCACATGAACATAACTGGTGAAATGAGAGAGTAGCAAGGTGCAGTGTACACGTCTGCGTACCCCTTTAGAGCGTACCGGCGTGATGTTATGTTATAAAGTGGTGAACAATAAACAGACATGCGATTGCAGCAATCCCGAAAGATTTACTGTCAGTTCTGTTATATACCTCCGAAGCTCTTCATCAGATCTTCACCAAATTTAAATGGAACCAATTTGGAAACATACTCTGCCTAACAAAAAAAATTACAAAATCGATCGACAAATGACGGAGATATCGATGAACATACACAAAAAAAACATCATACAGCCAAAAATAGAACCTCCTTCTTTTTCGAAAGTCGGTGAAAAATTGTAAACTCAGTACTTAACTCCTTAATAACTTTGTCATCAAAACCCAGTTCCATATCCGGTTCGATGACATCCAGTCTTCACAGCATTCGCTAAAAATCAGCGCCGTGGCTCTGTATCGCATTATGCTGACCGACGCGTGATGGCCCTTTTGCGTAGTTTTGACGCGTATTTTGCCTATTTGTGTTTAAGTTTGCGTTGTTTTTTTATATGCGTAATACCAGGCGCAAATAAAAGCTTCTTCTTTCTTTCCTTTTTTACAAAACGGCAAAAAAACAGACATTGGAAAAAAGTCAACAGTCAAAATTCTTTATTTCAATAAGGCCAGTAAGCGGCACTTTTGAATGTCAAAAAATTTAATTTTAATAATTGATTTTACCATCCATTCGGCAAAATAGCTTGTTATGGAGAAGAACGGACAAGAAACTTCATACTTACTCTTTTTAAAAAAAGTGCTTTACAACATTTACATACATACATTAATTCATATACGTGAGAACGATGCACCCAGACTAACACTACTATACTATAGGTATAAAATATTACAGGCACTTACAGGTAAATTCATTTATTTGATAAATAGGAACATGGTTCTCACATACTTACAAATATTGCAAACATGGGTGAGGAAATAATGTCTTTGCTAGGCTGTGGCAATAAAACAGTAATCAAACTTTTTATGTTGTTATAATGAAGTCTTTTACTAGTCAACGCTGCCGAAATGACCCTTTTTAATGGCCCAGGACAATAAGAAGGATTACTTATCTCTTCCCTAGGTCCATTACAACGAAAAACTCTTGCCCTCTTACAAATAAACACAGAATAAAGTTATACCAGGTATAAACCAATGAAAATGTATGGGTATACCTTTGTTATTCCTGGTATAACTTTATACCGCGTTTATTTGTAAAAGGGTTGAAATATTAGAGTATTTTTACTATCTCGCAATTCAAAGCTCTTCTTTGACATGGCAACGGCCATTTACTAAATTGATTTTAAGAAGACTTATGCAAAGAGTGCCGAATTTATGCTTTCATTTCAGATTTTATTATGAAAAAAAGGAAGGAAATGTTTAAAGTATACTTAGTAGTATTAGAAGAGAAAATTCTTTTTTCGCATACTATGTCATATATTAAATTGATGTTTTGAATAAATAACTAATTTTTATCTTACCATTTGAAATGAGTCGCTTCGCAAACATAATAGTAACTAAAAATATGCTGTGTCTAGATAGGCAATATATCAAACTATTGAAAGAAAAGCTAATTTAAAAAAACAAAACCCGACTGCTTAAGAAGCGAACTAAAAAGCTGTAAACAAGAAAAATTATGCTGTGCAGTCGCAGGATCAGGCACTTCGCGAATATGTATCATCCGACTGCACAGCATGTTTTTTAGCAATCACCTCTAAAAACGATTCATTTTGATACCCCACTCGACGGGTTGCGCAGAATAAAAAATTGCAACCTCTACAATATGGAGCTCAAAATCCGCCATGTTTTTTTTTTTAACGGCTCTTATCTTATATCACTTGGGCGGCCAAGACCTACTTACGATGTCTTAATCACAAAAATCTGTCATGTGGTTTGAAAGATACGAGGTAATATGGAATATTTCATCATTCATACATACAAACATACACCTACAAGATACGCGCGAAAAACATAAACCTTTCCTTGCAGCCGGGTAACAATATTATGTAATAGGTATATATTTTCTTTAATTTCTTACTTTGATTTTTTCTTTAAAATAAAGAAAAGGTTGCATTAGTATCTTAGTATAAAGACACTTAAGACGGTACCCTGACCAAAAAATCGACATGAGGTATGAGCATTCCTATTGGTATAGCGGCACTGGTGGCGCATGAATTACAGTAGTGAATACGCCCAGATTTTAGAATAAAATCTTTATAAAATCGAATTTTGGACTTTTGAAAAAAAAAAATCTACAAAAATGTTCGTTATTAAATTGTCTATCCATTAGTGTTAGTACAAAAAATAATTAATGAACACTTTACGAGGAGATGCATAATATCAATAATTATTTCTCATTTTTATTTTTTTTTGGAGGGAGATTAGTGAAATATATACAACATTTAAAAAAAAACTAAATCTACCATTTTAGAATCAATATTATGTAGAAATTTAATTTATTTTTATTAATTGATATTTCTTTTTAAATAACGAGTAGATAGCTCTTAAAAACGATTCATTTTGATACCCCACTCGACGGGTTGCAAAGAAAAAAAAAATTGCAACCTCTACAATATGGAGCCCAAAATCCGCCATGTTTTTTTTTTTTAATGGCACTTATCTTAGAACACTTGGGCGGCCAAGACCTACTTACGATGTCTTAATCACAAAAATCTGTCATGTGGTTTGAAAGATACGAGGTAATATGGAATATTTCATCATTCATACATACAAACATACACCTACAAGATACGCGCGAAAAACATAAACCTTTCCTTGCAGCCGGGTAACAATATTATGTAATAGGTATATATTTTCTTTAATTTCTTACTTTGATTTTTACTTTAAAATAAAGAAAAGGTTGCATTAGTATCTTAGTATAAAGACACTTAAGACGGTACCCTGACCAAAAAATCGACATGAGGTATGAGCATTCCTATTGGTATAGCGGCACTGGTGGCGCATGAATTACAGTAGTGAATACGCCCAGATTTTAGAATAAAATCTTTATGAAATCGAATTTTAAACTTTTGAAAAAAAAAAAAATACAGCAATGTTCGTTATTAAATTGTCTATCCATTAGTGTTAGTCCAAAAAATAATTAATGAACACTTTACGAGGAGATGCATAATATCAATAATTATTTCTCATTTTTATGTTTTTTTGGAGGGAGATTAGTGAAATATATACAACATTTAAAAAAAAACTAAATCTACCATTTTAGAATCAATATTATGTAGAAATTTAATTTATTTTTATTAATTGATATTTCTTTTTAAATAACGAGTAGATAGCTCTTAAAAACAGCACAAAAACGGCTCGCGCGGCGGTTTGCTCGGGGTACCGCCTTAACAAGTTTACTATCCACATAGCAGATACAACTGTTAAACAATAACAATAGCCCATTTGTGGGTCACGGGACTGTGAACCGGTTAAGTGCCGTAATTTTTTTCGTCTATTCTGTCCTTTCAATCGTCACGTTCTCACTGACCCCCTTTCTATCATTCCTCAAACGATCCATCCAATTTTTCTTCGGCGTCCTTTTCCTTCTCTATACAATATTTGTTTTCTTCTTCCAATTCGTCCTGTGAACCATCACGCTATCACTGACTCCCTTTTCTTTCAAATTGTTCCTCATATAATCCACCTGTTATTTTTTAATCTTTTCTTTTATCTTATCTTATTATCTTTGGCCTTCTCTCACTTCACGTCGTGCTGTTTTTGGGAGCTATCTACTCGTTATTTAAAAATAAATTTCAATTACTAAAAATACATTAAATTCCTACATAATATTGATTCCAAAATGGTAGATTTAGTTTTTTTTTAAATGTTGTATATATTTCACTAATCTCCTTCCAAAAACACATAAAAATATGAAATAATTATTGATATTATGCATCTCCTCGTAAAGTGTTCATTAATTATTTTTTGTACTAACACTAATGGATAGACAATTTAATAACGAACATTTTTGTAGATTTTTTTTTCAAAAGACCAAATTTCGATTTTTTAAAGATTTTATTCTAAAATCTGGGCGTATTCACTACTGTAATTCATGCGCCACCAGTGCCGCTAGACCAATAGGAATGCTCATATCTCATGCCGAATTTTTGGTCAGGGTACCGTCTTAACATAGTACAAGGGCAGGAAGATGATGCTGATTTGCTTTTAAGGGTTCTTAAGTCGGAATGAATAAACGGAACCCTTATATAATTACTTCGTGTGTCTCACTGTCTGTCCGTCTATCCATTGGTAAAATTCAACTGCAATGGTTTTCCAAAGTAATATTACTCCGTAGATAACTTGTTATTTTTAAAAAGTGAATGTGATAAAGTTAACCCGTGTGTTGGAAAATCCTACTGTAAAGGCACAATCTAATATTCCTCACGAAAATGAATAAGAGAATGAATATTTACTCAGTGTGATTCACTTTGCGACAGTTTTCCTATGCAACCGTTTGCAACGTTATTTTGGCGACTAATATTGAGTGATATTAATTGTTTTGGACCAGTTCTGTTTCCTTTCTTGGTGTTGGCCTTTGATGATTTTTGATACCATGGTAGCTAAAGCATATTTGGTCCTATAACATCTGAATAAACACTCACACCGGTTATGAGTACTAAAACAACGTATTATTTTTATAAACGAGAAAGTTTGTGAGGATGGATGTTTGTTACTCTTTTACGCAAAAACTACTGAACGGGTTTTAATGAAACTATAGATTAATATAGCTAATACATTAAAATAACACATAGGTTATAATTTAATAATATAGAAGTATTAATAAAATGCAGGCGGAGCCGCTGGCGGGAGCTAGTACAAAATAGTATACAAAATGAGGTCGTAACGTGTCCTATACAAATTAAGGGCCCGGGAATGTAAGATAAGACCTAAATGCCACAGTTCCAGGGTCTAGCCACATTTATTCCAGAACGCAACACAAATCAGGGTTTTATACCTCCGTTTTGCTGTCATCAATATCCTTTAGGCCGTACCTACAAATCCTTAAAATACGCGGTTTATTTCAACAATAAAATAATAAAGCGGGCCATTATTTGTGGGCTCTGAGACAAATAAATTCAACTTTGTATATACACTGGGATTTTCAAACTTAGGTGAAACTTGGAATAGTCACAAAGGCAACTTACTTTGAACAATCTTGTGTACTATAGACATTTGGTCTAATTTCATAGTCTCGAAGTGTTTCACACAATTTTGACTTTGAATAGAACTACACTCTACATGCTTACGAGGCGAGTAAGCAATAGAATTACGTAATAAAGGATACGAATATATTTTTGAGCTAAACTTAAGCAAATTCCCATACTGATCATACTTCGTCTTTTTTATCGGCAAATTATATTATTTTACAAATTTTTATTTACCTTGCAATGTATGTATGTATGTGTATTCGGGTCAAATCTTGCAACTGCATTTTATTGCAGTTATCCTTAACCAATTAAGATGAAATTTTGAATACACGTTTAGTTTAGATGACAATGCATAGTTAGCTAAGTGACGTCATTCTAAATCCAATATGGCGGCCGGCCAAAGATAGCGGTCTAGTTATTTTTTGTTTTTTTTTTATTGTTTTTTTTTTTTGAATTATTATACGTTATCTGCCATGCCTTTTCCCAAAAATGGTCCAGGATTTACATGAAACGACGACCTCTCTGGCCTCTATAACACATTTACTAAGCCAGGTGGTGAAGTGGTTCATATTTTTTTGGTCTTTTTGTGCACCACTAACGTCCTAACGTGTCTTCTGACGCGCGGAGAGGACTGCAAATGTCACCACCTTTCCACGTACCTACGTCACCAAGCGTAATTTAACCATCGATCGTTCCGTGCGGTTATTATTTAGCCTCAAGCCCTTGTTTTTTGTTAATATTACATTGAAAGTAATAGTCAGTTTTATTTTTCAACAATAACTTTTCCTTTGACAATCTTCAAGGACACAAGACGTATTTCTACAAGTATGTGGCATGTAGTATAAAACAAAGAACATAATCTGGTGTAATATGGTATAATGTCTAGCAATTATAAACTTTCATAATTATCTTGAACCAGTGAGTTTATGACGTCACTTGACACTGAGTTAAATTTATAAAACAGAGTATAATCTTCCTGGGAGCTAAACTGTGTAATAAAATGTAATCTGTATCTTTATTTGGCAACTGGAGACGCTCGTTGCTCATCTTGGATACTAAATTACTTGGTTATTTTTCATCTTGGGAAGTTGATTTGAAGTAGGTACCACTTCTGTGTGCCGAAACGCGTTGGAGCTTATCAAAGTGAGTCGGGATGGGCAGGTGGAGAAACCAGTTTAAAAAAATATGTTCGATTAGATATCCCAGTGGTAAGGGCAGCGAGAAAGTTGTAAATTGCTGGTTCAAAGCCAGGTATACTAGACTTAGTTCAGTTTAATTTATTTGTTAAAAAGTTATTATTGTTCTCTGTGTAGTTGTGGTACCTTATAGTATAATACAAATTATGTATGGCTTCTCATACTCGTAACAATTCCAACAAGCCCAAACACGACTGGGACACATTGTTTTACTACGGAGTGCCGGTGCCTTCCTTCCGGCTTCATCACCAGATCACTTTGATGGTACCATTTTAAATTTGCTTCATCAAGTCATTTAACTATACGAGATATCTGAGAACCAAAACATACTTCTCATTAAGATGTTTCTGTGGCCTTCCTCATCAGTTCCAATTTACCAAATGATAATTTATAAATGCAAATGCTTGATATGTTGATGAAAACACCATAATTTATATATGTATGCCTATAAAATTTGAGAAGTTCTCTCGATTTCGATGGGATCCACACATCAGATTCTGACTTTCAAATAAAAATAGAATTTTCAAAATCGGTTCACAATTGACGAAGAAATATGGAAAAAAAACATTCGAACATAAAACCTCCTCTTTTTTGGAAAGTCGGTTAATTATAGTTAGTTGGAATACATAGCTTTATATATAATCAATAATAAGCAACCGAATAGATAAGGTTTCATTACAGTAAAGTCAGTGTTGATTTCACATTCGATTACGTAATCGAACCATTAAAATACGCGCTAAAATTATTCATAACCGCTTTAATGTTACTGGACGAGGAATATAAACGTTGTAAACGCTTTTTTATGTCCAACGAATTTTTGGTATATATTTTTTTGTGTCGCTGGCACGACAGTCATTAAAAGTTTGGCCCAAAACTTCGCCACTTCCACGGCATCGTCGTCGGTGGCAGCGCATAGATATGTTTGGCTGCATGGGTCGCAGTCGATGCCGCACAGAAGGTGGGACAGGTAGTGGAGCATGCCACCGCAGGAGACGCCCTGGGCGTCGGGAGTCCCAAACAAAGTCCCGGCCACCGAAGGCGCGGGCTTGCGGTCGGCGAGTAATGGGTTGTTTGCCGTCCGATAAGGACCAGGCCCGGATCGACGGCGCGTAGTATTCCACGTGCGCCTCAAAGAGATGTCAAGAAAAATTTAAGGGTTCCGCTAGGGCCTATGCCTGTCTGGGTCGCGGATAAATTTGAAAGAGAGTTACCGTGGCCCTGGCACGAGCAACTGATGGAACACGGGTGGGTTTTAGTCAGTAAAAGTCAGACCAGCCCTCTCCGCTTCGAGAGCGGGAGAAGTGGATGATGTACCACACCAAAAAAAATGGATAGAAAGTGTAATGCTGGATATTATTATTAGCAAATATGACAATATCGTTAAGTGCTTTACGCTGCTTTCTAAGTCGGTAACTTTTTACCGCGGTTCCTTTAGGAAAGCCTAGGGAGCAAAGCCGCGGTAAGCACCTATTCAGCTATAAAATACTTAATTCTTTCAGGTTAACTTATTTAGCCGTGTTGTGCAATTTTGATAGGGACAAAACTTGCGGGTCCACGTCAGCGACATGCTCATATGACAGAGTCATCGACATGCTAATGTGACGTGTGACGGCTTATCTGTGTTTTTGTGTGACAGACGGGATAAAAACAAAGTTATTCCAAAGTTTTAAGTTTTCCTATGCAGCCCATCCATCCATCTTCAGCGAATTAATGTTTCCACTGCTGGTTTACAGGCCTCCTCTTTGTGAGAAGGGATGGGCCGTAATCTACCACGCAGGCCCATTGCGGGTTGGTGGATGTTGCATGTCTTCGAATTTTGGTTCTAGGACATGCCGGTTTCCTCACGAAGTTTTCCTTCACCGTTTTTGAGAGCAGTGGTGATGAAATAATTTACACAAAGTAAAGTGCCTGCCTGGGTTTGAACCCACGACCTAGAACTTGTAAATTGCGGCCAATACCACTGGGCCACCTTTGCTTGTGCTGCTTATCTTATTTAGTGCTATTTAGATTCTGATATTGTAATATTTTTTTCAGGAAAACCAGCTCGCGTTGTGAATCTCAGTGCGTATATTATTAGAGAATGGGACACGGTTGCAGAAAGAAAATACTTATTTAAAGTGCAACAGAAAAATATATTAATTTTCCGACTTTTATTACCACGGTTGCTAGGACACGTTAAGCCGTAGACAAGATATAGTTTATAATAAACTTATAGGTTTGCAACCTCTAACACCGCCCCTTAAACTTATCTTGTTAACAAACATCAGTAGCCAAACCTAACTCGTTTACAAAATACTTATGTTTCTCTACCGACAAAGGTTTAGTCAAGACATCCGCCGTCATTTTGGACGTTGGCAAGTAATTTATTTTTACTGCACCATTGCTGACCGCCTCCCGGACGAAATGATGACGTATGTCTATATGTTTTGACCTACCATGAAACATACTACTTTCAGTCAATTTCAAGGCCGACTGATTATCATTGAAAATAGTTATTTCAATGTTACTACCTATACATTCGTGCAGGAAAGTTTTTATAAACAGTGCTTCTTTACAAGCATCGGAGAGTGACATATACTCCGCCTCAGTACTCGATAACGCAACGGTACGCTGTTTCCTACTTTCCCAACATGTAATAGAATTCCCAATTTTGAAAACATATCCCGTATAAGAACGTCTATCAATTTCATTAGAAGCCCAGTCTGCATCTGCAAAACCCGTCACAGATAAGCCAGTTTTCTTATAGGTAATACAGTAATCTACAGTACCTTTAAGATAACGCAACACGCGTTTAGCTGCTTTCCAGTGGACATCGGCAAAACAGTTATTGAATTGGCTTAATACGCTTACAGCGTGACATATATCAGGACGCGAACAGACCGCTACATACATAAGACAACCGATCAATTCTCGATACTCCAAACTGTCATCCTTTTTATTAGCTTTGTTCAGTTTTTGGCACTGCATTGGAGTTTCAACAGATTTGCAGTCTTGCATGTTGTATTTCTCTAATATCTTTTTAATATAGGCACTTTGATCTAGAGTGATCTTGCCATGATCTTTCCTGATTCTTAATCCTAGAACTCTTTCTACAGGACCAAGATCTTTCATCACAAATTCTTTCATCAGCAATGATTTAGTTTTAGTTTTTTCCGCATTACAATTGCTGAAAATTACTAAATCATCAACATACAACGCGATAATTACAAGCTTGTCGCCATTTTGCTTTATGTATACACATGGTTCAGAGACCAATCTCTTGAACTTGAGTTTGTTGACAAGGATATGATTGATCTTTTCATTCCATGATTTAGGCGCTTGTTTTAGACCATACACAGTTTTGTGTAGTCGATACACCTTGTTATTGCCTCTACCTTTTTCAAAACCTTCTGGTATTTCCATGAAAATGGTTTCTTTTAAATCACCGTTTAGAAAGGCTGTTTTTACGTCCATGTGGTCAATCTCCATATCGTACTCCACAGCCAAAGCTAATAACATTCTTATGGTTTCGTATCTCACTACGGGTGAAAAAGTTTCAAAATAATCCACTCCATACTTTTGTGTAAATCCTTTTGCCACTAGACGTGCTTTGTATTGTAATAGTTCACCGTTAAGCCCTCTTTTCTTCTTAAATATCCATTTGGTCTTTATTGGCTTTGCACCTTTCGGCAAATCGGTTAAGGTAAAGCACTTATTGTCCAAAAAGGACTGATATTCGTCTTTCATAGCAGCTCGCCACTGCCTGGCTTCAGAACTATTCAAGGCTTCTTCAACTGTTCTTGGATCATCACTGCCACATGCTTCCCCCGTCAAAAAACCACACAGGAAGGAGTTCTCATCAGCTTCCACGTATTCTGCTCTCGAGTCATCTGTCTCAAATGAAACATCTGGAACATAAGTAGCATCTGAGTGATGATCTGTGACCAAGCTACTGGTCGAAGCCTCGCTATCGTTAGCATCATCAGTAGTCACAGAAGTTTGTTCTGACTCTGTTCTATTCTCGGATACATAAGAAGTCTTAAGTTCTATATTCACATCTGATTCCACTTTAGTGAAATTCAGATGCTTGAGGAATTGATTCTCAATGAACTTAACATTTTTCGCTATTGTTAGCTTATAGCTCTCAAGATCCAAGAGCCGGTATCCCTTTGTGTTCTCACAATATCCCGCAAATATGTAAGGTTTAGATTTGCGATGCAGTTTTTTACGATTATTTTGCACAGCATATGCTAAACAACCAAATACACGTAAGTTATCTAAGTTTACCTTATGTCCAGTGTAAATCTCTTCTGGAGTTGCACCTCTAACTGCCTTTGTTGGTGAACGATTTTTTATGTACACCGCAGTGTTCGCAGCCTCAGCCCAGAATCGTTGATCCAAACCTGCTTCCAGAAGCATACAGCGCACCGCCTCAATAATCGTTCGGTTCGCACGTTCGGCAACTCCATTTTGCTGTGGACAGTGAGGAACAGTAGTATGATGCCGGATTCCACACTTACTCAAATACTGCTTAAATCTCGTATTGATGTACTCGCCACCATTATCGCTTCGCAGGATTTTTATTTTTTTATTAGTCTCGTTCTCTACAAGAGCTTTAAAAATCAAAAAACAATCAAAAACTTTGTCTTTCGATTCTATTAAATAACAAAACGTCTTCCTAGAAAAATCGTCAATAAATGTTAGCAAATATCTCGCACCGCCTATAGAATTCACTGGCATAGGGCCGCACACGTCCGTGTGAACCAGTCCTAACACCTCACTTGTACGTGAAAAGGATTTCTTAGGGAAAGGTAAATTAGTAACCTTACCTTCAATACAGGCGATACATTGCTCGTATGTGGATACATCATAGTCGATACCAGCCGCCATACCACTCTTGAGTAGGTTCATGCTGCGACTATTCAAATGTCCAAGCCGACGATGCCATAAACCTTGAGATGGAAGATCTACCTGGGTACTCAAGGAGACGCTTACTGGCATACTGTGTACGCGCGAAACGGAATTTATATACGCATCCCCGGTTTCTAATTTATAAAGACCGCATGCATCCCGTTTTGCTACAGCTACTACCTTTCCGTTTTTGTAAATTTTACAAAAAATCGATGTAAATTTTACTTCAAAACATTTTTGTGTCAAAATACTGACAGATAACAGATTACATGACAAGTTCGGTATAAAAACTACATTACTGACAGTTACCCATTGTTTTTGTAAAAAGAGTTTCACATTACCACTACCCGATGTAAAAAGTTTTTCACCGTTCGCAACGCTTATTTCCTTTGGCGTATCACACACAAAATCATGAAAAATGTCTCTATTATTGGACATGTGGCAAGTTGCACCACTGTCAACGTACCACACATCTCGATCCAGCTTCACCGTCAGAGCCGACAACATAGTCGTCCTACCAGGAGTTTTCTGAACCTTCTCCTCCTCTTGACAACTGGAACTAGATGACTTATCCTTATGCGGTGCTCTCTGTCTGCAATCTCTAGCGTAATGACCTATTTTTTTGCATCGAAAGCACTTGGGACGCTTCGAGATCGAAGTCGAAGTCGTTAGGGCATTCTGTTCCGTACCTTCTGCATCACCTCGTCTCTGTGCCTCCTGGAGTAGTTTACTTTTCACCAGTTCACTTGAGAGAGAAAGGCTACTATGCTCTAACGTCATAATGAGTGGGTCAAACTGCTTGGGAAGCCCACTGAGCATTATTATAGCAACGAACTCGTCTTCCAGAGAAGCATTTATGTCTTGCAGTTGTTGGGCAGTATCTAGAATTTTTGTAACATACGCCTCCATACTCTCAAACTGCTCCAATTTTAAGCTAAATAGCATCCTGAGGAGACCTAATCGTCTACACAGACCTTTATCCTCGAACGATTTCTGTATATTCTTCCAGGCATCAAACGCAGTATTGCAATTCCTGACAACGGAGTAAACAGATGGCTGAACACTGAGGCAGATTCGTGCTAGCGCTTTTTCCTGTTTCTTCTTGTCTTCGCATTCCGGTTTATTTTTCTTATCGACCTCGTTGACACATTCAAACAAGTCTTCATGAATAAGCAACATCTTCATTTGAAATTTCCAGGTGGTGTAATTATTTACCCCGGAGAGTTTTTCAATTGGGACGGACTGGTTACTCATTTTCGCGATTTCGTAATTTTTACTTGATAATATAATTATTTATATCATACGCGTTCTGCTTCCTCACGCTCTGCTACCATATTAGAGAATGGGACACGGTTGCAGAAAGAAAATACTTATTTAAAGTGCAACAGAAAAATATATTAATTTTCCGACTTTTATTACCACGGTTGCTAGGACACGTTAAGCCGTAGACAAGATATAGTTTATAATAAACTTATAGGTTTGCAACCTCTAACATATATTTCCATAACTTTTTTATGTCTTACCTAAATATTTCGCAAGTCCTTGCAGAAGGAGCTCAATAGAAGATTGTTCCATATAAAACAGGTTTTGTCCTGAAATATTCCCTCAGAAGCCTATTTGTATGCAGTAAAAAAGTGCGCCAACGAACAAATTCAGCCCATTCAGAGACAAAAGGAGGATTTTATAGGTAATTTACCGATGTTTTTCCGTTTGAGTTATATGGTCTTTGTTTTATTCGACAAATTCACTATTTATGTGCTAATTTTAGTACTTTTTTTCTCGCTGTGTATAAAAGCCTATAAATATAAAGCCCAATAAAAAGCTGTTTACGTTTATTTATTTTGTTGTAATCGATGTTTTTGCTAAGGCTAACGCATTTCAAAACATTAAAAAGACTTGACTTGACTTGACCAGCACATGCTGAAATCCAGTTAAAAACCGTTCTTATTTTCTGCAGCAATGATTAGTACGAGTACATGTATAGTCTCTAATAGGCACTATTTTACAAGTTTCACTGCGACTTCGAAACGTTTCCGGGACCTCGCAGCGCGCGGCAGCCATCGGAACTATAAAGGGGCACTTAGTCGCTTCTTACGCCACCTACGAAGAGGTCGGCCATTTCTATGCTAATTTTCTAAAAACAAACCAACGCCTCATTGGCCTTGTGATACCAACCGTTTTTAGAACCGCTAACGAGTTCCTTGATTCTAGTTTTACGTCGAGTCAAAGTGTAATAAAGGTATTTTGTTAAATGAAAGCATCACTATTTTTCATTGCGTGGGTAGGTACACCTACACAGTAAGAATAATGAAAGCTCTATTACTTTTGACTACACCATTTCACCTGGTTTTTGTCATAGTTATACGTAAACAGGTCTAAAAACCAGATCTAAATGTTTTAAATTTAACCTGAAAGGGCAGAGTAGAGGTAAAATTAACAGGACTGCTAACAATGAACTGAAAATCTGCAATTGGCTTGTGATGATCATCTGGCAGGCTTATTACGTAAGAAACAGCAATCAGCAATAATCGCGTATTCAAACGCTTTATGTCATAAAAGTTGGAATCACCTACAGTGTAGTTATAGTAGTTCCTACACAATCGTTTGCTAATAGGTCGCTGTTTGTCAAATGCACTTATTTCTCGCTTTAAAACTTCTGAAATGATTGCGCTAAAATCTTCTTAAATCTTGCTAGATACGTAATAAGCCTGTGGGTCATGCCAAAAAAGGAGCTTACTTCTAACTATGGTTTCGGAGTTATGAGGACGGCAACGACAGGATTTAAACAAGGTTCTCCAGGAGTATGAATACCTTTTAAAACATTCCGCAAGAAAATAAAGGTTATCGTAATGATGAAATTTCTCAATTACCTTGCACCGGCAATCCTCAGCAGCAATATAGTGGAAGATATCGGTGCCAGTGGTCACATCAGGGTCGCAGTGACGGAGACGTACCACCAGGGGGCGTCGACCACCGTACACGCAGACAGGGTGGTGGGACTTCTTGAAGGGAAACTCCCAGTCTGAAATCTATGAAGAAAATGATTTTATTTTTTCTATAATATCAGTATGTGATTGTCATTACATTTTTTTTATTGGGACAAGCCCACAAAACTATTCCCAGCAACTTTAACTCCAGACAGCTAGAATCAGCAGTGATGCACCAGAAAAGCGCCGAGGCGATGAGTATCGATAAATGCCAGAAAATCAACTTCTTTGAATCCCGTAACGAAGCGGAGAAGTAAGAAAAAACAACAAGCTGGAATTATAACAAAACAAACCTGGCCAATAAGTACGAAGGAACGTTTACCTAAAACAGGGTAAAGCCCAGTTGCGTAGCACCGGGTGGGTGTAATATCCTTATGAAAATGTATATTTCCATTACTAATTGGCTTAATGAACCTGAAAACAGGTTACGTACAAACTAAGTATTTTTGGGTATTGTACAAGAACCTCTAATGAGTTGTGGTGCAAAACAGTAGGTTTATTATATCAGTTTAACAATGGCAATTATGATGTTATTTTATTTTTGTGGTTATTAAAATGATCACAATGTCTGTCTCTAATTGTCTATGGATGAGATTGAGGCAACATCTATACGCTGCACGAAAGGCACGAATACATTGCATATACACTCTTTCTTTTTTCAAAGAAGTTGATTTTATTGTTGCTTTTTTGTCACCTGCAGTAACTTTAAATATATATGAAACAATAAAAAAATGCTATTTAGTATGCTTATGTACGTTTCGGCAATAGAGAGGAAATAGTCCTCTCTATTGCCGAAACGCTCGGGGTTTCCTTGCTTGATCAGATTAGAAATAAAGATACCCGCAAGAGGACCAAGGTAAACACACAAGGCACAGCCTTAGGAATAAAATTGCTAAAATTCTGTGGCTGTCGGCAATGCATACTGCAAACTGCATGCAGAACGGATGGTCGATGGGACCGAAAAATTCTGAAGTGGCGACTACAAACTGGAAAACGTAGCGTTGGAAGGACTCCCTCTCGGTGGACCGTTGAACTGGTTAAGGCTGCGGGAATCTGATGCATGCAGGACGCATAGGACCGATCGGTGTGGCGACGCTCGGGAGAGGGATATTATATGTCCAACAGTGGACGCCCTTCGGGTGAAATGATGATGATGATGAGACAAGTCTAGGAGAAATGATTCAAAAGTAAAAAGTCACGGGCAACAATTAATATAAAACAAAAGAGTCTGTTACACGTATTATATAATGTCATAAACAGATATTATTTTACAATTACGTGCAGTGATCTGTCCACGTTTACTGATGAGGTTTATTGATGGGGATATAATTAAGTGCATTCAATTATAATCTGCAGGCTATCAAATTAACATATTATTATACGCATAATTAACATGAATTTACTTACAGTAGAGGAGGTAAATAAATGTTTTGTTTTTGACGTAATACTGACCAGTAAAGTAGGATTACGGCGCACTCTCTTTGACAAAAGTTTTAGTCGTATGAATTTTACTGGCTGAATGATTGGTTTATTAATTTTATTTGAATAGTATTTATTTTTATAGTTCATAGTGGTCAGTTGGTTATTTACCATTCGTCTTTTTTAAACCAAAACATTACAATTCACAAACACATTAGAATAATTTAATAAATAAGTGGCTATAAGCTTTTATAGACTGATAATAATTATGCAAGACGTGCGTGAACTAAACTTTTTGCACCGGTCAACAATGTACAGGAGGCAGCATCAATTGAGTACCCCGCGAAAAAATCCTCACTAAAAGAGATTGTTGTTATTTTTACACACTTAAAAAAAATGATGTAGTAAATTTGATACGTTTGTACGTTATATTGTTAGAACTGCACAATATACACATATGTGGGCTTATAAGCACGTGTGCCAAATTTCATAAGTGTATGTATGTTTGTTTGAATGTATGTATGTATGTTTTGCCAATAATATCTTCGAAACTGCTTATCGGATCGTGATTATTCTTTTTGTGTTGGATCGAGTATCTCTCATCTTAGGGAATACTGCAAATTTCATTTAAATCGTTCCAGCAGTTTTCAAGATATGGAGCAAAACCCGAACTCCTTAGCGATTAACAGCACGAATGTGTGAATTGATTTAGTATGGGTATTTTGTTTGTCAATCCTTTAGTTACATTACTATAGAACTTGTTTATTTTTAGTTATGCTGTACTAAAACTAAAAAGAAAGAAATAAAAAGTTTGTCATAAAACAATAAACCGATTTTTTTTTATTTTTGCGTCAAATTTGGCATATTTTCTGTTGTTTTAGGTTAAGTATTTAGTAAATGACATTTAGATAAAGTGGATGTACAGACGCTATCCGTACATGTTTTGCAACTTAAGGACAAAGTCGAACAAAACCTGAAGGCAGACTACAAAATACATACCCAAAACTTCGTACAAACAAACATACATCAAGTAAGTTGGCTCGCAGAGTGATAACACGGAATAAATGAAAACATACCATGCTTCCACTCTTTGGAATAATATATTAGTGCAGGCATATCAATGTGCTCCTCTTGGCAACACGGACAAAGATTTTAGCCAAAAACTTTTGGCGTTGCTTTATCCCCGTTTGTGTTCCAGATATTGTTGTGAATAAAGTAGTAATGGACAATATAATCTGAAGTATTTTACTTTATAATATATATTTATAAGGGAATAATCATTATTATTTATCTACATATGTACAAGCAGGTAGGCCATTTGGCTACGGAACCCTAAAAATCACGGTCATGAGTTAATACAAAAGAGTCTGTTACACGTATTAATTAATATAATAAACAGATATATTTTTTTATCTACGCCCAGTGATCTGTCCGCACGGTTTATTGATGAGGATATAATTAAATGCATTCAATTAATCTGCAGGCTATAAAATAAACATATTATTATACGCGTAATTAACATGAATTTACTTACAGTAGAGGAGGTAAATAAATGTTTTGTTGTTACGTAATACTGACCAGTAAAGTGATAACACGGAATAAATGAAAACATACCATGCTTCCACTCTTTGGAATAATATATTAGTGCAGGCATATCAATGTGCTCCTCTTGGCAACACGGACAAAGATTTTAGCCAAAAACTTTTGGCGTTGCTTTATCCCCGTTTGTGTTCCAGATATTGTTGTGAATAAAGTAGTAATGGACAATATAATCTGAAGTATTTTACTTTATAATATATATTTATAAGGGAATAATCATTATTATTTATCTACATATGTACAAGCAGGTAGGTAACTGAATCTAAAGGGCAATAGAGAGGACTATGCATGATCGATTAGAAATGTAGAGATCCGCAAGAGTACCAGGGTTACTGACATAGCCAGAAGAATTGTCAAACTTAAGTGGCAGTGGGCAGGGCACTTTGCTCGCAGAACAGATGGTCAGTGGGGCCGAAAAACTCTGAAGTGGTGACCGTGAACATTGGAAGGCCTCCCACCAGGTAGACAGATGACCTGGTGAGGGTGGCGGGAGACCACTGAATACGTGACACACGACACCGTTCAATGTGGCGACGCTTGGGGTAGACCTGTGTCAAGCAGTGGACGTCTTTCGGCTGATATTATGATGATATGATGAGGTAGGCACGTATAAAAAGAGAAAGGGGAAAAACTCATTGGGCATCAAAAAATTCGTTCGCATCAATGGTAAATCCAATGGTAATCTAGCCTTTCCCTATGTTGGAGTTGGCATTCAATCTAACCAGATTCAGCTTAGTATCATTATTCCACATGGAGCTGTCTGTCTGATCTCCAGAACCCAACGCCGTCAATGGGAAAAGAGCACACAACACTCACAGCATCATCATGTTGGATGACATGCTAATTGACTATACTTAATTAAATCGAAAATGATGTACCTACATGACAAAAATCTCCAACATTTGATTGGTAGGATCGTGAAAATACAAAGCAACGAAACAAAGACTTGTCACAGTGATTTTATGTAAAGAAATACTGACAAAATACAGTGCGATGCGATCCGCCATTGCAATCGGACGCCACTACACTGAAAGCGAAAATTATATAATTTGTGCCGAGTGCGGTAGGTGCTGTTTGGAAGAAATTGTGGCGAACGAGGCCCTGGCGTCCCTGCAGTACCAGCTGGATGTTATAAGAACGAAGTCAGGGAGACACAGATCTGCACGTTAAACGTCAGTAAAGAGGAGATACGCAGCGCAAAAATTCTGCTGTATAAGTCGCTATATATGGCCGACCGAAAACCGTCCCATAGGAGGGATAAAAACGAAGAGAGGAGTTTCCAGGACATTATTAAAGTGTTGAAGGAGAGCAAACCAGGCGGCGACGCGACGTGCCGTATTTCGTCGCGAAGGATTTGAGCAAACTGCCCCTGCTGCTTTCGAGATGTCATAGTTGACAACTGTCACGGCTTTTCAATTGAATACCGATATGAAAAATAAATCGGCTAAATGTGGTTAGGCTAACACTATTGTCTTGATGTATTGTCTTTATGTAAACATTACTTGTGTGTGTACATCACATCACATCACATCACATCACATCATCAGCCTATTAATGTTCCCACTGCTGGGACACAGGCCTCCTCTCTGTGGGAGTGTATGGGCCGTAATCCACCACGCGGGCCCAGTGCGGGTTGGTGGATATCACTTCGAATTTTTGGTTCTAGGACATGCCGGTTTCCTCAAGATGTTTTCCTTCACCGTTTTGAGAGCAGTGGTGAAGAAATAATTTACACAAAGTAAAGCGCCTGCTTAGGCTCGAACCCACGACCTACAACTTGTAAGTCGCGGCCGATACCACTGGGCCACCACTGCTCTCATGTACATAATTTATAAAATATATAAATAAATGAACTCGCCTGAACTTTGACTTTCATCCTTTGTTTTCAAAAAAAATGGGGACTTGGAACTCTTATAAGATCACACAATAAGGAGAGGAAGTTTCCAGACCAATTGTGTTTCTAAAAGGAAATTGAAGGCTTTAAAACATTTTGGCCTATACCTACATTTTTGTTTTCTTTTTACTTAAAAACACGTTTTCTAAAAGTTATTCATCAAATTTGTATCAATAGCTCGTTTGAAAAGAAACGGACGATTTATAGGTAGGTCTTTGAAAGTAGGTACTCACACACACAACCAGTCAAAGTGTCGAAAATCTGTTTATTTTTGCATAGATTAGCTTAAGACTTTCCACATCGGATGGGCTTGTCAAGATATCCGTAACTTTATGAGCACCCGTGGAGGGTGCGCATTTACAAACTATTCCTGACATTATTTTAGCCTGGAACTAAAATCTTCAATTACAAAGTAATTGACGGTTCGTGTAATTCTGTTTTGAAATACTAAATGTCAGGTAATGATCACGAGACTTTTCGATCGAGATTGTCAATTCCACATTTTTTTGACATCTAAGCAATCGCTATCACGACGCTATAATTTATTAAAACTTCATGCAACATACAGGTACATAGGCGGACTTAATGCCTGAGGCATTCTCTACCAGTCAAGCAAATATGGTGGAGAGATAACATGGCAGGTGCATACTATATAGGTTAAAATTAACATACACATATATTTCCTATAATAAATACCTAATAAAGTAATAGAAGGGTGATTGAGATGACTCTGCTATTGGTATAGAAAATAATGCCGTAACTTCCGCTTAAATGCATGCCACCTTGGTCGCACCATGTTCTCGTCGTCAGCAGCGGCAAAAAAACCCGCTGAGAGGAAGAAGGTGAAGAACGCACGTTGGAAAACCGGTACCATTTTGTGCCCATTGCCATTGAGACCATGGGCAGTTGGGGCACTGAGGCCAAGAAGCTCATTAGTGAGATAGGATACAAGCTCAGTAACAAAACGGGTGACTCCCGCTCCGTCTCGTTCTTGGTGCAAAGGTTAATCATTGCCATCGAACGTGGCAATGCAGCAAGCGTTACGGGCACCTTTGCACCGAGAACAGGTAGGGGCGGGTTATTTGACTAGTTATAAGTCAACGCTTTATGACGTGCCGTTGTGGCTTTGACATCTAATTTTGAATGTATGTTTTCTTTATTTTATTGTAATTTGAATAATGTGTTTTTTAATGGCCTGCATAAATACTTTGCAACGCTCTGGTTTTCGGTTGGAAACTTTAATCAGTACTAAAATTAAAATTGTTAATGATGAATGTAAATACGAAATTAATCTTCGATATCGGGTGGATGTTTCACCAAACAGAGATTGATGATTTTCGACGCAATTTCAATAAAGCACTATTGTTTTAAAATTTTCTGTAAAATTATACAGCGTCACTCAGCCCATCGATATTATTTTTTGTGCTACTTTTGAAAATACATTGTGTGGAACAGTTAAGGGCTGGTTACATAAATACCAATAAAGAAAATTATGATTCAAAATAAGAAAAGAAAAAAACTAAGATTAGAGGTTATCGATCTATAAATATAACAAAAAATTCTTAGTTTATAAAATGTCCCTAATCTCATTGTGCCTTTTGGCATAAGGCTCCTCCAACAGTTTCCAATGTGGTCTGCCATGAGCTGCTCGTGTCCATCTTGGACCACCGGTTCTTTTAATTTCGTCTTGCTATTTTAGACACTGTCGACTATTTCGACCTGAGATCGGTATTCCTAATTCTATCCTGACATTGTTTTATTTTTTTTATTTGGTATGGGTTTGCTCTTGACTCTTATAGTCTAGGTCAGAGGTGACAGAGACAGAGTCGACGATGGAGTGAGCTTACCTATAAGAAACCTGTTCACTTTAACTTTGAAATGATTCGGGTTAAATACGTTCGGAAACACAGACGCAAGAAGTGAGTTCCACTAATTCGCTGTTCGCATTATTAAGGACGTTTGGAAGCGCTTGGTGCGAATTGGTGGAATGGCAACCAGGTAAGGCAGCTTGCAGTGCGTCTAGATGTCCGATGGTAGAAGGAGGCCGGTGGGATGAGGTCGTGGAGTTCTTGAGAACTCCCACCGAAGTACAGTCTGTAGAAGACTGATAAGCAGCCCTACAGTGATGAGCCATGCTATGAAGCTTGGCATCCACCAATTAAACGTCGCCAATGAGCCTCTTAATTCTGCATTCCACCGAGCCAAGCGCGGCAACTTGATTCTTAGCTGAGCCATCACAAAGGTGGCTGCAATACTCCATGCAGGATCGGACTTGCGCCTTGTATAGAGTTAAAAGCTGTCCAGGCGTAAATTATTGCTTCACTCTATTTAGGATGCCCAGTTTTTTGGCCGCAATTTGGGCTTTGAACCCAATGGAGGCGCCGAAGTTGAGACTGGATGTCAACTCCATGCCTAGGTTCGAGCCGATCAGTCACAGGCCTCTGGATCATATGATGCTGCGCTCCATTGCTGTTTAGATTGTTAAGTACTACTTTTTATTGTTAATAGGCTCGCGTTTGATCGCCATCTTACTTTATGGTACTAGAAGTTACCTATTTACTCTCGATTTTCAGATGGTTGTAGGATGTCACGTATATAGGACGTGTACAAGAGATTAATAAAACTAGGTTTAGAATTAATAAATATGTGGGTATATTGAAGGAAAAAAAATAAGGTTCTGCCTAGGTCTTGCGCACTTGTCTAGCCTTCCACACTTCCCTGGCGAGCTCCCGTCCTTCAGGCGTAGTCCCCGTAGCTCGGCCACTCCACGCAGGTGATGTAGGTGACAGATCCGGTATACGGTGTCGGTCAGTAAAACCGTGACGTAATTCCTAGGGACAAGGGTCACATCAGTAATCTGCTGGTATAGGGGTGCACGGGAAACGCTAGGTATGCATGGCAAGAACTAGATTGGCAAATTAGGGCTTATAAGGGCGGGAAGAATTCTAGGCATGAATCTAAATAGATTATGTACATGTTCGCTAGCAGAGGCGGTTACAAGCATTACACTAAGAAGAACATAGTGAAAGAAAGGCAAAGCATTTCACACAGGATAGGAATACACTACGATATTCAGACGGGCGCGTACCTTAAAATTAATACAAGATAATACAATAGAAATAGGTAGGTAACGGCCGTTAGACATCTTAATACAAAATTGTGCATAACTTACCCAAGTTTGGGAATCACAGTCACTTATATTAATTAAAACTTTAATCTAAAAGTATGGAGAAGCAATCCAGTTTTAGATAGATAAAAAATGTATTTTATTCCGTTTTCTTTTAATGACGGTAGGCAAGATTTAAAAATTAGTCAGAGCGACAGCGTCCGTGCCTCAAGAGCTTTGGCTGCGGACTGTCCGTGGTGTCGTCTCGCTCGCCCTCGCGCCGGCACGGCTCGCGGCCGGTGGCGGGCGCTACGAGGAACCCGTTACTCCGTATATATAAAATAATGCGGTTGTCCGCATCACCTGTTTGTTACACTACTACAACCTCGGTTCAATTTTAGTTTTATAGTTATGTATGTATAGTTAAGTACCTAATAGATGTAAATAGTTGATTTATTATTTTTAGTAGTTTTATTTATGTTATTTACTTAGTAAGTTATATTTTTAAATTGTTTATTTTTTTTTAAGGTAGGTTGTTTTTTTTTTATTTAAAATTTATAGTTGTAGTAGTAATGTACAGCGTTATGTACACTATGTTACATTACCCCTCTCCCCAGAAAAAGGATTTCAACTTATTGAAATCCGCAAAGAGATATTTTGATAGGAACGTAAGTTTAGCTTACGACGGGTATATCCTAAGCTTGAGATCCTTGATATGCCAGACGCCAAGATCGCGACCATTCATGTCTTCCAAGACGTAAACTAATGGTGATCGTTTGACTTTTACGCGGCATTTTTGAAATTTAGGAGCCAACTTTTTACTAAAATGAGCATCTTTATCGCTCTGGAAGTAGCAACGCTTCCAAACGATATCGCCCACATTAAACTCTGCATGTTTTCGGCGCAAGTTGTAATGCTGTGTATTCTTTACATGAGCTTCCCACAAAGCAACCTGCACTTTGTCGAATATTGGCGATAATTGGCCCAGGTTTGCAGCATAAGCATCACGTGGTAGAAATATTAGGTCTGTTGGATCTGGATATTCGAGGTAATGAGAACCACAAACGACTAACTCTCTTCCGTGTACCAAGAAGGATGGAGTATACCCAGTGCTTTCATTAACTGAATTATTAATTGCGAATTGGATTTGTGGAAGGTTTAAGTCCCAAGATCTATGATCCCCATCTACGAAACTAGAAACAGCAGTTATTATTGTTTTGTCTTTCTACTGTATTAATTTGTGGAGTGTACTTCGGGGTGAAATGTATGTTGGGAATTTTGTATTTTTTGAAAAGTTTATCTAAATCTCGGCTAATAAACTGACTTCCATTATCAAGAATAATAGTTTGTGGAATTCCGTGTACGAGAAAGACATCGTCCTCAAGATGTTTAACTATCAAATTCGAGGTAGCTCGACGAAGTGGAAAAAGAAGGCAATATTTGGAAAAGCAGCAAGTTACAACGAAAATAAACTGATTTTGCTTCCGGGAAGAAGGCAACGGACCAACCAAGTCAATTGATAGAACTTGGAAGGGACGAGAAACGTCTTTAGGCCTACCCATTTTTCCGGAGACACCATGGGTAGAATGTTTATGAGCTAAACATGTTTCACAATTTGCGATGAATTGAACTACGCTAGAATACATACCGGGCCAATAAAAACGAAGTGTTAAGCGCTTATATGTCTTAAACACGCCGAAATGACCGGAAATAGATTGAGAGTGGCACTCAATTAAAATATGTCCTTGTTGTTCTTTTGGAATAACCCTCTTCCAAGCAAACTCAACCGTAAGGTCGACCTTAGTCTTCATGTACCTGTATAATACATTATTCTCCACCTTGTAGTTTGGGAAATTTATAGGATTAGCCTGACAACCCTGGAAGATCTTCAGGTACCAAGAATCCTGAGTATCAGGTACTGGAGCAGTGGAAACATCAGCGTTTGAAATTGCCTCAACAGGAACACTTCTAGATAGGGCGTCTGGGACAACATTATCTTTACCACGGCGGTGTCTTATTTCAAAATTGAAAGAAGAAAGGCGAACGCCCCACCTTGCTAGCCGAC
The DNA here is from genome assembly GCA_949775005.1 of Orthosia gothica. Lineage (NCBI taxonomy): Eukaryota > Metazoa > Arthropoda > Insecta > Lepidoptera > Noctuidae > Orthosia > Orthosia gothica. Next base: position 12,071,917 of record OX459056.1, read on the forward strand.
CGGTCGGATTAGTGAGAGACATAAACCACTTAAGAGAAGAATGGTCCGTATAGACTAAAAAGGTTTTGTCGGTCTCAAGGTAACAGCGCCAGTATTCTAGAGCAGTAAGAACTGCAAGTGCCTCCCGTTCTGTTGTGCTGTAGTTTCTCTCAGGTTTACTTAAAGAACGGCTCATGTACGCAATTGGATGTTCCACACCATCAATTGTTTGAGCCAACATCGCACCGATACCGTAATTACTAGCGTCAGTGTGCACTTCAAAAGGAAGGTTAAAGTCAGGGCAAGCAAGGACAGGTGCTTGAACTAGTTTAGTCTTTAATTCTAGGAAAGCCTTGTCAGCCTCAGGGGTCCACTGAAATGCAGGGGCGTTCTTTTTATTAGAAGTTAGCTTATTTAAAGGACCTGCTACAGTACTAAATTGTGGAATAAAACGCCTATACCACGACGCGGTACCCAAAAAACGCTTAACCTCCTTTCTATTGACAGGAGCGGGAAAGTCTAATATGGCTTTGACCTTATCTGGGTCAGTCCTTAAGCCATGAGCATCCACTATGTAGCCAAGATACCGTAGCTGACTTCGGAAAAAGTGACACTTGTCTAGATTGACAGTGAGATTAGCCGATTGTAGTTTTTGGTAAACTTTCTGAAGCAGTTCTACGTGTTCCTCAAAAGTTTTGCTTATGATAATTACATCATCTAAGTATGCAAAGACTTTGAGTTCAAATTCAGGCCCGAATAAAAGATCGACAAGTCTTTGCTGCGTAGCAGGAGCATTGGTAAGTCCAAAAGCTGTGACCTTAAACATAAAAGTTCCTCGACCAGGAACATAAAAGGCCGTCTTCTCTCTGTCTTTTTCGTCGATTAATATCTGCCAAAATGCTTTGGACAAATCTATGCTGGAAAGATAACGCGCATCCTTCAGATTATCTAAAATTTCAGACACAAATGGCAGCTTATATGCGTCTTTCTTTGTTACAGCGTTCAATTTACGGCTGTCTAAGCAGAAGCGAGGCTTTCCATCCTTCTTGCCCACGACTAGTACTGGAGAAGACCATGGACTCTCACATGGTTCAATAACATCTAGCGCCAACATCTCATCAACCTGTTCAGCAACAATACGTTGCTTTTCTGGTGACATGCGGTAATATCGCTGACGGATAGGTTCAGCATTACCAGTATCTGTACGATGTTTAATGACGTTAGTACGACCTAAACCTCTCTCTGTGTACGAAATGTCTTTGAAAAGATCTACCACGCTGTCAGCTAACAGTTTTTGAGAAGGGTTCAATACGTCATAGCCACATAGGTGCTGAGAAGATGACGTTGAAATTTCCAAGAGCCCGGGGTCGGTTAAGAATAAGTTTTCTTCCTCTGATAAATACTTAGGGCACAGGTTAAAAGTGTTCCAAAAATCGATTCCTAGGATTAAAACGGTTTCAATCGCTGGTATAACATGCGCCTTGATAATAGAAAACCTGTTTTCGAAGGTCAAGGGTAGAAGAATATAACCAAGGGATGTTATCCTCTGACCTCCTGCTGCAGTAACAATTATCCTCTCATCGTTGCATAAAATCAAACCTAGGTTTATCAACAGTTCATGAGAGTTCTTTCCTAGGATAGTGACGGCGGAACCAGAATCCAACAAACCATATAAAAATAAATCTTTATTGATTCCCACTTTTGCATAAGGCCTAGGGTCGTTACTCGGTTTGACATTGAAAATTGTAGAAATATCTTTCCTAGAAAAGAAGTTTTTAACAAACATGTGCCAATCATTCCAGTCCGAGCTATCTGTATGAGTAACCGCATGCGTCCTACAATTCTCAGCTTTTAGTTTTTTGGTTTGCAGTTTGGACACTCCGGTGTACGAACTTCCTTCATGCCACACTTAAAACAAAAAACTTTGCGCTCAGCCGTGCAGTCTCTCAAAGAATGCGTGTTAACGCGGCAACGGTGACAGTAAGGAACTTTAGATATAGGCGAAGTTTCGGCCTCGGAAGCCTGAATTTCGGAGACCCTGTGCGACCCCTGCTGGTGAGCACCTTCATACCTACGAGCGTAAAAATTACCTTGGCTACTAGTCGTCGACTTACGCTTTGAAGACTGGTAGCCAAATTCTGGAGCTAAAGTATTTACTGAAACTGAAGGTGGTTCCTTGAAGAATTCTGAACGAACCTTTATACGTTCGTAATTTTTACAAATTAATTTTAAATCTTCAAGTGATTTAATATTAGGGCTAGCAGCTATAATACTAGAGTAGGAAGGACGAATATTATGTAATATAATTTCAAGTTTTTCGTCTTCCTTTAAGGGTTTACTTAGCCTAGAAAACATGCCTTGCATTATAGATATATAAATCGTAATGTTCTCTTCCTCGCCCTGTGTACGCTGACGAATTTCTGAGGCCATGCGATAGTCGTAGTCGGGAACATCAAAATCATCCTTCAACGCAGTCAGTACTTCGTTCCAACTACCGACACTGCCCCCGATGTTACGGTACCAGTGTAGTGCGTCACCAGTGAAAATATCAGTGGCCGAACTTAGTATTTTATTTTCGTTTATATTTTTGGTCATATGGAATTCTTCAACCTTTTGTATAAAAGATCTGACACAAGATTTGCCGTCATACTTTAATTTATTCAGTTCTCCTACTAGCCCGCGATCACATGAAACGGCGATATTCATCCCGGCTAAATTAGATTTATCTGGCAATTCCTCCTCAGAAGTAACTGGAGACGCGACCTGTTCCTGGTCCTTGACCTTTGACTTATCAAGGCTCAAAAGTATTTCATAATACCCTTCGTAACTTTTCTTTAATTTATTTAATTTGGCTAAATCATCTACCGCCTGCGGTGTTTCAATACGTTGAAGCCTATAGTTTAAATGGTGTAACATTGATTTAGTCCTGTTAAAAAGAGGTTCATCAAAATAAAGTTTTAAGGCATCAAGATTAGTCTTGACTTTCTCTAGCGTCTCTTGAGAGCCTTTGCTATCCTCTAAAAACTGATAAACCGAATCTACTATGTCTTCGGACGAATATAATTGTGTTAATTTAGTGACTTGACGTCTTAATCCAGCAACGCTGTCAGAAGGAAGTTCTCCCCGGATAGCCACCTCATACATCAGCTCAGACTTTTGGAGCAGCAGATATTTAATTAGCATTGCCATATTGAAATATTTAAAATTATATGTAGGTAGTGATAAAAAAAAACTGGGCAGGCTATGCACAATTATTTACACACAAAAGCCAAGCAAAATCCGCTCTGTTACAATTTTTGAAAGAACACAGACACAAAGAGCAAAACATAAAATAATGAACAGGTGAAGTCAGGTGAAACACACTAAGTTACTCTGATTCAAACAACTTTAAATTTTTTATAACTACAATGAGAGATAATCGAAGTTACGGTTATTAAACTATAAAAGTTTATGTAATTACATTTAATTACCAAAGTTACTTAAGGTTTTGAAAAATTTAGGAGAAAGACAAACACTTCTAGGAAAACCACCACCGCATAGAACCACTAAAATGACCAAAGCAAGTACGAAAGACCTTAAACCACGTTTTTGGGCGCCATTGTCACGTATATAGGACGTGTACAAGAGATTAATAAAACTAGGTTTAGAATTAATAAATATGTGGGTATATTGAAGGGAAAAAAATAAGGTTCTGCCTAGGTCTTGCGCACTTGTCTAGCCTTCCACACTTCCCTGGCGAGCTCCCGTCCTTCAGGCGTAGTCCCCGTAGCTCGGCCACTCCACGCAGGTGATGTAGGCGACAGATCCGGTATACGGTGTCGGTCAGTAAAACCGTGACGTAATTCCTAGGGACAAGGGTCACATCAGTAATCTGCTGGTATAGGGGTGCACGGGAAACGCTAGGTATGCATGGCAAGAACTAGATTGGCAAATTAGGGCTTATAAGGGCGGGAAGAATTCTAGGCGTGAATCTAAATAGATTATGTACATGTTCGCTAGCAGAGGCGGTTACAAGCATTACACTAAGAAGAACATAGTGAAAGAAAGGCAAAGCATTTCACACAGGATAGGAATACACTACGATATTCAGACGGGCGCGTACCTTAAAATTAATACAAGATAATACAATAGAAATAGGTAGGTAACGGCCGTTAGACATCTTAATACAAAATTGTGCATAACTTACCCAAGTTTGGGAATCACAGTCACTTATATTAATTAAAACTTTAATCTAAAAGTATGGAGAAGCAATCCAGTTTTAGATAGATAAAAAATGTATTTTATTCCGTTTTCTTTTAATGACGGTAGGCAAGATTTAAAAATTAGTCAGAGCGACAGCGTCCGTGCCTCAAGAGCTTTGGCTGCGGACTGTCCGTGGTGTCGTCTCGCTCGCCCTCGCGCCGGCACGGCTCGCGGCCGGTGGCGGGCGCTACGAGGAACCCGTTACTCCGTATATATAAAATAATGCGGTTGTCCGCATCACCTGTTTGTTACACTACTACAACCTCGGTTCAATTTTAGTTTTATAGTTATGTATGTATAGTTAAGTACCTAATAGATGTAAATAGTTGATTTATTATTTTTAGTAGTTTTATTTATGTTATTTACTTAGTAAGTTATATTTTTAAATTGTTTATTTTTTTTTAAGGTAGGTTGTTTTTTTTTTATTTAAAATTTATAGTTGTAGTAGTAATGTACAGCGTTATGTACACTATGTTACATTACCCCTCTCCCCAGAAAAAGGATTTCAACTTATTGAAATCCGCAAAGAGATATTTTGATAGGAACGTAAGTTTAGCTTACGACGGGTATATCCTAAGCTTGAGATCCTTGATATGCCAGACGCCAAGATCGCGACCATTCATGTCTTCCAAGACGTAAACTAATGGTGATCGTTTGACTTTTACGCGGCATTTTTGAAATTTAGGAGCCAACTTTTTACTAAAATGAGCATCTTTATCGCTCTGGAAGTAGCAACGCTTCCAAACGATATCGCCCACATTAAACTCTGCATGTTTTCGGCGCAAGTTGTAATGCTGTGTATTCTTTACATGAGCTTCCCACAAAGCAACCTGCACTTTGTCGAATATTGGCGATAATTGGCCCAGGTTTGCAGCATAAGCATCACGTGGTAGAAATATTAGGTCTGTTGGATCTGGATATTCGAGGTAATGAGAACCACAAACGACTAACTCTCTTCCGTGTACCAAGAAGGATGGAGTATACCCAGTGCTTTCATTAACTGAATTATTAATTGCGAATTGGATTTGTGGAAGGTTTAAGTCCCAAGATCTATGATCCCCATCTACGAAACTAGAAACAGCAGTTATTATTGTTTTGTCTTTCTACTGTATTAATTTGTGGAGTGTACTTCGGGGTGAAATGTATGTTGGGAATTTTGTATTTTTTGAAAAGTTTATCTAAATCTCGGCTAATAAACTGACTTCCATTATCAAGAATAATAGTTTGTGGAATTCCGTGTACGAGAAAGACATCGTCCTCAAGATGTTTAACTATCAAATTCGAGGTAGCTCGACGAAGTGGAAAAAGAAGGCAATATTTGGAAAAGCAGCAAGTTACAACGAAAATAAACTGATTTTGCTTCCGGGAAGAAGGCAACGGACCAACCAAGTCAATTGATAGAACTTGGAAGGGACGAGAAACGTCTTTAGGCCTACCCATTTTTCCGGAGACACCATGGGTAGAATGTTTATGAGCTAAACATGTTTCACAATTTGCGATGAATTGAACTACGCTAGAATACATACCGGGCCAATAAAAACGAAGTGTTAAGCGCTTATATGTCTTAAACACGCCGAAATGACCGGAAATAGATTGAGAGTGGCACTCAATTAAAATATGTCCTTGTTGTTCTTTTGGAATAACCCTCTTCCAAGCAAACTCAACCGTAAGGTCGACCTTAGTCTTCATGTACCTGTATAATACATTATTCTCCACCTTGTAGTTTGGGAAATTTATAGGATTAGCCTGACAACCCTGGAAGATCTTCAGGTACCAAGAATCCTGAGTATCAGGTACTGGAGCAGTGGAAACATCAGCGTTTGAAATTGCCTCAACAGGAACACTTCTAGATAGGGCGTCTGGGACAACATTATCTTTACCACGGCGGTGTCTTATTTCAAAATTGAAAGAAGAAAGGCGAACGCCCCACCTTGCTAGCCGACCGGTCGGATTAGTGAGAGACATAAACCACTTAAGAGAAGAATGGTCCGTATAGACTAAAAAGGTTTTGTCGGTCTCAAGGTAACAGCGCCAGTATTCTAGAGCAGTAAGAACTGCAAGTGCCTCCCGTTCTGTTGTGCTGTAGTTTCTCTCAGGTTTACTTAAAGAACGGCTCATGTACGCAATTGGATGTTCCACACCATCAATTGTTTGAGCCAACATCGCACCGATACCGTAATTACTAGCGTCAGTGTGCACTTCAAAAGGAAGGTTAAAGTCAGGGCAAGCAACGACAGGTGCTTGAACTAGTTTAGTCTTTAATTCTAGGAAAGCCTTGTCAGCCTCAGGGGTCCACTGAAATGCAGGGGCGTTCTTTTTATTAGAAGTTAGCTTATTTAAAGGACCTGCTACAGTACTAAATTGTGGAATAAAACGCCTATACCACGACGCGGTACCCAAAAAACGCTTAACCTCCTTTCTATTGACAGGAGCGGGAAAGTCTAATATGGCTTTGACCTTATCTGGGTCAGTCCTTAAGCCATGAGCATCCACTATGTAGCCAAGATACCGTAGCTGACTTCGGAAAAAGTGACACTTGTCTAGATTGACAGTGAGATTAGCCGATTGTAGTTTTTGGTAAACTTTCTGAAGCAGTTCTACGTGTTCCTCAAAAGTTTTGCTTATGATAATTACATCATCTAAGTATGCAAAGACTTTGAGTTCAAATTCAGGCCCGAATAAAAGATCGACAAGTCTTTGCTGCGTAGCAGGAGCATTGGTAAGTCCAAAAGCTGTGACCTTAAACATAAAAGTTCCTCGACCAGGAACATAAAAGGCCGTCTTCTCTCTGTCTTTTTCGTCGATTAATATCTGCCAAAATGCTTTGGACAAATCTATGCTGGAAAGATAACGCGCATCCTTCAGATTATCTAAAATTTCAGACACAAATGGCAGCTTATATGCGTCTTTCTTTGTTACAGCGTTCAATTTACGGCTGTCTAAGCAGAAGCGAGGCTTTCCATCCTTCTTGCCCACGACTAGTACTGGAGAAGACCATGGACTCTCACATGGTTCAATAACATCTAGCGCCAACATCTCATCAACCTGTTCAGCAACAATACGTTGCTTTTCTGGTGACATGCGGTAATATCGCTGACGGATAGGTTCAGCATTACCAGTATCTGTACGATGTTTAATGACGTTAGTACGACCTAAACCTCTCTCTGTGTACGAAATGTCTTTGAAAAGATCTACCACGCTGTCAGCTAACAGTTTTTGAGAAGGGTTCAATACGTCATAGCCACATAGGTGCTGAGAAGATGACGTTGAAATTTCCAAGAGCCCGGGGTCGGTTAAGAATAAGTTTTCTTCCTCTGATAAATACTTAGGGCACAGGTTAAAAGTGTTCCAAAAATCGATTCCTAGGATTAAAACGGTTTCAATCGCTGGTATAACATGCGCCTTGATAATAGAAAACCTGTTTTCGAAGGTCAAGGGTAGAAGAATATAACCAAGGGATGTTATCCTCTGACCTCCTGCTGCAGTAACAATTATCCTCTCATCGTTGCATAAAATCAAACCTAGGTTTATCAACAGTTCATGAGAGTTCTTTCCTAGGATAGTGACGGCGGAACCAGAATCCAACAAACCATATAAAAATAAATCTTTATTGATTCCCACTTTTGCATAAGGCCTAGGGTCGTTACTCGGTTTGACATTGAAAATTGTAGAAATATCTTTCCTAGAAAAGAAGTTTTTAACAAACATGTGCCAATCATTCCAGTCCGAGCTATCTGTATGAGTAACCGCATGCGTCCTACAATTCTCAGCTTTTAGTTTTTTGGTTTGCAGTTTGGACACTCCGGTGTACGAACTTCCTTCATGCCACACTTAAAACAAAAAACTTTGCGCTCAGCCGTGCAGTCTCTCAAAGAATGCGTGTTAACGCGGCAACGGTGACAGTAAGGAACTTTAGATATAGGCGAAGTTTCGGCCTCGGAAGCCTGAATTTCGGAGACCCTGTGCGACCCCTGCTGGTGAGCACCTTCATACCTACGAGCGTAAAAATTACCTTGGCTACTAGTCGTCGACTTACGCTTTGAAGACTGGTAGCCAAATTCTGGAGCTAAAGTATTTACTGAAACTGAAGGTGGTTCCTTGAAGAATTCTGAACGAACCTTTATACGTTCGTAATTTTTACAAATTAATTTTAAATCTTCAAGTGATTTAATATTAGGGCTAGCAGCTATAATACTAGAGTAGGAAGGACGAATATTATGTAATATAATTTCAAGTTTTTCGTCTTCCTTTAAGGGTTTACTTAGCCTAGAAAACATGCCTTGCATTATAGATATATAAATCGTAATGTTCTCTTCCTCGCCCTGTGTACGCTGACGAATTTCTGAGGCCATGCGATAGTCGTAGTCGGGAACATCAAAATCATCCTTCAACGCAGTCAGTACTTCGTTCCAACTACCGACACTGCCCCCGATGTTACGGTACCAGTGTAGTGCGTCACCAGTGAAAATATCAGTGGCCGAACTTAGTATTTTATTTTCGTTTATATTTTTGGTCATATGGAATTCTTCAACCTTTTGTATAAAAGATCTGACACAAGATTTGCCGTCATACTTTAATTTATTCAGTTCTCCTACTAGCCCGCGATCACATGAAACGGCGATATTCATCCCGGCTAAATTAGATTTATCTGGCAATTCCTCCTCAGAAGTAACTGGAGACGCGACCTGTTCCTGGTCCTTGACCTTTGACTTATCAAGGCTCAAAAGTATTTCATAATACCCTTCGTAACTTTTCTTTAATTTATTTAATTTGGCTAAATCATCTACCGCCTGCGGTGTTTCAATACGTTGAAGCCTATAGTTTAAATGGTGTAACATTGATTTAGTCCTGTTAAAAAGAGGTTCATCAAAATAAAGTTTTAAGGCATCAAGATTAGTCTTGACTTTCTCTAGCGTCTCTTGAGAGCCTTTGCTATCCTCTAAAAACTGATAAACCGAATCTACTATGTCTTCGGACGAATATAATTGTGTTAATTTAGTGACTTGACGTCTTAATCCAGCAACGCTGTCAGAAGGAAGTTCTCCCCGGATAGCCACCTCATACATCAGCTCAGACTTTTGGAGCAGCAGATATTTAATTAGCATTGCCATATTGAAATATTTAAAATTATATGTAGGTAGTGATAAAAAAAAACTGGGCAGGCTATGCACAATTATTTACACACAAAAGCCAAGCAAAATCCGCTCTGTTACAATTTTTGAAAGAACACAGACACAAAGAGCAAAACATAAAATAATGAACAGGTGAAGTCAGGTGAAACACACTAAGTTACTCTGATTCAAACAACTTTAAATTTTTTATAACTACAATGAGAGATAATCGAAGTTACGGTTATTAAACTATAAAAGTTTATGTAATTACATTTAATTACCAAAGTTACTTAAGGTTTTGAAAAATTTAGGAGAAAGACAAACACTTCTAGGAAAACCACCACCGCATAGAACCACTAAAATGACCAAAGCAAGTACGAAAGACCTTAAACCACGTTTTTGGGCGCCATTGTCACGTATATAGGACGTGTACAAGAGATTAATAAAACTAGGTTTAGAATTAATAAATATGTGGGTATATTGAAGGGAAAAAAATAAGGTTCTGCCTAGGTCTTGCGCACTTGTCTAGCCTTCCACACTTCCCTGGCGAGCTCCCGTCCTTCAGGCGTAGTCCCCGTAGCTCGGCCACTCCACGCAGGTGATGTAGGCGACAGATCCGGTATACGGTGTCGGTCAGTAAAACCGTGACGTAATTCCTAGGGACAAGGGTCACATCAGTAATCTGCTGGTATAGGGGTGCACGGGAAACGCTAGGTATGCATGGCAAGAACTAGATTGGCAAATTAGGGCTTATAAGGGCGGGAAGAATTCTAGGCGTGAATCTAAATAGATTATGTACATGTTCGCTAGCAGAGGCGGTTACAAGCATTACACTAAGAAGAACATAGTGAAAGAAAGGCAAAGCATTTCACACAGGATAGGAATACACTACGATATTCAGACGGGCGCGTACCTTAAAATTAATACAAGATAATACAATAGAAATAGGTAGGTAACGGCCGTTAGACATCTTAATACAAAATTGTGCATAACTTACCCAAGTTTGGGAATCACAGTCACTTATATTAATTAAAACTTTAATCTAAAAGTATGGAGAAGCAATCCAGTTTTAGATAGATAAAAAATGTATTTTATTCCGTTTTCTTTTAATGACGGTAGGCAAGATTTAAAAATTAGTCAGAGCGACAGCGTCCGTGCCTCAAGAGCTTTGGCTGCGGACTGTCCGTGGTGTCGTCTCGCTCGCCCTCGCGCCGGCACGGCTCGCGGCCGGTGGCGGGCGCTACGAGGAACCCGTTACTCCGTATATATAAAATAATGCGGTTGTCCGCATCACCTGTTTGTTACACTACTACAACCTCGGTTCAATTTTAGTTTTATAGTTATGTATGTTTAGTTAAGTACCTAATAGATGTAAATAGTTGATTTATTATTTTTAGTAGTTTTATTTATGTTATTTACTTAGTAAGTTATATTTTTAAATTGTTTATTTTTTTTTAAGGTAGGTTGTTTTTTTTTTATTTAAAATTTATAGTTGTAGTAGTAATGTACAGCGTTATGTACACTATGTTACAAGGAATGTAATCAGGTAATTGATATTGACTATTTATCTGTGCTTTCCACACTATAACGATGGACCATTGCCGAACGTCTTGTTGTCCGATGCCGAAATGGACTGGCTATACACCGATTAGCTATAAGGTGATAGTTGCAACAGGAGCATATTTACTTATTTATTATATACTTTATTATACACAATAAATTACATTTTTAAAGGAAACTTGAAACTAATATAAAAAACACATACAATGGGCGAGCTTATCCCATTCCGCGATCTCTTCCAGGTAACCAGGTATGGACAATAATTGCATATGTATTGGACTTGGGACTTACTAGGTAAAAATTAAAGTTTGTAAATGATACCGTCGTATCAAACCGTTAATAAATAGATCCAGTTCCAAGTCCATTCAAGTTCTTGAAAGTCTTGTTTTGAAACATGAACTCCTAACTAGAGTTTAACTATAAGTTGACCGACTATAAACTTCACTAAAACATTTGATTGATCAAAGTTAGTGTTAAATGAATAGGTAATTCGAAATGGATATTTTCAACGCTACCTGATGAGTTTTAAACCGTGTAGAAACTGAGTAACAAGTTGAAGTAACATACAATTAAAAACTCTAACCGACTATGGAAATAAACCCCGATTAATGTTGAAAATTGATGATAGATAGCGCTAGAAGTATATATGTTTTGGACCAAGTGATTAATACGGCATTATTAATTAGGCCAGACAATTTCTAAAAACTATTGAAATAATTAAATTGACCGGCCTTTCTGAATAATGTCCATCATTTATTGGGCCGGGTAATAAAAATAATTGTTTTTCAAATTATTTTAAAGTTATATTGATATTAATATAGAATAGGTAAATACGATTATGCAACAAAGTCGACGGAGCTACGCTGTGCGGCGCCTATTCCTGTCTACAGTGTCTAAAGTAACCTAATATGACGATCTTGAACTAATTCACTGACCATAATTAAACAGTTGGGCTGTTACGTAGCAATATTCATAATGAAAAGACAGAAATTTAAATCAGTATTCATTACATTTCCCGATTTGACTTGTTTCCAAATGCTTGGGCATTTGTATAGTGCGCTGCTTAATCACTTGGTCCATGACATATGAATATGAATGCTGAGTATAGCACATTTGTATTACTGTCTCACTGTTTTTCTGTCTTCTTTTTCTTCCTAGTCTTTGTCCACTTTAGGTAGGGTCAGCTCTCCTTATTCCATGGTGCCATGACGTTGTGTCTAGAGTAGTGCGGGTCAGGCAATTTCTCCTTCTAGAAGAGCTTCGTCATGCTGGTCCACCATATCAATGGAGGTCGTCCTTGGCCTCTTTTGCCTTCACGACGCGATGTGATCCTCTGTTCTTCTCATGTCATGTCCATACCAAATTAATCTACTCTCCGTTAACTTATCATTTTACTGCCACTTAATAAAATGGAAAAGAATTAAAAACCGCCATATTGATTTTTTTTATATAAAATTTAGTCTACGCCATTTAGTTGCCCCGGTGAAATATATTTAATTTATAAACATAGTCTTCTAAAATTATAATCCTGCTTATAGCTTTGCTGTAGTCGGATAAAAACTGCATTATTAATCCGTGTTCATAAATATTATTAGCACAGTTCACTGAGTAAACACAGTTAATAAATAATGAGTAGCGATGAAAAATTATCTCCTATCTACTTGAGTTTATGAGCTAAATTCGTGCGAGAAGATTAATTTAAAGCGCGACCCAACACTCTTGGTACTTTGCAAATTGCTACTAAAAATACAAGGGTAATTTTCTTTTCTTATTCATTACAACGATAACTGTAGTGATCACAAGTTACAAGGATTATAAGTGACCTTTATAGGTACTTTCCAAGCACTCAATAAGTAGATATAAACTATCAAGATTGGTTATACTGTTTACAAGCTAGTGAATATAACAGACAGATATCTACATGTTAAGTTAAGTTATTCCGGGTGTATTTTTTAAAATAAAATGTATGAAATGAATATCTATTTCTGTACTGAAAAGTTTCGAAACAAGTTAGTTAAGGTACCAAAATAAAATGTTTTTATTACAAATGCCAAGTAGAGGGCTAGTTTACCGTTGATAAGAAACCACGTACTCAGGTATAACGAAAATAATATTATGATATAGCAAAAAATTAGTGTTCGCCTACTGCTTTCGCCTTAATAGCAATTATTCTATTAATTGCTTCTAAATTATTAAATTATTTATTTTTTCTAAGTAAGTAAGTAGTTTCAAGAAGAGCCAGGAAGAGCAATTTCTAACGTTGTAGCAATCTTATTTCAGAGAACATAATTTTGCAGTCTAGGGAAACTACCTCCCACCAGGTGGACCGATGACCTGGTGAAGGTTGCGGGGATCCCCTGGTTACGAGATGTACGGGACCGGTCAAAGTGGCGACGCTTGGGGAGGCCAATGTGCAGCATTGGACGTCTTTCGGCTGATATGATGATAATGATGAAGAAAACTGTGTTTGAAACTGTGTATGTGTGTGTTTTTCACAGAACATTCTAAGAACTTCTGAGAATGTTCTGTGAAAAAGGATGGTATATTCCATCTTCCTTAATATATTAATTATTTTATTTTTACCGAGTACCAGCACTGAATATTTTTATTATAACTCAAGATGACATGGAAAAGAGAAGTAATGTTACACTCTTTGTGCTGTAGTATGCGCTGTAGTGCGGGTGACAGTTTCAGTAAAAAAAATTACGCATATTCGTATACGCATTTTTTGTAGTTTAACGTCATACATGCAACTATGGTATATGGTATAACTATGGTATGATGTGAAACTGTCACCCGCACCATGCTACAGCGCAAAGAGTATACATAAATTTACTTTTGAATTATTTCGCCAGTTATTTTTACCCGAATGCAAGGAAAGGGTTATGTTTTCCGCGCGTATATTTTATGTATGTAAGTATTTATGTTTGTATGTACGAAATATTGTATATTACCTCATAACTTTCAAACCACTAGACGGAACTAACATGGCGGACTTTGGGCGTCATATTGTGGGAGTCCCAACTTGTTTTTTCTTCAAAACCCATCGAGTGGTGTATCAGAAGGAAGAGTTTTTAGAGGTGATTACAAAAATATATGCCACTTATGTTTAAAAGTAATAAAAAAAATATAACTAAAAAGTTGTTATTAAAAAAGTTAATAAAATCAAAAAATCCGACTGCTTAAGAAGCGAACCAAAAAGATGTAAACAAGAAGAAAATCATGCAGTGCAGACGGAGGATACAGGATTACATGTTTGCACAGGACCATCTTGTATGTCATTGACACGGCAATGAATTTGTAATTATGTTGTTGGCATGTCTTATTGAATAAATAAATAAGTGCGCGCCGTGTGGTCTTTTCATAAAAGAAATACCATTTTTAATTGCCCGCTCTTCGCATGGCAATTCTTTAAACGGGTCTTTATCTTCTTGGCTCCTAGTAATTTCAATTACGCTTCTATGAAGGAACATCCGGCTGATCTCAATATCCTGATCTACGCCAGAAGCATCCGAATTGTAAGCATTTTATTAATTTCTAGTAGTTTATGTTTAACGCATATTATTGATTTAATAACTACATTTTGTTTATCACTTAAAAAATATGAAGATAGAAAATTTATCGATTGGGATGAATAGCGGTGATTAAAGAATAAGTTAATGCGTTCATGAACAATCCGGCTACTAGTAGGCTAATGCGCCATGTAACCATGTTGGTTGGTGCTTATTTTGTTCTTTGTGATAAGGTGGTAGGGTATTTTGTAAATGATTTTGTTTTTATTGTTTTCTTATCTTTTTCGCTACTAACTGACACATTGTAGCTCACTATACACTTGTTATTTTATTATTTCATTGTACATTATTTATTTATGCTTTATATCTTACTACTTATATCAAATTATGTATAGATTATATTTTATTTTTAATTTGTTACCCACGTCCGTGTGTCGCTTCGTGGGTGCAAGGTGCCAATAAAAAAACAGTGCTGTGTGTCTGACGCCCAGCAAATGCTGAGATGGTAACCCTTTCGGTATGGGCACGTTCAGCGCAATTTGTACTTTGCACTTCTTTATTGGCTTTTACTCTAGTTTATTGCTGTTGTGTTGTGTCTGTGTCAAATAAATAAATTTCTATTCAATTTTTTCTACAATATCAGTCTGCCGAGGCTTATCCCAACTATGTTGTAGTCGGCGTCCAATCTTACCGCATGGAAATGACTACTAGTAACGACGTGTTATAGAGAAGTACTCTTCGGAAACACAAATAAAGTAGGTAGCTACTTAGTTGTGCGCATTTATGTAGCTTGTGTACTTACAAAATTTTTATTTTAAAGTTTTCCACTTAAAGGATTCTCAGTTTAATAAAACATTTTTTTTGCCAATTTACTACGAGTAAAAGGTAAGGCACTTAAATAATTTGCTTATCAAACAAAACAAAAAGCTTTTTAGCAAGTATCCAAAACATACAAAAAACTCAAAACATCTAAAGGAGTATTTTGGCAGATAAATATCCGGTCAGAGGAAGCGACCGACAATTTTCGCATCCGTCCTTCGTCGAAATTACCAACGTACGATCGTACAGATTTTTTTAAATAAATAAATTCAAAGTTGAAGGCCAAATATTAGTGCGAAATCAAATATTAGTGTAAAAAAAATAAATGATGGCGAAACTTGAGTGCCAAAGTGAAATATGAGGTTGATAAATCGGATTGTTCTGGTGGGCTTGTATTTATTTATTAAATTTGTTACTATAAGATAAAGCCTCGAATTTATGATAAACTAGCTTTTTACAAAGCTCGCTTCCATAGTCAGTGAAATAAATAAAATCAGTGAAGTAATTTTAGTCATCGGAAAAGAACTTCCAGAGTTTCTGGACCAGTATAGAAACATTTGTAACAGACACGCAATTTTATCGGTAAATGAAGGCAGTTTTAAGAACCTCCTTTCGACTCCATCGCTATTATAACGGAAAAAAATCCTTGATTAGAATCCTTAAATAGAGGGGAAAATCCAGTACCAGAATTGAAATCAAGACTCTGTTTTTAGGGTTCCGTAGCCAAATGGCAAAAAAACGGAACCATTATAGATTCGTCATGTCTGTCTGTCTGTCTGTCCGTCCGTATGTCACAGCCACTTTTTTCCGAAACTATAAGAACTATGCTGTTGAAACTTGGTAAGTAGATTTATTCTGTGAACCGCATTAAGATTTTCACACAAAAATAAAAATAAAACAATAAATTTTGGGGGTTCCCATACTTGAAACTAAAATTAAAAATATTTTTTTTCATCAAACCCATACGTGTGGGGTATCTATGGATAGGTCTTCAAAAATGATATTGAGGTTTATACTATATTTTTTTTCTAAACTGAATACTTTGCGCAAGAGACTCTTCCAAAGTGGTAAAATGTGTGTCCCCCCCCTGTAACTTCTAAAATAACAGAATGATAAAACTAAAAAAAATATATGATGTACATTACTATGTAAACTGCCAGCGAAAATTGGTTTGAACGAGATCTAGTCGGTAGTTTTTTTGATACGTCATAAATCGTAAACCGCAATTTACAAAGTACGGAACCCTTCGTGCGCGAGTCCGACTCGCACTTGGCCGGTTTTTTAATAGGTAATACCTACCTTATATACGTATATGATAAACGGAAAAGAGAATCCTGAATCGATTGTAAACACAATACTGATTAAACAGGGGCCATTATATCTGAGGCTCGAACAAAACTGATTAGTAAAGACCGCATATATTATGCATTTGCATATTTTCATATGAAATTGCATATTTACCCCATTCTCAGCGAAAATTGCATAATTATATCTAATATAGTGATTATGCATAATATTTTCGCTATTTTTTGGCTGTCCTGCCTATTGTTGTGCCTATTGATAGCTGTAATAATAAACTCATTAACCAAAATTTTACCCATGCACAAAAATATTTTTCACTTATAAAAATATTTTGATTGATTGAAAACTGTATCATCCAGGATTCTCCACATAACACTGTATTTTGAGGGATAAGAAGGTTTTTTTATGCCGGTTCCTGCGTGGTAGCCGTGCCCCAAAACCACTCCACTTGTCATTAGAACCTACCTGATTGTTTACGTTTACAAAAGTGTTCAAATGATTTTTCGTTTTAGTGCCTTATTATGTCTACAAAGTTGATATATTTTGGTATTGATAATTTATGATTAACTAATAAAAAAAATCGAATTGCTGATTTAGAAATAAAAAAATTTAAACCTGCCACCATTTTCCTTTTTTCTTTTTTTAAAACTTTAAAATAGCACATTTTTCAGAAAAAAAACATGCCTATTTCAAGCTTTTTATGTTGCATATGATCCGGCCCTTACTAAGAAGTATTTCGGAGTCAGCTTCAAGTCTAACCAAATCCAGAGTCCAGTATTTTACATGCAGCAAATATATGACCTACACAACCCAATAACTGGGCAACACGATACCTCTTGGCAAGACTCATCAGATGCTCCGGCTTCTGAATTCCTGTAACGACTGTCAAAGATGATCAAATGACAGGCACGGCCAACGGCATGACGTGTTTTTGAAGCACAAAGGACTCTCGGTATGTAATGTATCCACACCCATCCAAAAATCAGCCTCGGCAAGCTTTTCTTATCTTGAAAATCGACCCATGCATCTGTGTGATTTAGCCACGAGCTCCGAGGCTTACACTAATTGTTATGCCAACATTAGGTGTATTATATACATAGATAAGTAGACTTTTAATTATTGTTTACCAGGTGTTCGATACTCATCGAACACATCATCATCAGCAGTTTTGACTCAAGTAGGTCGCGCGGCCGCACCAGCGGAAAGCGTGAGCTACGCGAGCCAGTGCGCGATCGACCGGCATACTTGTAGCACTCATTACCATCATTAGCATTAATTAGCGTGAAGTTTCGGAATAAACGTACTCTGAATCTTAGCTCAGACTTATCATTTAGCACCCGAAATAGCTAGCAGCACGAACCTTACCGTTCATATTGGTCCTTCGAAACCGTCAAGGACTCCGCGACCGCGACAAGTCGTAACGCGAAGTGCTTGTACCGTACCAGCAACCTGTGGGTTGCCGCGAACTAGATTAGGCGTGAGTTCATAGGGATTCACAACCACCGTGGGAGCTACCCGCGCAGCGACAACAGCGAGCCAGCAGCATAGCAGCAATAGCCGTAGGACAAGGCGGCTTTCAAGTAAGAGCGTTCCGTATATTCTGTCTCGCTTAAGTCTAACAGCAGCACAATGGAGACCTTATACTTCCAACAAACTGAATTAGCAGAGAGCATTGCCAAGGCCCTTATTAATTTCAATAAGGATAGCAAACAGCGTAAGACCATCGACTACTGTAAAAAGAGACTAGATCTTTTAGAGTCGTATTGGAGAGAGTATCAGCTAAACAACGAAAAACTTGTGCCGCTTGAAAAGAGAGGTCATAAGTACTTCGTAAATTCGGAGTTCGAGCAGACAATGGAGTCTTATAAAGCAGCAAAAGACGCCATATCCGAATATTATGACGCGTTATGTCACCAAGCAAAGCCGCCAGGATTCTCTGATCAAGAAGACAACCCTTCTAATCAGCAAGTAGCAGCAACAGCAGGTCCTGCCGGGGGCAAACACTTACAGCACCAAGACCACGAGCCATCCTCAGCATCCGCCAGCCCGGCGCGCGCTCGTGCCGAGGTGTCTAAAGGTATTTATAGCAAACTAGATGATATGATGCGCAAGCAACATATCAATTTCAAAGCATTCGCAAGAACCGTAGAAAGCATAGATGTCGAATCCATGTCCGATAAATGGGAGTTTGAAAACGCCTTGCGATTATTACAAACTCGATGGACAGCCGTGGACAACAGCCATTGGGAACTAATGATGGAGTTAGAAGACGACGAGGCGTACGAATTAAGCTACATTAAACATGAACGTACGTATAACGGCTTGAGAAAGGCTATCAGCTCTAAGATGTGGGCAACATCGTACCGTGACAAGTCCACACCGAAGATGGAAATTCCTGTGTTCTCAGGTAACTATCAGCAGTGGGTATCCTTCAAAGATCTTTTCGATGAAGCAATCCACAACAATCCTTCTCTATCAAAGGCACAAAAGATGCAATTCCTGAAGAGCAAGGTAAAAGGAGAAGCGGAGCGCTTGATCCAGCATCTCCCGATTAGCGCGGACAACTATAACACCTGTTGGGAAATTTTAACTCACAGGTTTAACAACAAAAAGCAGATATTTATGTCCCACGTAAATTCCTTTTACAATCTTGCCAATATACCGCAGCAGTCGTACACAGCCATCAAACGACTTCATGATGTCACCTTAGAGAGCCTCCACGCCATAAAAAATCTAGGCGTAGATATTACGACATGGGATCCTCTTCTTGTATATATACTAGCACAAAAATTGGATAGTGAGTCTTATTCCGAGTATATAGAGTCGTTGAAGAATTCGCGAGAGCTTCCGGTACTTCGGGACTTTTTGGACTACTTAGAGAACAAGTTCACTGCCCTAGAGTCATCTCGGCGACGTCAAGATGGGACAACTAAGGCAGTTTCATCTCAATCATCCAATGGTTCATCCAATTTTAATCGCAAAAATAATTTTAAATTGGGCAATGAATCTAAAAATAGCAAGAAAATGGAAATGGCGAAATCAATGCATGTGTCTGAGTCAGTAAATAAATGCCCTCATTGTTCGGCAAAACATAATTTAATAAGCTGCAAAAAATTTACAGAATTACCAAATGAGCAGAAAATAAAAATAATTAGCCAATTAAATTATTGCGTAAATTGTGTTTACGATCATAATGGCGCAAAATGCTACTCGACAAAAAGATGTCATAAGTGCAATGACGAACATCATACGACTTTGCATGACTATTTCGCAACACAATCAAAGTCTAACAACTTGACCGAGATTGCGAAACAAAAATGCGAAAACAACAAAAGCATCTACGCTTCTCAGCAAGTAACATCGGAGATTTTGCTAGCCACAGCGCTGGTGAAAGTCACAGCAGCCGACAGGACCCAGCACGTCATGCGAGCACTGATCGATCAGGGCTCACAAATTTCCGTGATCAGCGAGAAAGCAGCACAGCAGCTAGGATTAAAGCGAAAATCTTGTAAAGGGGTTATTTTCGGAGTAGGTGAACGTGAAAACAACTGCAAAGGAAAACTAACGATCGCTTGTCAATCGACTTACACCGATTTTAAGTTTTCTACTGATGTTGTCATAGTGAACAACTTAATAAAAAATCTGCCAAACGAAACGTTCGCTAAGCCATATTGGCAACATACAGCACATCTTTGTTTAGCAGATCCAGATTATAACATCAGTCGTCCGGTGGATCTTCTCCTAGGAGCAGAAATCTACGCCAACATCCTTTTAGAAGGATTAATTCGCGGACAAACGTCCTCGGAACCGCTAGCACAGCAAACTCATTTAGGATGGTTGCTGTGCGGTGGCAATACAAGCACCTCATTCCAATGCAACGTGATCTTGCATAACGTTGAAGACATTCAACAATTCTGGACAATTGAAGACATTCAAGAACAGAATTCTATGTCCGTAGAAGATCAGGAATGCCTAGATTTTTATGAAACTACGACGAAACGTCTAGAAAACGGTCGTTATGTAGTTAGGTTGCCCATGAAACCAGAATTAGAAGAGAAGCTAGGATCTTCGAAAGAGATAGCGATAGCACAATTTAAAAATGTAGAACGTAAGTTTAGCAAGAATGAAGACCTAGCGAAGCAATACAAGCAATTTATCCGCGAATATGAGCAGCTGCAATACATGAAGTTAGCGACTTCTAACAGCAAACAGAAGACGGAAATAGAATGTTTCCTTCCTCATCATGCGGTACTGAGAGCAGAATCTAGCACAACAAAGTTGCGCGTAGTATTCAACGCGTCGTCTAAAACTACTTTAGGCCACAGCCTAAACGATCTAATGTACAGGGGTCCAAACCTCCAGTTAGACCTGTTAGAGCTTATCCTGAAGTGGAGGCAATATCGTTTCGCATTCACAGCTGATATTGAGAAATGCTTCCGTATGATTTTAGTCGATGAGCAGGACCAAAGCCTACAACAAATCGTATGGCGACAAAGTCCGGATCAGCCAATAAGAAATTATAAATCAACAACCATAACGTATGGAACTAAAGCAGCGCCATTCCTGACAATGATGTCTCTCGAAAATTAGCGTCAGATGAGCAGCAAAAATATCCCAGAGCAGCTAAATGCATCCAGGAAGAGCTCTATATGGATGATTGGGTATCGGGAGCGCATAGCATCAAAGAAGGAAAGCGGAGGATTACGGAAGTAAACGCATGCCTAAAAAGCGGCGGATTTTCACTAAGAAAGTGGTCCTCAAACGATAAAAGATTGCTTGAAACAGTTGAGCAAACTGCCGACAAACAGCCAGCAGTCTTTACATTTAAAACTGAAAGCTCATCAAAAACTTTGGGGCTACAATGGAACTCAACCGAGGACGAATTCATCTTCAAATATGATTCAAACAGCACACAAACAGCAAAACTGACCAAAAGAATGCTTCTATCCGAAATCTCTAAGATTTTCGACCCTTTGGGATGGTTAGCGCCCCTAACCACAAAGATGAAAATTTTATTCCAGCAAGTATGGCAAGATTCTGAGGTCCAGTGGAGCGACGAAGTTTCTATTAAAACCAAAGAAGAATGGATCAAATTGAAGGGAGATTTAAATCTATTAAATCAGTTCCACATTCCTCGGTGGTTACAAAGCAAAAAGCATGACGTCATAGAATTACATGGGTTTTGTGACGCATCAATACAAGCCTTCGCCTGTGTAGTATACGCACGAATCGTATCCAATAACTCTACATCAGTAGTGCTAGTAGCAGCAAAAACGCGGTTAGTGCCCTCTAGCAAGGCTGTATCGCTACCTAGGTTAGAATTATGTGCGGCCGAACTACTTACGAAACTCATGTCAAAAATCGTCAAAAGCATCAACAGCTTGGCCGTGAAGATATACGGCTGGAGCGATTCTAAGGTTTCCCTTAGCTGGATTCAAGGATCCCCGGAGCGCTGGAAGCCTTTCGTAGCGAACAGGGTGAAGAAAATTGCTAGCATTATGCCACCAAACACTTGGCATTATGTAAACACCAAAGAAAACCCAGCGGATGCAGCTAGTAGAGGCCTGACGACCTCACAATTGCTAGAACACGAATTGTGGTGGCAAGGACCGACCTTCTTATCTTCATCGCACTTCAAACCTACGGGTCAAACGAAGTATACTACTAACGAAGAGATAAAAAGGCAGGTAAACATTGTTCAAAATCCTATCATGGATAGCAGCATAGTCGACGATCTATTACAACGCTACAGCTCGTTTACAAAAACAACACGCATCTTAGCCTGGGTACGGCGGGCATTGACACCTGTCGTTAGTAAACAGAAAACAAAGCATCTCACTTTACACGAGCTTAGATCAGCAAAACTTATAATAATAAAAAACGTACAGCGCGCTGAATTTAAAACAGACATTGAACGCTTATTGCAAAACCAGGAAGTAAAATCTGATAGCAAGCTACTCAACCTTAATCCATACTTAGATCAGGACGGGATCCTTAGAGCAAAGGGAAGACTCAGGCAGGCCAACATAAGCATAGAAATGAAGCATCCAATCATCATTCCATACAACAGTCGACTGACTGAGCTTCTCATCGCGCAAGCCCATGAGCTCACATTTCACGGAGGAGCTCGACTTACTATGTCCTTTCTTAGACAAAAGTATTGGATAATTAAAGGAAATCGAGCCATCAAAACGCAACTTCATAGATGTGTTACTTGTAGGAAACAGGCACCCAGGAAGCTACAGCAGATTATGGGAGATCTACCTGATTTCCGCACCAACCCAGCTCCAGCGTTTTATCACACAGGTGTAGACTACACGGGCTTCATATCTGTGAAGGCAAATAAAGGGCGTGGAATAAAAACAACGAAAGGATACGTGGCTTTGTTCGTCTGCATGGTTACGAAAGCCGTGCACATAGAATTGGTGTCGGACTTGACCAGCACTTCCTTTATCGCAGCATTGAGGAGAATGTCAGCGCGACGAGGAGCCCCGAAACATGTGTACTCGGACAACGGCACTAACTTTGTGGGAGCTAACAAAGTAATGCAGGAGGAGTACGAGCAGCTAAAACAAGTTTTCGGTGACTCATTTTATAGTGAGATAACGGAAATGGATATAGAATGGCACTGGAATTGCCCTTCCTGGCCTAGTGCGGGAGGATTATGGGAACGATCAATACGAAGTCTAAAGCAACACCTCAAACGAGTTGTAGCGGACCAAGCATTGACGTATGAAGAATATAGCACCATTTTAGCGCAAATAGAAGCGGGTCTCAACTCTAGACCACTATGTCCGATATCTGAAGACATAGACGATTTAGATTTCTTAACACCCGCGCACTTCCTAACCGGTAGAGCAGGTCTAACCGTTATTGAAACAGCCAGTGACGCTAGGACTAGATGGCACTTAATAAACAAGATTTTCCAAGACCTTTGGAGGAGGTGGAAAACTGAATATCTTAGCCAATTATCTGTTCGTAGCAAGTGGCTAAAGCCAAAAAGCAACATTAAGATCGGAAATATGGTGACCATCCACGATGATAATTTTCCTTCTGGAAAATGGCCAGTGGGGAGAGTTGTCGAGGTACACCAAGGGAAGGACGGGTTTGTAAGGGTTGTGACATTAAAGACGAAGAACGGTTTAATAAAGCGACCTATTATCAAATTGTCCGTCTTACCAATCGAGCAAGAGGACGCAGAAAAGGAAGCTGAAGAGCAGAGTAAAAAAGCCAAACCCAAGATCACAAAGGATGAAACAAAAGCAAGTACGAGAAAGCATCGTAATTTCGTCAACATCGTTTTATCACTATTATTTTTTATCAGCATTTGGAGCAGCAGCGAAGCACCGAACCACATTACCCAATTTAGCGGTAATCAATCCTTATACTACGACCCAATAGGTAAATTAAATCTAATACGGGATCAATGGAAAATTGTGTCCTACTACAACATGCAACCTTATTGGCAAGGTGATAAAGCCGGGGACACCTTCATTAAATATCTAGAGCAGACATGTGAACAAATCAAGGAGCCTAGCCATTGTAACATGATTTTATTACAAGTGCAGCACGATTACAACGAGCTCCAATATCACAATCAGCTGCTGCTAAATCAGCATTTCGGCACTCGGTCAAGAACCCGACGCGGCCTTGTCAACGCGGTCGGCTCCATAGCCAATACATTATTTGGAGTACTCGACCAAAGTTTCGCTGATAAATACCAACGTGATATTGAAATTATAAATAGCAACGAAAAGCACCTATTACAGCTTTGGAAAAACCAAACATCAGTGGTAGAAGCTGAGTATAATATTCTGAAACGAACTGAGAAGACTATTGATACTCAGTATAAGCTCATAAATAGACATCTAAACCTCTTAGATCAAGCGACTAAGCAGATACAATTGCAAGGTAAAAGTACATCAATGTTACAAGAATTCACTCTCGCAGCCATGGCTACGACAAACATGATACACAACTTAAAGCGTGTCCAAGATACATTAATCGACACCTTAGCGGATATTTATCATAGTAAAATTAACATGCATCTACTTACTCCAGAGCAGCTCAGCAACGAACTTCAAATCATTTCCGGTCAAATATCAAAAGAACTTACTTTGCCTATCAACAAAATCCAGGCCGATTTATATGAAATCTACAAACACCTAAAGATCAAGGCGAGAATGAGTAAAGAGTACTTCATGTTTGAGATCTCCGTGCCACTCATCAGCAGAGACAGTTTCCAACTGTACCGCTTAATACCTGTTCCTCTCCAGGTGGGAAAGGACATGATCAGCATTATTCCCCTCACAGATTACATAGCAACTAATCTGATGAGGGACTCCTATATCGAAGTCAAGAACGACGATCTTCAAACCTGCACCTATCAGGAGGAAAGTTATATCTGTCAGCTACGAGGTCCAGTCAAGCGACTGGGTCTAGAAGAAAAGTTCTGTCAAACCGAACAAATAGGTATCTGCCAGTCTAAGAAAGAAACCTGCAAGAATATGTGGTTACAATTACACGACCTATCGTCTTATTTGTATTTCGCATGCGATACCTATTCATTTACAATCATATGTGACAATGAAACCCGAACGCGCCATGTCAGCAAGGCCGGGCTCATTCAACTCGATAAAGAATGCATAGCTAAGGGCCGTGACATAACACTTTATTCATATCAGCAGGAAAACAAGCTGACTTTGAAACCTGACCTATTATTAGCGAACATAGCTCCAATACAGCACTATCATTTGGTCAATATTACGCTACCGCTTCTCGAAACAACAACAGAAGATGCACAGATCAACAACACACTAAAAAGTCTCGGCAATCAGATAGCCGCTATGAAGAAAGCAGCTTTAGAAGAAGGAACATTAACTACGCATGATATACATCACTATGCCATATCATACGTATTGCTAGCAGCAGTCGTCGCCGTCGTAGCGTTCCTGGTGTTCCTGTGGTGGCGAGGCAAGCAAGCCTCACCCGCGCCCGCGCGTGACCCGCAGGCTCCAAGCGAACCTGCCGCGCCGCGGGCGGCGCCTACCAGCAGTGTGAGTGTTAGTGCTAGTGCGCGTAAATCACCCGTGCCCGAGCAAGGGCCCAGTGTTTCAGGGACCAAACGGTGGTCCAGTTTACGGTACAAAAGAGACAAATCAACGTCACCTATCAGTAAAAGACAATCGGTCTTTACGGTAGATCTAGATAGAGATTAGCTATCACTTAGGATAAGAACATTCAGCATTGTATTAACCTTCATTTAGCATAAACAAATACTGGTTCACCTATGTGTTACTAACCCTCTTAATTGTGTAATCATCTCATCTCATCTTTCCCATTTCCTCCACTCGGGAGCATGTTCGATACTCATCGAACACATCATCATCAGCAGTTTTGACTCAAGTAGGTCGCGCGGCCGCACCAGCGGAAAGCGTGAGCTACGCGAGCCAGTGCGCGATCGACCGGCATACTTGTAGCACTCATTACCATCATTAGCATTAATTAGCGTGAAGTTTCGGAATAAACGTACTCTGAATCTTAGCTCAGACTTATCATTTAGCACCCGAAATAGCTAGCAGCACGAACCTTACCGTTCATATCGTCCATCTGGCATTTTATTCCAAAACTTCCAACCTTTTTATGTTGTAAACTTAAAAATACAACAGCTTTTTTTGGTAATAGTTATTGTTATGAACAAAAAGGCAATATAAAGTAACGTTATAATTTTTCTTTAATAACTTGCCAAATAATTGTTTAAGTTATTTTATAGGTCACTTCGGTGGTGTATACTTATAATTTTGTTAAGCTAATTGCTTTGTAGACGGTCTATCATTACGTAAGCCAGTGAGCAAACCTATAACTATGTCTGGGTAGGATGTTTCTAGTAAATGGTTAATTGGAAAGTAAGGCTTCAATTAAAAACCCTTTACGAGTAAGCAGAATTTTACCGATATTCTGTCAATACTCGTAGAGTTTTGATGCCTCGGTGTTTTTCTGGTAGTCGCCACTAATTCATGGCCTTCAAGAGTTATAGTGGTTGGGAATAGTGTGACGAGCGTACCTAAACGCGCAGATACCCTTCAGTAACTGGTTTTAAAATAAGAATCACGTCTAAACGGCTAGCCGTAATTTTTTTGAAAAAAATATAAGTAACAGTAGACCATTTTCTTAATAATTTGATCTAAGATTCATATAACATAGTGTAATTAATTTGTAAAATTATGTCTAACACGGACAAAAATACCACAATCGCACCAAAACCGCCCGGGCGTATTTTAATGAAATTTTCACCGTCTCAAAGAAATCTTTACTATCTACCTTTGATCTAAGGTTTTTTTTTTAAGTCATAGAATAATAAGGAAAGTAAAAAACACTACTGAATTTTTAGTCGTCTGGGTGACAAACGAGTGCGCATTTTTTTTCCTTAAAGTCGTTGGCGATTGTCGTCGTCTTAAAAAACAAAAACACTAACCTCTCTAGAGTCACATCTGCCCCCACAAGTAGGAACCTTCACAGTATCCCAGCATTTACGCCCGAATTCATCCTGCTGCTCAGCCCTGGCCAGGTGGACCCGCAATTTGCACGACAAGACGCCATGCGATGACGTCACCATATACAGCAGCAGAGTTGGAAGAATACTTATTAACGTCATGGCTTTCTGTAAAATGATTGTGTTATTATTTTCCATGAGACTTGATTTTGAAAGTGGAAATGATGGTTAGATTGTTTGAAAAATGATGTGGTTAGAAAGGAGGTGACCGCTAGGATGACAATCAATCAAATAATTTGCATAGTACATGTTAAAAATCAAAAGAGTCAGCGCATAGAAATTTATGAATGAGAAAACATGCTGCCAAATAAATTGGGAGAAGAGCAGAAGTGTGATGACTTAGTTGAAA
This sequence comes from Orthosia gothica, assembly GCA_949775005.1. Lineage (NCBI taxonomy): Eukaryota > Metazoa > Arthropoda > Insecta > Lepidoptera > Noctuidae > Orthosia > Orthosia gothica. Next base: position 12,099,343 of record OX459056.1, read on the forward strand.
CCAAAGGCTGACTAATGACCCACCATTAGCCGCCAAACTTTGGTTTCAACCAACAAGTGACATTGGTCTGTACCGCTGTGTTGCACAGACAAAATTATATAGACGTTGATGAACGTCTGTGTAGTTTGGTCCCACCACAATCGAGAATACCGTGTGGCATACAATCCGCCACTTGGTACATACGGTTTCCAGAAATAATAAGCTTTGTCTAAAGTATTCATGCACAAAAAATAATTAGTAGAATATGATACTAATAATAAAATGACATCTGTTTATTTTCTATCTTAACCTAATAATCTAATTTGCATCTTAGAGACCTATTGCTTAGTCTCTTATTAATTTAATTAATCTAGCTTCGCAGACCACATAAATACTACACAAAACTCTCAGACACTCACAATTTATCTAGAAACTAGAATACTGGCGAGCCCTGCGCAATAAACTATTCTAAACAATACTTAATGCAAGATAGCATAATGAGCATAAAATTGTAAAGAGCTTTCTTAAATAATGCGAAGACCACTTCATCAAGTTAGTTCAACACTTTCAAAGAGAATTGAGATAAGCAACGGAATCTTCAGTTAAAAAGATTAGTTAATTTCACTTTAGAGTTAAGAGCACTCACCGACTAACAGTTTGTTAAACAAGAGACGTAGTCTTTGACTGAAGGGTTATTTCAAACTGGTTCTCGTTTCACTGGAACTCTTTTGTATACATGCAGTTTTTCCTCATCGTTTAACTTCATGGGTTTTATTTCCGGCTGCTTAACAATAAACGGTCAAGTCAGCGAGTAAAAAGCATATAAAATAACAGTATAAAATACATCAAAGGAGTTTTAGTATTGTATACGTAAAGCAGAGCGTTATCCTCCGCATATGATGTAGAAGGTACTCGTATATATTAACTCTTTAAAAGACTTATTGGAATTTCTTTGTAACAAAGGAAAAGCTTTTATCGTTGGCCTTTTGTTTTTTTATTACGTTTATTACATTGAAATTATGAATCTAAGAGCTGGGTCACAAAAGATTAAAGGAATCGTGTGTATGGATGCACGATCCCAGGCAGGCGCTTTACTTGTGTAAATTATTTCTTCACCACTGCTCTCAAAACGGTGAAGGAAAACATCGTGAGGAAACCGGCATGTCCTAGAACCAAACATTCGAAGACATGTGACATCCACCAACCCTCACTGGGCCCGCGTGGTGTATTACGATCCATGCCCTCTCACAGAAAGGAGGTCTGTGTCCCAGCAGTGGGAACAGATGTGATGTGTGGATGCACGATGAAAGAATGTTTGATTACGCCAATTTTTTTTTCTTTTGTTATTTTTATAAAGTTTTGCGTTTATTAATTTGGTACATCTGAAGTATGTAAGACAATTTTGGAAGTGCCCTTACCTCTTTTATTATTATTTTATTCTAGTTAGTTAAAGATGTCAAAGTAAGTAGGTGTGGTTATCAACAAAAATCAACTTATTTTACGCCAAATAAAACTTAACAAACACCAAATGATTAAACAATCAGATTTTTTGCATTACATTTGATAGCAAATAGTTAAAACCATTGGAATTTTATTACTCTTCCAATTTTCACTACCTGAATGTTTTCAAATATTCAACTAGCAAACTAAAATGTTGTTTGACTTTTGTTGCCTCATAAAAATCAAAACAATTGCTCAGTAACGTTTGTCCGATTTATAGTGAGTTTTCACGTAAGCTGTCAAAATTAAATGGCTGCCGAGTACTTCCGCCGCGTAAAATATTACTACCATAATAACAAGTTGCGTTTCAATTACCAAATCTTGACACCAAACTAGTAATTTTATAAACAAGCAGTAATTTCATAAACAGCCTTTTTTAAATCATGGCCGTCACGAAACTATTACCCGGGTTAAATATAGTTCGTTTGAAAATGGAACTCCGGCTTGATATGATCTGCTCACACTCGAGAAAGCTTTTACGTTTTATCCTTGACATTTTGGTTTTTCTTACTGAATAGAAAGGGCAGAGATTTACTAGTAGCTTTATAAGTAGGCAGCTATGAACAGATAAGTAGAAATGTTTGTATGAGATAAGGTCGAGAATACTTCAGGAAACTAATCCCAATTTTTGCCTTAAGAATTTTATGTTGAGCATTTGAGAAAATCTACTTTTGCCTGAAAACCTGCCAGACTTTGGCTTTACTCACTTCAGATACGGGGCCCATATCCTTTATTCCTATTTGATTATTGGGATGTTAATTATGCAGGTTATAATTACAAAAAATAAGATCTTTTTAACAACGCGTTGTAACTGCCTGGTTTACAGTTTTGTACTGCAACGAAACCTAATTATAATTTTAAAAAATACCGCAAAATAATTCAGAGATCGAGTATTGTGGGCTCTCGTTAACATTGACACAGCGTAAAATTAACTCATTAAGCACCTATTATGAAGGTGTAGGAAGGGTAGCTGTGAAATTACTACATTTTTAATTAATACAAATCCACAGACCACGAAGGCGCTTCGTTGGCGGCGGTAATTCTGTGCTTTGTGATCTGTGAAAATCAAACACTTGTCGCCATAAATTATCCATTCTAATAATAAATTATAATTGTCTGCGGGTTGGTTATATTTTCACGCTTAAACCGCTGAACCGATTTAGATGAACTTTGGTACTGAGATAGTTTAAGACCTTGGGAAGGCAATACGATAGTTTTCATCCCGGCAATCATCTTAATAGGAGTGGAAGTTTGTATGGTGAACCAATAATTTATCCATAAATTACTTATGTAATTTACTAATGCTGCACAGATGAAGTCACGGTATGTATTAAAGCATTTTTTTTTTATCCTTGGTGCTAGGCAACTGGGCTTATCCCAGTTGTAAACGACCCTTTGTGCCTATTGGCCTTGTTTGTTCTATCTCCTGCAGGATATGGAGGGAAGTGGAAATTTAAATTTTTCCTACTCCTCCGTTATTCTTTTCTGATTAATTTCGTTGCAGGATCCAAGACAGTTAAATTCATTCTCCGGGACATCGTCGAGCTTCATTGCCTCGGCGCTTTTCTGTTGGTTGCCACTGATGATTCTAGCTTTCAGAAGTTGCAGTGGTTTGGGAATAGTGCGGTGGGATTGTCCCAAAATTAGGTGAGAAGTCACGGGCAAGAGCGAGTTTTAAATATTATTTGAAACAATATATTTATTTTATTTAGTGTTTGGTAGCCTACCCCAAATCCTTCCATATATTCTTCTCTCTCTTCTATTAGAACCAGCCGTCCAAATCAACTCAACATCTCATTCAAGAACACTCAATATCAATTAACAAAGCTCATAATATCTTATAAGATATTACTTATAGCAACCTTGAAAGCCTTTATTTCACACGATAATATAACATACAGCTCGGCACTTTGAAGTTTACATGCAGACTATTTGATACAGAATTCAAGCTCTTGTAAAGTTCAATATAAAGACTATATTCTCGTGTTTTTAGGGTTCCGTAGCCAAATGGCAAAAAACGGAACCCTTATAGATTCGTCATGTCTGTCTGTCTGTCTGTCTGTCTGTCTGTCCGTCCGTATGTCACAGCCACTTTTTTCCGAAACTATAAGAACTATGCTTTTGAAACTTTGTAAGTAGATGTATTCTGTGAACCGCATTAAGATTTTCACACAAAAATAGAAAAAAAACATACAATTTTGGGGGTCCCCATACTTGAAACTGAAACTAAAAATATTTTTTTTCATCAAACCCATACGTGTAGGGTATCTATGGATAGGTCTTCAAAAATGATATTGAGGTTTATAATATCATTTTTTTCTAAACTGAATAGTTTGCGCGAGAGACAGTTCCAAAGTGGTAAAATGTGTGTTCCCCCCCCCTGTAACTTCTAAAATGATTGAATGATAAAACTAAAAAAAATATATGATGTACATTACCATATAAACTACCACCGAAAATTGGTTTGAACGAGATCTAGTAAGTAGTTTTTTTTTAATACGTCATAAATCCTAAACCGCAATTTACCAAGCACGGAACCCTTCGTGCGCGAGTCCGACTCGCACTTCGCCGGTTTTTTTTAAAGTCTGCCTTCGGTTTAAATTTTCCATTTCGCGACGAATGAGGTCGATAATCGTTAATGAGGCTTTTAACACACTGATTAATGATTTTTGTTTCCTTTATTAATGTCTAGAATTTTATTTTTTATTTTTTCGTTATCAACTGGATGGGTAAAACAATACAAGACTGTTAGCAGAATTTTATTTAGACTTACAAAATCTAAGCAAATTAGCAACAACAGATATTTTCATTTTACTTGATTTGATTTGACTTAAAAGCATTCTTCACTGCAGAAGTTTGGATTAGAGGAAGGCAGCGTCTTGTGAGTAATTTAAAAATAAAAAAAAACAATGGGTGCGCACTTAATTGAGATTAAACGCTTCTTTTATGTAAAAATATTTGAATAACGCTTTTTGACATAAATAATCTTATTTTTTAAAATAATTAAACGAAGACAACGTTGAGAAGTTTATTTTTTCATCGAATAAAGATTTGAATCTGTGAAAGAGTTCAAATCATCGCGCCTGTATTTTTAGCTATACCTCGGTGTCGACACTATGTATTCACTCTAGACAATCCTAATCCATTTGTCTTTCTGAATCTTATTAATGTAACCTGCCTAGTGTCACTTTAGTCTCGCACATTTGTCACTAACATTGGCGATGCCCGTCTTGAAGATTATAATTACGTTGCAAATTCAGCTGATCAGTTTGATTCTCATTCGTGCTAGAATCCTTTGCACAGAGGGCGCATACGCTCAGTAAAAGAAACAATGAAAGCACCAAATTATGCTCTAACGAAGACACAAAAATAACTTTGTCGTTCGAAAATTGTTGTCTCCACACATCAATATACAATATTTTTAGTTTTCCAAGTACATTTTATAAGTTGGTCGCCTATTACTCGTAAACTTGAAAAGCCTACTTAGCTGTGATAGTTTTTCTTCTAATGTCGCATATATACTACTGCCTTGAATTTTTTCACATATCTAAAAGCAACCATTTAGCTGGCACGGGGGGACATTTGACTCTAACAAACATTTTCCATTTAAAGCTTAATTTTACGCAAACGGATCCTTGAATCGAAAAGTGATTTTCACAGATTCGTTATATTATATGTTTAATGGCCTATTCAACGATACCCCTCACCATGGGCAAGACGAGAAAAAAAACATCCCAACTTTACATGTACAGGAGGTACCCTAAAAAAATGTATTTCGAGACTTACTACTACTTACTTACTTTTTGATATACTGTGTTGAGCAATAAAGATTTGAATTTGATTTTTTTGTCGGCGTGCTTCATATGTATATCTATGCCGATTATATCTTTCTAGTACTAAGAGTCTCTGAGCTAAGCTACGGACGTACGGACGGATGGACAGATGGACATGTCGAAACTATTACGGTTCCCTGTTGACATCGGAACCCCAAAAAATACGGGAAAATAGGATTCAGATATCCGCTTTATTAGTAGACAAACATTTAAAGGAATGATGGCCTTATTCATTAAATAGTTTTGTTTCAGGACCTGACAATTGCCCATTTGTCCAGCGTAACTATCAAACTGACGAATTTACGCAACAGCATAAATACTGTGCACGTTAGTTAAATAATAAATGATAACAGTACTGTGTGCTAGACAGAACTGAGCTGGACAACTGAATTAATATTATTTGGGTTTGTTTGTTTTAGGTTTAGACTAAAAGCTTACAAAATCCTCGTGGTAGAGTCACAAATTGTTGTAAATTCTGCCTCTAAGCTGCTACCTACTAGGTTATTGCAAATGTAACAATTTGTTTGACCTGGGGATAACTCGGTTTCATTTTTCTTTTCATATCGCTTTTAAACACTAATTTTACCTGATGGTAAGTTATGGAGCACACACTTGACTTAAAAGCCGGTTACTGCTAATGGAAAACGCAGATTTTAGCTTTTTAGCTAAAAACAATATATCAGTTACTTACTGTAACAGATGCATCATCATAATCACTATCCGAAAGACGTCCAATGCTGGACATAGGCCTCCCTAAAGCGTCCCCACACTGATCGGTTCTGTGCGTCTTGAATCCACTGTAACAGATTACTCGACTTTGATAACAAATGAAACTAGATTAGCAATATCGCTTCGGTTTTTTGAAAAACGTTCGCATTGCAATTCCTGTCTCTATCTGTCAAAAAAACCTCTGATTGAACTATCTACATGTATTACATTAATTGACGCCTAGACGAAACTGCGATTTGATAGTTCCATGAATCTGCCTTCAGGTGACAGAGGAGCAACCGTTCAAATACACAAAGTTCTAAATACCAGATAGATCGGTACGATGTTCCTGCCAAGCGTTTCAAAGCTTATATTGTAAACAAATAGTTGCTTCAAATACATTCCTCATAGCTACCTGAGTCAATTGCAAACGGATGAAGTATTTTCCATTAAACCGAGTTGCGACTAATTACAATGGACTTCGTCACTAGTACGGTATCCGTCGAAGTTATTCCGGAACGCTATGCAGATATGCAGCTATGCTATTTCTGTCAAAACTGATAAAATATTTCGAGCTCGCAAGAATTTTAACAATTTAACAAAACCTAAAACAGGTTTCAATATTATGAAAATAGCCACTAACTACTGGAAGTAGCGAGATGGTCCAATATATTTTAACACGCTTTTATTAGATTGGTATGGATGTATCTATTTAACGGAATCTTTGACCGTGATTTTCACCCCCTTCGAAACGTCGGAAAATGAAACTTTGCACACTTATCAAGAACCGATGACAATGCATTTTTTTTTTTTGTTAATCACACTGTTCATAATTTAAAATTATTTTCTACTTTTTGTTTGATTTTCTATTAAAGCGTGTTTTTTAGTATTTTTTAACTATTATTTTTATTTATTTATTTATACGCTCGGCAGTCGCACCTGAAAAAAACCGGCCAAGTGCGAGTCGGACTCGCGCACGAAGGGTTCCGTTCTTGGTAAATTGCGGTTTACGATTTATGACGTATTAAAAAAAAACTACTGACTAGATTTCGTTCAAACCAATTTTCGTTGGAAGTTTACATCGTAATGTACATAATATATTTATTTTAGTTTTATCATTCTCTTATTTTAGAAGTTACAGGGGGGGGGTCACACATTTTACCACAAAAAAAAACTACTGACTAGATCTCGTTCAAACCAATTTTCGTTGGAAGTACATAATATTTTTTTTAGTTTTATCATTCTCTTATTGTAGAAGTTACAAGGGGGGGGGGGGGGGGGGACCACATTTTAACACTTTGGAAGTGTCTCCCGCGCAAACTATTCAGTTTAGAAAAAAATGATATTAGAATCCTCAATATCATTTTTGAAGACCTATCCATAGATACCCCACACGTATGGGTTTGATGTAAAAAATTTTTTTAGTTTCAGTTTCAAGTACGGGAAACCCCCAAAATTTATTGTTTTTTTTTTCTATTTTTGTGTGAAAATCTTATTGCGGTTCACAGATTACATCTACTTACCAAGTTTCAACAGCATTGTTCTTATAGTTTCGGGAAAAAGTGGCTGTGACATACGGACGGACAGACAGACAGACAGACAGACATGATGAATCTATAAGGGTTCCGTATTTTGCCATTTGGCTACGGAACCCTAAAAACGTGCTGGCTCGACACTCATATCGTGTTTGACATTGGTATAAGGGCAATCTGATGGTGACTTCACTTTAATCAATCATTCTTCTTTAATGTATGGAAAATTATCCTGAATAAAGTTGGCAGTTTCATTTACTTATTGACTGATAACGTTAACATTGTATCAGCCATCGATTCACAACTCGCAAAAAATATATACTAAGTGTTAAAAGGAGTTTGTGTGCAACCTCAGCCTCATTTGCAAGGTCGCGTAAATGTTGGCTTAGTAAACAAAAGAAGAAATTGATGGTGAGTACCCAATTTTTTATGTTGCCAACATTGTGCATCCATCATACGGGACACCAATACGTCAAAACTCGCAAAACAATATTGTAAAAGCTTTTTACTAAGTTCCAACACATAACGTAATTTTAGAGTTTTCCACTTATGCTTAAAACCTTGTTGTTTCTTCATATCGGGCGTTGGAATGATCACCGACAAAAGTCGGAGAAAACTGTTTTGTTATCAGACAATTATCTTACAGACCGTTCAATATAACATGTCCTTTGCCGTCACGTTGCCACCATAGTTTGCCAAGCTTAGGCAGAGTACAGCAGGTGCTTTTGTTAACTGTAGCAGTTACCTTTCGACAGTAGCAGTTACCTCTTTTGACAGCTGCAGTTGCAGTTGCAGTCTGTCAACAGTTAGAAAGAAAATACTAATGTTAATAGTAACAGTGCTACCAATTGCGTCAAGCGACAAGTTATAATGGGCGCATTGTACTTAAAATGTTTAAATTCATGTCAGAATTTTATCTCACCGGTAGTTAGTGTCAGAAAGTAGGCAATTTAGTAGTTTTTCGACTGATTGTAATTAGAATGTGTGTGATTGATTGTATTACGGGAATTACTTTATGCGCCTTCTAGTGATAGTAAGAGGGAATCCCTAATTTATATATTAAGGACATAAGAGAACGTTTACGTTAACGCGGTTGAGTACGTTAAAATAAAGCACTAATGTCTAAGATTGACATTCGCTTATGGAATGTCACGTAATCACAGATCAATCCGAAATTCTGGCTTTTTAATATAAAACAGGCTTCTTCTGGGTAAGCTCACTCCATCGTCGACTCTGTCTCTGTCACCTCTGACCTAGACTAGAGTCAAGAGCAAACCAATCACAAATATAAAAAATAAAACAATGAAGGTATCGTCCAAGGCAAAAAACAAGGAAAACTTAACAATAACATTTCATGTTAAAACAGCTCAATACGAGTTTAATTAATTAACATTTAATATTGCAACGACACCGCGTCCAACAAATTCAGTTTATTTTCGGAATGTTCTCCTGAGTAAGCGACAAATGGCGTTTCTAAAACGTTTTTGATTCCGATTCAATTAATGAACAGAATTCCTGAATTATTTAAGCAGGAGAATGCCGTAAAATTATTTCTGTTGTTGTGTGTGCTTGCAAGAAGCTTTTGTACTATTTTCAACCTCTTTCTATAGTGAAGTCTAGACTTTAAGCCTACAACTAGATTGTGGCTTCAGATAATATTTTATTTTAAGTTGTTAAAACTAAATTAAAGTACAGAAATATAAGAAGGTTCATTTCAAGAGATAGCAAACACATTTGAATAAGTAACCCTTTAGATTTTTCATATAATAGATGTTTTTGACATTATATTTAATAAGATACTAATAATGAAGTCGAATTTTGAATTCTATATGAACTTCGCAAGCTAGGTACTTTACAATTCAACATAAGGACAGACAAAAACAATGTAAAGCTTGGAAACAGCTCTCGAAAAAGCAATTGTATTAAAGTAAAAAGAAGTCGTTGATAAAACAACAGAAAAAAGGAAACTTTATGCTAAAATTAAGGTTGTTAAAGAATTTAAAGTTTAAAGGCACTTTGTATTTGTAGAAACTGTTAGCGAAGTAACAAAATCAGGATATAAGGTTTGCAGGAGCGTGCTGGGAATAAGATTTCATCAAGATAATTTGAGAGATGAACCAGATAGAAACTAAAGTCACCACCAGATAACAAAAAAAAAATGTCGTTAACACCTGTCTACCAATGTCTTCCAAGATTTCAAAACGATATGAAAAGAAATGTAAAGGCAGTGTCGTTAACACGATAAAAAGAAACGTAACGCGGTAAGGGGCGTCCTTGACGCATTCACTTGGCATTCATTAATGAGTAAATACCTCATAAACGCGTTGACTGATTTACATGATTTAAACGGATAACGCCTATACCTTACATTTGAGACCAAAATTATCAAAATATCTCAAAAAACAGAAAATGTTGTATTCAAGTTACGTAATTAAACTGTTTGGTATAAGTCGGATTAATGAGTTTTATTTTTTTGTTTTCTGGCGTAGACTTTAAGTAGATAGAATCAAGGGTAGTCGGCTAAAGTCTTAAAGGCTCTTTGAAGGCAAGAAATGCATTAACAATTTACTTTTATAGTACGCCCTGTTGATTTTCCCTGATGCTCTTTACAGTGAAATTGTTTTTTTCTTAATGAGACTGTTTATTGTGAATCAGCTGGGAACGATTCAATGGATTCTTAGGAGTTTTAAATGTAGGTAGAAGCCTATATTTAGACGCCTTCAGGCATATTATTTTCTTAAAATCGTTTATACATTTTACTGAAACCGGCCTTTTTTCTCAAAAGTGTTCTATTCGCAAAACGTCCTATGAGAATAAGAATATGTATAATTTTAGGCAAATGTACTATTAGTAGAATGACCTACTGTCAAAGTACAGTCAATCAAACTGTCTAGCCTTTTCCCATCTATGTTGGGGTTGGTTTCCAGTCAACCGGATTCTGAGTACCAGTGTTTTAAATGGAGTGACTGCCTATCTGACCTCCACAACTCAGTAACTGGGTAACACGATACCCCTTGGCAAGACTGGTGTCAGATCTTAAGCTTCTGACTGCCCATAACGACGGCCAAAGATCTTCAAATGATAGCCGGGACCAACGGCTTAACATGCTTTCCGTGGCACGGAGGAAACTCACTATGTAACTCACAGATAGTCACCCATCCACGGACCGACCTCAGCAAGCGTTGCTTAACCTTGAAGATCGATCGGTGTGGCAGTTATTATGTAGCAACGAGCTCCTCACAGTCATTTTTAAGATACTATCGATTTTTCGCCATGGTTCATTGTACAATTTATTTTAAAGTAAAATTAAAACAAAAGGAGAATCAAAACAATATTGCATTTTATGGCGAATTTAAATTTCAGTTCTGATGAAGGTTTCTATGGAACAGAAAACTGTAATGCTCACAGTCGAGGGTGGAGGCGTCAACCAGATGGCCCGTGACAGTTGAGCGATTTTGCGAAAATGGCCGCGACAGTTGACGGAATATCATCTACCATATAATCCTTAAATTACATACATAACATACATACATAAACTCACACCTTTTTCCCATGGGGGTAGGCAGAAGTTACAGAACGCCACCTGCTACGATCCTTACATACTTCTTTTGCTTCACACACATTCATACATCTAGTCATACACACACGCCGGTTATGGGTACTGCGCACTTGGCCTTTCTGAAGAACATCACCTATAAGGTCTATATATGTCTTTCTAGGGCGTCCCCTCCCGGCGTTTCCATTCACGTCTGCCTTGTAAATACCTTTCGTTAGTCGCCTTTCATTCATCCTCTCAACATGGCCAAACCATCTTAACATACTCTTTTCAATTTTAGTCACTACATCTTCTTTTAAACCACAACGTTGTCTTATTACCTCATTCATCAATCTATCATTTAAAGTTACACCACACATACTCCGCAAGGAGCGCATTTCTACTGCATTAATCCTACTTTCATGTCTTTTTAGCCATACCCAACCTTCACTTCCATACATAAGTGTAGGCAATTAGGCAATCCTTAAATTATCATCATTAAATAACATATGAGGGTATATATTTCTTATACCGGATCTCGCACTAAAGTTTAAATTCTTCGGTTTTGAGAGCTGTCTTTTGAGTCATCATCTATCTAGCCATTTCCCAACTATGTATGTTGGAGTTGGCTTCCGTTGTAACCGGCAGGCTTATTTCGCATCTTGCAAGCGCAAAACGATGGCGATTTTTGTGCAATAATTGCCCTTTAATACAGAAGTTTAAGAGTTCTTGGCGGTTTTTTTTATAAATATGTGCTTTTGGCAAACAGAGTGATTAGCAAACGATTGTTTGGGACCATATTCGATGATACCATATACCTACACTGTAGGTAAAGCCGACTTTTATGACATAAAGCGTTTGATCGCGCGATGATTGCTGATTGCTGTTTCTTACGTAATACGCCTGCAGATGCAATAGTATACCAGTATGGAGCGCTTGCCTACAATAACCACCATCATTGGACCAAATTATTGAATATAATATCCAATAGTGAGTAGTGTGTTTAAATATTTGCAAAAGCACAACATTGTTTATTAGGTAAATAAAAATTAACTCTGCGACCAATAATTTATACAGATTCAAACAGACGTCCTCTTTACAAAATGGGGCTCCTAAAATAACAGACACAATGTGGGCATACAAAACATCTCTGCTGACCTTTTCAGAGAATGTAGGCGTGATATTATGTAACCAACAATATTAACCACCGTAACAAAACCCTGTTAACCGAAGATTTCTGCCGATTTTGTGATATAGAAGGCATACCATAAACCCGAAATAATGTTCAGTGAATCCCCAGCTTCGTCGAAATGGTATTTAACCCTTCCCGGTTTGTTTACACGGGACTTAACCCCTTAACAACGTGGAATGGACTTTGATGCAGAGATCTGTAATCCGGGGAACCCTTTACAAGATCTTTATTTAGGTTTAAATATTTTTGAGTTAAACTTGAGTCTAACAGTGTCGAGTTTAACAATGAATGTACTCACTTACAATAAACAAACAAAAAAAAAAAAACAAAAAATATGAACCACATGCTTATTTCTACAGAATTGTCATACTTTTTATGTCGGAATCATGTTTATATTGTGTTACGCCACACTGCCTCAGCTGATCACAGCGCGCCACTCAAGACAGCCAATCACAGCGTGCAACTCAAGCCAGCCAATCATAGCGAAGCCAAGCCACCGACACTACTACCGGACGCCTCCGGTAGGGGTAAAGCTATATAATGCACTGCCAGCTCATTTTGTGTTCTCTTGTTGCTGAGATCACTGCGAAGCTGAAACTCTGTTCGAGTAAGTTTTTGTGTAAATTTTGATTAAGTGAATAAATCGGTGTGATTAAACAATTGCTCTTTTTTATTTATGCCCTTCTGTTTCATCTCAGAAGTGGGATAAATAGAGAAAGCTATGAAGCGTAATCACGCTGAGGCGGCAAGATTAGTACGTAAGTCAGCAAGGCCTGAATCTCAATGTGAAGAAGCATCCGAAACGAGCGGCGATGAAGATGACGTCACATCACCAGAAACCCCACCGGCCCGAAAAATTCTTAGAAAAATTTTGGAAACCGAGGTACAAAATGCCATGCGTGAGTTAAACGACGAGACACCCTCCATCACCACAAGCAAAGAACTCCGCGCGGCCTCTCTGATACCAGAGTTTGATCCCGATAGTGAAGAATGCACTACTGCGTCAGCATGGCTCAAAAAGATCGATCAACTCGGCGAGATTCATGGCTGGAGTGAAGCTACGAAGTCATTTCACCTGCAAGACAGATTAAGAGGTCAAGCTAGAAGATGGTACAATCGGCTTGATGAATATGATTTTTCCTGGCAAGATTGGAAGCAGATGTTGATGCGTGCGTTTCCCAGACATCGCGATTTCGGAATCATGTTAGAAGAGATGATGAACCGGAAAAAACAAGCTACAGAATCGATGACGAAATACTACCAGGACAAAGTGGCCATGTGCTTCCGGTGTAAGTTGTCCGACAACGCAACTGTTTCCTGCATCATTCGCGGTCTACCACTATCACTCCATGCGAATGCGAGAGCTTACCAGTGCGAGCGACCTGAAGAATTATATGAGGGTTTCCTTTCCGCGCTGGATGATTACCAACCTCCACCAACGTCGAGCGGAACACGTGCGCCAAATAAAGATGCCGACAATCGACAAGTAAACGATAAAAAATTTACTCCTATCAACCCTGAGGTCGTCCCGTGTCCGCGCTGTAAAAAAACGGGACACGTACTACGTAGCTGCCCGTATCCAGATTCGCGGAAATGCTTCAAGTGTGATAAGCAAGGCCACATTGCTACACGCTGCGTAAATGTTTCGCAACAAGGAGACGATAAAGTCAAAGAAATCAAGCTACTACAAAACTACAACAAGATTTACGAAAAAACGGTAAAGGTCAATGGCACTTACGTTAAATCTTACATTGACACCGGCAGTCAAGTCAACGTACTCTCAACTCGCGTGTCAGAACTGCTGGATCTCGAAATCATCCCATCTAACACCGTCCTCAAAGGCTTCTCCGGAGAACATTTACCCAGCCGCGGACAAGTAACTTTTCAGCTGGAAATCGACGGCATGCTTATCCCCTGCAAGGCTCATTTATCAAACGTGGAGATGGGGAACATAAATCTGTTGGTTGGGCAGCCGATTATCAACAGCGACGGTATGTCTTTATTGGTCAGTGGAGGAAGAGCCAAGTCAAACAAGATTTCGACTTTACAAGACACATGGATGTAATTGAAGAGCGCACTCGCTTCAAAGTCGTCACTGCTGAAAAAGAGTGCCTATTGCCAGGAAATTCCATCATCAAAGTTAACGTGCTGGACAATGATGAAGACAACGATGTCGTCACTACGCCACAACATTATGAGCTGCGAGGTGTAGCCTACTCGATTCCTGCCACGCAGCTACGAGGCCCCATCGGATATATCAAGATCATCAACAATGGCGCTCAAAACATCATCTGGGAGCCTGGCGAAGTACTAACCAGAGCTGACAGCTGCATCACTTCGCCACTACCAGTTCAGGTTAGTCTACAAAATTACACTTTGCCATCGACTTTCGCAGCTAAAGCCAATAATGACTATAGCCATCCTATTGCGTCTCTTTTGCACACTAGCCTAGCCAATGCAAGCACTATTGGGGGAGTAAACCTAAATGATATCAAGACGGGTGAATTAAATAAAAATGATCACGATAATTTAATCGCTTTATTGACAAAATATAGTGACTGTTTTGCAAATAAAACCAAAGACTTGGGATGTACAGATTTATTACAAATGAGAATAACATTAACAAGTAAACAGCCTATATACCGCCAACCTTACCGTTTGTCTCATAGTGAGCAGGACATAGTTAGGTCAAAAGTCTCAGATTTATTAGACGCAGGTATAATCCGAGAGTCCGAGTCTTGTTTCGCTTCTCCAGTTATCCTGGTGAAGAAAAAGAACGGCGGCAGCAGGCTCTGTGTCGACTTTCGGGCGCTTAACGCCATTACCGTCAAAGATAGGTATCCGTTGCCCAACATCGATGATCAGGTCTCAAAGTTAGCCGGCAAGAATTTCTTCACAAGTCTTGATTTAGCGCAAAGTTACCATCAAGTTAGAATCGCCCCTGAAGACGTACACAAAACAGCTTTCATAACACCACAGGGGCACTTTGAATATACTCGTGTTCCATTTGGTCTGGCTAACGCACCGTCTGTTTTTATGCGACTCATAAACAAGATCGTTGATTCTATACGAAATTGCAATAACGTTTCTAAAGGCGGTAGTATGAAAACCTGCAACGACTTTTCGAACGCACATGAGATATTGGCTTTTTTAGACGATTTATTGCTACCTTCCATCGATGTGCAGTCCGGTTTAGATATTTTAGAGAAAGTTCTTTTTAAATTAAAAATGGAAAATTTAAAGTTAAATATGAGTAAGTGTTCATTTTTACAAAATAAAATCACGTATTTAGGACATGAAATTTCATCGAATGGCATTCAACCGGGTGAATCGAAATTGGCAGCGGTGTCGCAGTTGCCCATCCCTAGCACTGTTCACGAGATACGTCAATTTATTGGACTATGTAGTTACTTCCGTAAGTTTATTAAAAATTTCGCAATCATTGCGCGCCCAATTACAGATTTAACAAAGAAAAACGCTGTGTGGAAGTGGGGCAGTGAACAATCTAATAGTTTTGAACAATTAAAACAGTGTTTGTGCACAAAACCCATACTTGCATTATATGACCCTGCACTGCCAACGGAGATTCACACGGATGCATGCAAATCAGGTATCGCAGGCATTTTGTTACAAAAACAGACTGATAATTCACTACGCCCCGTTATGTATTTTAGTAGGGTAACGAGTAAGGAAGAAAGCATGTATCACAGTTACGAGCTCGAAACGCTCGCCGTGGTTGAATCATTGCGTAGATTTAGGGTGTACATTGTAGGTAAACACGTTAAGATCGTGACTGACTGCACGGCGGTTCGTGCCACCCTAACCAAACGTGACATTATCCCGCGTATAGCCAGATGGTGGTTGTCAATCCAAGACTTTGATATGAGTGTAGAGTATAGACACGGAGAAAGAATGATACATGTAGACGCGTTAAGTAGGAACCCAGTCGATACTATGAATGTCAATCGCCTTGAAGTGTCAGACTGGTTCTATACCGTTCAGTACCAGGATGACAAATTAAAGCGAATCATTGACCAGCTTAGGGATGACTCGGCTGCTACCGAAATAACCAACAATTACGCGTTTATTAATGATAGGTTATATAAAAAGACATTGCATGGTCATCGCCTCGTAGTGCCAGCATTAGCTCGATGGAGGCTGGTCCAAATGCACCATGATGATATTGGACATGTGGGTATGCAAAGATGTATGGATTTGGTAAAAAAAGATTACTGGTTTCCCAAAATGACTCGCTTTATTCAAAAGTATGTTAATGCATGTCTCCATTGTGCTTATGGTAAAGGTGATCATGGAAAGAAAGAAGGAAAGTTGTTCCCTATTCCCAAACCCACAGAGCCTATGCTCATGGTGCATGTCGACCATTTAGGCCCCTTTTGCAAAACATTAAAAGGTTATCAGTATTTACTAGTTATGACAGATGCTTTTTCAAAATTTGTTATTGCTGAGCCCACTAGAACAGTCAATTCAGTAGAAACCATTAGAACACTAAAAAAAATATTTAGCTTATTTGGATACCCTGATAAACTTGTAAGTGATCATGGGAAGGCTTTCACCAGTAGATATTTTAAAAAGTTTTCAACTGATAGACAGTTTAGGCATATCTTGACCTCAGTTGCATGCCCGCGAGCCAATGGTCAAGTGGAACGCACCAACCGAACCATATTGAATGCATTGCGTGCCACAGAACCAAGTGAAGCAGCAAATAATTGGGCCAATAGCTTACCCGACATTCTTTGGGGTATCAACAATACCACAAATGAAAGTACAACTTATAGGCCCTATGATTTGATGTTTGCCAAAAGTTCTAGGCCACGTTGTGATGTCATTACTAAAGAAAGTGTTAGTGAGCCAGTGGAGGTTAGGCGCAACAAAGCAAGTGCTCAGTTAAGAGTAGCAAGCGATAGGATGAAACTCAACTTTGACAAGAAACGCAAAACTAGCCACATCTATAAAAAAGGTGATTTAGTTCTTTGGCGGCAAGCACCAACAAGCAGTGCCACAAAAGTTAACACTAAGCTAGATGACATTTACTCAGGTCCATACATCGTAACCAAGGTGGTGGGCAATGACAGATATAGAATCCGAAGTATCAAGGGACTCCGAGGTTACAAGGCCTTTATAGGCCTGGTTGCAGAGGATTCCTTGAGGCCTTATCACAGTACGATTCCTATATCTGACAGTGCCAGTAGTTCTGATGAACAACTCGAAACTGAAGACCTTATTGATCTACTTGAAAGTTAAAAGTCTTCTCCCATTGCGGGAGCAATTATTGTTTCAGGACGGCCGAATGTTACGCCACACTGCCTCAGCTGATCACAGCGCGCCACTCAAGACAGCCAATCACAGCGTGCAACTCAAGCCAGCCAATCATAGCGAAGCCAAGCCACCGACACTACTACCGGACGCCTCCGGTAGGGGTAAAGCTATATAATGCACTGCCAGCTCATTTTGTGTTCTCTTGTTGCTGAGATCACTGCGAAGCTGAAACTCTGTTCGAGTAAGTTTTTGTGTAAATTTTGATTAAGTGAATAAATCGGTGTGATTAAACAATTGCTCTTTTTTATTTATGCCCTTCTGTTTCAATTGCGTTGATTTTAAAGTTCATTCACACTATTATATGCAAGATAATTTGAGGATATATTTTAACTTTTAGAACACACCCAATGGTGTTACCGTCCCACTCTTACATATTTTGTAGCCATTTCCTCGACTCGACTTAACCTCGAACAGTTATAGCTGGGTAATTATTGTTTTGTTTTGTAATAGTTTTTCCTGTCATCATGGCGACTGAGTCGAGTGGAGCACATTCTCTTCAAAAGGACTTGTGTGTAAGTGTTCGTACTTTTTCGATGACTGGTTAAAATAATGATAAATTTATTTCGTTGTATTCTATGAAATATTCGGACTTCGTTTAAATACCTCACACTGGTTTCTTGCTACGTGTACCTATTAAAATAATCATGTTCTACCCACTCAAAACGTTTTATTTGAAATATGTATTTATGCGTTTATATCAGCGTCTCAACCCTAACATTTAGCATTTGTTTGGTTTTTGCTTTCTGTATAATCCATTAGCATAATATTTTTTTAACATAAATCAAATAAGAAAAGAGTTAGAATTGCTCGATAACAAGACTGTAATTTAAAATTACAATATATCCGGCATCTACAAGAAAAATATAACTCGAGACTCACTTAAAACATTAATGAAATTCAGGATAATTGAAAGTGAGAGGGCGAAAAAGTAATGTATTAAAACAAAAAAATTAGGTCAACGTATATCTACCTGATAGACTCATCTGCCTAGCCTTTTTCCCAATTATTGTTGGGTTCGGCTTCCAGTCTTACCGGATTCAGCTCAGTACCAGTGTTTTATATGGAGCGACTGCCTATCTGACCTCCACAACCCAGTAACTGGGTAACACGATACCTCTTGCCAATACTGGTGTCAGATCTCAAGCTTCTGACTATCCGTAACAACTGTCAAAGTTCTTCAAATGACAACCGGGACCAACGGCTTAGCGTGCTTTCCGAGGCATAGAAGAAACTCGGTATGTTGAAATGGTCACCCATCCACGGACCGACCTCGTCAAGCGTTGCTTATCCTTGAAGTTCGACCCGTGCGGCTGTTATTATTTAGCGACGAGCTATCAAGCTATCTTATAAAAAGTATAGTAATAGGCAACCATAGACTATAAAATGCAATACTTCATCGACGCTTGCTGAAGTGAAGGTAGGTGCTTTTTCGCTCCGTTATTCCGATTATTTAAAATTCACAGTTAAATCGAATTTACGTAACAGTATTTATTGCATTGTAAATTGAAAATTAGACTTGCAATTAAGGTTCACCATTTCCATTGAAGCTTAAATTTAGAAAAACGAAAGATTGGATTAATAAATATAGAAAAACAGCAAATAAAATACTTGCAATTTTATTATGACGAATCGTTGCATTCTTCTCCATATAAACTGGAATCTTCACTTGAATAAAATCATGTGTTATCGTTTGTTAAATCGATTAAAACTTCATTAATAAAGTCGATTGATAAGAAATCGAATCGGTACCACATTAGTTCATCACTATACTTCATAAAAGATAGCTTGATCTCTGCAACTTATGTCAAACTGACGTATACGTTATTGAAAGCCTGTTAAGCGCTATTGTTACTGTATTGATACTGCAGCTGTCGCAAAGATCAATATATCTTTTATGAAGTATAAATCATAAATTTTTGAGCTGTCAAAAGTAAAAAAACAGGCTGGTTGGAGTGTATTTGAAGTATGCTTATAGCTTTGATACTAGAAGATAATCCGTAGAAATTAAAGAAGAAAACAGAGACGATGGTCAAAATGTCAAAATGTAAGGGATTGATCATGGGTCACTTCTTCGGTAGTGCTTGACGACTACTTACGATACTTTTGTCATTTTTACAACCGCCATCACGACAGTTTCGTTGAAAAATGCCACTTCTCTAGAGCCACTGGCCGTTGTTGTAATCCCCCCAAAAAATAAATATTATATAGATAGACTTCAATAAATATTATATAGACAGACTTCATCAATTTTTAATGACTCTACAAACTTTTTGTTCCATAAATTTTCAAAAACATAAAAGCAGTTATACTTTTAACTTCCCAAAGAAAACCTTTGACTAACCGCGGTCCGTTTTATGATAATTCCGCCGTACCGAGAGCTTAAGTATTCCCCTAAAACGTATCCCCAACTAAAATGCATGTAGGAGATAAAAATAAACAGAGGCGACCATTATAGTAAGACCTTTCTTCGATTCTTTGTCACCAGCATTACAGTAGAGCGGCTACTGGTTAGAGTAAAACAAGAGATCTTTTTACTGTGGTTAGGGTGACGTCAAGGCATTCTTGCATCGGGCGGCAGTTGACTAGACGGCGCCAGTCGTGACTCATCGTATAATCCAGCTGCTTTATAGCTTTTCCGCTGAATCACCGTAATTCATCATTGATTTAATTTTACGTGAGACGAAGATTATAAGCGTGAATATTCGCTTCGTTAAGTTGGAGAAGTTAGTCTTGTAAGGCTTTTGTTTGAGTAATAGCCACTTTTCGGTAACCATTAATTTTCATATTGATTTTAGAAGTTGAGAAATTTTATTGAATTTGTCTATACCAATATTATAAAGAGGAAAGATTTTTTTTGATTGTTCGTATATATGTTTGTTTGTTTGTACCGAATAGGCTCCGAAACTACTGGACCGATTTAAAAAATTCTTTCACCTGTCAAAAGCTACATTATTCCCGAGTAACATAGGCTATAATGATGACGGGAGCGACGCCGCAGGGGTCAGCTAGCATGTAATTTTTTAACAAAAAAGCAGAACCCACTATGGAGCAATATTGTCGTATCTATGAAGCTGTAGGAATCTGTTGTTTGGTATCGTAAAATTGTATTAGCAGGCACCTGGAGAATACCTTCAAAATATTAATGCAACAATAAAACATAATGACGTTTGACAAGACAAAGACAGTAAAAACAATACTTAGCAACCTTTCTCTCCCATTAAAAGCAAGTATTATGGAAACTCAATATTAACAGGTACCTCTGTTATGGCCTTCCAAAGAAGCACGCTTAATATTGTGGAGGAAGATTAAAACATTGTCATGTATTAAAGACGTTAATATAAATTTATGAAAATGTAGGTACAATTAAAAGGAGGTTTTCATTGGAGATTATCACGAGAGGTACAAAATTATAACATGTTTGTGTCTAATAACAATAGAGGTAACAATAATAATACCATTTCATTACTGAACCACTGCTGGTATAGGTCCTCTTCTTATACAGAAATGGCGCGAGAATTAATCACCACGCTTGCTCAATGCGGGTTGGTGATTTCCAACTAGCTCTAGCCCGCGACTTCGTCTGAGTAGCATTAGTAATTCGAACAGCCTTTTTTTATATCGCGCAATAATATTGTAGGTATGTGGGCCGCCTTCATTACTAGAAAAATGATAAGTTCACCATACAAACTTACACCCCTCTGTTCACTCCTTCAACGATGATATCCGGGAAAAATACTATCCTTTATCCTTCCCAGGTTTACAAACTATCTTCATACCAAATTTCATGTAAATCGGTTCAGCGGTTAAAGCTTGAAAAGGTAAAAGACAGACCAACTTACAGAGTTACTTTCGCATTTATAATATTATATATAGTATAGGTTTTTTTAGTTAGAGTTAGAGTAGTGGGTTTACCGCATGAGGCAAAGCCGAATGTGATAATAATAACACGCGAGTGTTTTAATACCTAATTTTATGCCGTTGCATACACTATTTTATCTTCACACATACAGTTGAAATAAAACAAAAGTGGAAACGGAAAAATATGTAGTATGGCAGGCAATTTAGATTCTCATTGCACCATGACTGTCAATGAGCCCCTAAGCGCCAATAAATTAAAAAGTAAAAGTGTGCTATAAAAATTAAAAAGTTATTTTATTATGCAGTTGTTTGAAAACCGAAGGAAAGTGTAGCACTGTAATGGTATTTTTTTTTAATTTTACCTATCCACGAAAATAATGTACGTGTTTATACAATATTTTTTGAATTCATATTTAGAACATTACGTTGTGAGTGTAGATAAACTTATTTTATGATGCAGTTGTTTAAAAATCGAAGGCAAATGTTGTAATGTAATGTTTTTTTTTTTAATTTAACCTGTCCACGTACGTGTTTATACAACAATTTTAATTCATTTTTGGAACATTGCATTGTGAGTATAGATAAAATACTTTTCAAACTATTATTATTTAAAAGATATTTAAATTAGTTTCCCATTGACATCGATGTGGACGAATTTTTTGATGCACAATGAGGTCTTTTCCGTCTCCCTTTTGTATTTGTATATAGGTTTGTTTTTGTTTTTAGAATTTTCAATTGTATATATGTTAATAAATACTATTTAAATTAGGATATTTGAATTAACATTAAGGACTATATAGAAGACAAGTCAATCAAGTGTGTATATTGTAAGTGAGATTAGGTGGCATTGTTAATTTTCAATACATTTGCATGCCATGGTATGGCAGGATATTATGCTGAAATAAATTGACTGTAACATCTTATGTACCATAATTATTCCAGCAAATAAATGTTTTTGATTTGATTTGCTTACGGTAGTAAATAAACATAATCTAACCTATCTTTGGCTAGCTTTATTCCTTATTAGGTTCTCCGGTTCTGCACGTCACTTTGTCAGACGTGTCTGTACTGGGTCGAACATCTAAGGGCCAACGATTCTTAATCTCAATTTTCTATGGAGAATTTGAAAATACGACGCGACGGACATTCAAGCCAATACGTTCTAGATTTTTTCGGACATTAGTCAATGCTCAGTACTATGCATGTAATTTTCGGGTCTTCTCATCACATTTCTATAGTATAGATACTATCAATTAAAAACAGGTGACCTATTTTGCTCAGTTTTTTTATTACCAAAAAATTCATTATAGCAGTCAAGCCGTTATGGCTTGACTGCTTAATAGGTACATTGTCATAATCCTCATCTTCGCAGAACATAAAATACTTTAGTCTATAAAACTTCAACTTTCTTCGTAATGTTGACGAACTGCGGTCATAAAAGTTGAAGAAGATGCTTAACAATATTATAATTTCGGTTCGTGCATTTCCTAAAGCCCCTTTTAATGATGTCATACAATAATTATTTTTTTATGTGCTGTCATAAAAAATACTCAAGGTTGACTGGAATTCTGCCATATTTGATCTGCCTTGGGCTCTAATAACAGTGAAATTTATTATGTCAGCGATTACGATAGTGAAAATTTTCAATAATAAATAAGAGTAAAATACGTTACCAAAAATGTAACTTGGTAAATTCCATATAATTTTGAAATTTGGATAATAGAATGTCACTTTAAAAAAAATGCGTTCTATCCAGCCAATTCAGGCCATGTAGAATGGGCCACAAAAGCAGCGAAGTCGCGGGCAAAACCCTGGTAATTGGTATATTGCTTACAAACCTTTAACCTCCTACGCAATAAAAATCCGTTGTGCACAACAGTGTATTTCTAATATGTAAGGAAAGAAGATTATGAGTAATTGTCAATAGTAACTAGAAAAAATAGGTAATTTATCAAGAAAGACTATTTGTAGTGAGTTTGTCATTTTTATCTTAAATAAATAAAAGTGATGCTGTTGTTATGATTACTCATCATAACCAGCGTGCGTGTACGACTAGATGTATGAACTTAATAGAAGGAAATGGAGTATGCCAGGATCGTTGCTGGTGGTGTTAAAAATCGTACTAAAAATCTGAGCTATACCCACCCCGCTTGCATTTAGAAGTATATCCTATAGTTAGGAAACGCTGACGTGGCAACTTACAGATTCTAACAGATATTGGACAGAGGAAAACCACCAGGAAAACCGGAACGCAATGGGGGAAAACTTTACCCAGCAATGGGACAATCTTCTTCTTCTTCCTAGCTTTATTCCACTTTAGGTGGGGTCGGCTGCCTTAATTTTCTGGCGCTGGGACAATCTCCTTTGAGTGGACAATAAAGGTTTAAAATATAATAAAAAGATAAAAGAAAAAAAAAAAAGAAAAAAAATTATTTGTGACCCGCACAGGAGACACGAGAAATAAGCATAAAATTAAACAATAATAAAATAAAAACCCCGTGCGAGACCAAAAAGGCTCCTATCTCAGCATGTGCAGCGATAACCAAAAAAGCTAATAACGCTGCGCTGATATTCTGATAGGGCCCACTGTTGATGCCACGGACACACTTACGGAAACGGGAAACGGAAACTTATTTATGTATTTTCTCCGCTCTTCCCCTTTATGGAAGCAGCCACATCTCTAATTGACGAAATTATTCGATGCACTCTGACTACCATCTTAAATGTGGCCTTGGATGATCGAGCCTGGATGCAAGCTACTCTACCCATTCGCTTCGGCGGGCTCGGCAGCCGCAAAATTTCTAGTATAAGGCTACCGGCGTTCTTGTCTTCGGTCCACGGCACTGAAAAGTTAACCACAAAAATGTTATCCCTTTCACTGGTTAACTTTGAAGTGCCGTGCTCGACCGACGCAGGAAAGTGCGCCTGGAAAGTGGCTTGCCCGAATACGGCGTTGCCCGAGAACCCATCTTCCCAGAGACAGTGGGATGAGCCACTCTGCAGGTTGGTACGGAATTAACTTATGAATACGTCCACCAATACTGCTGAGCGTGCCCGCCTGCTGGCTGTGGGAGAGTGGGAGTCGGGCCTCTGGCTACAAGCACTACCGTCACTCAACATAGGATCGCTACATGTCTGCGTTTGGGTCCTCCTAGCGGAGCTCCACATCGTTGTCAATGTGGTGAAGCAGTCGACCGCCTCGGTCACCATGGCTTATCCTGCAGTAGGAGCGCTGGCCGGATAGCACGACACGCCAGCATTAATGACATCAAACCTCGGGCTCTTGTCACCGCCGGGGTGCCAGCTGTTTTAGAACCCAATGGCTTGGCACGCGACGATGGGAAGAGACCAGACGGGATGACCATAATGCCTTGGAAGGTGGGTAGGCCTTTGGTGTGGGATGCAACATGTGTCGACACCCTTGCGTCATCCCATCTTCTTAGCACGGCGAGCTGTGCTGGGGCGGCTGCTGCCGGTGCAGAAAACCTCAAACGGCGCTAATATAACAACCTTATTGGGAGTTGAAACATTAGGTCCATGGGGTCCGAGTGCGCATCGAGTTTTTCGAGAAATTAGTACAAAGCTCGTCGACTCTTCACGTGACCAGAGGACTGGCATTTTCTTCGGCCAGAGAATCAGCATTGCCCTCCAACGTGGCAAGGCTGCCAGCGTTCTGGGCACGTTTCTTGGGCATTGACATCGATGTGGACGAATTTTTTGATGCACAATGAGGTCTTTTCCGTCTCCCTTTTGTATTTGTATATAGGTTTGTTTTTGTTTTTAGAATTTTCAATTGTATATAATATGTTAATAAAAATAAACTAACGATTTTTTTTATTAGTAACATCAAGAACAAAGATTCTTCATTTCATTTATTACAAACAGGTAAAACCGACATGAAATAATAACAATAACATTTCACGTGTTTGGGATGCCATAAAAACACGCATTTGAAAAAAGCCTCGAGACGAAACTGTTTTCCATATATAGCATTAATATGATTCTGTATAAGCAGGAAACCGTATAATGTTATATGAAAGCCCAACTACCGAAAATATGGTATCGGATGTATGAAAAGCTGAGATTTAGAAAGGCTTGAATTGGCGCACGTGGAATATGATAAGGTGCTAATTTCTTATTATGAAGTAAAAATAAATGTGAGTTTGGTTGGGATTTTCTTTCTTTGCAACTGATTGAAAATCATAAATAGATTTAATAAGGTAATCAGTAAATACAGGCTTATGCTTGGACTGTGAGTTATGATAACGATTATTAAATAAGCTTGTATATGTGTACCCATAATGATTAACAATACAGATCTATCTGAGAGGTAAAATTTTCCTTGCCGGGTTACCTAACCTTTGCATTAGTGACCGTTCTCAGGATATTGCGAAAGTAAATAAGTCATATGGCAGTCAAATAATATCCGTTTGAAACCACCTAGAACTAACTACGGAAAACAAAGCATTCTGTACGAAAAAGCCCAGAATTATAATAAATTACCTAAAGAAACAAAAGAGGCTAAAAGCTTATCAACCTTTAAGAAACTGTTAAAATGCCACATCTTGAAGGATCTTTCATGAATGGAACAATATGGATAAATTTATTATTATTTATTATACTAGCACTACGAAAACTAACCTTAAGCTAAATAACCTACACCGGCTTACTCCCCCATGAAAAGCACTATTTCATTTGTGAAATCCTAAACGAATGTATAAAATTGATCAATTCCGGTTATTCAAACGCACTATGCCATAAGCCTTAACAAACAAGTCACTAACTATACACAATCTCCACTAACATTTTTAACATCTACCCTACTAAAAACGCTAATCGGTTATTTTGTTTACTTATTATTGTATTTTCTCTTTAAGTGATTAATGTAATCATTTGAGAAATAAATGTCTTAAACCGTATATGGGGCATATTGTTTTAAAAGATCTTATTTCAAGTAAACACCAATGAAGTATTGTGATTTCTTTCGAAGCCATTAGAATTAAACAATAACTCAATCCTCTATTCTGTATTTTTTAAATTTACTCACGAAATTCGAAACAGCCTTACATTTCGCTTCATTCTAAAAGTACATAAGCCAGTGATAAATCTTCTTCAGCTAAATTAAGGCAGCTTTACTGAATTCCGTGGTTTTCTAAATCCGAATGCTTTTTAATTTTATCAGTAGAAATAATGGAAAATACAAGTAATGGTGGTCGATGAAAGGCCCGAGCTATCTGTATCATTCTGATTTCCCAGAGGACCACTAAATATACCAGAATCCAGGCATCTGGAAGAAATAAACCTGCCGATTGTAAACGAAACTTTTGGAAAGCTTACTTACTAGCTTGCAGGAGTAAAAATTTCAAACGAAGTTCTTTTTGAGATGGTTAATTTGTTAAAGTTACAATTGCACCTCTATTTGTTAAATAGAATTTCATTAGTGCTAAACCTATATCACAATATTGCTGTCTTAATCGACTTCAAAGTTATGCTAGACATAATAATAATAAAATAATTAATCAGCATTATTTATCATTAGAGTAACTTAGCTACCCAAATTTAGTTTTTCAAACCAACGATACCAAATATTATGTTTTTTATTGAAAAGGTGGATAAATTACATAGAATAATAATTATTTGAAACCAAGTGGTAGGACTTGTATTCAACAAATTTTAGCTAATCGAAACAAGGTTTCATACTTAACTAAGAGTTTGGAATAAATCTCAGCTTACATTTAATTTATACTTGCGGAAATAATCGGGTATTTCATTTACCCTCCCATGTTTTTTATGTTCCCCTCTTTGCTTAGAGGAAAGGGTGATGTTCCGCTATTTGATCCTTCTGACGTTTGATTAAGCTTGTGGGACAACTTGCTGTGCCATCGAATGCGTTACTATAAACTTTTGCTTTGGCAAAACTATGCAATAGTTTTCTTGCGTACCTACATTCAAATCTAATCAGCAAATTCTACTGGTATTATCTACGTCCTATATCTAATATTTTAAATGTGACAATTCGTATGTTTTAGTTTGTAAATAAATCTATTACGCCTCAACAGAATATCTTACAAGGAACACTGACACATAACTTAATAGCCCGGGATTAAGACATAGGAGACTCACCGCTAGAAGATACATTTCACGCAAGTGTAGCCCCTGGCAATTGTTTACTTCCATTAAATTATACGGTTTTCATGTTATTCAATTGATACAACGATGAATTTCAGCCCTCGACTGAAATTTTTCAGCAATTCGATGTAGACGAATGATGGTTTTAATTGGTGCGATTCAATTTGGTGCTTCTTTAATTACCGCTATCAATTTAATGGTTTTTCGAACTATTTGCGCGGTATACAGGCATCAATTTTGCTCGTTAAGTCGATAATTTTAGTTCCAGTTACAGATTGGAAACATCGTGTCGGTTTGCAAACGAGTTACTCGTTAAAAAACGTTTACTAATTACAGTGGATTTCAAAATTAATCGTTTCAATGATAAGTCTTGCCTGTTGGTCTTCTACGAGTTATACTTCGGAGAACTGGTACCATCCACACTTGGTTGATATTATCTTGACTAGTCTCTGCCAGTGCCTGTGTTTCTTACCATACGATGCTATTCAATAGGCACCTTATGTGGGCTCGCTTGTTCCATTGTAACTTCATCTATTGCTTTCCATCAGGCGAGATCGTGGTTCAGGGTTGCATCACGAAAATAGCAAAATTATCCAGGTTTTTTACTTAAAACTAATGCCTTAAAAAGTATATATTAAATACCTATTTGCATTCCGTGTCTTTAGGCACTTTGGTTGCTAATAATATTTTATCTGAGACAAAAATAAAACATTTCTTCACTGGAAAATCAGACCCTAAGATCCCTTAACAACTATGTGACTTGAAGAGTCCATTATAAGCTTCATTTCTTCCAATTGAATTATTTTCAGGTTTATTGTTATTTTAGGTTGTCACTCCCATATAATGACAGATTTTTATTTATAGAGCGTTTTTGCCAAATCTATATAAATATAAATTATTCAATAAGAAAATAAAAATTTACTACCTCACATTTTGAAACGAATGAAAAAACCGACCTTTTGTTATTAAAATTTTAGAAAGGGCAAACTGTACAAATAACAAATTCGCAGCTTTCTTGTTTTAAGTGACGTTAGCTTATTAAGCAAATTAACGTGGTAGGTACCGTCTAACAATTACGGGTTTACTGCTTGATTTCGAATGTCATATGGGCCCTGAAGGCTAATTCCCCGAAGTCATCAGATCGAATGTCCGAATTGCCGAAATTCGATAAAATTGATGTCCGACATCTGGAGCCAATAGATATTCGATGGATAAGGACTATCGTTACAATGGTTTTTCGGCGAAACGGACGCTCGATTTGATGGCTATTCGAAATTGTCGTACATCGATGTAATGGAATTTAGGCAATTCGGACGTTCGATATGATAACATCGGGGTTTTAGCCATCGGGAATATGACATTCGAAATCAAGCAATAAACCACAATTACAGAGACATGACATGGTAGCATAAACTTTAAAACTTCGAGTTATTTCTCGAACATTTTAGTAGATCTTCGCTTAGTAGGAGCCTATTTTCTTCCTCCATTACAACTCCGCTAAAAACTAACGAAAGCAGATGCGAATGCGAAGGTACGATATCATTGTGGATGTCGCATTTGCAGCAAAAGAGCGCCACGTGAGTGCGGCGTGGGAGCGAGACAAAATATGGAATGTAGCTGTGTTTTACGGGTATTACTTTTAAGTTTTAGTCAAGAATTCAATATACTCGTGCTTTTGGTTTTAGTCACATTATAATTTTGGATAGTTTATTTTTATCTTACTGTATTCATTTAATGTTCTTTCTATCTATTTGTACTTACACAACATATTTTTTTCCTTACGTCACGTACTAGGCGACCACTGAAAATCAGCGCCGTGTTGTGGGTCCCCCACAGCACAGCATTATGCTGAGTAGAAGCATTCTTACCACAATCACGACATGATCTGCTTGGCATCTTTTTCAACCTATTTCTTTCCTATTTTGTACAAAATGTAGGTAGTGTTAATATTGTTTTATTTATTTCTCGTCTTTACTAACTTTATTTAAGTACTGCTAATACTATTGTTAAGGGATATGCATCCATGCATAAGCATGGACTTATATTGAATGCCGTTTTGTGACAGTTAAATACTCATTTTCGTTCTTTTCCTTTCTTTCTTTTTAGATAAGGAGGTAAAGTTTTGTAGCAACCCTAATACCATTTCAAAACACTGAAGCGTCTGAATCCAATATGGCTGTCACAATGCCACACAATAAGTTGAAACCATTCCCACCTATCATCAAACTTATACTGAAATTATAGTTCCTGTGGGAAATTCAAACAAAACACTTGGAAGTTTATTGAGTGATTATAAATATAACATGCGGCTCCTGCATTGTTACTGACTTGTACACCTGAACAAATACAAGTGTTTGTGAGGACGGTAAATGGATAGTAATGGACTCTAATAGCCATGTCCTTTGAACACAATAATGAAATACGAGTATCATCACAATTATAAACAAGGAAGTTGTTCAAGACTGAGTTGGGGTATTTATCTTTATTTATAAACAGGGTTATTTGTAAATTATTAACCTATTAAGGGGTGATTTTTTAAGGGGAGAAAGTAAGATCAACCCTGAAACACCTAATAAATTATAATTTATAAAAACTAAGAAACACGCTTTAATAGATAACCAAACTAAAAATATCAGTTAAGAAAAATTTGATTAACAAAAACATTAAATTTATTGTAAAAGAGCGTGGGGTGCTTGATGCCAATTGTTATATTACTAAACTACTGACGAATCTTCTGGCAACTTTACAGTAACATAAAGATAGGTACCGGAATCTCATGGCAAATGTGGAAATAAAAAATTGTTGTATGCAATACTGGGGAAATTGGATTAAACGATCTTGATACTGTTTAATTTTTATTTATGTCTTTAGTATTAATGAACATGAGGTACCTATATTATAGTAGTCACAGCGGATCTTTGTGTCTTTGAACTTGGTCCTGCCTACCATTGCGTAAGAAACAGTTTGTCATCGAGTATACTGCATAGAGTAAGCGAGATAGGACGATGTGACATACATAAGCGAGTGAAAGAGACAGTTATGCAATGCTATCTCCACCTTCAACATTGACACAAAAATAGCTACTGCGCGGGGTCTTGCAACCAATTCAGAGACACAAAGATCCACTGTGAGTATTATAGGTATGTCTATGAATAATGTTGTTATACATCGGGTTCTTAACATAGGAAAAATAAATCAATTGAATATTAATTTATGTACTTATTTATTATATTTCATTTAAATCATAATAATAACTTAAAACCTCATTCAGAACTAGAAAACTAGAATACGATTCCATGAACTCCACTGGCATTTCAAAAACTCGTATCTTTGTAGTTTTATGTCATCTCTCTCCATCAAAATGGTTCTTTTTCATTGGCATTTAACATATTCAAAACCAATCTCTTTATGTATAAATTCTGTAAAAAATAATAAAATGTATCATGTTACTTATAGTCATTCATCATCATCAGTCTATATATACTTTTTTATGTAAGTTTTATGGCCTAGTTGCCAGAACCTTTTAGCCACGTCTTTGGAAAGAGTTTTGGATCTTATATTTATTCTTTAGTATGCATTAGAATGAGGATGTAACAGATTCTAATGTTTTTTGGAGTATTTGGCAGCAAATTGTATCGAGTCAGTCTTCCCAGTAAGCTTTGCAGAGGCAGTCAATACTACAATAAAATACTCCGCTCCACTATCCCGAGATCGCTTCTGTCAATGATTTTACAAATTGTCCAATAATATATCACAATATCCACTAGGAATCAATTTGCAAATAATATTAACAGCCACTAAACTTCACTCGACTAAATCCCGCCAAAAACTCCCGTCTATATACACGTCCCACTGCAGGGCGCAGATTATTACTTAATATTTTTCTTACGTCAAAGATTCTCAATCTCCGCTATAATCAATATCTTGTCGAAGAATTAGTAACAGTTACATTACTGTTGCCATTTCCTTCCGGCCATGATTCGATGTGCCCTGACCTACGATTTACCATAATTAGTAATGGAAATAAATAAAAATTAAGTAAGAAAATATAAAATAAACTAAAAGTATCAAAACAAGTCCGTCCAACTTACCGGTCCACTCTACGACGCACTTTAAAATCAAAGATTGAGTTTGATTCACGCCTTCTTCTTCCCTTATTTTATGATACACATTGAAAACAATATGTCTCGTTTGAGATCGAAGTGAGTTTTTCGACATTTTCACAAAAATAACAAATTTTCAAGATAATATCAAAAAATTTCAGCAGCGGTTGACACATCAAGTACTTTGATTTGACAGGTGACAATTGACATTGCCATATGAAAATCACAATTTAAAAAAAATAAAAAATGCCATGAGATTCTGGTAGACCTATAATTCTACGTGGGCGGAGCCGCGGCCGGAGTCGCGGTGGCAGCTTATGAAAAATAAAACAAGGAAGCTTAATTGGGATCTAATAACAGTTTCCGATACACGTGTAGATACAAATTATATTGTTCTTTATTATTTATGGAAAAAAACACTCGCAATGAATACGAGTGTACCATTGACATGTTTAATGAATCGCTTCTTTTTTTTAGCTTGGAGTAATGCTCATGCATACTGAGCTACCACGGGGAGATAGCGCAGTTATGTGGGACTCCAACCCACAAAAACTCAACGGTATCCTCCTGTGCCGCTTATGGGGGAAACACGAGCACGCGTTAACTCCACCGCGGCTGTTCGTATAGGACCTTTGACGCTCCACACGACATCGCAGCCCGCCTCAATTGTGATGTGGCCTCTGTTACCAAGCGGCACTACAAACTTGTTGGCCGCTGCGTGGGCGGCTTAATCGGCAAAAACCCTGACGAGTGGCCTCTCCTCAGGTTCCTCTTCACTTCACCGTGGGTGACCAAGCCACGACAACTGAGTTCCCCCGCCTCAACAATGCGGGTACCCACCGGGGGGAATCGTTTTTACCAACGAAAAAAACAATCTTTTTGTTTCTAGAATCATGTGTCACAAATACTAATGTGCAAATTGTTAGAAATATTTTGTTTGATAACTTTTTGAAAACCTGTAATAAAAAAAAAGACTGATAGTATGTTCAAATATAATTAACTCAAATTAAACAGTATATTGTTATTTGTGAAAACACCTGTATTTTTTACAAGCTTTTTTATTTTGTCGCATTAGTTGCAGAGCAAATCTTAAAGGCCTTTGAATCCCTTTCTCTTCATTATGAATTTTACAGGCCATTCAAAAGATTTTCTCAATTCAGTATTTGGCACAACGATCTCAAATTATTCACCCGTGTAAAATCAACACTTCATAATAATTTCAGTATAAACGCGAATGTTTATCCAAGTTGTCTGACGTCAATAATTACCTAGCCATCGAACCGAAGTATCGAATGCCGAGCTAAAGGTCACGGGGTCAAATTCAAAACCAACCAGCTATTGTGGTAAATCCGAGCATTTCCCAAGAATTTAACGCTATTGAAAGGATAATTGATTTAAACAGGCTATTAGTAAAATGTGCTCCTAATTGAAATTATTAGTCATGTTCAATTAATTAATTGATGTTCAACTTGTTCTTCGACTAACGCAAATTTTCGGGAATGTATTTTTTTTATCATCGTCATATATTTTTATATCACATAGGGCTCTCCCAAGCGTCGCCACATCGACCGGGCCTGCGCTTCTGGCATCTAACGGACTCCTGGTCCTCACCAGGACAAATGTGCACTTCTTGGGGGTCTTACTCAGCATTAACCGTAACCAACAGTCCTATTGCGTTGTGCAGGTCATTTCTTCTGCATCCATGCAGGTTAGTTTCATATCGCCAACCCATCTGAATTAACAATTCAGATGGGTTGTCAGCCAAAATAACGCTTTTCTGAAAATTAATATGATTTATCTACTTTTACTGAACCTATTTATAAATATTTCAAAAACGAGTCTTGATATGAAAGCACAAGTGAATAAAATAAAATTGATGTCAAGATATTGTATCCATTATTTCACAATAAAAACTGCTTACAAAATGATTTTCATACGCCTGGGAAACTTATCGAGCAAACTCAGAAAATGGGTACTAAAAACAGGTCAAACATTCTAGACTTTCCCAACGTCTTGTACGGTTCCTTAAAATGATATACGACCTTATA
The DNA here is from genome assembly GCA_949775005.1 of Orthosia gothica. NCBI lineage: Eukaryota > Metazoa > Arthropoda > Insecta > Lepidoptera > Noctuidae > Orthosia > Orthosia gothica. Next base: position 12,133,097 of record OX459056.1, read on the forward strand.
AGTCGCACAAGTAGCGTAAAGCTGAACTTTACCATACGGCAATATATCACTGCATAGCGTAATGTGCCATAGGCCTAACTAACCGTTTTCAAATCGCTTCCCTACCTATTGACATTAAATAGTTTGAGCATACCGTATATATTAGGCTAGTTATGATAATAACAGTTTCTGTTTGTCGCATGTATGGTACGGCAAGGCATGACAGGTCCCCCACCGAGAGTGTCTCTACGTTGTCGTCGTGGTGGGGCTTGCGCGTCTCAATGATCTTGGGGCTTCGCCGGTAGAGTTACTCATGCCGGAAAGGCTCAAGTGAGAGACCTGACTAAAAGAGACACAAGGAGGGGTCGCTCCTGATCGACCGACGGTCGTCGGTTGACAAAGGATGCGACCAGGCCGCAGCGGTGCAGGCGCACCAATGCGGCAGGCATATCTCTACTCGAGGGGATTCCTTTGAGGAGAGGACTTTCGACGGGTTTGCTGAGTCGGGTTGGCCGGACAGCGAACAGAGGCATGTCTAATGCCGCCGTCGGGGGCTTGGCTTAACCGCCTGGCCCAGAGGAAGGACAGCTCTAAGATAAAAAACCACCTAATCCTAAGCATGAGGCGTGGCGAGAGGATGAATGGCTGGAGGGACTTCAGTCGTTAGCGCTTCACCTGTAGAGCACCTGCCGCACTCTGCAGAATGTAGGCTTACATGGGTAAAAGGCTCTGCCCAGGTGGACGTTAATTCCTATACTACTCGTGGGAACAAAAATGGACAACACAAATAAAAATAATAATAAAATCAACGAAGAGGTGAGGAGTGATGCAGGGTCGGAGTCCGACGCTGCATCTGGTGCAAAGGGCTCACAGAGCTTGGAGCGCGAAGAAGAGGGGGCTGCTGCGAAGAACCGAACATTCTTTAGGAAGCGCCCCAAACTGGGGGATGGCCTAGGGTCATTCTCTGATGACGAGCTTGCCTCGGCCCGGAAGATCCCTACCAGTATGCGGGGTGGGGGCCGAGACAGACGAGTAGGGAGGAGGCTTACCGCCCAGGAGATTGCCCGGCGAACCGCGAGGCTTGCCGCGGAGGGGCACCACCCTGGATCGATCAGCCGCATAGCTGCCTTTCGGGGTCCTCCGGTGGTGAGCTAGATTCGGAGCTGGATCTGGATTCGGAGCGAGCGGCCAGGTTTGCAGAGGTCGTGGGAGCCGCAATCCGAGATGTGGCCTTGAAGAGGAATAAGTCCTCTAAAGTCAAGGCCATATCGGCGGCCACGGCCTCCATTATGGCGGCAGCGGAGGCTAATCACGTCGGTCTTTCATCGGTTGCAATGTCCGAGATGCGGGTGGAGGTCATCCGCTTGAAAGCCGATATGGAGCTTCTCCAAAAGGAGAACGAGAAGCTCCGAGCGGACCTGGCCGGGCTCCAAGGAGATGGCCCCCGGGAGAAGCCGCAGGGACAAGGCCAGCCTCTGCCTGCAGAGGACCGGGTTCTGAATCTGGTGCGGCAGGAGCTGGCTGCCTTCCAGAGTCGTTTCTCTGTTCTGGAGGCCATCGTCCTGCGCCCCCCGCTAGCAGCGAGCCAGGTGGCTTTGGGACAGCAGAAGGCGGCCTCATTTGCTGCCACCGTGGCTGCCGTGGACAAACCGGGTTCGTTGGGACAGGCCAATCGTGGGGCGGAACCCACGAGGTCGGCCCCAGCGAAAATGGTGAAATCGGCACATAAAACAGGCGGAGTGGCTGCACAGGCAGCGAGAGCCCCAGCCCAGGTAACGGTACGGCCGCCCCAATCTTTGGCGCCTTCTGAATCACCTGCGGCCAACGCCGAATGGCAAGTGGCTGGGGAGAAGAGGAAGGCGAGCAAGGCAGCAAGGGCGGCCAAAAGGAAGGCGAGGCGGCAGCGGCGAAGGAAGCAAAGCGTCGCGGCTAGGCTCCACGCCCCGAAATCCGCAGCTGTGGTGATTACACTACAGCCAGCAGCGGAAAAGAAGGGCGTGTCCTACCGCGACGTTCTCGCCAAAGCGAAGGCGGCGGTGAACCTGGAGGAGCTTGGCGTCACCGAGGGCATCCGGGTGAGGGTCACCGCGACTGGGGCCCGGATGCTGGAAGTTCCTGGTGCGGCCAGTGGCTCGACCGCCGATGCTCTGGCCGAAAGGCTTAGAGCTTCCTTAAATGCGGACGAGGCGCGAGTGTCCAGGCCCATTAAGTGCGCTGACATGCGCATTCTGGGCCTGGACGACTCTGTGACGGAGGGAGAGGTGGTGGCCGCTGTGGCTAAGAATGGGGGATGCTCTGCCGAACTGGTGAGGGCGGGCACCATACGACCTGACGTCACGGGGATGCGGGCCGTTACGGTGAGCTGCCCCGTCTCGGCGGCCCAGAAAATAGCCGGAGAGGGTCGTAGGCTCTTGGTGGGGTGGGTTTCCGCGCAGGTGAAGCTACTGGAACCCAGACCTCTGAGGTGCTTCCGCTGCCTCGTGGGCAACCACGTGGGAGCTCAATGCACCTCGGAAGTGGAGCGGAGCAACCACTGCTTCCGCTGTGGGCAGCCCGGTCATAAGGCCGGCTCATGCAATGCCACGCCGCACTGCTTCGTATGTGCGGCAGCTGGCAAGCCGGCCGATCACCGGGCTGGGAGCAAAACCTGCGCTCCACCCGCCAAGGCCAGAGTTAGATGCAAACCCTTCACCGTCGTTGTCACTGCCAAAGCCGCAGCCGCCACCACTGCTGCCGCCGTTGCCGCCCCTACAGCCGTCGTCGCCGCCGAAACCAGCGCGACAGAACCCTCACAGGGGGCTCGGGAGGAGGCGGAAATGGATTGCCAATAATGGCCCCATTACGCCTCCTTCAGGCGAACATCAACCACTGCGCAGCTGCTCAGGATCTGCTATTCCAGAGCATAGCGCAGTGGTCGATTAACATCGCCGTGGTCGCTGAGCCGTACTTCGTCCCGCCCAGGGATGACTGGGTGGGGGACCTGAGCGGCTCAGTGACCCTAATTTCGCCAGCCGCCGCCGGTACCCCGTCCTTCGAGGGTGTCAAGAGGGGACAGGGTTGCGTGGCAGCAAGGTTCGGAGAGATTGCCGTGGTGGGGGTATACTTCTCTCCGAACCGAACTCTCGCCGAGTTCCACAACTCCCTTGCAGAATTGAGAATCGTCGTCGTCGGGTACCGCTCCCTCCCTGTGCTCGTCGTCGGGGACTTCAATGCCAAGAATGTGGCTTGGGGTTCCCGGTATACGGACGCACGGGGCAGAATGGTGGAGGACTGGGCTCTGGAGACAGGCCTGGTCGTCTTGAACCGGGGTTCTGTCAACACGTGTGTTCGGATGCAGGGCGAATCGGTGGTGGACATTTCGTTCGCCAGCGCCGCTCTGTCAACACGTGTAGTCGACTGGCGCGTCATGGAGGAGGTGGAGACCTATTCCGACTACCGGTATATCCGGTTCGACGTCTCCGCCCAGACCTCGAGCGTGCCGGTCCGACAGACCCCGAGTGGTCCGCGGTGGGCGCTGAAGCAGCTGGACCGGGAGCTACTCCTGGAAGCCTCGATCGTGCAGGCCTGGGTGCCATCACCGGACAGGCCTGCCGACATCAACGACGAGGCGGAGTGGTTCCAGGAGGCCATGTCCGAGATATGTGACGTGGCAATGCCCCGGGTCCGGCCTGGGCACGCCCGGCGCCAGGTGTACTGGTGGTCGCCGGAACTTACGACTCTGCGCCAGGCGTGCGTTGCTGCGCGACGCCGGTACACCAGGCACCGCAGGCTCCGTATCCATCCCCCGGATACGGAAGCCATTGAGGCGGAGCTATACGAGAGGTACAGAGCTGCGAGGATCACCCTCCGAGCAGAGATCAAGCGGGCCAAGGAACTGGCCCGTGAAGAGTCGCTGGGGACTCTGAACCGGGATCCGTGGGGACGCCCCTATAAAATGGTGCGAGATAAACTCCGCCCATGGGCTCCCCCGCTGACGCAGAGTCTCCGGCCGCAGCTTGTAGAGGACGTGGTGAGCACTCTGTTCCCTTCGCGAGGGGAACATACTCCCCCGTCCATGGCTCCGCCTCCTGCGGTGCCCGATGCGGACCACACCACCGACGACGACGAAGCTTTGGAGGTGACCGAGGTAGAGCTGAGAGTGGCGGTACGCAGGCTGAATGCCAAAAATACCGCCCCAGGACCCGATGGATTACCTGGAAAAGCCTGGGTCCTGGCCTTGGAGGCTCTCGGGCCTCGACTAAGGGGGCTCTTTAGCGCATGCTTGGAGAGGGGCCAGTACCCACTTCGTTGGAAGACGGGGAAACTGGTCCTCATTAAGAAACCGGGGCGCCCTGCGGACTCTCCGTCCGCTTACCGGCCGATAGTGCTGCTCGATGAGGTGGGCAAGCTCTTTGAAAGAGTTATTGCAGATCGCCTCGTCGGGCAGTTGGTGCGGGTGGGTCCGGATCTGGCCGAGAGCCAGTTTGGTTTCCGCAGGGGTCGCTCTACGGTGGACGCCATCATGCGCGTGCGAGCCCTCACGACGGGGGATGCAGTGGCCCGTGGTAAAGTCGTCTTGGCGGTGTCTTTAGACATCGCCAATGCCTTCAACACCCTGCCATGGAGCTGCATCAGGGAGGCACTCCAATACCATCGGATGCCGCCCTACCTCTGTCGCGTGGTCGAGGCCTATCTGACGGACAGGGCCGTCATCTACCCCGGTCACCAGGGAGAGTGGAACCGGCGAGAGATGTCGTGCGGTGTCCCACAGGGATCGGTTATGGGGCCGCATCTGTGGGACATCGGGTACGACTGGGTGCTGCGCGCCGATCTCCCTATTGGTGTCAGCGTGGTATGCTACGCTGACGACACGCTGGTCCTGGCGCAAGGGAGATCGCACCAGGCGGCGGCTGAAATAGCGACACGCGGGGTTGCGATAATCGTCGAGAGGATCCGGCAATTGGGACTCGAGGTGGCCCTGCACAAGTCCGAGGCCATGTGTTTTCACGGTCCTCGGAACGCGCCACCGCCGGGATCCCAAATAACGGTAGGAGGGGTTCACGTCGGCGTCGGGTTGACGATGAAGTACCTGGGACTCGTCCTCGACAGCCGGTGGAACTTCGTTGAGCATTTCCGACGTTTGGCTCCCAGACTGGAGCGGGCGGGGGCTGCCCTCAAGCGGCTGCTGCCCAATCTAGGGGGTCCAAACGCCTCCTGCCGGAGGCTCTACGCGGGGGTCGTGCGGTCCATGGCCCTTTACGGGGCACCGGTATGGGCGCGTTCCCTGAGGCGGCGACCAGCCCGCCGGTTGAGCGCGTCCCAAAGGACCATGGCCATCTGGCTGATCCGGGGATACCGCACGGTCTCCGGTGAGGCGGCGAGCCTCCTTGCCGGATTGCCGCCATGGGATCTGGAAGCAAAAGTCCTCGCGGTAATATGGGAGTGGCGCGAGGAGGCCAAATGCCAGGGCGAAACTCCGTTACCGCAACAAATCGCGGCTCGGCGGACAGAGCTCCGGCAGGATCTCATGGTGACATGGAGTGGGCGATTGTCGCAACCCAGCGCTGGGCACGCCACAATTGCGGCGGTAAGGCCCCTCTTTGAGGAGTGGCTAGAGAGGGGTCATGGCGTCCTCACCTTCCGCCTGACGCAGGTCCTCACCGGACACGGATGTTTTGGGAGGTTCCTGTTCAGGATTAGGCGGGAGGAAACGCCCGGATGTCACCATTGTGTGGACCGCCCAGAGGACACGGTGGAGCATACGGTGGAGATCTGCCCCGCTTGGGTGGAGCACCGCCGTGTCCTCGTAGAGGCAATCGGTGGTGGCGACCTCTCGCGTCCGGCCCTGGTCCAGGCCATGGTACGGAGCGAGAGGGCATGGGAAGCTGTCTCCTCCTTCTGCGAAGCAGTAATGCTCGCAAAGGAGGAGGCGGAACGCGTGAGGGAGACGCAAAGGAGACGCCCTCACGCCCCTAGCCACCGCAGGAGACGCCCCGGGCGTAGGGAGTCGCAAGCCGATTCCCGGCCACCGTAGGCACGGGCTTGCGGACGGCAAGTTATGGGTAGCTTACCGTCCGATAAGGACCAAGCCCGAGTTTACGACGCGTAGTGTTCCACGCGCGCCTCAAAGAGATGTCAGCAAAAGTGACGGGGCCTGATAGGACCGATGCCTGTCTGGGTCGCGGATAAATTTGAAAGAGAGTTACCGCGGCCCTGGCGCAAGCAAATGAAGGAACACGGGTGGGTTTTAGTCAGTAAAAGTCTGACACGCCCTCCCGCTTCACCCAGAGCGGGAGAAGTCATTGGATGATTTCCCACCCAAAAAAAAAAATAAAAAAAAAAAGGCATGACAGGTCGCCATTATTTTAATTGTGTTTTAATTTTTAAATGCTGCGATTCGTGACATGTTTACTGCTACGATAGATATTTACACTGATAATATTTTGTAGTAAATAATTTTAAACATAATTTCATATTTAACTAATGATGTAATAAGGTAATTTTGTGGTATAAAAGAAGACTTAGTGACATAAATTGAAAAGAGCATGTTAAGATAGTTTAGCTATGTTGAAAGGATGAATGAAAGGCGACTAACAAAAGGTATACAAGGCAGACGTGAGTGGAAACGCTGGGAGGGGACGACCTAGAACACACAAACCTAGAATACATAGACCTTATTTGGTGATGTTCTTCACTAATAACTGCTGTGCGTGTATGACTAGATGTATGAACGTAAACGAAGCAAAATATTTTTTAAAGGATGGTAACAGGTAGCGTTCTTTAGTTTCTGCCTAGCCCCATGGGAAAAAGGCGTGACTTTATGTATGTATTTGTATGTATATTTAGTTATACATTTTCGATATTTTTCTGTTATATTATCAAGGCAAATAAGTTTGTGTTTCCTTATTCAATTACATACTCAAAACTTAAACTTATTAAGGGATTCACACTACATGCAGCCGGTGCTCTAAAATGTAGACTAAACGGACCGCAACGTGTTGATATAAAGTTCTTAGTTTAGTCTTACGTCTAGTTTAGCCTATATTTCAGCCCCAACTTCGGTTTCTTTACAATCTGCAGTACTTCAGTTGTATTTGCTCGAAACTCCCAAATATACTGATGTTCAGCCATTCTACGATTTATAGGTGCTGCTCATAAATGGGCTTGTTTGAGAGAAATTTATTGCCCTGTGACAATCGCCGAACACACCGGAGCAATTAGGTGAACTATCTGGAGCAATATCGCTGCATACAATTTCTAGGCGTTGCATTATTAGCTAGGAGTTGCAGTAGCTTGCTTGCTTTGTGTGCAAGTAATACAGTCCTTTAGATGTTGAATGAATATACCTATGTGTTCGATCTTGATTTTCAAAGGTACAACCCTGAAATATTGTTTAGGTATCTTATACAAAGGGTTGATATCTTATTCATGATGGTATGAGATCCCACTGCAGGTATTTTGTTTTTGGTGAAACTTAATTATCATATATGATTCTTGAGAGAAGATTGCTAAAGGGTCGCCTGGCCGCATCTGGCCGCAAACAGTTTCTTTTTTAACTTTTATAACAACAACAACATATACTAAGATTTTTGCCCGTAGGGCGGGAGCGTATGCAACACCATGTAGCTCTCAGTTTATGTCCATTCATGGTTTGCCCACACAGATTGCGGCTAACTGAGAGCTGGCAAACGGTATTTTTTTCTATTTTCTACACCACTTTATTTCAAAAGATGTTGGATTCACGTGAAAAACTTATATATTTTGAGTTAACTATCGAGCAATTGATACTTCCATTATTTGCATAGGTCGGTAGGTATTCAAGTTTAAAAACAAGTATGCGGCTTGAAATAAGCTGCCTTTCATTCAGATTCGGAAATAAAACAGGTCGGATTACGCTGCGCGAAGTCTCGCATTTGAGCAAATATTTAATGACCTGTACATATTTCTCGGTATTGAGATTATCAGTGTATTCCAATTCGAAGAAATTGTTAGTTCACCGTTTCAATAGTTTAATTTTGAAGCCATGTTGGTTTTTGTTTCCTTTAATTTTTTTAATCCTTCGCCTTCCGTATCCAGTTGGTCCTGACTAACTCTTTAAGGTAGTTGATCGATAGAGCGGGAGTCGTGTCCCATGGTACACTTACCAAACTTACCGATACGCGACCTCAGGTTTATTATTCGCCGGTTTCCCTTTATGATTATAATATTATTTTAAATAAGTTATTATTTAAGTGTAATCCTGCAACGCGCTAGGATGCCTATTTAGCTCTATCATCGGTTGCGCAGTATGAAACATAACATCCCCCTTTACCTCGTCGAATAACACGAACAGCCCACTATGCACTTTTATTCCTGGTATGAAAATGATCAGAATTTGTTCGCCAACAGCACTTCTATGTGACACACTTTAGATGAGTTATTACTCCCTTTTCCGCAAACGATTGCAACACGTTGCATTAGCTTGTGAACAGGACAGCGAATTTTTGTTCTTTTAGTGCGTTCTGTCAGTGCAGTCTAAGCTTTATGGACACAATAGAACAGAGGGGTTTAAAAATACAGCGCTTTACAGCCAGCCATTCGTGACGGTGGCTTTTCGTTGGGTTGTGACAATGCGAGGAGCCGAATACAGCTTGAAATGCGCTTGCTAGAGTTCGCCGTGTGGCTTGAGTTTAGACGCTAAGCCGATAGTTTCCCTTGCCATCATCTGAGTAGAACCTTGTGTGTAAATGCTATCAGAATGGAAATTCTATTGCAGCCATTCAAATCCACAAAATAATTCGTTCCTATTAGCCTCTGGTGTAGACATTGGATTCACTCTGTGATTCGGTTTTCACTCTATTACGGTAAATGTAGTAAGTAGATAGGATATAAGGCGTCGCTTGCTTTTGAGGATTTTAGCCGCGTCTCACTTATATGCAAATACAATTGTACTGTTGTGATTCGGGGCCAATAAGAAGTTAACCAGTAATGAAAAAAAAACCGCTTGTATACAAAAATTTCATACATGATATTCGCATGGGCACGTACGCGTTTTGTTTTTTTTTTTTGCATTTGTTGTATCTTCTAAAATAATATTATGTGATATCGTTTTACTTTGAGGATAAAACAATTCAAGTGGTTGTAATATGACAAAGCTGATTAGTAGCAACCGCAGGGAAAAACATTTACCACAGTTTTGAATACCACATTGCATTCTATTCAAGCTTTGTTTAGTCACTGTAACTAATAGCTTCTAGTGATGGACAGAGTAAAAAATAAACATAAACCACTTACAAAAAATACATTTACCTATGTATTTTAATTCATATTTCAAGTATCGATTTTACCGCAGTATATTTTAAATTGATTTTTAATTAACCATTTGTTTTAAAAAAGTGCTTAAAAAGTATGGGTTACAACGAAATGAACTAAGTAATGTGATATATACCTTTACAGAGTTTGTTTACAAAAATTTGACAATTCTCTCAAAATTTCAATTTTGATAAGAGAAAATTATATATATTGCATTGTGCTCAAACTAATTAACTCGTTTAAAATACCTAATTCAAAATGTCAAAGTTTATTAAAAAGATGTTTAATGTTATTGATATTTTTTGTAGAGTTGTTTACCCTTAGTTTATTTACCAGTCTCTGCTATACATTTTATCAACGTGGTACCTATCTACTTATGTAGAAAGAGCCGTTTGGGGTTGAAACTCTTGGTCCGTGGGGTCAAAGTACTCACGCTTAGTTTAAAGATCTTTACTAACGCCTAGTTGAACTTCGCATGACCCAAGGGCTGGCTTTTACCTTGATAATTGTTCGTTTTAGGGTTCCGTACCCAAAGGGTAAAACGGGACCCTATTACTAAGACTCCGCGGTCCGTCTTTCTGTCTGTCTGTCTGTCACCAGGCTGTATCTCATGAACCGTGATAGCTAGACAGTTGAAATTTTCACAGATGATGTATTTCTGTTGCCGCTATAACAACAAATACTAAAAACAGAATTAAATTAATATTTAAGGGGGGTTCCCATACAACAAATGTGATTTTTGTGCCTTTTTTTGCGGAAATGGTACGGAACCCTTCGTGCGCGAGTCCGACTCGCACTTGGCCGGTTTTTTTTAAACGATGCGCCCCTCCCGTGTATCGTAGGTGCGTTTACAAACATTTAAAATCACATACACAAGACACCCAGATCCAGAAAAACTATCTGTAGGTGATACAAATATTTGTTCCGCGCGGGCATCGAATCCCGACACACAGCACAGCAGCCGATCGCTCATCCACTATGCCAACCGTGTCGTCAAGTCAAATTATCTCCTATGTGCACATTGCAATCATGCTCCGTTTACACGCAACTTGCATCAAACAAAATTCAAACACACAGAGAGCTAATTTCCCATTCGTGGATGTAAATCTATAAATTCAAAATGAAAATAAAAAGAAAAGCATACATATCCTTTTCAAACATTCAATTATCTCCATGCCAGTAATCATCCGATCAATTGAAAAGATTTGAAAAACAATTTGTTCAACCGTATTTTTTAGATTCTATTTTCGAATTTTTACGGATTGAAATAAAAATGAAACGCGTAGGTAGGTCCATATTGATGAGAGTAGAACCTTTCTGTTTGTAAATAAGGGTTCAGTGAACTGGCAAGTTATAGTTACCCTTAAAATGGTTGCGTAGACCCAAGTAGTAATGTTCTAAGTGCTGATGGTAGTTGGATGATGGTTGGATTGGTGGATGATAGTTTCTTATAGCCTCACATAAAAAACTGGGGATGACTGTTTTGAACACGTCTGTTATATAACTGGCTATCATGTCCTTTCCGAGCCAATATGTCTATTTCGCGTATCTCGTGGTCAAAACCTGTAAACAAAAGATAGGTATGGTCTCTTGGTAATTAAATAACTTACCTACTAATTTAAATACTCATGTTATTTACGTATATTTATTTATTGAAAATATATTTACCCCTCGAATGCTGTTGCCAGCAAACACAATAAAAAAACAATTGCTTCTATGTACCTCACATCACACTGTCATAACACCAACATATTACGACTGCTCAGCGACCGTATGTCACTGCAGAGATCCAGCAGAATATCAGCGTCAGGTATATTTGCCTGACACATGCTGAGCTGGACTCCCATTTGGTGCAACCTTGAGACGCACACCGCACTATGTTTTAATTGAAGTAGGTATGTTACTTGTGACACTTTTATTTGTATTATGTTGTTTTTTCTTCTTCTTTTTTTGTATTTTGGCACCTTTTTTTTTCCAAATACCCACATGTATGTGATTTAGTGTGTTGTGCTGTGTCTTTTGTGTGCACTGAATAAATGGTTTATCTATCTATCTATGGTGGTCACCGGGGTGGTTGTCGTGAGGTGAATATATCCACACTCCCGGCTGTTTATTTTCCCCAAAAGCCCAGGCTGACTGGTGTTAATAATAATGGTAATGGTTGTAACTATATTATTAAATTCAAATGCATGCCGTGGGGCAAAATGTATTGGGACATTTTACTAATATTCCAACTAATATTGTCAGCAAATAAATGATTTCTTTCTTTCTCCTTTCCGACGCGAAACCTTCAAAACCTGCTACTTTTGGAGGTTTCCCATCGAAAACAAAAAAGGTCCTTACTGATGAAAGTAGAACCTTATTTTGTTTTTTACCGACCTTAAAAACGGAGGTTTAAATAAGAGGTCAGTGTACTGAGAGGTTAGGTTAAAGTTACTTTGAAAAGGTTTGCGTGGGTTGAATTAGTAAGGTTCCTTTCCGTTATTGGTTTGGTAAGTGTTGCTATATAGCTGTTAGTAAACTCCTCTATTAAAGAAAAGACCACGACATTTTACTGATTGTAGGTTAAAGTTAGGCATGTTTTAACACGAAATATTTAGTCTTGAAATTTTCCTGAAACTTTAGAGCTTAGCTTTAGAGTATTACCAAAGAGATAAAAACTTGTAATCAGGCAAAATCTTATGCCTATTTTTATAACAGCTTGCAATTTAACATTCCCTCACGATTTCCTCTCTAAATGACTTTGACAGATCGACAGGCTAGCAATTAGGCTTACGCTTGCTTTATTGCTAATAAAGGCAAAGGCATATTAGGCATATTAGGGCGAAAAGTTCATAGCGGACTTAGCGTAGCAGGTGTGACTTGCTGAGATAAAATATATCTGAAAGTTATATACAAAAAAAGTGTTTAAGAGTTGTTTCAAGATCCAGGTCAAAAACCCAGCGAACTCTACCTATACTAGGTGTTTTTAGGGTTCCGTAGCCAAATGGCAAAATACGGAACCCTTATAGATTCGTCATGTCTGTCTGTCTGTCTGTCCGTCCGTATGTCACAGCCACTTTTTTCCGAAACTATAAGAACTATGCTGTTGAAAATTGGTAAGTAGATGTATTCTGTAAACCGCAATAAGATTTTCACACAAAAATAGAAAACAAACGTAAAATTTTGGGGGTTCCCATACTTGAAACTGAAACTAAAAAATTTTTTTGTCATCAAACCCATACGTGTGGGATATCTATGAATAGGTCTTCAAAAATGATATTGAGGTTTATACGTGGGACACTCAGAAAGTTTTGCGAAACTAAAAAAAATTGTTCTATACGTACATATATTTTTATTGAATCTTTTCAAAGTACTTTCCACCAGCCTCTATACAAAGATTCATGCGCCTAAACCAGTTTTCAAAACACTTTTTCCAGTCCGCCGCAGACACCTCGTTTACAGCCTGCTCGAACGCAGCCAGCGCATCTTCCGGCGACGAAAATTGTATCCCTTTGAGCTGATTTTTTATTTTTGGGAATAAAAAGAAGTCACACGGTGCTAGATCAGGGCTGTAAGGAGGGTGACCCAGGAGTTTGACTGGCGTGCTGTCCAGGAAGTCCCTCGTTTTGAGTGCGGTGTGCGCAGGTGCATTGTCGTGGTGGAGCAGTAGCCCGCGGAGCCCTGTGTTTGGTCGCTTGTTGCTTATAACAGAGAAAACTTCTGGCAAACATTTGGTAGTATACCATTCGGCATTAATGCTTCTTTGATCCCGTAAGGGAATTGATACCAAGTGGCCAGTCAAATTAAAAAAGCTAGCGATCAAAATCTTACCCCCGCTTCTAGATCGCTTCACTTTGGTAGGCGTTGGCTCATTTTGAAACACCCAAACAGTCGACTGGCGCTTGGTTTCTGGGTCGTATTGATAAATCCAGGACTCATCACCTGTAACGATGTCGTAAACACGCCGAGACGAGCCTGCTTCAAATTTGTTAAGCATATCACGGCACCATTCCACCCGGGCCTGCTTCTGAGCATCAGTGAGGTTGTGCGGCACCCAGCGTGATACTATCCTCCTCACGCGAAGATGGCTTTGTAGAATCTCGTGAACGCTTCCCGATCCAATCTTCAATATGTGTTGAATCTCCTGATATGTAATTCGCCTATTGTCTTGGATTAAATTTTTCACTGCTAGCACGTTTTCTTCGGTAACAGCCGTCAAAGGGCGACCGCTTCTTTCGTCATCCCCCAAAGTTGGTCGACCGCGCTTGAATTCGTTATACCAACGATACACGGTTGCCTTGGAAGGGCCTTCATCCATGAATGCCATTTGAAGTCTATCGTACGATTCATCCGGTTTCAGGCGACACTTGAAATCGTATAAAATCATAGCTCTAAAATGTTCCCGGCGCAGATCCATATTTCAGTGAGACACAATACTTTGAATTAACTCGCAAAAAATGTGGAGGGAAATTTTGAAATTGGAACTTACTTATTTTTACTTATAAATAATCATATTTTCGAAAAACATTATAACTGGCCAGTCTCCCATATATAAAAACTTTTTTTCGCAATACTTTCTGAGGGGCCTGGTAATATCATTCTTTTCTAAACTGAATAGTTTGCGCGAGAGACACTTCCAAAGTGGTAAAAATAAGAGAATGATAAATCTAAAAAAAATATATTATGTACATTGCCATTTAAACTTCCAACGAAAATTGGTTTGAACGAGATCTAGTAAGTAGTTTTATTTTAATACGTCATAAATCGTAAACCGCAATTTACCAAGCACGGAACCCTTCGTGCGCGAGTCCGACTCGCACTTGGCCGGTTTTTTTTTTATATCCCATAACGCTAGGGAATTAATGAAACCATATCAAAGAATCAACTAGCATATGAATATTTTATATTTTTCGATTATCTTTTTTTTACCTTTTTTCATACAAAATGTTGTTAATAATCACGGCATCTGAAAGGACGTTATTTTTTTACAAATATATTAATTCTGATTTATGATATCATCGAAACTATGAATTTTTGGACCTCATATTCCTTATTTCCCTTTTGACTTGGAGGATGGATGGAGAGAGAAGGCATGGCCAAATAAAAGATGGATGGACTGTGTGAAGAGTGATATGAGAGAGAAGGGAGTTAGTAATAGGGACAGGACAGTATGGAAGAAAAATCGTGTTGCGCCAACCCCAAGTAACATGGGACAAGGACAGGAAGGTGATGATGTTCTAGGACTGTTTGTATTATTTTTACTTATAGAATGTAACCCGAAAGTTACGGGATATCAAAAAACACATTGTTTTGACTGAATTTCAATCAGAGCTAGTTGCCATTGTAAATACCAGTAGGTAATATATTATTGCAAGAAATGAACATACACAAAAAAAAAGCATTATAATTAGTTCAAAATCGTTAAAGAATATTCTATTTTGATACAATTTCCATCCTATTTGTGCGTTCCTCGAAATATAGCAATCACATCTCGAAATGAGTTCCACTGTTTCGGCGTCTGTTATCAGAATAAAGCTGACTCGCATTCTTGTATATGACGAAACATTGAGACCTGGTGAATTTTAAGACAGTGGGTACAAATATTTAGGTACTTACCTAGTTAATTTTACTCCTTCATTCAACCAAAGATATTATATCTTTCTATTCTTAAAAAAAAAAAACTTTGCCCCAACTAAGAATATCTCCTCTATCGTTTATTCGGTAACGGCCAGATCGGGATCGGTATCCTTAGGCCATACCAATATTTACTCCATGTGGAAATCGAACCTACGATCCGCAGCACGGCAACAAATGGCTCAGCTTCTGAGCCCACCGTGTACATTTATTTCATCGAGGATATTGTACTCTACCTGTTTTACTAATTTAATTGAAATTAAATCAAACAATATTTCCACAAGTAGATTGTTGATGTAGTGCAGTGGTAGGTGAGACTCCGTATCAAAACACCCTATTTGCAAAACGACATAATTATGAGTCCTATTCTCAACACTAGTAGCATAGTTAGCAGAACATTCTACTGTCAAGGTACAGTTAAACTGAAAAAAATCTATCGATTTCTCGTCTCGTCTTGCTTATACATACATACATAAACTCACGCCTTTTTTCCATGGGGGTAGGCAGAAACTACAGAACGCCACCTGCTACGATCCTTACTTACTTCTTTTGCTTCACACACATTCATACATCTAGTCAGGCATCTAGGTAGGCAAACTGTTCAAACATTATTATGCTAAATGTTTTAATTTCGGTTTATCCCTGTTAATTGTAATTTTATTAAATAAAAAGAATGTCATGGCAAGCAATAAATAACTCAAGAATAAATTAAAACTGTTTTACCTAACTCCTACTTTCAGAAACAGTAATAAAAAACATTTTTGCAAAAAAATACTATTGACTTCCATATAAAAAACTACAAAGGGAAAAATAACTTTATTTTTGGAAGTCGGTGTCTTTCGTAGATATTATGTAGTAGTATATATTTGCGATATGGACACCGACTTCCAAAAAAAATACTATTGACTTCCATATGAAAAACTACAAAGGGAAAAATAACTTTATTTTTGGAAGTCGGTGTCTTTCGTAGATATTATGTAGTAGTATATATTTGCGATATGGACACCGACTTCCAAAAATAAAGTTATTTTTCCCTTTGTAGTTTTTCATATGGAAGTCTGTAGTATTTTTTTGCAAAAATGTTTTTTATTTTTCCCTTTTTAGTTTTACCTACCTAATAGGCAAGTTGTTTAGTAAGTACCTATTACGCCAGAACAGATTACCCGAAAAACTCATAACCGGTGAAATTAGAGTTCTGCGTACCCCTTTCAGTATACTGGCGTGATGTTATGTTATGAAATGGTATATACAATAAACAGACATGCGATTGAAGCAATCCCGAATGATTTGCCGTTATTTATTGAAGAGTTCTGTTGTATATCTCCGAAGTTCTTCATCAGATCTTTAACAAATTAAAATGGGACCAATTTCGGAACATGTTCTTTCAAACAAAAAAAGAATTTTCAAAATCGGTCCACAATTGGCGGAGATATCGGTGAACATAAAAAAAAAATAAAAAAAAAACATACAAGAAGTCGAACATAGAACCTCCTCCTTTTTGGTAAGTCGGTTAAAAAAGAAACTCAATCTACGATATTAAATTCATACCAATAGCTAGACGCTTTCAGGCGAGAATAGACAAAAGGAATCCTGAAACTGGATCCTGCCAATAAAAGCTAAATGCCCCATACACCTTCCAACCTATCACCAGCGATATGGTCGAATGGATTCCAGGAAATCTAACCGTACAAATTGCATTCAGTTAGCCAGAATAAGGCCGTGAACTGACATACGCATTTCCGAACGGAGTTGTGTTACATGATACGCAACTCTAAGCATGTAATTCCTAACGAAACTTTGGACACTGTGTTCGGGGAAAACCTTCGATGTGATCCAATTTGTATAAATTCTGTAGGTATGATCAGTAACGAAAGTAGATTAACACTGCTACATTTATTATACCGTTATTTGGGCCACAACATTGTTATTTTATTGAAACAAAGTGATTCGATTAGTATTTTCACAGCTTAAAGTTATGTTCTATAAAAAATATTTTCGGCCGATACGAGAATCGACTTTCGTTGATGGCGTTTGGAGAACTTGGAAAAATTATAAAAAGCAAATTGATCATGTAGTTATGATCAAATAAAACGGCAATCGATAACGATAATTCACAATTATTATTCACCTTTGCACCTAGTACTTAAGTATTTGTGTCATCTTTGCTAATTTGCAGCCAAATATTAATTATCGTTGTAGTGCTCGTGCTCGTGGTGGGAAGTGAATACGCAGCTTTACATTAGCAAAGTGCACACACGAGTACCTGGTACAGTACATTTACTTAACCATTTTAAAATCGTTGCGATATCATACCGGTTGAAAGGTCTCTAATGGCAGATGTTTTGTGACAAAGGTGTAGCTGGAGAATAAAATTAATTCAATGTTGGGTCTTCCTGACTTCGTTGTTAGAATATTCTTAATATTAGGAAATGAACGGATATAGACTTGATAAGAAGGTGTACAAAAGGTTATTTTTGCTTCGGAAAAAATGCAGCATGGTGTTATAAAGATTGTTTAATTAGTGATTTTTTTTTTTAACTCGCTGACCCAGGTTAATGCAAATAAAAATATATGAAAAGTAATCCTGAATCAAAATAACTTTTTATTTAATTATTCACATAGTTGCATCGAAATTCCTTTGGCTATGTAATAACAGAAAAATGAAATACCATAAATTATATCTGATGGATGATATTCTCGAAAGTCAACAATGTTGGTGAAGTAAACTGAATCGCTCATCACTCTATCATGATCTTTTCAAAACAAACTGGCCATCTATAAAAAAATACTGCACGCTAAATTTCAAATATCGAATTAACACAAAATAAAGTACTATGAGTATAACAAAAGTGTAGTTCGTTTTAAGGAACGCGCAATAAAGGATTTGCCGATTCCACCCAGCAAGGGAATTGCGGACTTTTGTAAGAAAGCTCAAATTTTAATTGATATACGCAAGCCAAGCGATTTATTACACGTGTTAGCTTTATCTGTAAGAGCGATAGCCTGGATAACAGTTAAGAGGATCTATCCTACAAAGCTCATGTTCCAAGCTTCCAGCGAAAACCTGAACTCCCCTGATTTATGACGTCACGTTTTCCCATTCCCCTCACATTTACTCTATGCCAGAGATGGCGAACCAACGACACGCGTGACAGTGGTGACACAAGACAAAATGATTTGGGATCGCCAATAACATTAGTTTACACAATTTTTATACTCCCGCTGAAAGTTGATAATACTTAGCAGCTAATTTGCAACTTCAGAATTCATACAAACCTTAAATTGGAACGAAGTTTGCAGTAGCTATGATTAGGGGGAAAATGTAACATCAGATAAGTGTTTTGCGTTTTATACCATCTATAAGCCTTTCTCTTTAGCTCTCAGTGCATATTTTCATATTTAATTGTTTTGTCCATTAAATCTCTAAGTCAAGATTCTTTGATCAACATGGCGACATTATATTTTTCACATAAGGAAAATGGCACGTGTACCAAAAAAGGTTCGTCATCCCTGCCCTACGCAGTCCGTTGCCATGACAACCATCTGTAGCAATTGAACTTTGCCTATAAACAACACCTGCCTTTAGGCTGACGACTAATTATTGTTTAATCTTTGCGGGAGTTTCTTTGAAAACATGCTGAGCTAATCAAGGGATGTAGAAGTTAATTCTATACACACTTTTAGAAAGTTGGGTTTTATATTAACGTTGTTGTAGGCTGTTAGATTGGCTTCGACGGGTTGGAGGTTTAATGCCTGCACGCAATGATATTTGTATTCCTACAGTTTGAAGACTTTGGCGACCATGCCTTATACTTTTCTTTTTAAGACTATATTAGCCCAGGAAAATAATTTTAATTAGAGGCCAATCTGTGAAAAAAGATTTCAGCGGCATTATATTCATTATGGTAGAGGTAATGTTGACTGAAAAGTCCATAAAAAACCTATCACAGCAAAATAAAAATATGGACGAAATCAAATTTTTTTTGTTGTTTTTTTACTACCTATATCTGTGTGTATATTAATTTAGGCCAGTTAAATGCTGTTTTTATGCTCAAGAGAGCCGTTTAACATTTAAATTGACGTTCTCTGGTATGTTTTCATGTTATATTTAACAACCCTTTCTTAGTTTAAATATTTGTCTTGTTGTTCGGTTTTTGCAAGAATAAGCTGTGAGCCTGATGGGATTTCCCATTAGAAAAAATATAAATTTCTGGACATACTTTAATCCCTTATTGAAACGTATCCTTTGTACTTTCTTACTTTTAACACAAGAGTTAACAGAAACAACGCAATTCCTGAAAAGGGTACATTATCATTATGATCAATTAAAAATCAACTGCCCCATATATTTATAAGAATGACAAGTAGGTATACCCTTTTCAGGAATTGGGTCATGCCAATAAATTACACCTTCTGTAAGGAGCTCTTATACAAAAACATACATACTTCTATATTTTAACTAAGCGGACTAAACTTAATTTAAGAGCACCACGATCCAGTCTTTACCAAAATATTCCAGTTATAATTATATCACGAGGAATTCTGCAACATTTTTTTTTAACATAATGACATTGTCTTTGTTGTATGACATACAACAAGTTGCATAAAAACTTGCATTTTGCTACAATGTTACCGAGTGAGCAAGAGAAAGACTGGAATTGATCATTACTCGCATAAGCAAAGTAATATCATCCTTTAGCGGGCATATTGCCCGTTCTGCATGATACATGGCCCGAAGCGGTTGTAGCTTGCATAGTCTTATTTGGGAAACTAGGGATATTTTAAAAAGTATAAACAAAATACATGAGACAAAACCTTCAACAAAACTTTGGGAAAATGTTATCTTATAATCATGATTTTCTTTCGAAAAGTTCTTTCTCATTAGTAGTAATATTTGAATCTACAGAAAGAAATAAAGAGAAATCTTTTTTTTTTTTTTTAAATATCTTAATTCACCGAATGAATGACTTGCCTTAAAACTGATGACTCCACAAGCATGTTTTTAAGAAGGGTCAAGGTCTGTAAACAATAAAGGTGAGTACTTAGGCAAACAAGGATTTGAGTTTTTTTTCCCCTAAAATCGGTTAAAATAAATAAACAATGTGATGGGAAACTAGGCACACTAAGAATCTTGTAAAAAATAACCAGATAAATATAATCCCTTTTCAATAACCTTTCATACAATTTTCCAATAAAATCAATTCCCTTTGTATGTAACAAAGACGGTTGTAGAGTATATATTTACCGAAGCTTTGATCTATTGGCACCTCAATATACGTTGGTATTAGAAGATCGAGGCGAAACATGGTACAAGTAAAGGTATGTTGGCAATAAATCAAAGATTTTGAATTTTGCTTAAATCTGTACCTACCTTATGCGAGGTAGTATAGGTTTGACCCCACCATCATCATCATTTCAGCCAAAGACGTCCAATGCTGAACATAGGCCTCCCCAAGTGTTTCTTCATCCACCGGTTCTGTGCGCCTTGCATCTAACGTATTCCCACAGCCTTTAGCAGACACCAGGACATCGGTCTACCTCATGGGAGACCTGCCAACGCTGCGTGTTTCCATGCGTGGTCATCACTGTAGAAGCTTTTTGCCCCATCGACCATCCTTTCTGTGCACTGCCTTAAGTGGTGGTTTAGCAATTCTTTTTAATTTTGTTTTTTTCTTTATTTTGTACCTACCTTTTTCGCTGCAGTAGTAAAACACAATTTCAATAAAATACAAAAACAAAACGTTATTACATTTTTTTGTTTCAGTTCCAAGAGAAATATATTTCTATATTTTAAGCTAGTATAATTTGCGCAACAATGTCACTGTATTGCTATCTGTATTTAATCAAAGGTTCCATTCAATTGGAATATTAAAGGTGGAAATCTCACATATTCTGAGACTATAGACGACTAACATTGGTTTGCTTTTAAAAGGATTCCTCATTTTGTAGGAGTCTTGTGGACCAATTTACCTGCATTCAATTTTCTGGTTAAAAAGCGTAGATGCAGGCAGCGTATTTCAAACACATTTTTAGCACTTAGTCGTACGCCCTGGAGCACACATGTCATTCCATTAACTTTTTTACTTTAATTTTAGACCAGGCATTAAAAAACTGCAAAGAATCGTGAGTATATCCTTGTGTTTTTGTGGACTTCATAAATGAGTAAACAGGATTCCTGAAAGGATTGATTTATCTTTGTTTTATTTCACAGAAAATCCATCGGTTTTTTCAGTTACGACAGCTTGGTATATAGTAGGAGACATATATGTGCTATTGACCGACAATCTACATTTAAACTGACAATCCAAATGTCCAACCGCCGGTTCTCTATAGAACAATAACTCCAAGGAATTGTTAGCTAGATTTGTTTCTATGTAAATTTATTCCAGCTCCCATTATATCATCACAGGTAGTTAAAACCATTTTATGGCCTAAAAACCGGAAATGATGAAGGTGTGTGGCTTGCATCAATTTTATAACACTAATTTTTGAGATACCTTTGTTTTAACAACAAACTACCGTCGCACCCAAGTTTTACGACAGACACCTACGCACGTCCCCATAACCCACATAATCAAACCAGAGTATAATAAAATATACCTATCATATATTATTATGTCCCGACATTATGGTATAAGACTTGATCAGGCAGGGCAAACTCGTCTAAGTCAACAAGGTTCATGGAACTGATTTGGAATCCCTCATTTTGTAGGAGTCTTGTGGACCAATTTACCTGCATTCAATTTTCTGGTTAAAAAGCGTAGATGCAGGCAGCGTATTTCAAACACATTTTTAGCACTTAGTCGTACGCCCTGGAGCACACATGTCATTCCATTAACTTTTTTACTTTAATTTTAGACCAGGCATTAAAAAACTGCAAAGAATCGTGAGTATATCCTTGTGTTTTTGTGGACTTCATAAATGAGTAAACAGGATTCCTGAAAGGATTGATTTATCTTTGTTTTATTTCACAGAAAATCCATCGGTTTTTTCAGTTACGACAGCTTGGTATATAGTAGGAGACATATATGTGCTATTGACCGACAATCTACATTTAAACTGACAATCCAAATGTCCAACCGCCGGTTCTCTATAGAACAATAACTCCAAGGAATTGTTAGCTAGATTTGTTTCTATGTAAATTTATTCCAGCTCCCATTATATCATCACAGGTAGTTAAAACCATTTTATGGCCTAAAAACCGGAAATGATGAAGGTGTGTGGCTTGCATCAATTTTATAACACTAATTTTTGAGATACCTTTGTTTTAACAACAAACTACCGTCGCACCCAAGTTTTACGACAGACACCTACGCACGTCCCCATAACCCACATAATCAAACCAGAGTATAATAAAATATACCTATCATATATTATTATGTCCCGACATTATGGTATAAGACTTGATCAGGCAGGGCAAACTCGTCTTAAGTCAACAAGGTTCATGGAACTGATTTGGAAATTATTGGCGGCAGGGCAAGCCAATTTTATGACATACATTACATTGTTGTGTGTTGTTTACTATAGCGATTGGCGTATATTTTGTTAAGGAACGTCATGACGTACGGTTAGGCTTTTGGGGAGCAAAGGCGTGGACTTGTGGATTTAGTGGGTGGACGCATTTAGTGACGTTTATTTGAATTTGTGCGTGGATACAGAGACTTGGCACAATATTTTAATGGTGTCAATAGCTCTATAGATGTATCAAGGCAGACAGACACGAATATTTTTTGAATAATAAGAATTTCTATGGAAAACGGTCATCGCATTGTTGTCGCACCTTTTGAAGCCTTTTTGCCTGTTGAAGGGATCATTGTTAGGTATTTAACAGTTTCTGAAAAACGGCTTAATCGTTGCCAGTCAGTTGAATTAGTCGAATATTTTCTCTAAAATGTCGAGCTTCATTGACTCTGTGCTTTTCTGCTGGTCATCAGTGTTGGTTCTGGTTTTAGGAGTTGCAGTAGTTTTAAATTGTATGGTAGGGTTGCAGATAGCAAGGTTAAGCAGCACTTATCATTGTTAGTCTGGATGACTTGACTTGAAAGATTCTTCTTGACCTACTTACTGGCTCGAACTCTCCATAAGACTTCAGTTAAGCCTTTTCAAAGTATTGGACCAAAACATAGGTAAAACATAATACAGCCTCGTGTATCAGGAAATCCATTCTGTAAGTATTAACTTCGGCAGATTGTTTAAATTCAGCAAAAGGTTAAGAGCATCGCGGCAATCCCTTTCCTTCAATCAACATTTATGAGTTACGAGGGGAAAGAAAAACAAGAATGTAAAAGAAAACAAGATATGGGTACGGAACTCATATTTTATTTATTCTGTAACAACATTTGCCTTATTGGCTTAGTGGCTGAAGTTCTGAGTTCGAGTTCGATTTACAAGTATGGTACAGTTCTGAGGTCGATTTACAAGTACGATACAGTAATGATGGTCAAAAGTTGAGCCGAGGACTGAACCCAGAACTCTTCCTTGACTATGCAAGTGCTGAGCATGGATACTCCAGTTTAGCAAAGGTACGGTTTGACTCAATGAGGCAGTCAAAAGAATTAAAATATACAAAAATTCGATCGAATTGAAAACCGCCTTCTTTTTTGAAATTAGTTAAAAATAACAAATTAAGAAAACACTCCCTTTTTGCCATGGTGTGGCAATTTCCCTATTCTGAGAGAAGTATTTCGAATTACTTTAAATTTGGAAATTAAATTTTAACTTGGAATTAACCTAATTAACCTTTTGCTGAATTCAAAGCCATAACGGAGATTACCTAAAATAAATTGTAGATAATTTTTAATAACATTTATAAAGGTTGATGACGATTTTACTCTTAGACAGTATCGGTCCAATAGGTGGCAACGTTTATTGCGGCATCAGTGGAGTTCTTCAAGTCCTCAAAAGTGTGTCCTCAATTTATTATTTTTATTTTAGAAGAAGAGATTAAAATAATCATGTGGAAACTCCACAGACGTAATCTTACTTACTAACTATTATAAACGTGAAAGTTTGTGAGGATGAATGGATCGATGTCTGTTACTCTTTTACGCAAAAACTGCAGAAAGAATTTTGATGAAACTTCACAGATATATGGCTTATACTTCAGAATAACAATACAGGCTAACATTTATAAAGATAATAATAGACTTCCAAAAAATACACTACAAAGTGAAGAATAACTTCAAATTCAGAAGTCGGTGTTCCTGATTTTGTTTCGCCGTTTTTTGACACCGACTTCCGAAATTGAAGTTATTTTTGGAGTTCAGGTGTATTTTTTTGTAAAAAAGGTTTTTATTTTTCACTTTTTAGTTGTGGTACATAATGAACAAGTTCTATAGTAAGAAAGTAAGAAAACATTTATTTTTGACCCGCACAGGAGACACTAGTTAAGCAAAACACAAACAATAATATAAAATAAAAATAAATTACCCTGTGCGAGACCAAAAAGGCTCCTATCTCAGCATGTGCCACATTATTAATAGCGTAAGATAATAACGCTGCGTTGATATTCTGATAGGGCCCACTGCTGATGCCACGGACACATTCACGGAAACGGAAAATTTAATATTTAAGTAGTAAAATTGAATATGATAAATAATAACAAAAATAGTATGTACACAGAAGGTTAGTATGGTACCTAAATAAAGCACAAAGTTATGCCAGAATAGATTACCCGAATACCATAAAACTTAAACTTCACCGGTGAAATGAGAGTGTACCAGGGTGAACTATACACATCTGCATAGCCCGTTAGAGCGTACCGTTATGTTATAAAATGGCGTAAACATTAAACAGACTTACGATTGCAGTAAGATTTACCGTTCTTTATTGAAGAATTATGTTGTATATATCCGAAGTTCTTCATTAGATCTTCACCAAATTTAAATAGGACCACATGAGAAGGCCCAGTTTTCAAATAATACAAGAATCATCAAAGTCGGTTCATCTAGTAAAAAGTTTTGTTGTGACACACATAAAAAAATACAGTCGAATTCGAGAATCTCATCATTTATCAAGTCTGTTATGTACACTGTCTCCAATGTCAGAATAAACGTTGAATGAAGTCAGACAATGTGACTAAAAGAATAAAAATAAACTTGATACAGTCACCAAGCTAAATTCTCAGTCCCAGCTGTTAGTGTACCTACATTTGCGTGGAACACAGGCGGTCCCACATGGTCAATTTGGGAACTGATTACAAAATAAAACGAACTTCATAAAGTTCCAGCGCGTTGACGTAAATCACCCAGTTAGCGCTTCGTTAGTTAGTAATAGGGACCAAACAGGAGTTAGTCTGGGTAAAATACTGTTTAGAGTCTGGTTATTGGAAACCAACCTTTATTAATGGTACAGTTTCCTCTATAGTAAACTAAACTATTTTATTGTATAGAGGTTTAACTGTTCGTTAGTTTGTAAGAGGTAATCTCTGAATACCACGGTGTCTAAAGACGAAAGTCTTTGACCAGTGTATGTTGCCAATGATGACCTATGGTTCTAAGACGCAGTTGCTCACAATGGGCCTCATCAGAAAGCTAATAGTCACCCAAAGGGCAATGAAGAGGGCTATGCTCGGAGTTCCCTTGCGTGATCGAATCAGAAATGTAGAGATCCAAAATTTAACCAGGGTTACCGAAATAGTCCGAAGAATTGCCAAACTTAAGTGGCAGTGGGCAGGGCACATTGCTCGCAGATCGGATGGCTGATGGTGCAGAAAATTTCTGGACAGGCGACCGCGAACTAGAAGAAGTTGCGTTGGAAGACCTCCCACTAGGTGGACCAATAGCCCGGTGAAGGTTGTGGGTATCCTCTGGATACGAGACACACAGGACCTTTCACTGTGGTGACGCTAGGGGCAGGCCTATGTCCAGCAATTGACGTTCGGCTGTTATGGTGATGATAATGATGAATCTCTGAATATACCCACATCCAGTCTATTCTGTAAACACTTCACCGTGAAAACTTAATTGGAGTGAGCTTGAGGTGAACTGTCCAAGCACCATCATTGGATAATTTGACAGCTTACTTCATGTTTTTGTTAACTCCACCAAAATTTTCACGCTGAAATTTTAACAGAATAGCACTGTTGATCCGATTGCATAAAATATTTTATTGAAAGAAAGCTACTCTATTGCCGAATGCCAGATAGAAAATTAACGAAAAACATAAGTCTCGTTTCATACCAGACGACATCGTGGCTGATTGTGTAGACGAGCTGGGTTCCTACCGAAAGAATTTGCTCGCACCAGCAAAAGGAAAAATTGTATAGATTGAGGGAGGGTAAGGGACCCTTCAGTGGTTGATTAGATTTATTTAGATGTGTAAGGATGAAAGTCACGGGCAGAAGCTAGTATGAGACAAATCTAAAGGAAAATCTATAAGATCTGAGGCCCAAATTTTTGATCCGTAGTTTAATCAACTATTAGTTAAATTTATGCTAACCAATGTTCGGTAATACGCGTTGATTCGTCA
Source organism: Orthosia gothica (assembly GCA_949775005.1). Lineage (NCBI taxonomy): Eukaryota > Metazoa > Arthropoda > Insecta > Lepidoptera > Noctuidae > Orthosia > Orthosia gothica. The sequence goes on from OX459056.1 coordinate 12,159,431, forward strand.
ATTGTTAGTCGAACAAATGGTCAAATAATTAATTCTCCAACTTATTCAGTATTTGTGTGGCTAACAACTGACGAATAAACGCGTATAGGCGTGGCCACAATGCACACTTCATTATAGATACCACTATAAAAGTCATGACAATAGGGTTCTAAATCTTGTAGCTAAGGAAGTATACCCAACTATTTAACTGCAGTAATATACATTTCAACTTATTGCTTCTTAGTTGCGATGTAGTTGCTTTAAACATATAGCTATTTATTACTAGTTTAACTAGCTAACTTTAGTACTAGTATAACTAGTTTTTTGCAAAGACATCATCCTCGTAAAACTCGAGAGTGATCCCACGTGATAGGTACTTCTGGGTTGTAAAGTGCTCTTTGTCATTAACGTAATCCAGGCCATAGACTAGATACCTGTGTGTTAAGTTTCATTCAATTCTGTTTAGGTGTTGAGACGAGTTTTAATTTACGAACATACAAACAAACATTCTTGCACATTTATATTTATACAAAGAAAAATAGTTCTAATTCAAGTCATGGTTTAACCGTGTGCCATGTTTCATCCAACCTGTACAGCCATTGAAGCATGATTGATCAACAAAAATCCAAACAACTAAATGTACAAACTGCCACACTATTGTATAATATTAGTGGCATACTACAACCCGGCAGCAATTCTTGGTGCAGCCAGTAGCATAATAGACAATCGTTTTATTCACATTGTAATGTTGGCAATAAAAATGTCCTGCAACTACCAACTTCTGCGCAGTTTGCAAGTAGCGAACTATTATTATCATCCGAACCGACCGTTTTATACCGTATATATTTTGTACAGTTAATGTTAAATTTTCTTTAAATTATACTTAATTTATTTAAAACAAAGGTGTAACATGCTATTTTTAATGAAAACTAATGACATCTATAAAACATTTTTTAAGATAAAAATGCTTATTTATATAAGCTTTTTTCATCTTTGAACTTGAAAAGAGGGAAACCAATTATTGGAGAATTATAAATTAATATTAATTTAGTTAGTATTTGCTCAAAGTACCTACTTAATTGTTCCCTCAGCATTAAAATTTGTTACTTATAAGTATTTTTGCAAAGTTTGAAATTGATTTATAAATTAAATTACTTTTTGTTTCATTGAGTAGTTAATCACTAACCATCTGTTCATCATCATCATCGTCAGCCTACAGCAGATCACAGCTGAACATAGACATCCAATTGCACGCCATTTGCTTCGATTTTCGGCAGCTCTCATCGAGCTGCTACCAGCATTCATGCGAAGGTCTTCGCTCCACCTAGCATGTGGGTGTCTTGACCTTAAGATTACCAGTTCGCAGTCCCCACTCAAGAAAACGTCTACCCCAACAGTCATCGGTTCTACGGCTTATATTACCGGCTCATTGTTACGTCAGCTTATTTATTCTGTTAGCTATGTCGACAATTTTGGTTCTCTGCTTGATCAACTAGTTTCGGATTCGATCCCTTAGAGAGAATCCGAGCATAGCTTTTTCCATAGCTCGCTGAGCGACTTTGAACTGATGGAATTAAATCAGTGTAGACAGATGTTAGGTAAATTACAGTTCCATTATGTCCTGCCTAGTTGGCATACAATAATTAAGTCAACATGCAAAATAATCATAGGTATCACATATAAAGCAAATCTTACAAAACAAGAATTAGATGCATGGTGACAGATTGTAGCCGTATCGTGAGTGTCTACGTTTCGGCAAATTAATAGACATCGTTACAAAGTTAAACAAAATTTCAAACTATTCTCGTACTTAAATACTTGAAAATAAAGAAATAAGCAATACAATAGACGTTCATAAAATCTCAACAATACTTTCATGTGAAAAGTACTAGGAACACATTACGTTGTATATTTTACTGCGGTAGTTTTCGCAGTAATACAGCAATTTTAAGACTGCAAAGAGCTTCCACAATTTCATAGAAGAAGAAAAATTCTATTATCTTTCGCAATGACCCGTTGTTTTCGAAGCTGACTAATTGTTCGTCGAAGTCTTGTGTTTATAGGTAGGTTTTTTAAAGAGAAAATTGTGTTGGAAAACATTTAAAAGATGTCCGAAATGGGACACACAAGGAAATACTGTTCCAGCAAGATTGTTCCGGCATAATATACAATAATGGATTAGGTAATTGGTAATTCTACGTAATCATTCAACTGTGTAATACTAAGCCTAATTTACTACTAATCAACCTCAAGGTGACTGGGGTATAAGCCTAGTTGAACCCATTTCCAAGGATAGGTTGAATAACCACCTTTGGAGGCAGGTGGAACATGGTGTAAAGTCCCACAAACCTCCATAGAAAAGGGAAAATCCTCCGACCAGACGGGTGTTGTGTCTGGTCCGGGCAACTGCCCAAAGGTTACTGTCGGACTGTTGTATGTGTTCAATTCGCGCCGAAAACTTTGACGTCGTGTCATTAGTTCGTAAGTGGCGGCGTTGGTGCCGCTACACAACCTTAAGGGCCTTCTACCGCTTTAGTGATGCAAAACGGTTACTAAAGCATACTCCTTAGTAACGGCTAGGTTAAAAGGCCAGTACTTAATTAACATTGGGGTATATATACGCTTTAAGTAATTTGAGAATTACTTAAAGCGTATAAACAAGTAGAGTTCGAATTCGCCGTGGTTGCAGCTTCAAGACAGAGCTATAGCATAATAAAACTTATCAAATTCGTGACGCTGAAAGTTCTTTTAGCGCACAACTTCTGCCATATTAGCCATTCAAACCTGTTAGTTCCTATTCGTTTTTGGTGTCGTGGTGCAAGTGAACTGTGACTCGCTCACGTTCGATTCAAATTTAGTCTCAACTGTTATTTTTTTTCATCCAGTATGTGTTATTTGGACAGGTCTCATAGTCACCACGTTGATCTCGAATGGTGCAGGTGGCTGGGCATGAAATAATAAACACGGTGAACATTTTTATCCTCCTTTGTCCCTCCAAACAATACAATCATGTCTAGTCCTCGTTATTATTTTACATAATATTTCTTTGTAGCTTCCTCCCGTCCGAAAGTTATCAGCAACCTAGATCTGTTACTATAAATTACCGTTATTAATTATGTTTAACAACGCTGTATTTTGTGTGATAAAGGACGACCCATAATCACAGCTTTGTTTAGTTTTATTTATTAAAATACATCATTTTGGGAGAAGTTAAACATTTATAAAATATGTCTTGAAAATATTTAAAATGTTAGCTGTTTTCTATTGTAATTTCTTTTGGTAATAATTATATTTACACTTTGAGATTGCTACATTAATTTCAACTCCTAAAATGAAATACACAACCCCGCTCGATAATAATATTCTAGTTATATTCCTCAGTGTTACTGGCCGTGCGCCCGCTTGGAGACTGAATATTAATATTGGCCGTCCTTTTGGATAGTTTTGTTTGGAAAATATTCTTTGATTTACATATGCTATTTCATTTATGAAGAAATTCTAATCATCAATTTTTCTGTATAAACATATTTTTAAACATTCAAGTGGTTTTGGAAGAGTATTCAAAAGTAGTGAAAAATTATCGAGTTATAAATGTTTTTTTTTTAAGTTAGTAGAAAAACTATTTATTTTATTTTTAAAAACTATTAGTTACACGATAAAACCACGTTTCACAAATAAATTACATGAATATTTTTTTTTATTTTGGCATACTTTTTCCTAGCCGCAGCCGGTTAATTTTTAAAGCATACTCCATGCTTTAAAAAAAACCGTTTTACGACACTAAAGCGGTGGTACCTAAAATGTTTTTTTTTTCGTAAATCGAAATTATCCAATGTTTATTGTTTTGTATAGACTCCTTTTCAGTTCTGCAATTTAACCGTTAATGCTTAAATAAGTCAGCATCATAATTTCAGCTAAAAGTCCTCCACTTCTGGACATAGGCCTGCCCATGAGTCAGCATATCGACCGTCCTATTTTTCTCCCATCCAGCGGACTCAACAGATAGCATTCGTATAATATCAGGATAAGCCGGATCGTTACAAACATAGTAAATCTATCAAGTGCCACAAATACCAGGCCCCTCAGAAAGTATTGCGAAAAAAAGTTTTTATATATGAGAGACTGGCCAGTTATAATGTTTTTCGAAAATATGATTATTTATAAGTAAAAATAAGTAAGTTCCAATTTCAAAATTTCCCTCCACATTTTTTGCGAGTTAATTCAAAGTATTGTGTCTCACTGAAATATGGATCTGCGCCGGGAACATTTTAGAGCTATGATTTTATACGATTTCAAGTGTCGCCTGAAACCGGATGAATCGTACGATAGACTTCAAATGGCATTCATGGATGAAGGCCCTTCCAAGGCAACCGTGTATTGTTGGTATAACGAATTCAAGCGCGGTCGACCAACTTTGGGGGATGACGAAAGAAGCGGTCGCCCTTTGACGGCTGTTACCGAAGAAAACGTGCTAGCAGTGAAAAATTTAATCCAAGACAATAGGCGAATTACATATCAGGAGATTCAACACATATTGAAGATTGGATCGGGAAGCGTTCACGAGATTCTACACAGCCATCTTCGCGTGAGGAGGATAGTATCACGCTGGGTGCCGCACAACCTCACCGATGCTCAGAAGCAGGCCCGGGTGGAATGGTGCCGTGATATGCTTAACAAATTTGAAGCAGGCTCGTCTCGGCGTGTTTACGACATCGTTACAGGTGATGAGTCCTGGATTTATCAATACGACCCAGAAACCAAGCGCCAGTCGACTGTTTGGGTGTTTCAAAATGAGCCAACGCCTACCAAAGTGAAGCGATCTAGAAGCGGGGGTAAGATTTTGATCGCTAGCTTTTTTAATTTGACTGGCCACTTGGTATCAATTCCCTTACGGGATCAAAGAAGCATTAATGCCGAATGGTATACTACCAAATGTTTGCCAGAAGTTTTCTCTGTTATAAGCAACAAGCGACCAAACACAGGGCTCCGCGGGCTACTGCTCCACCACGACAATGCACCTGCGCACACCGCACTCAAAACGAGGGACTTCCTGGACAGCACGCCAGTCAAACTCCTGGGTCACCCTCCTTACAGCCCTGATCTAGCACCGTGTGACTTCTTTTTATTCCCAAAAATAAAAAATCAGCTCAAAGGGATACAATTTTCGTCGCCGGAAGATGCGCTGGCTGCGTTCGAGCAGGCTGTAAACGAGGTGTCTGCGGCGGACTGGAAAAAGTGTTTTGAAAACTGGTTTAGGCGCATGAATCTTTGTATAGAGGCTGGTGGAAAGTACTTTGAAAAGATTTAATAAAAATATATGTACGTATAGAACAATTTTTTTTAGTTTCGCAAAACTTTTTGAGTGTCCCACGTATATCACAGAACTTCCAGTTGAAGGGTTCTTCAACAAGTTTTAATTAAATTCCAAGAATCGATGCACCCACAGAGCATTACAACGTTGTTAGTTGAAATTCAATCGAAAAGCGTCATTCCATATATACTTACCTACGTTAACAAGCATCACAAATTACCATTTTAATTGAAACCCTATGTGTCTGTTAGTACAGCATAAATTTAAGTGCTTTTAGTGAGGACAGCCATACAATTTTATGAGGTGCATCCCAGCAAGAGTGATGGGCGAAGTTTACTTCTTTGTCGCATATTTTAGGGTCTTGTAGGAAAAATAAATCGTGTTATGTCCGTATTGATCCGGGAATTAGACGTGAAATATTATGTTGTTACTTGTTGGATGTGGCCTGCTTCTACTTTTGTAGGTTTTCATTTCAAACTTTTAATCGGGATATGGCATCAGTTTTGGAAATTCCAACAAGTGTAAAATTGCATTTGGTGAAATAATGTTCACCTGAAGTATCATAATAATATTCCAGGAAACAGAAAAAAAAATGTTATTTTCTTCGTTGTCTTTATAACTGAAGGTCGTGCCCGTCTTGGAAACCTTCTCGGAATCATTGACGAGCTGCTTCCAAACCACTTTATGTTCGACTTTTCTCAGGGCTGCGGTCACCGTGAGTCTTTTAACTCCTATTTTATGTTACTAGGATTTTCCCGTGGCTTCACTCAGGAAATAAGTTTACCCAACGAAAACTGTTCGTATTACGTGGATAAAAATTAGTCAGTAGCACTTAACGAATTCCGTTAATAGGACCAGAAGTTCCAGAGAAAACCTTTCTTTTTATAATATTACTAGTAATATTATAGATAAGGTTTTTATATACATTTATTGGTTAAGAAGAAAATAGGAACATTATTGTTAGCTAGTACAAGATTTCAAGTTTGAATCTTCAATGTATCGAGAGCTGCAATATGAAATATTTGAAGAGTGGTTTACAGCCGAAGGTTTTGAATTTAAGGACCCTCTCGAGCTTGGTAGAGTTTGAAAATTCCTTTTTAGGTAGGTAAGTAAGTATTACTAAGATGAGGTTTCTATATTTCGTATGTTGATACTGCTTCCCAGGATAGAATAATAGTAGCTGGACTTTAAATTGGTGAAAATGGTCTAGCATACAAATGTATCGACCAATGCTCATTACTTCTCTGTATGAGAAATTGTCTTTACCTCATCATTAGCATAATCAGTCAATGCACGACACAGACCTCTCCAATGATTCATACAGTAGCCCAATTGCGTAAATAAGTTCTGCAGAGCAAAGGGAATAACTCCATGAAAGCCACACACATTTCCTTTTAACGTTTTCGGTGTTGCGTAAATAATTTAGAAAGGGAACGTTCTCCAACCTGTGAGTTAGATTCATATATCATTTCTATGACCTATCCCCTTTCGAGTGTTTTATGCAATACGAAAGTCGTTATTTTAAAGGTTTCGTCACACTTACTTATAGATACGTGTTCTTCGCCGAATTCATTTGCGCAATTATGCTCCAGGTGATAGAATCTCCCCTGCAAAGAACTTTTAGGCCCTAGACAAGTGACATTCTATCATCGCAAGCGTGGCAATAGCGATTGTCAAAAAGGCAAAATTGTATGTGATTGACAAGCAAAATAAAAAAAGCACATGATCAATCCCTTACATTTTAATTTTCGCCTTCGCTGACATCGAATGCCACTTGTCTAGAGCCTTTGGTGCTCTAAAGGTTGACATTCAACGGTAACAAACGTCGAAAAATACGAAATGTACTATAAGCTATCGAAATTTGTCGAGAGGCTCTAGAAAAATGTGTAAAAAGTAGTAATTAAACTCGCGCTAAAAGCCAAAAAGAACTATGAAGTTTTTCATTTTGAAGACCTCACTCTACACCAGCGCCCCTAGCAGCAAATTCAGACGCGGTAGCTTTCCTTGTCTAGAGAATTACGACTTACATTTTGACTTTTCGACAATCGTTGTCAGCCTCTGGTGACAATTTCCTTATAATTACGTAAGATATTAAAATTCAGTCGTTATATTTGTACCTGTATACCATTAAATACTTGAAAGAGAATCTAAAATAATGAAATATGAAAGCTATGAAATTATAACAATCCTTTTTTGCTGAAATATTTCGGCGAATTTTCGTCGTCGCGCACATCAATTTAGTCGCTCGTATCGAATTATACTTAAAACGATTTCGCGGGTCTTTTGCATTTTCGTAGGCTTTTCAAAAGAGTGGTTCAACGCCGGGAATATTGTGAGGGTATTTTTATTTTCAGATGTTTTGGTAAAATTGTTTTAAAGTACTTAGATATAAATATATTTCTGTCCATTCCGGCTGACTAAAATTGTCCAGGGAGGTTGTTATAAAATAACTGGGACAGTGATCTTTAACTTAAATATGATATATACTCAACTCTAACGTTCGGATCACCTTAGGTTACCAAAGGTCGCCCCCCCCCCGGTGGGTTCCCGCATTGTCGAGGCGAGGGGGCTCAGTTACCGTGGCTTGGTCACCCACGGTGAAGCAAAGAGGAACCCGAAGAGGGTCCGCTCGTCAGGGCTTTTGACGACTAAGCCGCCGACGTAGCGGCCAACTAGTAGGTTGCAGTGCCGCTTGGTAACAGGCGACATCGCAACTAAGGCGGGCCGCGATGTCTTATGGAGCGTCCCAGGTCCCATACGATATCGCGGCTGAGGGTTGGAGGCCGCGGCGGGAGAGGAGTGCCGGTATTGCGGAGCGCCGCTCTCCCTACCTTCCGCGGCCTAGACGGGGTCGCCACCGTCTGATGGCGGACGCGGTGGGCCACAGGGGAAGAGGAGTGTCGGTATAGCGTTAGCCGCTCTCCCTATCCCCTGCGGCCGCAAAATGGTAGGTGGTGGGTACCTTGACCCGTCACAGGGGGACCAAGGGTGCCATACACGGGGTCGTCTGGTACCCATTTGATCCTTGGAGTGGTCACGGCGTACATTGTGTTCTGGTGCGCCGATGATGAGGGGTACTCTCCTGTGCAGGGTCCTGTGACGGACAGCCGCGGTGGGTTTGCGGTGAGTGCTGACGCGTGCCTGTGTACCCGCCATAAGCGGCACAGGAGGACTCCGTGGAGTTGTAATGGGTTAGAGTCCCACATACTCGTAACTGCACTATCTCCCCGTGTAAGTGCAGTAGCATTTCTCCAAGCAAAAAAAATATCACACGATAACACATTTTCTTTTTATTAGAGTAGTTTGATGGCAGGAATATTGTGGAAGTATTTATATTTTCAACTGTTTCGGGCAAAATTGTTTTAAAGAGGAATTAGAGGCGACTACAAGTTGTCCAGGGAGGTTGTTGTAAAATAACTCAGATATAGGTTTTCAACATAACTAACTATGACCTAAACTCAACGTTAACGTTCGGATCACATACGGTCACAAAAGGTGTGAACGAGATGTATACGACCATATTTGACATTACATTCCATTCTATCCATTTCTGTCGACTTTTATGAATTTTGGACGCCATTGTAAAATACACAGATACTGGTTTGTAAACTGCATCACACCTACAACACCCTCATTGTCTTGCCTTTTTCCCAATTTATTTAGTTTAGATGCTACATTTATACTTTTGGCAAACTTCTCTATGTAAGGCGGTTTACACACGGCACCGCGCACCACCACGGTAGGCGGTGAAGCGGATCTCATTTCGCATTGGCCTCTAATAAATCCGTTGATGCCTAACACACGTACAAACTTCTCTATGTAAGGCAGTATAAACACGGCACCGCCCGACCGAGCGGGTCGACTGGTGCTTTTCCCTCCGCGTCCGTGTGTAAACCTCCTAACTTGTCACCATCTCCCCACACACAGTCCATCTATCGTGTTTTTTTGATATTCTTACCTACTCATAAACATAAGTAATTATTTTTCTTATTTATTTTATTTTTGATATAAAATTTAGTCATCACCTTCATCATTTCAACCAAAAGACGTCCACTGCTGGAAATAGGAAATCCGCTAGCGTCGCCACAGTGATCGGTCCTGTGTGTCTCGCATCCACCGGACTCCCGCAGCCTTGACAAGGTCGTCACTCCACCTAGTTGGAGGCCTTCCAACGCAACGTCTTCCGGCTTGCGGTCGCCACTCCAGAACTTTTCGGCCCCATCGGCCATCCGTTCTGCGAGCAATGTGCCCAGCCAACTGCAACTTAAGTTTGGCAATTATTCAGGCAATGTCGGTAACTTTGGTGCTCTTGTTACATCGTCGGTTACATTTTCAATTTCAGTACCATCGACCTTATTACGCAGGATCAGAGCTAGTTTTAGGTGTAAAGTCTAATATTACATTGTTGAACTTGCTTCTAACTACGTAGAATATGACGTATTATTAGAATATGGCGTATTAAGGTTTCAGAAAGCTTAATATAAACCAATATGGCAATTTATTTATAAGTTCATATTGTAGTTACAATTTGTTATACATAAAGTAGTTGCCCGCCTCTGCTTTGCCTGGGTCATGATAATTTGTAGCCTAAAACCATCTGGAATATTTTTGTACCACCAATTTATCTGGTGGTACAAATAGGTGTAAACGTGGTTCCAGAGGTAACCTACACGACTGAACAAAATCATAAATTTCGTTCTCTCACTTTATAATATTATATAGATAAGATGGTGGCGCACGGTTGGCGCAGTGCTTAAGCAATTGACTGCTGCGCTGCGTGTTGCGGTTTCGATTCACGAGCAGCACAAATATTTGCATGACCTACAGATAGTTGTTCCGGCTCTGGGTGTTTGTATATGTGAGTTAATATATTTGTAAACGCACACACGATAAAGGAGAAGTTCCTAGTGTGAGGCAAAGTTAAAAAAGATGGTGCTACGAAGCTGCTCATTTTGTCGAGTCTTGCAAAAATAAATCATATAGGGATAGTTGAATATTTTTTCGTTATTTCAATGTTGGTCTCATAGTAAAAGATTTTCATAGTGATAAGTATAATTACCCATTTTCAGGAATTGCGTTGTTTCTGTAACACCCAGTTTAGGAACCAAGAAACGTAGAATAATATTAATACTCAAGTTGTATTATTACAATGTTGTTGACCTTCACACTTACCTTTTCTTCCTCTTTTTTTTCCGGTAATTACCGCCGCATCACCACTATGCATAATTAACCATTAGTCAATCACAACGCTGCGGTATGCGATGCCGGACACATTGTCACCATTGAAACATACAACGGAACTAAAGACCATTCTAGATATTTTTCATACGGTTGTATGTCCGGCACCGCATATCTCATGTCGCAGCGTTGTGCGATCCGATCAAAAGACCAAAGCCTTAGTGTTTCTACCCATGGGTCTCAGGCGTACCTTCAGTTAGGGGAGTGCGTCTTGATATACCAAACATATTATGGGTAGATGCACGTCACATGTCGTCGAAGGAAACTTGCCTGAATAAAAGCATGCGTGTTTTGTTCTGGTATTCAGGTTCCAATCATCAATATTATATTTGTTGTATGAGATGATACTCTCATCCATGTTTGAAGAGTGATTGAAAACAACGAATTATTAAAATATTTCAAACGCACAATAGCCATTATTTATTTATAGTATTTGAGCACATACATATGTACATATATACATACCTAGGCATACACATAAACCTTAGTGCCAGGTCAATAACTTCTTAAAATTACTATTTAATATAACGCAAATTATATATTAATAATTTCTAAAGATAACCAGAAAGTAAAATAATGTTTGTATTCGTACACCTTTTAATTAATTTCTTTTACGATCCGTTTGTCAGACAGATTTAAGATTTCGAACTAATTGCGTGGGGGAATTAAGTAAATTAGAATCATATTTCGTGTATTCCATTTAATGAAATACATAAATTCGGGTTGGCACAACTACAAAGTATTAACAGTGAAAATATAGAGAAGAATTTTATCAGTCATAGAAACATCAGGATCTTTGGTTCTATACGTTCGTTAGAACATAGGCGATTATAAATTGTTACTAACTAATAAGAATACAACAAATTATCTTAGGACGTTAGGAAGAAGGTATATTAACAGAAGAAAAATTTTCACTGTAGTTGATGTGCTCCCCGAAATTGTGCTGCCATCTGTGGAAGAAGAAAGAAACAGAGTTATTTATTGGACTACTAAAGAAACATAATTTTGTGTAAGTTATAATTGATTACAAACGTCATGCTAAGCTAATCGCTTTAGCAGTTAAATTACACAAAAAAAACGAGTTAATTAAAAAAAACATTATTGATAGCACGCAAATTTTTATTAAAAGCAAACATTTGCGTTATTTATTGCATAATCCGATGATATTATTATTGTAACTGAAACTAAATCCAGCTAACCATTTTTAATTGAAAAAAAATACCACTAACGAGCATAATTTGCCAAAATAATTAATTTTACTATAACAAACTTTTGATGTTAAACAAACTAGACCAAACAAGTGTAGGCATCTCAAAAGATTATTTCTGAATAGAAAACAAAACTTTATGAAGATTCATGTTTTCTATTCAAACTACGAAAAACAAAGACCTCAACGAACTTTTGATGTATTTAAGAATCAAACAAAAGGCTTGTTCGTACTAATCAGATTACAGAGAAGTTATGATACAATCATGTAAAAGTAGACCTTAGATATTCTAAGGTACGTTCTATATTCAAGATTTACAAACGAGTTGGGTTATTTTACTTCGGTTGATTTTGCAAATAATACATTGATATTGTAAGAATAAAATCTGGATAATAGCGTATTCAACTGTTATTTTTTATGAAAGAAAAGTAAATATATTGAAAGATTTATAAAACTCATAATTTATGTATTTTATTTAATAATAGATGCCTGAGAAAGGACGTTGACATCAAGGCCAACTGCGGCATACGAGGTGTAACGATTCAGTCATGTTTGCGGGGAAACTTGACAAGAGATCACACAAGAAAGTCTGGAAGGAGAAAGGGTAGGAGTAAAACACATTGTGGGCTAGCAATAAAAGAAAGGTGTATACTCAATTTGTTTCAATATTTGTAAGCCTAACTTAATCTGTGTTTTCGTTATTGTTGTCGAAAAAAGTTTGTCTCCAATGAATATGTGATTTCAAATCTAATAAAAAACAATTGCGCATCGTCTAATTCGAAACTCGATTCATCCCACAATAACAATCAAGTAACTATTTCAATTGTCGAATAAAATTGCAAGTTCGGCCAATTCAATCTGTTGCCTCTGTAGTGTGTAATAAAAATCAACGACGCAACCGCTTGATTTGATAAGCACTGTCGTATTGTTGTTTTTTTTTGCGTTATTATTTGTAAACGTCAACGACAATTGGTTACAGGAGATTACTTTGCGGGTGCGTAATCGAATAATTCCGTTTGTTATTCGATTGAATATTGTTGCCAGATTATTCGATTTATATTCGTATTTGTTTTCGTGGTCACATATTATAAACAATGTCTGCCTTAGGCCATACAACGACGATAAGGCAAACTATAAAATAACTGCTAACAATCTCCTTCCCCACTATTCCTGTGTACGGTTATCATAACAGCCCCATAACACTACATCACATAAACTTGTCCAGATTTAAGGCTGATTTCCCTAAGGGGTGGTAGAAAATTTACAAAGAACACTTTTGACTTTAAAGCCACTAACCCTTGAAGAACAAAAAGTAGCGTGTATTTAATAGCTTATATGCGTGATTCGAGCTTGTATATAAATAGATATGACTTATGTCATGAGTCTTGTAATGACGTTTCAAATATTCATGTGATATGTTGGGCTATTTAACCGTTTTGCGTCACAGAAATCGGGGTTACGACAGGTCGTGTTTCTGATTGTTTTAAATATATAATGCATAAATATGACGCTTATGTTTGTTCTGTGAGTTACAGAATAAACAGTGTCATTGTAAGTCCTTACTAAAACTTGTTTATAAGGAATTAGTGCCACTTAGATGAGCCTTGCACCCAGTGAGTTACATCTCCACAATTTGAGAGTTAGCTCCTCCACCATTTGAGAGTTTGCGGCTCCAACCTTTGAGAGTAAGCTACTCCACCATGTAAAGAATCTTACTCAAACATAAGTGTAGTACATTTAGTTACTTCCCATGGTACCAAACGATAGTTCTACTTTCCATCAAAAGCTTACAGACAGACTAGCTCTTAAATTTATTATATTAGCGCACTTATCCGTAGATTTGTTACAGCTCACTCTTATTACTCTTATTATTTTAACAACCGCTAACCTTTTAATTTGTTCTTTTTAGGGTTCCGTAGCCAAATGGCAAAATACGGAACCCTTATAGATTCGTCATGTCTGTCTGTCTGTCTGTCTGTCTGTCCGTCCGTATGTCACAGCCACTTTATTCCGAAACTATAAGAACTATGCTGTTGAAACTTGGTAAGTAGATGGAGTCTGTGAACCGCATTAAGATTTTTACACAAAAATAAAAATAAAACAATAAATTTTGGGGGTTCCCATACTTGAAACTAAAACTAAAAATTTTTTTTTTCATCATACCCATACGTGTGGGGTATCTATGGATAGGTCTTCAAAAATTATATTGAGGTTTCTAATATAATTTATTTCTAAACTGAATAGTTTGCGCGAGAGACTCTGCCAAAGTGGTAAAATGTGTGTCCCCCCCCTGTAACTTCTAAAATAAGAGAATGATAAAACTAAAAAAAATATGTGATGTACATTACTATGTAAACTACCAGCGAAAATTGGTTTGAACTAGATCTAGTAAGTAGTTTTTTTTTAATACGTCATAAATCGTAAACCGCAATTTAAAAAGTACGGAACCCTTCGTGCGCGAGTTCGACTCGCACTTGGCCGGTTTTTTTAAACATCCGCAGTGTTGCACTCCAGAATTACGAGTGTATACTTGTTTTCTTTTGTGCCACTATGTGGAGCCACATGTTTTTGCGGCACTTATCTCCGTTTCAATTCTAAGCTTAGTGGTGTTTCCTTATATTATTGTTTGTTGTTCATTACAAATGAAGGGGGATTTTGTTATTTTGTGTGTTGTAAATATATGCTTTGAAAACGTGAGTTGTGAAAGGATTTTGTTTATTTTTGAGGTTTTTGTTTATTTTAGTTTATTAAACGTTGACCACAGAATTACGTTTGATATTTGATGACCATTCACTCAATGGATTGTATTGTTACCGTGAAACTCGATACCTACTTTTTTCTTAAATATTATTACGTGGCCTGTAGCGGTAATGGTACCTTCGTTTATCAAACAATACCCAATTAAATTCTATTACAAATTTGTCATTTACAAATATAAAACATAATAAATGGTTGCGGTCAAACCCAATTAAATCTATTTAACTTCTAATTGTGCCGTGCCCATAGCTCTCGCTGGTACGCCCATACCAATCTGCTCCGACTTCCGGTACCTAGGGTCGCTTGTCCAAGGGGATGGTGAGGTAGACCGAGACGTAACGCACCGGATCAATTCAGGTTGGATGAAATGGCAACAGGTCACTGGAACAACTTGCGACCCACGGATGCCCCTCAAGTTAATGGGTAAAATCTGGGCTGTAAAAAAGATGGATGAAAGGAGAAAGCATGCAGCAGAGATAAGAATGTTGAGGTGAATGTGCGGCGTAACGAGATTGGATAAAGTGAGAAATGAGTATATTAGAGGCAGTTTGAAAGTGGCGCCAGTGGCAGAAAAGTTGAAGGAAAAGGAAAAACTGTTTGTCCTGGTATGGTCATGTGATGACGAGGGATGAAACGCATGTTACTAAAAGAGTTATGAATATAAATGTGGATGGATGAAGAGGAAGACCAAAGAAAAGATGGATGGACTGTGTGAGGAGTGATATGAAGGAAAAGGGAGTCAGTAATAGCGTAACAGGTAACAGGACGATATGGAAGAAGAAAACGTGTTGCGCCGACCCCAAGTAACATGGGATAAGGGCAGGAAGATGATAATGATTAGAAGAGGTAGGTCTTTGCCCTGCAGTGGAACAGTACAAACTTATAACATCCCAAATTGTGCGCCACGATACGTTGCTGAACATGATAGAAGATCTCTGTATTTAATATCTTGCATGCAATGTATGTACACCATGTTTATACAAATAAATAAACTTACTTACTACTTCCTAGAGGTAGTTGGAACCAACACAAAAAAACATCCATACAAAAAAAAAATGAATTCCCCAAAAACTTCGAAGGCACAACAATGAGGTACCAATTTGCATAATATAATACGAGTAGGTAGGTATGGGTGGGTGTTCATGCCTATAAACTTTGCTATGGGCGTCAACGAAACGGTTTTCTGCAAAATTACCCACTTTTCATATGGAAATGCGACCGATTACTTATGAGTCAGGCTTTAAAATTGTTAAATTCGCTGGATATTTCTAGTAGGCTACATGCACTTGTTTTTAATAGATTATTTAATGAGGATGTAATTCAGGTAAAGTGATGGTAAGCACGGATTAGGTGTCGTGTATTTTATTATCTTAAAGAATAAAAGAAAAGTTGTTTTTACGGCTACCGTCATTTGATTGGCTCACAAACTTCAACAGCTAGATTTACTCGGACGTAAAGTTATATGACACTAGCTTTTGCCAGCGGCTTCGCCCGCGTGAATGTCGAAAATTAACCTGAGGGAACATATTCCAGGGATAAAAAAAACCTATTTTGCTATCTCTATGCCAAATTTTATCCAGATCCGTACAGCCGTTTGAGCGTGAAGAAGTAACAAACAAACACACACAATCACAAACTTTCGCCTTTATAATATTATAATGTGATTGTGTTGGCCACAGGTTTGTCCTCGATTACATCAAGAGGTTTAAACATAACTGGAGTGGATGTACCTACTTCAGATATGTAAGTTACCTCTGTCTAACCCTTCCGGGAATAAAGGCATGATATTTAATGTTATGGATTTTGATTGGGTTTGTCTGTTTGAAGGTTTATTCAGGAAAGGGTTGCCCATACATGGTATTTTTACAAAAATAGATTTTTAATCCAACATAAAAATGATGCACAAATTATCTCGATAAAATGCTCGTAAGTAAACCCATATAGTGTCAGATTTGATTTTTCCCTGAAAATTAATTTATGTAGAAAAATAAAACAGTGATAATTCGAAAGTACTCAATAATTTTTTTTGTTACAGCCCTCTGTTACCCGTGTTTTAATATACCGTATTTACGTGGGCGACTGAGTTCTGCTCGGATGAAAATAGAGAAAACGACGTTTTCTAAAAATTCAACCTAACTAGATCGCCCCCGAAAACCCCTACATAATAAATATCATGAAAATCGTTGGAGCCGTTTCCGAGATTCAGATTAGATATATATATATATATACAAAAATGTCTCGTTTAAAGGTATTATTAGATTGATGTTGCGTATTGTTTTTTGGACGACTAGATTTTTATTTTTATTTTCCTCTAATTTAGTGGCATTAAGTGGTCTAATCGAAATAAACGTCTTGATTTTGACTTCATTCGGTAATATAAAAAACAAATACCAACATAAAAAATTAACTGGTTTATCAAAAAACTTCAAAAAATAAAAATATTCGACATGTTGACATTTTTCAACAACATTTCTAGTTTTATCTCCTCTAATTTTCAAGTCTTAGTCCGAGTCACTTATCTCTAAGCTTTCCTGTAACAGAATTATTTATTTGGCAAAAACAATAATTAATGAACAACCTGTGTATTACGGTAACGTAATCGGAAGGTGTACAGAATGTTATTATGTTGCGTTCCGCTAACGAGGAGGTGTAGCCTCTTATATTATTATAACGAGCTCGAACTAGGGATGTTAATAATTGTCCAGGGGAGAATAGTTTTTGCTTATCCGTTTTGGCAAAATATACAGGTATATATTTTAGATACGGAAAATAAATTATTAATATTTACTTACTTACCCTAAGTTGGAACGGTCTAAGCAGTAAATAACCCACGTAAGACACATTGTTGAAAACCTCAAGATTTTCCAAATAAAGGTTTTATGTTTTGTTTAATGTAGGGTAGTTTTTAAAAAAGTTTGCAAAAGCTATTTCTTTAATAATTAGGAAAAAAAAAGCAACGAAGTTTTTTCAATTGAATTTTTGTATCTTTAAAATGTGGCATGGAAATTCAAGCACCTAAATATGTAGATCAGCTACGTATGTATTTACAAATTGTTTCGATACTTCCATATAAGTATAAATAGTTAAATAATCAACAGTATTATTAACTGCATATTAAACAAAGTGAAACCGGTTATAACTGGAAAAATCATTGCTGGAAAAATTCTACTCCATTAGTTTACCGAACAATAGGCAGGTAATAAGGCAACACCTGTGAATCTTACATGTAAATAAATACGACTCATTTTCCATACAACTTCATAATAGGCTTAAACCTCTAAATAACCTGTTAAACTCCAAAGACCAACAGTTTTATGACCACACGTCTGAACGACGTAATAATTTCAATGCACTGCGTGGTCTAGGACGGACGTACGCCGCACTATACGTGCATACAAGTGACAAATGTTTCCGAAGCAATCGCTTTGCTAGTGACCGCAAGAGACTCGCATATGCTAAGTCGGCGTCGGCGGCGCCGCAACGTATCTTGACACCCAAATTTACTATAGGATTACGTCTTGGACGTAAACAAATGACGCTGTGGTGTGTGATGCAACGAATTGTGGGCTTTTGCTTTATTTAGTTGGGAGTTAAAAATGCGATGGTATTTATGTACTGTTGGTATTCTAAGGCGCTACCAGAGTACAGTTGACCAAAGTTATCGACATAGCTCACAGAATAAGCAAGCTGAAGTGGCAATGAGCCGGCCATATAAGTCGTAGAACCGATGACCGTTGGGGTGAACGTGTTCTTGCGTGGAGACCGCGATCTGGTAAACGTAAACTCGGACGCCCTTAGGCTAGGTGAAGCGACGACCTTCGCAGGGTGGCTGATAGCAGCTGGATGACAGTTGCTGAAAATCGAACCAAATGGCGTGCAATTGATGAGGCCTATGTCCAGCAGTGGACTGCTATAGGCTAATGATGATGAAGACTAGACTACGGTCATCGAGATATGGCGTATGCTTATTTTCTCGTGTCTCCTGTGCGGGTCACAAATAAATATTTTTCTTTCTTTTATATGTATTGAATTGTAATCTAAACTATACTGTGAAGAGATGTCCTGAGATAATGTGAAGCTATACAATCGGTTAGTGCCATAGACTTTTCTTGCGGACAAAGGCACTGTGTTAGTAAGAACATGTACTAAGTCACAGGATAAAGCTAGAGATTTATTTTGAGGTTACATAATTTTGTGGCAATCAAAATGGACTAATTAAGAGTAGTGAGTATCTTCTCTATTTGAGAAGAAGGATTTAATCAGCTGTGAAAAACTGATAGGTAAAACATTTATTTGTGACAGATGTTTTAATGGAAAAACACTACATCGAATAACTGAAAAATATTACGTAGAAGCTAGCATTATTTTCTATGAATGATAGTCAAAATTGATAACGATGGACGGGTCGATGTCTCTTGTCAGTAAAATAGCGCATTTTATCGAAAATTACTTTCATTTAATTGAGCTGTCCATTCGGCGAATCTAGTCAATAATTATCTAGACAGAGTAATTATAAAGTTTTTTTTTTGGTAATAATGACCTTACTGCAGAAGTCACCTTTGAAAGGTTTCATTTCGAATTATTTATTTTTTGTTTTTTTGGAGATTATAAATATGGATTAATAACTAGTTTCACTAGCGTATATTATATTTGCATGAAAAATGAAATTGAAAAGACTGTATTTACATAATTACCATCTACTTATTGTAGAATTTTAAACACGCACCTTGTAGGGTCTTTACACCTTTTAATGATGGTAGTTTGATTAATACGAAAGAGTACGTAATAATAGAATTTAATTGAATGATAATGAGTGCACGCGATTTGAGTGATAATTGTGTACTAAAGTATAGACCGCGCGTAGCGAGTAAAGTGCTGACACAATGATGTCAAATTTGTGCGTGCTTTGCACTGTACATGCTCCGGGGCCCGAGAAGATGTGAATGAGATGAAGGATAATGATTTACAAGATGATAGTTAACAATTTTGCTTACAAACTTAAATAAACTAAGCTTAAGGTATTTCATTGAATTGAGTCCGAGCGGATGGCGAAGACCCTCTGCTCGTTGTGGCGATGGTAGGGCGACCCGCAGAGGTGGCAACGGGAGCTACATAGCTCACGCTAGACTCTGCCTGCTCCGTTGTGGCCTCTGCTCGCTCAGCTGTCGGAGGTGCGGGCGCTGGATGCGGCTGGCGCGCTCGTACGCGTTGCCATGTGTACAAGATGATGCAAACCACGACGACTCCACCCAAGATGTAGATGGCGACGTAATGATGAATGTCATGGAATGTCACTTGATCTGCCAGTTCCTGATTGGATTTCATTTCTTTGAGTGCTTTTTCAATCGCCTTTATGTCTTCCCGTTGTTCGGTGATATCGTCTGTCTCATTCAGTGGAGCGATGAGAGGTATAGACAGATTAATTATGTGGTTTATTGGTGGAATTTCTATGTTCATGACATCGATCTTCGTTTTAATTGTGTTTGATAATGCTCTGTGTGCATAAATCGTAAACATTCTGTCTTTGATGACGCAGTTGTCTCCCAGTGTAATGACACCTGTTTTGCTGAGTTGCTCGATCGTAAAATCGTCATCGCATATGACTCGCACACTGCATTGTCCGCAACAAAAGTAAAGATATGAATTAATTAAGTTCAAGTCAATCCAGTTATCGCGACATTCTCTTGTTTCAGTTTGACATTGATTAGATGCTTGATGTTTCAGACATAAGTTGTTGTCTGACGTCATTTGATAGACTGGCCTTTTCAGTGGGCAAATGTACTCGTCGGTGTCGTAAGGAATACATCTTTGTATGTCGCTTGTAGACACTGGTATGTAAGAGTCTTTATGTGTATTGATAGCCAGGTATTTTGCTACAGGCACTATATTGACCATGCTTGCGTTGACTTGTTGTGGAATCTGTATGAGGTTGTAAAGCTCATAATCTTCCCTGCTCACAAGAGGAATTCTTACTTCGAAAATCAGGAACTTTCTGGTAGCTCTTGCTTTCACTTTCAATAGGTGATAGATCTTCGCCAAGTCGGTCTGAATATTATTAATCGGTAAGGCTAAGTCCTTTGAGATTTGTCCGGTTATAACATTCAGTTCGTTTTTCAACTGTGCCGGCGTTAGCAAGTGAAAGTTGAACTTTTCATAGAAAATGTTAGCCACTGTGTCAACTAGTGTCTCCTGGATTTCTTTAAGATTGGTCATGATGTTATTGGCTATGAACGTTGATAATGTGAATTCCGCTTTGTTGTCAGTGTGTTGGATTTCTTCTTTCAGTTTGCTTATGGCCGTGTTGCAATTGGTAATGTGTTGGTTGATTATTTTGTGCTGCTTGTCCAGGGTATTTTCAATCCTTTTGATGACATTTAGTTCAGCCTCCACTACTGAAGTTTGGTTTTTCCACAGATAACTGAGATGTTTTTGATTGCTTCTGATTAAGGCAATATCCTTCTGATATTGTTCGGCGAAAGTTTCATCCAAAACTCCAAACAAACTATGTGCGATGTAGCCGATGCCGTTGATAAGCCCGCGACGTCGGCGAACTTGACCTTGCTGACCAAGTAAAACATTGTTGTAGTGTTCAAGTTCGTTGTACCCGTGAAGCAGTTGTAATCGGACTACGTTGCATTGTGGTATTTGATCCCTTGAACATATGTTGTCCAGATGAGTGATAAACTTGTCCAGAAGGTTAATTCCTTGCCAATACGGAGCCATGTCGCAATAAACGACGAGTTTCCATTCTTCACGTTCCAATTTCATATTTGCGAGTTTATCAAAAAATATGTTTTTATTTTCTGCAACTTTGGAAATTTTGTATTCGCACGTTCCTGAGCAAATAAACATCAGAAGTACGAGTGTCGTAATTATGAAGTTGCACAATTTTGATGAGGTTGGCTTGGAATATTTATTGTTTGTTGCTTGACCTTCTTTGTTTTCCTTTTCTGTATCGTGGCTTTGATTATTGTCGTTGATCGGCAAGACGGATAATTTCGTAATTGGTCTCTTGAGTGAACCATTTTTCGTCCGTAGGGTCACTACTCTGACGTATCCGTCTTTCCCTGGATGAAGTTCAATAACTCTGCCCATGGGCCATTTTCCCGGGGGTAGATTAATGTCGTGAATGATGACGATGTCATTGATCTTCAAATTCTGGTGAGGTTTGTGCCACTTACTGCGAGCTGATAGTTGGCACAGGTACTCAGCTCGCCATCTCTTCCACAGATCATCAAATATTTTTTGTGTGAGCTGCCATCTTGTTCGCAAGTCTCTCTCTGTCTCGATGATAGTTAGTGTCGGACCACTTGCCAAAAAGTGAGACGGTGTGAGACAGTCTAAATCCTCGGGATCTTCGCTGAGTGCGCACAATGGTCGGCTATTCAAACATGCTTCTATTTGAGCGAGTAACGTCGAATATTCTTCAAACGTCAACTTCTGATCTCCTATGACCCGCTTGAGATGGTACTTCAAACTCTTGACGGCGGCTTCCCAGAGGCCTCCGGCACTAGGCCAGGAAGGGGCATTAAAATGCCAGTTAATCTCCATACTGGTAATAGCCTCGAAAAAACTGTCATCCAAAGTGTTTTTGATATTCACGAACTCTTCGTTGAGTATTCTACTCGCTCCAACAAAGTTCGTGCCATTGTCACTATAGACATGGCCTGGGGTGCCTCTCCGAGCTGCCATCCTCCGCAAAGCTGCTAAGAACGATGATGAGGTCAGGTCCGATACTAGCTCGATGTGTACAGCCTTGGTGGCCATACAAACGAACACGGCGATGTACCCTTTTGTGGTTTTGATACCTCGGCCCTTGCTTGCTTTGACGTAGACAAACCCAGTAAAATCAACCCCTGTATGATAAAATGGTCGTGTTGGATTGCTGCGTGCAAAAGGAAGGTTGCCCATGAGTTGTTCGTGTTTGATTGGGTCGTGTTTTCGGCACTTGACGCAGTTTCGTAAGCGCTTCTTGACAGCTCGGTTTCCTCCCAGAATCCAATATTGTTGACGCAGCCATGCTTGAGTAACTCTCGCTCCCCCATGGAGTGTCATCTGATGTCCTTGTTCGATCAATAAGTCACTGAGGTGTGTGTTGTTGGGAACGATGAGAGGATGCTTCATGTTCTGACTCATTTTCGCGTTGTTCAATCTGCCACCGACTCTCAGTAGGCCGTCTTGATCCAAAAACGGGTTCAGCTTTAGCAATTTGCTCTTCGCGTCTATTTGCTTCTGATCTCGGAGACTAAATACCTCTTCCTTAAATACCGTCAGCTGTACTTGTTTGATAAACAGATGTTTAGCGATTTTTATTTCGCTGACAGTCAGATACTTCGGTTTGTGTTGATTGCGAGATATGGCGCGCAAAGTCCAAGCAAGAACACGCGCTGCTCGGTCGAAGTTGCTGAATCTGCTCAATAATTTTAAAATAATATCTTCATTTTGTTGGACTACATTACTTTTTATTGACTTCCTGATTTCTTCATATGTAATGTAAGTTGGTATGTCTTGATTGTGGTTTACTTTGAATGTTGATAGCCAGGTTGGTCCGTGCCACCAAAGAGGATGATGATGTAGTTGATTCGCTGATAATCCTCGGCTCGCGCAATCAGCTGGATTTTCGGCCGATTTCACATATCGCCAGCTTTTTGTTGGTATTATCTCCGTTATTTGTGCTACTCTGTTAGCCACGAATGGTTTCCAGCGATTCGGTTCACCATTGAGCCAACCTAGTACTGCTGTCGAATCGGACCAACCGTATATTCGTAGGTTATGGGTTGATAAACAGTTCTGGACAACTTTCATCAGTTTTGACAACAAGTGCGCAGCGCAAAGCTCCAATCTAGGCAGAGATACTGATTTGTTGACAGGCACGAGCTTTGATTTCCCTGCTACTATGACCACAGGGGATTGACACTCCGCCTTTTCCTGATTGATAATTCTGCCATAAATTACGCATGCATATGCCTTTTCTGATGAGTCACAAAACCCATGCAACTCTATGTTTGCATTTTTTGTAGTTTGAAGCCATCTTGGCACATTAATATGTTCGATTTGTGGTAACTCCTTTTTTATTTTAAGCCATTCTTCATTGATGTTTGTAGGTACTGCGTCATCCCATTGAAGATTCAACGACCAAACTTTTTGCAACAAAAGTTTCAGTTTGGTGGATACTGGAGACAGCCAGCCGAGCGGATCAAATATCTTTGAAATGTCAGATAATAATGATCTTTTGGTGGATGGTGTCAATGATGATGTGTCTATCTTAATCTGGAACTTGAATTGATCGTCCCGGGGGTGCCAGCGCAGTCCCAAAGTTTTGGTTGATTCTTGATGCCTGAATTCGAATGCTTGTTCCTTGTCTGATATTGATTCTTGTATGTTAATGTTATTAGATGACCATTTTCGCAAATTAAATCCACCAGATTTCAGTAAATTAATTAGGTCATCCTTGAGTTGTTTGGCTTCCTCTATACTGTGGTGTCCTGCCAGAAGATCATCCATGTAGAAGCATTGTTCAAGTACCGCTGATGCTGTAGGGTATCTTGAACGTTCGTCTTCTGCTAACCGTTTCAACGTCATCATGGCCAGGAATGGAGCTGCTTTGGTGCCATAGGTGACTGTAGTCAACTCATATTCTCTAAGCAATTGGGTAGGTGAGTCACGCCAGACGATTTTCTGATACTGAAGGTCCTTTTCATTACATAAGATCTGTCGGAACATTTTCTCGATGTCGGCTGTGATTGCATATTCATACTGTCTCCAACTCAGAATCAATGTAAACAAATCCTGTTGTAAATTAGGACCGCTGTACATTAAATCATTGAGACTGTAGCCCGTCGAAGTTTTCGCTGATGCGTTAAATACAACTCGCAGCGATGTTGTTGCCGAGTCCGGGCTTAAAACGCATAGGTGAGGTAAAATGCAATCCGGCAGAATTTTCTGTGCGCACTTGCGCATGTGACCCAATTTGATATATTCGTTGATGAATGTTTTGTAATCTTCGGAAATATTTTTATTACTTGAAAACTTTCTTTCCAGTTGATAAAATTGTGCTACGGCTCTTTGTTTTGATTCTCCCAATTTTTCTTTGATATCTGGCTTCAGTGGCAGTCTAACCACGTATCTACCATCATCTCGTCTTACTGTTTCCGATTGATATTGTTGAAGGCATTGATGATCCTCAGAGGACATATTAGTATCGGGTTCGGTGACATCTTCAATGCTCCAAAACCTTTGTATGTCTTGTATATTGTTCATGATAACGTTGCATTGATAAGACTTGACATTGCCGCTCAAAATCCAGCCAAGTTGAGTCTGTTGTGCTATTGGCAGAGATGAGTTTTCCTTGATTATGCCAGACATGATGATTTCCGAGTAAACTTCTGCTCCCAACAATAAATCGATAGGACGACAAACGTTGAAATCTGGATCTGCTAGTTGAATGTTTTGAAGATATTCCCAAGATGGTTTTGCAAAACTGTGGTTTGGCAAGTTGTTAATTAATTTCTTCATAATAACAACTTTTGTTTGGAATATATAATTCGAGTGTAATGATGACGCTACAAGACTGATAACTCCCTTACAGTTGGTTTGATTGGCACTGACTCCAACTATGACGCCTTTGCATGCTCGGCGCGGCAGTTTCAGTATTTGAGCTGCGTTCTCAGTGATGAGGGAGGCTTGAGAGCCTTGATCTATGAGAGCCCTCATTGTGTGATATTCCCCATTAGCTCCTTGTATACGGACAAGTGCTGTGGCTAGCAGAATTTCAACAACAGATTCCTTGGAAACATGTGTCACATTGCTTTGTGTGTAGTCTTCACATAACGTAGACGGTGACATATCCATGTTGCTGGACACTGCGTTTGTCTGTAGGGCATCGTATAGTACGGTGTTATGAGTTCCATTACACACCCTGCATCTTGATTCAGAACGGCATGATTTATTTTTGTGATCAACCAGGCAATTTTTACACAAGTTGAACCTTTGCAATGTGTTTCTCTTTTCTGCTGACCCCGATTCTAAAAATGGCTTGCAGTAGAAAAGTCCGTGGCTGTCGTCTTTGCATAGTGGGCAATATTGTGTTTTAGTTGCACAACTTTTTACAGCTGAACTACGCAAAAACGATTTGTTAGAATCGTTTTTGTTGTTTAAATTATTCGATTTTGATTGATTATTTTTGCTGAATTGATGTCCTGAATCCTTGCTTCTACTCGGAGATGACGACGAGGTTGATTTGGATGAATAATGTTTTCGCCGTGTTGACTCGAGAGCAGTATATTTGTTCTCTAAAAATTTCAGAAAGTCTGCTAGAACAGGCAAGGCTCTTGGATTTTCTAATGATTGAGTGTATTCACTAAGCGTCTGAGTATCCAGCTTCAGTGTAAGTAAATGCACAACCATTGGTCCCATGGCGGCTACATCTATACCAAGATTTTTCAAGGCGTTCATGCATTCATTGATAGTGTCGAACATGTTCTTGATCTGTGTGTCGACTTGGTTTTGCATCGTAGGTAATGACAGGAGTATGTTCATGTGTGAGGTGAAAATTAGCCTGTCATTGTTATACCTGTGATTCAATATGTCCCAGCTGATGTGGTAATTTTCGGAACTGATGTTGAGATGTTGAATGATCCTTTCTGCTTCGCCTTTCAGCTTACTTTTTAATAACTGCATCTTCTGGGCGCTTGGGATGCTTTTGTTGTTATGGACAGCCTCTTGGAATAAGTCCTTGAATGATATCCATTTGTGATAGTTCCCTGAGAAGGTAGGAATATCTATTTTCGGTGTAAAATTTTCCCGATATGAAACGGAATACATTTTGCTATTGACCAACTTTTTGATGTCAACGTACCGTTTTTCGTAGTTGCTATATTCCTGTTCATAGTCCTCATCTTCTGAGTACATCTCACTATCAATTTCCCAGTGCAGGGAATCGATGGTTGACCATTTTGCTTGAATGGTTCTGAGCACATCTTCGAATTCCCATTTTTCGGTGAGGCTCTCTATATCCACGCTCCTGATTGCTCGTGATAAAGCCTTGAAGTTACTCTTCTGCTTGCGGAGCATTTCTTCTAATTTACTGGCATTACCTCGAGAGACAATCTTCTTGAACAATGATGTGGATGGGGTGCCAGTTGGCTTGCTATTTGGTTGATCTGGATCAACTGACAACATGTCCGTTTGCTGTTGCTCATCCGCAGCTTCTTGATTGCGAGTATCTGATATACGCATTGATGAAGCGCTAGGCAACTTATTCCCTTGACCCGTACTAGTAGACGGTTTGTAATTTTGAATGATTTCCTGAGCTTCATTGTAGAAAATTATTGCTTTGTCGTACATGTTCTCCGAAAAGTAGGTATAACCACGATCTTCAAACTCACACAATTGAGCATGATTTTCTTGAAACTCCCTCCAGTATGAATCCAGGATTTGCAAACGTTTTTTGATGTTAGCCGGAGTTTTGCGTTCCGCAGAATCCTTCTTGAAATTCCGCAGTTGCTGCTCCATGGCTTGAATGATTCGATCTTGATTGGCCAAAATGTTTTCCATGCTGGCGCTCATGATTGTTGTTGTATGATAGATTTTCAGTCGTTGAGTTGTAGCAGACGGATGTTACTCTATCCACCGGTCGTAGTCACAGGAGCTGTACTTCCGTGCTCACAGTTTAATCACACTGTTACGAACGCGAAATAGTCCCGCATATACGGATGCTCGAAGGACCAAAAAGATGTAGGGTCTTTACACCTTTTAATGATGGTAGTTTGATTAATACGAAAGAGTACGTAATAATAGAATTTAATTGAATGATAATGAGTGCACGCGATTTGAGTGATAATTGTGTACTAAAGTATAGACCGCGCGTAGCGAGTAAAGTGCTGACACAATGATGTCAAATTTGTGCGTGCTTTGCACTGTACACACCTACTGATGTTAGCTCTAAATTTACCGAGGTTTGCATAGCATTTTACAAGACGGCCAAAATTATAAAAAAAATATAAAATTTGTTTATTAATGCAGCTGTACTTATAAGTTTAAATCCCCACAAAAAAATCTGTGGAAGATCGAAAAAAAAAAACAGGCTGAAATATGTATTAGTTTTAAAAAAGAAACATTTTGACATTTCAATTAGGAACATCAGTGTAACCGGACGGGGTCCAGTTATGAAATCTACATATTTTATCGATATTAATTACGATTCTTAGTCTAGTCAACAAGTTCAAAAACGTGTTAAATAGAAATAAAGCTCCTAAAAATATGTGCGTTAGCTCATTTGATTCGGAATGACGTCTAGAAAAAATATTTTTAAGGGTTTGTTAGCACATAAAAATTGCGATTGTTATTAACAAAATAAGATAACAAAAAAATGATAATTAGTTTTTCTTTTAATAATTTCTAAAATAATGATATTTAAGAAATTTAAAAAAAATATCCTGAAAGAGGAGGAAATTCCGTACTTCCGGAACTCTATCTCTATTTTTCTTTTTCAACGCTGAAAATAGGGCTCCGCGACATCGTTACGGCATAAGGGCGCCGTCTAAAAAGCCGGTATACCACCTAAAATATATTTTTTTCTGTATTAAATAACAATTTAAAAAATTGAATAAATTATGGTGTTAGCTAGACACTTGAACGAATAAAACCTCGGTGAAAAAAAGGTTTTGTCGATTTTTTAAAAAGTAACACCATTGTTAATACTAATACTAATTTTTAATAATTAATATACTTATTTTTTTTCAATCTCTGTTTTTATTAATAACAACATCAAATTTTAAATAACTGATCTATAAATTTTTCGCTTCGTGGAGCTCTTCTTATTTAGGTACATAATAAAGTAATGCAAAAAAAAAAATTACAGGTTATTATTTTGTTAATTATAATTTTTTTTTTTTTAATATGAGATTAGTTAGATGCCTGATTCTACTACCGAATCCTGGCAAATCAATCACTCTACCCAGCCTGTTCCCAACATGTCGGGGTCAAGTTCTAGTCGAAACGGATGCAGCAGAGTTCTAGTATTTTACAAGGAGTGACTCCTTATATGAACTCCATAACCCTGTAGCTATGTGACACGATACCCCTTGCCAAGGATGGCGTCAGATGTCCTGGTCTGCCTGGCTACCCGTAACGAACGTCAAAAATATATAAATCTTACTAGTATTATAAATGTGTAAGGTTGGATGGATGTGTGTGTGGATGCATGTTTGTTACACAATCACGCCAGAATGGCTGAACGGATCTGCATGAAATTTGGGACAGATGTAGATTATAGTCTGGAACAATACATAGGACTTTTTATCCCGGTAAAATGTTCCCTTGGGATGATAAAACACTTTTCACGCGGGGGAATCTGCTGGCAGAAGCTAGTATCATATCAAACTAGGAACTAAACGTGCATTCCGAGGCACGAGGGTTTGTTTTGTAATGAATGGTCATCCATCTACGGAACAACTTCAGAAAGCGTTATTTAACATTTGAGTGCCTGAAACGTGGATCCACGCGAGACGCAAAGCCTTTTTACCTCACTTCAAAAAAGGAGGAGGTTTTCAATTTGTCGGTTTTTTTTTGTGCGGGTACCCCAATTGCTCAAAGACGCAAGAACTGATTTAGAAAAATCTTCTTTTGTTTGAAAGAATATACTTCCCAAGTGGTCCCATGGTCATCCAGTCAGGATCTGATGCTGGGATCCTGGAGAAATCGAGGGAACTCTTCAAATATTGGTATGGTCACCAACAATGCAAGCATTTGCACTCAGAAACTATCATTTGGTGAAGTGAAAAAAAACAATGACACTGACTTCTGAAAATAAAGTTATTGTTCGCTTTGTGGCCCGTATGACTGTTATAATTAAGATACAAGCTCATTCAAGTCCAGTGATAGTTTGAAAAACTAATTTAGCTATTTCCCTGAATTTTCCCTAAACAACTCTGCCCTCAAACCTGTTCTTTTTGCTAATTCAACAGCCAAATAAACCAATAACTAATCCAGAACATTATGTTACAACCGTTGAATAAAAGCTATTCAACTGTGAACCTACACAGCTTTACTTCAAAGCCTACATTCAAACTTCAAATTAGGGATGTTACAAAGGTTCGATTTCGATTCCGAAAAGTCAGCACTTTCGATTCATATTACACCTCCGACTCCGAAATTAATAAATCACAGATTATTATCGGAGGTCGATCGAAGCACAGCAGGAACAGCGAACGACAAATACGTTTATTATTAAATAAGATTTGATTATTTTTATTTTCAACAGCTAGGCTAGGCTAAGCAATTTTTTACTGAAATTAACAAGAGGCTGATTCATATTTGTATTCTATACTAATATTATAAAGAGGAAAGATTTGTATGTTTATATGTAACGAATAAACTTAAAATAAACTGGACCGATTTCAAAAATTCTTTCACCGTTGGAAAGCTACACTATCCCTGGGTTACTTTTTATCCCTGAATTCCCACGGGACCGGGAACCACGTGGATGAAACCGTGAGGCGTCTGCTAGTTATAAATAAAATCAGACTTGAGGCGCAAGACAAGTGACATTCTATCAACGAATGTGTAGTGATAGCTATTGGAAAAATATCAAAAAATTATTGGAATGTCAAACAATATCGAAATGTCACTTACATTTTGGCATTGCAATCATCGCCATCCCTTAAATTGAATGACACTTTTTTAGAGCCTCTGCCCATAACAAACTTAATCGTTTCCGATTCCGACTCCGAAACACCAAATTTATAATATCCGACTCCGAAATACCAAAGGAGATGTTTCATTTTTGTATGGGATTCCGGCTATAACCTGAACATTTTAGGAAATCTGGGAAACTAACCCCTGAATAGAATAAAGTAATGTTTTTTTTCCATAATAGTAAATGTTTTTTACATAAAAATTAAAAATGTTTGACGTGTATGGTGACAGTTATGTGACAGCCATGAGAGGTTTTAGTTTACCTAGAAAGTGACGTGACACTTAAAAATGACATTTTGAATTAGTCGTTCAGAAGTACACTTCAGAAGAGTAAAATAAATATTTTTTAAACGATGAAATCGTCACACTTGCTTTTATATTAGTCGTACAAGATATTTATGAGAATATTAGTTTAGTAGTACAAGATTACTTACTTTTCATATTTAACGTCTACGTTATTTATGCTTTGACGTGAAAAGATTTCAGAACGAAATCGAAATGCAATCTATGAGAGACGCCATGTTGAATAGATTATGGCAATAATTGAAAAACTATTACTTTTGTATGCAAGAAATCGGGCTTAAATTCACGAAAGAATATTTTTCCTCAATTCGTGGGCTTTTTTACACTTTTTTGATAAATATACATCCCATGACCGAAAATGATACATCTCCTTTATAAACGTCGACTCCAACTTCGGTCTCGATAAAACCACGTCCGTAACATCTCTACTTCAAATCATAATCATATGCTACAAACCGATCTAACTTCGCATAACACTAAGCTTTATTGATAGTGTGAATAACAAATTAATTCTAAGTGGGTATTATTACATCGCGTCTTGCCTACATCGACAATTCAGTAATGAGAACGAGCCTGCCAACGTTCCAGCTTAATAAATATTTGTTTAATAATGAACTTGATACCATTAATAAACCATAAAGCAATCTAGCGAGAAGCGGGAGATAATGCTGTATTGGAGCGTCGTGTTAAGCCTGACATGTTATATCAATACTGTAAGGCCTTTTTCACACTCGTACGGTTTCCGCAAAAGTTTACAATCGCTCTGGCGGTTGATTAAAGTAGACCGAGTCCGAGTAGTAGGCAACCACGTCGGTTGTGGTACGCCAGAAATGTACGAAATGGTCTATAATGCTTAGTACGAAACATTTCAAATGGACTCAGGGTACGACAAGGCCACGGATATCTTTATACCCAACTGAATACCAACATAAAACCTACTTGTCTTAAGTCTAAAGTCGTACCTGAAACGTCAAGACTTCAGACCACAGGTTTTCTGCACAACCAGCCCATGTTTTTCGTTTTCAGTTGGTGTGATTGCATGACCGGTGTAGTATCGTTCTATTTACGCTATGAAAGTTCATAATGAGTAAGAAAAGAAAAAAGATTACATAATGATTTCATAATGATTTTAAAGAGTTCATAATGAGAAAGAAAGTTCATAATTGAGTAAATAAGTGTGGGGCAACGTTTTTTATAAAATAAAAAAAAATAAGTACAAACAATACCTGTCGCATTGTAACAGTAAGCTTAAAGTCTACCCCTCTTACGATATTGTACTCACTGGAAACCGTACCCGTGTGTGAAAAGCCCCTGATGGTGCCAAAATTATGCGAGTAATTAAGGCAAATTGATTCATCAGTGGATGCAAGCTATAGGCACTTAGTTACTAGTGGATAAACTGTTGCTAATGATATGGTAATGTATGTTATTCGAAATAATAATTCAAAACGTTTTGAGTTATAATGTTCTACAATGCGTTAGGAGTACATATATCGCTAAAAAAGAAAATAAAGACAAATACAAACAATACCTATGCAATCCTATACCTATCAATTTTAAAGTAGATGACTATCAAAATATTCATGACTACCCAGTAGTTGATAAACTAGTCAGGACTTATTAATTATATTATTATACCTTTTGGGCATACATTAAAATAATAACATAATAGCACAAAGTACGTAAGCGGCGGCGCGCCGCAGACAGAGGGGCCACTCTCACTTTGACATTTCGGTTTTACAGGGAATATTGGGCAATATTGGACCGAGCTCAGTCGCGGCTGTCATGATTGCTTTGTGCATGCATTTGTCACGTCATTCATACATTAAGTACTGTAACGAGATTGGTTGCATTGGATGGGTTACATTTATTTGTTACAGACCGAATTTACTTTTTTGTTTTTAATTCTTTCTTTCAATTATTTTTAGTTATAAAGGTCATTAATCTTTCAAGATGACAAATTAGAAATTCATTATCTAGGATTATAATAAATTATTTTAAGCCCATAGATGAAATTGGGAACTTGTCATAATAATAAGGTTCAAGTCATACAGCTTACAAATATGTTTCCTCCGACTGCACAGCATAATTTTCTTCTTGTTTAAGATCATCTTTGGTTTTTTGATTTTATTAGGTACCTGTTTTTCCACATTTTTATTTTTGTCGAGCTTGGAGCTTTTTACAACTTATTTTTTTAAGTGGGATCATTATTACACTATTACTACGTCTTTTTACTCTCCAATATTCATCGTATGTGGCGTAATATTAAATGTTTCGTGATATTAAATAGATATTTGATGCCCTGTCTACCCTCTAAGGCATGTAAGCATGATATGATGTATGTTTAGACGAATCTATGTATTTATGTTCGTAACTTGGGCAACCTACTCTTTTTTTTAATTCGGAATCAATATAGTAGCAACCCTAGTGAATCTGTCAAGTTTAGCTGTCAATTTTCTAAACGGCGGGAGTGGCCCTTCTGTATACTTACTATTTTGTGATAATAGGTAATTGTGCCGTTCGGTTTTGTGTACTGACATTATTTTCTACGATATCAAACATAGTTGTCGTTTAACGTTCGTTATAATATGTTTATTAATGATTTAATAAAGATAATTTCTTTAACATTTAATATTTGTCAAGCTAAGCAGAAGAGTAAAGGTTTAATAATTTGACACGACATAGCGTGATCGTGTGTAACTATTAATAACTCACAAAAGCGGCGGCAAATATAGTTTATATTAATAACTTCTATTTTCGTTATTGCTTCAACCTTCAAAGGCTTCATACGGGAACAAGTTATGTAGGTATCAGGGTTGTAACTATACCTCGCTTTAATTTTTGCAAATGTGGAACTTCAGTTAGATATTGTACCCCCGCATCCGCAAGACCTTAGTGTAGAACAGTCGTAAGCGAAGATCTATTAATGAAAATCTAAACTATAAGTATTTCAAGAATTTGCTCCCATGTCGCGACAGACTCCATTTTAGCACTTAGTGAAAAACTGTGTAGTGGAGCCAGTTTTATTTATAAACAACTAAGACATCAACTAGACTAGAAGGTAAAAAAGACGTAGAGCTGGATTTATAATATATGGTTTGCCTCTTCTAAATTTTGATCAATACCTTCGTGAACGCTTTGAGTACCTTGCCTCGAGGGGTAATCCCTGTCGCACTGCCACTTCTCTTCTCCTTCGCCCTCCACGACACACTTCCAGCCGCTATGATGGCCCTTTCTCGGCTACTGCAGTGCGTCACTGGCAATCTCCCACAAAGTCCTTCTCTGGAGGTCTTCAAGAGGAAGATTAAAGATCATTTCCTTGCGCAATGACATAATATTAGTATGTATGTGTTATATGTGTTTATGTAAGTATATTTAATTTAATTCGTCATAAATAATTTGAAAATTGTACTCTGGATCCTGCCCTCTATAATGTCATCTTTCTCTGTCACCCTTGGGTTTGCTGTAAGAAACCTCAACATTGAGTAAAGCTCGCCTTTGTACTTGTACTTTATTATCACACTGTATGTAATATTGTTTTTGGCGTACAATAATAAAATAAAAAAATGATAACTCATTTCTTTAATTTTCCTTCAAATTCCGAAACTCCACGTTCCCTTATGTGGCCTACTTACATTAAATCTCTATTCTATCTGTAAACAAAAGACAACAACAGAAATTATTGCAGACGATCTTATAAATAGCGGATCTGATTTTATTACCCAACTCACTGCTTTCAGCGATATCAAAGCCAATATTTGTATTCCGTAGCATTATCTATGCATAAAATTTTCTAAAAATCGTTGCACTGTCGTTCCGACGTTATTTGCATCTGACGTAATTTCATATTTTGTCCTTTTATCCTCCAGAAAAATCCTTTGAATATTCAGTCTTCTTTCTTCGACATTTTTAGTTTTCCTTCACTCTTTCCTTATCGACTTTATTATTTTCACAAAAATGTGGAAATTCGCAAATAAATGGAATATTTTGAGATAACTTGTTCACTTACTTTTTTTTTTTTCACCGTTTCCTCTTTAACCTAATTGTTATTCTGAACTTTTTCTCCGTTTTTAAGGGTTCCGTACCCAAAGGGTAAAAACGGGACCCTATTACTAAGACTCCGCGGTCCGTCTGTATGTCTGTCTGTCATCAGGCTGTATCTCATGAACCATGATAGCTATACAGTTGAAGTTTTCACAGATGATGTATTTCTGTTGCCGCTATAACAAAAAATAGAATAAAATAAATATTTAAGTGGGGCTCCCATTTAACAAACGTGATTATTTTGCCGTTTTTTACGATAATAGTACGGAACCCTTCGTGCGCGAGTCCGACTCGCACTTGGCCGGTTTTAAAGATCTATCTTTTATGAAGGTCTTTCATGAATTTTTACCTTTTGTAATATTTAATTCTAATTTTGTTGGTTCATGAGATCTTGCATTTATGTTTGCCGTTTTCCTTGAGTTGAAAGTGTGAAAATAAATTCTTTAGATGCTGTGCGAGGCACGAGGCATACAGCTGAATATCAAATTACTATTGTAAACAGAAGTGCAGTTTCTGCGCTCGCAGCTTTTTGTCTTAAGCTTGATTTCTTAGCTTGGGTACACTTGATATATAATATGTATTAAAGCTCCTGGCTTGTTTCTTCAATAAACATGTTACTGGACGTAATCAAATAATACAGAAGGATTTAATTTGTTGTGCTGTAGGTAGGTACAATTACTAATCATAATAACTATCACTTCATTTTATAGACCAAGTCTAAATTATTTGAAAACGATATACAGATACACCCGGTTTTTGGAACACGGTCCGCAACTTTTTGTGAAAAGAATTAAACAATTCAAAGTTCATATCTAACCTACATAACATAATAAGTACTTAGGTACTTCAAAGCAATTTCGCAAGTCATCTTTACTTGGCGGATAATTTCTTGTAGGTACCAAGGTTAGTTGGCGAACACATTCGTTCAAATATCAACACAAAACTTGAAAGAAAATCTTACTCGGCAATTCTATTCGAAATCACACTTGATAACTAGAAACTTAATAAATAATTCAAAAAAAATGGGAGCGACTAGTTTCGTAATACCATAGCTTTTAAGAGCAAAATCCTAGTAATAATCCAGAAAAGCGAAAGAATTATCAGAAAGAAGAATTATTGTTAAGTACTTTCAATGTTCCGAGTGCGCGGATAAATGACGTCGTAAAGAAAACTTGGTATGATTTAGCTGTAACTCATAAATCACGTAGACTTAATACAATTGTTGGTCTAGAATAGAACATTTGGCTCTTGGAAGCCAGAAAGCGATAACTTAACCAAAGTGAGTTACGAAAAAATTGCTATTTTGCAAAATATGTATTTTTTTTACTGGACTATGGCCAAGCTAACAGGAGGGTTATTTATATTTCCCATGCAGAATATTTTAAGCTATCCTTGTGCAAAGAGACAGAGATTTAAAATTTTGTGAGATAAATATATACTCTAGACAGACATTATTAATTAATTTATTGTTAATTTAAACGATACCAAGACCAATTTCATTAATTAACATGGAAATATAACTTAATGACTCATATAGACATGATAACGAACGCCATAGTGGGACATACAGGGTTCTCGGATTGGTGTTGTTCTATAGAAATGCCAGGTTCGCAGTACAATTGGTTCGAGGCGGCGGCATCGCAGCCCTTTCACAGGCAGCGATGTGCGCCCCTCTTCGCTGGGCACTGCATTCTCTCTTCTTCCTTGGTTGTTGTCAAGCATCGTCACATTGTCATCACAATTGCGTATCTCACAAACTAACCACAAGGCATGCGACCGTACAGGAATTGTTCACCGCCTGACGTCATACGACACGAACCGCGGCCGGTGTAGTAGGAGTATATTTATCTATGGGCCGGTGCGCGTCTGGATAGCGCGCGCTGCCTCACGCACGACAAGCAGCGCGCGCGCTTGTACACGACGTCACGTAGGCTCCCATTAAGGCTTTTTAAGAGCGCCACGCCAGTGTGGGTGCGATGAGGGCGGGACAGAGCAATGGTACCCGCATTTTGTGTTTCGTTGATTTTGTCTAGATACCTACTTTCATTTTAGTCGCAACATATTTACGTAGTGGTTTATATTATCTTTCTATACTTATTTATTATATATTTTTGTATTATATTAGACGCAACAAGCTTTGGTTTCCGTACGTCACGTCCTAGGCGACCACTGAAAATCAGCGCTGTGCTGTGGGTCTCCCACGGCAGAGGACAGAGGTGTGCACCTAGTAGATCCATATTTAGTCAATTATCTTTAAGTCCAAAGTATTAGGGGGCGAGCCTATTGCCATCAACAAAACCAGGCTGCTACTGAGAAATGCCAGATGCAAATATCCAATAAAAGTTTACTTGACCCGAAAATCGAACCAAAAAATTTCATCAAACCACTCAGCATTAGCGTTTGCGACCACAAGACCAACGGTAATTTGTATAGAGAATGTGGGTATTCCGAAACTAGTTTATTATAAATATAATGCCGTTAGGAGACCACATTAGCATTCGCAGTTGGTACGAATGTACACATTTCGTGACCTGCAAAGGAATATTCAGCGATTTTTGCCTTTCCAAACAGATGTCGTATAAAACACATTTTTTGCTCTATTTCTTGACGCTTATTTGCTTTTACAGATTCAATATTTTATGTTTTATGGAAATAATTCGATAAATATTATTTTATGAAAAAATAAGCGTGTGGTTTTTGTCAGCTTCGAATCGGGTTTAAACGGTATTTACTCTGTGCTTTTAATGCAATATTTGCACGGATAAAATGACTGAAAGCAAAAACTATGGAGTGCAATAAAATACATTTGTTCACTGTATTTACTGTTCCAGATAATAAATTACATTCCACATTTTCCTAGAACAAATATTGCTCTATTTTTAAAAGAAACCAATATTTTTCAAATAAAAGCTTTGTAAGCGATACACACGAGTCCGAGAGTCGAGGACCGCCAAGCTAACTTAATAAATCAGAAGAAAGAAACTCCGAAATAATTAGACCCACAACGTATGAAAATAGAATAATTAATATCAGAATAATGAAACTCGTGGAACAACAATTACAATCTTTACAGAACTTCTTAAAACAATTGTTATAATAATAACTACCACGACGACTACGCTAGCTACTTTAAATTCTTAAAATAATATTTTACTACTGCCAGTTTGTGAGTTTAAATCTATAAATCGACACAAGTTTAACTAATCTATGAGAATATGTATTAATAAACATAAAAAAGATCGAAGGTGAAGTAGTAAGAACTTAAATTTCTGAAGTTTATCCATGAACAAAATGTAAAAGTTTGATTATACTTGTACATTGAACACGAAAATTTAAGTAAACCCAGAAGCCATGGACAGAGTAACATGGAATTAGTGAAAGTGATGGTCAAAATGCAATTGGGAAGTAATTGAACGGGTGATATTTCCGTACCGCATATACATCCAATACATTTTGTACTTCTTAACTAATAATATGTCATAATTTTAAATGAATCTAGGGCTATAATGCATGTCCTTATAAAAACATCCCTAAATTCGGAAAGCTGACACTAACCAACAACAAAAGACATGTTAGCATCCAGTCGCCTTTGATAGCGTCACAGTACCCGTCCGTGGTATAACATGTATGTCGTGAGCAAAATGCATCGTGAAATATCAGATTCCATTACGTTCCGTTAAGGCGGGAGCATCTTTCAGTACCGTCACGTTTTAAATCGTATCGGTTTGATGCAATGGAAGGTGGGCAGAATTATAGGTTTTGGAAAAATTGTGTGGGTGTAGAAATTATTCTAGATATGCAAAGTAATAATGTCGACTAGTAAACAGTAGGTGAATAGCTGCTCAAAGAAAGCCGTTTGGTATAAATCCTCATGACGAAAATAGCCCTATATGCATTATTAAATATCTAAAAAAAAGTTAAGGATTGATAATTAGTTGTGTGATACGAGTATTTCGCTAGCGCATATCAATCCTATCGAAATTTGTTTGAGTTATACATGCTTACACGACTGAGATTTTGTGTTTCCAGATTTAATTTTGCACACTAAACGCCACTAGAAGCTAAGGCTACCGTCATTTGATTGGCTCACAAACTTCAACTCCTAGACCTACTCGGAAGTAAAGTTATATGACACTAGCTTCCACCAGCGGCTTCGCCCGCATTAATCTCGAAAATTATCCCGAGGGAATATATGCCCGGGATAAAAAGTATCGTATCTGCTATTCCTGACTATAATATATCTCTATGCTAAATTTAATTCAAATCTGTCCAGCCGTTTCTGCGTGAAGAAGTAACGAACAGACAAATACACACACTCACAAACTATCGCCTTTATGACATTAGTGTGAAATGTGTGAGGTGCACA
Source organism: Orthosia gothica (assembly GCA_949775005.1). Classification (NCBI taxonomy): domain Eukaryota; kingdom Metazoa; phylum Arthropoda; class Insecta; order Lepidoptera; family Noctuidae; genus Orthosia; species Orthosia gothica. Next base: position 12,198,332 of record OX459056.1, read on the forward strand.
AACCCAGAATAGGCCATCTACTAGAAATTAATCCAGATCCGTCCAGCCGTTTGAGCGTGAAGAACTAACAGACATACAAACACACACACACACATTTATAAACATTCACCTTTATAATATTAGTGTGAAGTGTGATAGGTGCACAAGCCCAGAATATTCCCTCTACTAGAATTTTGTGTTCTTCTCCATAAGAGGGTTTCATAATGTTTTTTTCACCTCAGCACCTCAAACAAGCAGGTTTTGCTGCTTAAAGACAGTGAGCAAAATTCGATTTTGCTGCGGACGTGAGACAAAGTAACTTTTTTTTTTTTTTTTTTAAATGCCGAGTCAGTGCTGGGTCTACTCACAACATTCGAAAGATTTGAACTTCACTTTGTTCTGTCACTTTCACTTCGATACGAAATGAGCGAGAGATAGAAACAAGTCGATTCGAAGTTCGATTTTCAAATTCCATATATAATAGGCTCAAAAAAGAAACCAACAATAAAACGTTCGGAAACACGTCATCTATAAAATTTCAAATCAAGGTTTAAATGTAATTATTATACTTTTCTCTTAATAATCGAATTATATTTTTTTATAATCAAATAAAGAGATGTTGAAGTAAAAAATACGAAGTTTATCATGTATCTACATAATTATTTAAAGTTTTGACAATCTTTATTGTGACAGAATAATTTAGTAATAGTGCAATTTCCGAAAGCATCTTTAAAAAAAAACGGGCTTTAAATTTTTATTGTTTTCTTCTTCTGTTCGCTAGCTACAAAGTGCGATACACGTTGGATATTATTAAAATAATAATAAATAAATATGAGTGAATCCAGTGATGATGTCTGCAATTTAACACCGGAAGAATTGAAGCAGTATGTAAAAAGCGAATCAGTGAATACTCAAACTGAAGTCGCTAAAACAACAATATCGGTTCCATTGGTTCCAAACAAAACTGGTAGTTACTTTTAATTTGCAAAACTGCAATAATTTTACTTTTAACTTTTAATTTTTACAAATATACATGTGGTTTAAATATTATCAAGTTGTATTTTTTACCTTTAGATTATTTGTTCTCGCTGCTGAAGTGAAAAGTTGTATGTGCTACACGAGACCAAAGTTATTTGCATCTCTTGTCTATGAATCCCTCGCTGCACTCAGGATTCTAACCTAGAATCGTTCGCTTACTCGGGATTCAAAATCAACACTCGCGGCAAAAACCAACTTTTTCTTGTTGCACAAATAACTATTATTTACAGAAAATAAGTATAAATGATTTTATTTCTGTAAGTTGATTTGTACAAACACTTTTACACATCATTAAAATGCTGATGAAGGAGCGAGAGAGATAGGAGGCCTGTGATTCCTCTCTCTGGCCCATTCACCTGAATGGGCCTTAATCCATCACGCGGGCCCAGTGCGGAATGGTGGATATAACATGTCTTCGAATTTTAGTTCTAGGACATGCCGGTTTGCTCACGATGTTTTCCTTCACCGTTTTGAGAGCAGTGGTGATGAAATAATTTACACAAAGTAAAGCGCCTGCCTGGGTTCGAACCCACGACTTAAAACTAGGCCACCACTGCTCCCTGAACATAATGATGCTGTATTTTAATTAAGAAAGGTCCTTAGTCAGTATTGCAGATAGTTGGAATGAATGAGTACTGCTCATCAATCTTCCTTATCCCGTAGGTATTACAGGTGAGAACATTTGGACCCCTTTGATAGCGTCCCAGTGAGTTCAAATGATAGTCGTATAAAATCTTTGTAGTGAGCAAACTACATCGTCAAATATCAGATTCCATTATGGCGGGGATCTTTTGTTATGACTGACATGTTTGGAGACATATTATGGTGACAGAGAAAGAGGAAACCGGTGAAATTATTGGAATAAGAAATAAATAAGAGGCACATGTGACCGAAAACTTGTGTGTAAATCATTTGTCACGGTAGGTTTTTTTTAATACTTTATTGGTAAGAACAAAATTCTTAATAATTAATTACGATCTAGCCAAATAAGCAATTTAACTGTAACTTAATTTCTTACATGATAGATTATGTTAAAACCAAGAATAGTGTCCATTTGCTCTTTACACAAGTCCATAACACTTTCTTAGAGTCTTTCTATGTTCATGTGTCATATGTATAGCACATCGTTGTTACTATTATTCATTCACTTTGCATACTACACTAATTCAAAAGGTTTAGTTATTTTTAGCCTACGCACTAAGTCTGTATTGTCTAGCAGCTGGATAGCCTCAACATTCACGTATCGATGAAGTCTGTGTTCGTGGGCTTCAGCAATTTTTTGGATGATGGTGGTGATGAATTCCGTTTAAAGGTCACGGTGAAGATCGTGTCATGATATGTGATGCGAAGGATTAAGAATATTTGTGAAAACGTTATTAACGAATAGGAAAACGTTTAATCCGATTATTCAGCTCCATTTATTTTAATAAGGCCAATAAATTGCACTTTGAATGTCAAAAAAAAAAAACAAAATAAATTGATTCTACTGTCTATTCGCAAAGTTGAATTATCATGGAAAAGAACGGAATAGAAACTCCACGTTTACTTTAAAAAGTGATTTGCTTAGTTTTCATACATATATTTATTCATTAAACCTACCTACATGAGGACGATGCACCTAGTATAACACTACAATACTACGTATAGGCACAAAATAATAGAAGCATTAACAGGTAAATTCATGCATTTGATAAATAGGAACGTGGTTCTCACATACTTACAAGTATTGTAAACATATGTAAATTATCTAATTCAACATCAATGGAAACGTTCCCTCTGTTAGGATACAGACGACCTTTGTTATGGTATTTGGCCATATTATTTTCATCTTCCAATTGCATTATGAAGAGGAAGAGCTGGACCAGCGTTGGAGGTCCGAAGCCCAGTGAATGCAAAGTTGGTAACTCTTTCGGTATGGGCACGCTCAGCGTAATTTGTCATTGTACTTTTTTACTATTACTCTGTGGTAATTGCTGTTCTTTTGTGTCTGTGTCGAATAAATGTTTTCCTATTCTATTTTATTGTACTACGTTTTTCCAATACAATATCAGATAATACTAATCCCTCGTACCTAGGGATTACTAACTCTCGATCGGTGAAACAGACCTAGACTAATGAGGCAACAGCGGATTTAACACTCCAGCTCGAAATAATACCTCAAATGGAGCAAATTTAATCGTATCTACAGTGAGAGGGAGATTTATCACTGGTATCCCTCAATACAAATTCGACTGCTGCCTACATTTGAAATATAAAGGTGGACACATACCAAATGAACACGACTGTAATGTATGCATTATATATTATTACATCAGTGAATGCGTTCAGCACGCAATAGGTTCGCTTACCCACGTGAAGCAGCTTCTAAGTTAAGCTCGACGAGCACGAGTGGAACACGAAAACGTATAGCGTAAACTAAATTTAAGCTTCGAGAGAGTTTGCTATGCCAAACGAATTCGCGCTTTCCTTGTGTTCTGTTCGTGCTCGGCTCGCGAGCGTAGACGCAGTGTAATACTACAATTCGTAACATTGCTGCAAAGGTGTAAGGGAAGAGAGTGGTGCGTGAGGTGTTGTAGTATTGTATTTGACCTTCACAACCCAGTAGCTGAGTAACACAGTATCCCTTGGCAAGACTGTTGTCTGACTTTATAGCGTCTGATAATCCGTATCGACTGTTAAATATCTACGAATGAAAGCCGGCACCAAAGGCTTAACGTGCTTTCTGAGGCAAGGAGGATACTTGGTATGTAATAGTTGCTCACCAATCCACCGACTGACCTCGACAAGCACTGCTTAACCTCGAAGATCGAACCATTAGGCTGTTAACATTAAGAAACGAGCTATTTGTTACATTACACGCAAATGCTCGCGGTGTATGACCACCTTTATCTTTAGGCTATTAGACCTTAATACTATGTAGCCGGCATACTAATACGGTAAAGCCTATTTTTACCAATCTGGAAAAGTACTAGAACGAACATTTAGAATAAGACATATTTTATTGTGAGGAAGTTTATGAGGGTATTACTTACACGGAAAGCTTTTGGTAATTCTGTGGTTAGTAATAAAATGTTTCGTAGCTGTTTGGTGTAAGTAGGTGCTGTACGCGGCCGTAAATGGCGCATCGATGCGCTTATTACGTATAAAACAACAATTAGCAATAATTGTGCATCTATCGCGCAGACATCAAGCGATCGATCGCTTTATGTCATAAACATCGAGATTACATAACCAATTATTTGATAAACGCTCGCTGTTTGTTAAATGCATTTATTTCGAAAAAAAAACGCCATGGACTAAAACTTCTGTACTTCGCAATTCGGTTGGCAATCGACTAACAAAAGAAAAAGTAATCACAATTTGACTGCCAAATTTTTTCGACATAATCACGATTATCCTGCGTTCAAATAAGTATTTTAGTTAACTAATTGTTGTCGAAAAATTGCTATGGGTCTTGTAAATTGCTATCGCTGATAAATAAATCGGATTTGCAATTAAAGAGCAATAATTGCTATCGTTTTGCTATTCCAAGATACGTAATAATCCTGCTGGTTTCTGCTTTGTAGAACATCGTCGTCTATATCACCATGTGACAGTGTATTTCAAACACTCGATTACTGTAAATCCTATTCTAGTTTCGACTTTCTTCCCACTGTGTACTGTCAAAGTTTGTTTTTATAGATATTTGGTAATTAAACACGCCTCAAAGCCTGGACGAATTTGGATGAAAACACATGTACACAAAGGCTTAGTATGAAATAGTTTCCATAGGCCAAAAATAGGAAAGGGAAGTATTCTATGCGTTAAAGAATATTTTCTATATCGGAAGTATTTTGCCATGGTACAATTTTCGTCTCAAAGACAAAAGCATGTAAATTCTATTAATAAAACAGGTTCTCCAGTATCCTGAACTGATGGAGACGGAAACATAAAAGGCGTTCAGATCAAGCTTAAGACGTGAGCATTCAAAAAGGATTTTTTGAAATGTCATACCCCTGACGGAGTTTAAACTTTTGCATGAGAAATCGTTTTCTTTGCATAAATCGTTGCTATCCACCAGGCAAGTATACTCTGTAAAATCTTCCTCCACGTGTCCCTATAAATATTTTTGCTACGGCTACGGAGTAAGAGAATTTGTTCCAGATAAATCTTACTCATACAATAGCGGTCTCTAACTTGGCTTAGCCCTTCTTCTAGGTAAGATTACTGTGACAAAAAGCACAATATGTCTTACTTATTTGTAATATGAGTTCAGATTGTGTATTGTAGCCGCTCAAAGCCTGCTTACTAAAACCTGTGGGCGACAAACATTGATAATATTATAGAGGACATTGCGATACCTAAGTTCTGAGATAAAAGCATATGACGCAAGTTCAAAGGAAACTCGTGTACCTAACGTAAGTTATTAGAATAATTTCTAACACGCGTTTACATTAACAATATTGTATGTTCAAGTGAAAATAATTTACCCAAAATTTCTCAGAATTGAAACGTTATGTATGAAATTCCTTATTATAAAATTAACCTTTATGAAGGCTTCAAATATGGGCTACTTCAGGGAAGAATAAGCGTATTTTGAAGTTCAAAACAAGAAAACATGGTTGCCAAAACTGTCGAACAGGTATTAACGAAAACAAAACATGAAAATGTTCAATTAAAACAAAAAAATCCCGGATTAAAAGTTCAGTTAATCTACAAAGCTTTTCAGGGAAAGGTATACGTATCTGTTACCGAAATAATTGCAAGGAAAAATAGCAGTGTTTAAACAAATTCCGGAATAGAAATAATTCGGTATAAACCTGAGTCTTAACGCAAATTTAAACCACTGTAGGCCCATTTCGTATCCAGCCATTGTAGCTCTTTGTTGAGCGCGGGCCCATTCGTTAAGTACCCTACCTAATAAAATAGCTTTAAAATTAATGGGATCATGTAAACCAAACTAAGTCCGTTTGAAGGAACTCTACTCGACTCAGTCGCTAAGACAACGGAAAAAATCCAGAATATATGTCACATTTGCTACCGCCTGTAGCTTCGCGAGTGTGCATATAGTACATATCACAATATTTTTATAAATTATATCTTGTTTATTATTCTAATGTAAAAGTTATATTGCTGTAAAGTTTCATAAAAATCTGTTCAGTAGTTTTTCATTCATTCTCACAAAATTTTGCGTTTAATAGTAGGATTATAAATCAAGCTATAACTGTCGATTCGATGTGGAGTCTAGTTGTTTGAAATCCCTGGAATGTGGGCTTTATATACTCTCGAATATTCTGACTTAATAAAACTTGGAATTGTGCTTCTAGCGAGATTGGTCTGAATATTTATTACGGTAAGATAGTTGACACAATTCCAGTTAATTATTTGTGTCATGTGCCAAATACAGGGGTTGTAAATATGTAACGTTGCCTAATATCAGTCACACACATGCGCGTCTTTACACTCAAGGCGGATTTACACGATGAATTTCTTGCCTCGAATTAAATAATAATATTTTATGTGATGTGGTACTTAGCTTGTTACGATTTATTTATGGGAAACGGTCGTTTCTGAAAACGTGGAATCGTTTTTACAATCAAACACTTTTGAAAGATAACTGGAAAGCATAAAATATAAAACTTTTTTTTATCTTAATATCTATGCTCTTATTTTATGAGTTCGCGTTCAATTTACAAACAAGCATTGTGACAGGGAACAGTTTAAGTTTATTATCTGGTGAATCTTTTCTGCTATATTCATAGGCCAGACTTTAAGTTACTCGCTAAAACTTACATGGCTAACACAGTGTGACGATTGCTACTTATAACAAGAGACGCAAGGATACTTGCTTCTTGGCGGATGAGAAACTCTCCTTGTGTAAATCATCTCTAATGTGTAGGCAGCATTATTCTGATATATTGTAGGTATCGTGAGTAGAAAAGCATTGTTTGTGTATCAGAGATACTCGTAATTTTCCATAGCGTATCGATTTCAAATATGAAGTACTCGTAAAGGTAAATAGAAAACATCTATTGTAGCTTTTTGCACCATGGTGGATTTTATTTCGACACAGAAAGATATTTCATATGCCCCTTAGCTACGTATATATTCTTGCTATCTTGTGACGTAATACAAAAGATTGTGTCCCGATTTCCGAATTAAGATTTTGAAATTGAGTATGTTTCAAACTTTACTATAACATTTTTAACACTCAATTCAGAAACCGGCCCCATATTTATTTAATACTTCATGCACACAAACGTACAGTGGCGGATTAAAAGCTATAAGCATATTCTACCAGTCAACCTTTGGGTTCTGCAGAGACAAATAGTGGTAGGTGCCATTGACAACCGAAATGAACTGAAATTATTTCATATTCAAAATTCTCTAGAGCATTTTACTAAATAGATCAGCCTAGGAAGACCATGCCCATAAATGTTTTCAGTGACGACATTCTACAATGAGACCATTAATTAATCATAAATGTCAAGATTTTCAATGCCTTGACCTCGTAACTTATGCGGTATAGTTTATCACACTATAATTGCCAACAACATTCATCGATTTCGAAGAAGGTCGCTAGTCCCAAATAAATATTATATAGCGACTATATACACACTGAATATCAAAAGTCAGATTAAACAGCTGTAGGTTGCTGGAAGAATTCTTTAGTAAGTAAAGGATATTTTTGTTATCTTTAGGCGTTAGTAAGAAAAGGAATAAAAGGGAAATGCTAAAAATATAGGTTCATCTTACTTTCTTCGAACTCTTTGAAGCTTAGGTTAGTAGGTATGTCCCCAGGAACATTCCTTGACGTTTCACAGAGGGGGTTCGAGAATGATCTTTTAAGAGGTAGCCCTTTTAGCCGTTTTAGTGAGGTATAAAGCCCACACTCCCTGGTCTTTTCCCCAAAAGTTCAGGCGCCTTTTGAAAGATTCCACATAAACAAAAAAAAATAGGATTTTTGGGATGTAGGAAAGCTTGTCTCTTAGTACCCCTGATTTCTTAATTTAATTTCATTTGATATTGAGTAGCAGTGAGCGGGACCAGTGGTGGCGCAGTGGTAACGGCTGCGACTTACAAGTTGTAGGTCGTGGTTCGAACCCAGGCAGGCACTTTACTTTGTGTATAGTACATTGTTCACCGAGAGGAGAAAGTGACCGATTACCGTCGAGGGTGTCGTTTGAAGCCCGAGCCGTAGGCGAGGGCTTTAAAACACCCGAGATCGGGAATCGCACTTTCTCTCGAGTGATACATAGTGCTTTATACTACAGCTACTTATCATTTTGATAGTTTTATTTTACTTTTCTACGAAAACTGAATCCTCAAACAACAGACAAATTGAAAATGGCGCCAATGGCGCCTGCAATTTTCACATGTTCTTTTTTCAAATTGTTTGACACCATCCAACACACAGCTAGTGGCCAGTGTCATTTTGCGAACTTGGAGATAAAAACTCACGGTAAAAACTTTTTGGCTTTTGATATTTAGGTTACCAGCGCATAGTCTTACCCAAAATTAAAAAAGAAAAACCACGTAAGAAATGGATTTTTATACACTTTTCTCTCAGATGCGTTTTCTCGCCGCATATTTGTTCGATATGCAATGACGTACTTTCTACCGTAAATTTGATAAAGTATCAAGGTACTTTCCGAGCAGGTGTAGTATAAAATTATTTTCATCACCACTGCTCTCAAAACGGTGAAAGAAAACATAATGACGAATGGGTTGTCTTAGAACTAAAAATTCAAAGACATGTGACATCTACCAATCCACACTGGGCCCGCGTGGTGGTTTATAGCCCATTTCCTCTCCATGAGAGGTGGAACACAATTACAAAAACAATAACAAAAAGATACAAACTTTCACATTTATAATAATACTAGCTTCTGCCAGCGGCTTCGCCCGCATAATAAGTGTTTTCTCAGGGTGCGCCAAAGTTCACCTAAATTTTTAACTCCGATAATTGGAAATCCGAAAATGTTCTTCCTAACATTTTTCATCCTAACAATCACAATTCCTAACTACTCTGTCTCTAATATTCATAATTCCGAAGCATTCAACTTCATAATGTCAGTAGCAATAAACATTAATTATACTTTTATTTGTTTTCCTATATTTTCTCAACATAACCATCTTTTACACTATTCAAAGTCATATCTTTTTTGATTAGATTTCTTTTTATTCATAATAATCAGTATTTTAAACATTAATTTTGCGTTACTTTATTTTCACATAACATGACTTTAATTTTCACATATCTCTAATTTTATTTATAGCGGTGTGTACCTGCACAGATATCCATAGGTTAGGTTAGGTTAGAACTGTGACCAACTACGCGCGAGCCGAGCGAGCGAAGCAAGCGGTGCCGCGGCAGCGGCCGGCGAGCGCTACCTCGAAATTGGTCGCAAAATTTTCTAAGTATTTTTTTCATAGTGCCCCCAAGACGACACTCTGACTTGAATTTCATTCATTTAAGACAAAAATCAGTGCTTTTATTCATTCTAATCAGTTGGTTTTTAGGGTTCCGTACCCAAAGGGTAAAAACGGGACCCTATTACTAAGACTCCGCGGTCCGTCTGTCTATCTGTCTGTCTGTCTGTCACCAGTCAAGTGAAATTTTCACAGATGATGTATTTCGTAACGTATTTTTGTAACGTATTTTTTTTTTGCCGTTTTTTTGCCGATTATGGTACGGAACCCTTCGTGCGCGAGTCCGACTCGCACTTGGCCGGTTTTTAAGACATAATTACCCCTCAGATCAAGTAAAAAAAGGAACCTACCAAAACCTTTTGTTACTTGATCTGAGAATTACCCACATATATTTTTTATTACACTTGGTAAATGTTTCTTTCTAATGATGAGTGAAAATATTAAGGTAATTATGTACAGGGATAAAAGCGTTATGATAAGAAACAGTAGGAGTTTAAATATATTTACATTAATGATATTATTTATTACAATTTTCGGAAACATGAGTGTTATGAACATCGCCAGTAGCACTACAAATAGTATGAATGAAAACTTTAGGATGTAAAATTTTAGGAAGAGTGATCATTCGGATTACAAATCATTAGGAAGAACGATTTCGAGTAAAGAACTTTAGGTGAGCCAATATGGACCCGTTTTCTCATTCTAAGGGGTCATTATACCGAGGTGAAAAGTAACCTATGTGCTATGCCAGACTATAAATCTATCTCTGTGCCAAATTTCATCCAGATCCGTCCAACCGTTTGAGCGTGAAGAAGTAACAAACATACAAACACACTCACAAACTTTCGCCTTTTAAAATATTATATATATAGTGTGATAAGTACGATAAAAATAAATAACTTAATTCATTTATTCACTAATAATGAAAGCACAATTGTCAAGCCAAATCTTAGAAAAATCAAACTGCGTGAAGGTTATAAAAAAATAACTTCGAAATCAGAAGCAGACAGCCTTTAAAAGAATAAAAAATTCAAGACACGAACTGTTACTGTCGAAACTAATTTAACTTTGGAGGCAGTCTTTGTGTTTTAATGGAACACAGGCACTAAATACGCACGCTCGTGTTCCTAAAATGCAGTTCAAATTGAACTGATCTAATCAATGCCTTCCTCTAAAACGGTTCGGGGGAAATCGGAGGAGTTCGGCACATTTCGTATCGATTCGCAATGAACTTAAAATATGCGTACGATCACATTTTTCGGTGCATTTATGAGGAAGTTTGTTTTAGTAACAAAAGTATAATGCTCCACCCTTTTATTTTTACAGGGTTACCAAATATTTTGTTTGTTTAATAATTTTTTAAAGACACTATCTGTGACAAAGATTGTATTCCTATGATAAAATATGTTCTAGGTAGATACCCTTTATTTATTTTTTTACCTATGCTATCCCAATGCTGGTTAAATGTCTCCCCCATAGACTTTCACTCTTCTTGGTGTTTTGTCTACCGCGATACGCTCCAACCTGCTCCAACACAGGAATATAGGCAACAAGTCTGCTAGCCTGGTATGGGATTGGGCGGGTCATATAATAAATGTAGAATGCACACTAACAGATGGGCCAGAGTCGTTGCGAAGTGGATGGCCTAGGAAACGCTAGCGTGACTACTAGGAAGTCTTTACGGGATATTGAGTGTTGAAGGTAAAACCCTTAATTGCAGCATTTTAGTTTCTAAACTATCTCTAAGGATTCTTCAATGGGCTACTACTAACTATCTCCAACTACATCTAAGGCTCCCACAGACGGATTCGACGCGACAATACGATTCCTATGCAACGCCCATTTATCAAATAAATTCTCAGCAAAAAAAAATCCGAGGAACAAATTCAATTATTCTATGAAAACCTTCAGTGACTAGTTCTATATTTCAATACAACCCATATTTACAGATCACTTTGATCAGTGATACATAGTTAGATTCAGTTTACGTTTTTACAAGAATAAAGCCTTTATGAACTAAACATCTATTTACAAGCCTTTGTTATGATAAAATAAACAATACCGTTTCAAACTTTACACAAGAGATTTACGAACTACCCACTCTAAAGTCTCGAAATTATTGATCTAGTCCATATTTTGTTCTATAATATTATTATGGTTAATAACTTGGCCAACGTGCCCACCGGAGCGAGGAACTAGGTCATTCCTAGTTTAGCTTAGATCAGCTAGAACAGCGGATAATTTTCTTGTTACCTTGCAACAAACACACATTGTTGTGATTCTGGTTTTGTACACGGGTAAGCAACTATGGAACTATACATAGGTAAATATCTGTGGGAAGACCTCTGTGTTTTTTAACTGAAGATAAGCTTATGAGAGCAGTGGTGGCCCAGTGGTTACAGTTCCGACTTACGTGTTTGTGTCCCGAGCAGGAGCTTTACATTGTGTGATTAATTTCATCACCACTGCTCTCAAAACGGTGAAGGAAAACATCGTGAGAAAACCGGCATGTCCTAGAACCAAAAATTCATGTGACATCTACCAATCCGCACTGTGCCCGCGTGGTGGATTATAGGCCTGTGTCCCGGCAGTGGCGACATTAAAAGACTGATGATGTGATGTGATGTGAAGCTTATGATCTTGGTAAGCAGACTTGCTAAGCAGAAAGCACAAAGATATCAATCAATCTCTGTTAGGTACTTATTTTAACCTGCTATAGTGCTTATGCTAGCTGTAAGCATTTATTGGTATTCTACCTAAGCCATTAAAAAAGAGAACAAGTAAACACAAAAAGCACGGACTACATTCAACCAACAGTCATCGTAATTGCATCACAGTATTACATCGGTGAAGCTGCTTCTGGAGATATACCCTGACCATTTGACTTGTATAGAAAACCTATACCAGAGCCTTATTCGTTGACGAAAATATTTCGTATATTGAAAAATTAAACGTCAAAAAAGAAGCTTAAGAATTTGTTGCAAAATTTGTACTAAGGGTGGGAAAAGATGAAATTATTGATAACCATAGTCAATTCAAGACCAACATTGATGAAAGAACTCTTCAAAGAATAAATTACGAGTACTAAAAATAGATAAACCGTTCTTTACTCTTCAGAAATGAATTTCAATCAATAACGGTTTAATTAAAATATTGAAGTTCCAAATTGAAAGGTGACGGTAGGCATTATTGGCGATAATTTATTTTTAGCGAAGGTCACATTGGTAAAGCTTGAACAACGGTCCTTTACAATATTTGTTTTGTATTGAACTATTGAGCCAGATTGTTCGATACGTTTTTCAAGTACGGTATCCCTATATTTCACACGTGGTATACACAGGAAGTAATATTGAAAATTAGGTATTGTATTGAATATGAAGCTGTTTCGGAGAACTAGTGTTGATTAAGAGCACAATGCGATTGCTTATAATTGTAGGTATGATGTAAATCCAGAATTAATGGTATATCCCAGAATCATTATAATTCCGTACAAAAGGAGAATATGCATATTTCTATGTGCACAAAACATTACAAATAGTACTAAATACTATTTTTAATGTGATTCTATTTTAGAATTCAAAATGTGATTTCCTATTTTGTGCGCTGGTAGAAGAAAAAGTGTTTGAAATATAACCGAGTTGGATGAAGTGTTTCGGGTAATGATCGCTTCTGAGAGTGAGATTTTTTTTAACTTCCCATAGATAGACCTATGAACTTGAAAGGTGATCAGTAATGTTTATTATTACGTATATTTTACTAACAAATACCAATATAAATCAGGTACGGAATCCTAAATTTGCGAAGTCCGACACGCACTTGGCCGATTTTTCCATTATATCTAAATGCCAAACAAAAAACTGGTCCACAATGTAACTCTGAGGTGACAGAGAATTGTGAAGTAAAACTTCACGCAGCCTTTCGAAAATGGACACAAGTTAAGATTGAAATTTCAAGGTCGCGTCACATTTCGTCACATAAGAACGAAAACTAAAAATCTTCCTGATATAACGCTATACTTCGCTTACATGATTCTCTTATTCTTAATTGTTTAAGAAGTTTCACTTCACGTGTTTGGTTCTGGACGCATAATTTTCTTCATTATGAGTCAAAATTGTTCGGATTGATTTTCAAATTTTGTACAAATTAAAAAAAAATGCATATTGCTGGTGCAACTTAAATATGTAGTTGATTTGAAGCTTCCAAGTTTACCATTATATCATAAGGCGTAGAGCAGATGACATTATACTGCACGTTATTTGCAGTACAATCAACATCTCGCTAGAGTAAAAATATGAAGGAACAGTATGGAAACTACCTACAAACTTGCGCATTGACGAGACCACTAAGCGGTTGCCGCGATGCTGTCAGTAGTGCGAGTCGCTTAGGGGTCTCGACGATGCGCTTGTTTGTGTAAGTGTGCCGTTTCGAGCGTTTGTAGGTAGTTGCCATACTGTTCCTCCATATTTATGATGTGATCTCGCTGTTAATACTGAAAACACGTTTCGTGTTATGCCGTGTGACGTTTGATCTCACCAATATACTGCAAAAAACCATGCAGTACAATGCCGTGTGAACCTAGCTTAACAGGGTTATCAAACTTAATACAATATAGTATGCATCTCAGGTAAATAATTTATTCACAGTCTGATGCGTACTATTAGAATGTTCTCTGGGGACTTACTGGTTTCTGGCAGACGATGTATAGAGTAAACTACTGCTTCGTGCACCTCTGGGAGGGACACGGGAGTGGTTCGTATCCTCTCCTCTTCGGCACTCTTTTCTAAGCTTTGCAGGTATATTGAGTAGACGCTTGCTGTACACCGTATCTGCACAAAGAAAATAAATGTTAATTTCATGTTTGTTTCTTTTCGATTACCTCAAACAGTGTGGGTTGGGAATATGCTTAAATGACAATAACAGCCTGTCAAAAAGGTGGTAGCTTAACTAACAGCTAAAGGCACGCCTCACCCGTGAAGCGTCGTTCGCACACCATCAGGGCGAGCACGGCCTACTGTGACAGTCTTGAGTCACACATTTTTATAACAGAGCAAAAACCGTTATAAATTAAAATTATTGCATCCATAATGTACTGTGTATGTAATATAGGTAGTAAATATTAGATACAGAAACAATTATGGACCCAGTCGGGCACAGCAATATTCTAGATACAGATAGTGTCTAGGAGAGAAGAATAGCGCTTAATATTTTCTTTTACTACTTTATAAAAACAGCTACATTTTATACATACACGTACACACACTGGACTTTTTCCCATGACTGCCTGACCACATTAAGGCCAACTTTTTATTATTTTTACCCGACTGCCGAAGGAGGGTAATCAATAGCTGGTCTTGGCATACATAAAGTTAATAACAATTCCTTGATTTAAAGGCCATAAGTATCTGAATTTATCATTTAGATACCTAGGACCTACCTCACGTTACTGTACCGTAACAAACTACACGTTTACCGTATCGAAATTCAAAATTGCAGCGATTGTAATCTAAACTAACAATGGGTCACGAGCCACGACACTGAAGGCTGGTAACACTTATTTCATGAAGTCATGCCATGCCTCATAACTACCCCCCTGCACTAAAATACTACCTACTTTATTTATTGCCTCAAACTATAGGGAAGTTGACTGATGTAGTGTTTTCCGAACTTACTACTGAAATAGCTAAAGTTTTCTGGAAGAAGCGCCGAACTGCGATCACCTTTGTGGCCGTAGTTTAATCTTATGTAATATGTGTCCCTGGTCACTGTGCGGGCAAAGGGCTATTCAGTGTATAAAACGTTTAAGATCTCTATGCATGCCTGTACAGTGTGGCAATTTCAAGTGCGTTCATGTGCAGTCGGGAGGGGAAATTAAAGCAGGTATAGAAGAATGTGGAACAAGGTGAAAAGCCACGCAACCAGCATTGAAAAGAGGGATCCTCCAAACAGACGGGTGTTGTGTCAGTGTGGGTAACGACTCTATGGTTGTTGTCGGGCTTTCTGTATATTCAAAACGCGCGAAGAACTTTGATTGCGCGATTTAGGATTCGTGTGGCGCTAAACAGGCATTATAAGTCATGGAGTAGAAAGTTTTTTTTCATAAAAGTTTAGTCTATAATAAGAAAGTTGAAGACTGTTAATATACACAACGGTGTCTGGACAACATAAATGTAGGTACTAGACGTTCAATGACCTTCGACTATTGAGTCGAAGGTCATTGAAAGTCTAGTAAGTAGGTATCACTAACAACAATTTGTTACTAATACCTACTTATATAACTTCGTACGGAATATTTATTTATTTCACAGAAAGCTTAAACGTTCTTACATCAAAACAACAATAATATTTTTATAAAATATTAAAATGAAGTAAGTACCTACGAAAGCGAGCGCAGAGCCAACTTCCGAGACACAAAGATCCGCTGTGACAACTGTACTAATTGTAAACAAAGTAGGAAAGCAAGAAGGCGATACTTGGTACGTTACTCGGGAGGTTGGGTACATTTTGATGATTGAGTCGTACACAATACGGTATTAGCTAAGGAATCAATAATAGAAATGAAGTAATTATAACTTTGCCTGAACTTTGATATGAAAGTCAGACACAATTCCAACTAAGGTAGCTTTCAAATAGGGATGTGCAAAGTAGATACGCGGTGGGCGAGAAAATAAAATCACCAATGGGATCACTTTATTTTCCAAGCTTAGCTTTGGTGGAAATGGCTAGCGGAGCTAGGTACTTTTCCAAGCAAAAAAGCGAGAGATGTGTGCTTGTACAGCTGAAAAGATGTAGGTACGCATCCTTGCACCTCTCAGCTTCACACCATTTCACAACTTCACTACCGCATCTTCACGCCGCAAAAGATCCACGTACTGCTTTGGTAGAAGCAATCAAACATTTTAACTGCGCTGCTACACAACCTCGCACCGCCTAGCCCATCTCTAGTAAAACAGCACTCTCTTTATTGCCTCGCGTGCCCAAACATTTGGATTGGTCGCAATTCGTTCAGAAACATGAACTCTAGTAATTTTGCCGCGCCTCTGTTTGAGTGTTTTAGTGCCCAAATAACCGTCGAATTCCGAAATAGTCGGACCCAAATTAACATGGGTCAGTTGCATTATGAGTAAAAAACTATTCAGATATGTGAAGGCTATAAAGTATTTAAAAATAATGGGTTATTAGGTAGGTAGTCATGGAGACTGCTGCCAGAAGTAAAAACTTAAAACTATGGAATAATATAGTTATGCCGTTATAATATTAGCATGTCAATGACGTTTTCACATTAGCATGTCTCTGACACGAACCCATAAGTTTTGCCTCTACCAAAAAGCACAAAAAATTGCTAAAGAAGGTTTCACTTCAAAAAATAATGGCGTGAATTTATGTATTGATATATGTATAAAGTATTTGGTAGCTCTTTCCCGTGGCTTCGATCGACAACTAGGATAGTTGAAATGATAGACAAGTTAGGGTTGTAGAATCATAACAACAGATAAAGTTCTTTGAATAGCTTAAGACTTTGGGGCGTGTTTTATGCGCCTTTTTGCGTCTCTACGCAGAAGACGGTTGTTTGTGTCTTATACTCCAAATCGGTAAGTATTTCATGAAGGTAAATAAATGTGTTTAGCTGATAATTTCGGTAATTTGATCGAAATATTGAAATTATAATTTCTTTGAATGATCAAAATATTCAATACTAACATAAAATCACATTTACATTGAATTGCTTAGAAATAAAGGTATTTTCTTGACATTTTTCTTTCATAGTAACGCGACAATTAAGTCATAAGATTTCATTTGATGACTAATTTTATTGCTATAATAAAAATAAGATTTGACTCACCTTAATTTTCCCTCTGACAAAGTGATGTTTTTGTACGACAAATTGTATGGTGCTGTAAGCGGTCATTGGCCCTCCCACTGTTTCGCCATCCACCCGATGTAAGACATGCTGACTCAGCGCCTGCGAAGATAGTATTACAAGGTGTTAGCTCGCGTGACAAGACAGATAAGAAAAGCCGACACGACCCGAAAAACTTTCAGTTTAACGCTCAGGTAACCAATATGCGCCATTTCTTTCCCCACCTATAAAGTCAAAAATACTAAATATAATTCTAGTGAATGGCTTCCATCTTTTTGTTGATGTTATTACAGTTTTAATGTGTTTTAAGGTAGGTTACGTAGGACGTGGTGACAGAATTATGATTATCAAGTTCAAAAACCCCTGTAGTGTCGTTTTTATTCGGTTTAAAATTATTCGATCGTTAAGAAGAATTATAAAGTTGTGATAAACCATATATTTTTAATATTGAAAGTGATCGATCCCGATCATTCACTTAAAACTTTGTATATCTAAAGTTGAATAAGACCGCAAATTGGTTTTGAAATATATTTTTTTATTATATGAAATGAAAAACATATTTGTAAGGGGCAAACTCAGTATCTGTAGAGATGTTTTTAATTTTCATAAATTCTAGGTAAAGCGTCTTTGATTGACGATTCAACTAAGTAGCTCGGACGTAAGCCTACTACTGAAAACTGTCCGTGGACGTTAAACAACTTTTGGTAAATAGGTGAATGAATAATAAAATAGCATTTTATTCTCTTTCAAACAACTAGTCGGTAATTTATTCATGAGACATTATGGAGTGCCTCAAAGTGAGATTACTTTGAACTGTGACGTCACGACTTTCAGCGCGGAGCACTGTTTATGTTTTCGATGACTAACGTTCAACAAATTGAATAGTTTTAGTAGGTATCGTGAACTAGGTTTTTTATAGGGCAATTGTTATGTTTTCAAGGAGGTTTAAGGTGAGGATATACTAGAGCATTTTCGCGAGCATTACAATGTAATGTAACGTTCGGCGTAATGATCACGGTGAATAAGCATTTACCTGTAACATTTCTTTCACCCGCGCTCGTGCCTTTGCTCGATAAAATGTTACACCAACACGCTTGTTGGTTTTTAAAATCTGGTTCTAAGAAAACGTCGAGCATTATGTTCGAAGTGTTCGAATAAATTTATAAACAGCAAATGCTCGATGTTCTGATACTGTTGAAATTGATAGTCTATTACATCAAATGAATGATTCTTTATAATCTCTGTCTTTTGTATCGAATGAGTTGGTAACACTGAATGTAAGAAATAAATAGTTCTCTGGTAGCCACCGTTGAATTAACTTGTTTTATAATAATAATAGAAACAAGTAAATTCTCTAGTCTGTACTCATAGTTTTGTTAATTGTTCTGGGGTACTATTAAGTTCGGGTTACTATGTAATTACTACGGCAATAAAACTCACATTCAATCTGCCTAGTCTTTTCTCAACTTCGGCTCGTCGGCTACCAGTCTAGCTAGATGCAAGGACTGCCTATTTGTCCTCCAGAAATTAGTAATTGAGCAACACGATACGCCTTTGGCAAGACTAGTCCCAGATTTTCTAGTTTATGATTACCCGTTACCACAGACAAGAATGACACCTAGGACCAACGGCTAAACGTGTTTCCGAGACTCGGACGAATCTCGGTACCGTAGGCACGTAAAAATGGTAAATCATCCATGGATCAACCTCCGCGAGCCTTGCTTAACCTTGAACATCGACCAGGGTCACACGTCACACGGTTCATACCACAGAGTACATTATACTGTACTGAAAGTTCACACAGTCACACGGGTCGATCAAACAGCAATAAAACTCAGATAACATTACTAAGAGTTTTGTATTTAAGTACTCACAAAGCCGGACTACGATTTCCCTATTCGAAATATGGAATCGTGTCTGTTTCATAATTTGCCATTAATTTATAAATGTCCATGGCGATCAATACATTCTATTATTTATGGAGGCCGATTGAGAAGTTTTACTGTACTACAATTAAGGGATGATTTTTCAATAGGTTTAGTGTTTGACGTACATTTTCTATAGAAAACCTGTAAAGTACCCATTTTAATCAATTAATTCGATTAAGAAATCAGCTCCAAAACTGGTTTAATAAGTAGAACACAGATAGTAAGATAGAAAAGTAGGATAAAACATTAATGATCTTGTAGAACATTCGATACAACATGTAAAATCTCCAAGTATTGGGAATGACGTGTCGTAACTATAAATACTTTTCCATACAGAAATCACAGAATGGAAGGTAGATAAAAACAATGACAAATCAATTTGTCGCAGCTGTGACTGCAGAGCTACACGTGAATGACAACAACAACTGGGTATTATTTGAACTGCCCGATTGCTGCAGTGGCTCAGTAATTGGCGACTTTGAGCTTGCAAAGCGTCTGAGTGTTTGCGTATGTGAGAATAATGGTATTGTTAGGTATGTATGTAACCGTTGGATTGATATAGAGGATTTTGTGAAGTTGTCTTCTGCTTCAATCAGTCCCTTATTACTGAGGATCGTGGTCACTAGACTCTTTTAAGCGGACATTCTGCCTCCACCGGCTCCGATCCAAAGTTTTCATCACCACCTGCTGAAATTTTCTTGAGGACATAACTTTTTTCACTTGGTCATGTTGGTGACTGGACTCGAGCTCTCTTTCCTTCTGTATTGCCAACTGTCGTTTGTGAAATTGGTCATTGCCAATTTCGAAGAAAAAGCAAAGAAATTATAGTTAAGGGCTCTTTAAATTTAGACGTTTGGTGTCGGTCTGCTGTGGCGCCGCAGCGGTGCGGGTGTGGTGGTGGAAAATGGACTTGAGCACGTTAATATTAAAAAAGGTCAACCAATTACAACTGTCCATTTTGAGTTGAGCATGAGTCAATGCGGTTGTAATACCGATCATATATTTTTACCGAGGATAGAATACTAAATACCCTCAAAATAGAATATACTGAAGACCCTAAGTCCCTCAAAATGTCCCTTGTTTAAAAAGAGTGCTTGTATCATTTTATCATTACCTTTCGCTGTTCGGCTCACTATCTTTTTAGTCTAGTGGTTGCAAACGCTACTACAGAGTATTACGTCGAGGGATCGATTTCCGAGTCGGGCAAAGTGTTATTGGGTTTTCCATATGGAATTTCTCAGGAGCAGACTGGAGTCTGTATTTATGTCCGGTTGATGGCACAGACTCGCGCCTTATTATATAGGTGCACCTCTGCTCAACCCTTCGAGTAATGCAAGCGTGATGTTATATTATACTTTCACCTTTTTCTTCTGTTCTTATTATATAAAAAAATACAACCGACTTCCAAATAAAAACACTACAAAGTAAAAACTAACTTCAAATTCGTAAGTCGGTGTACTTGTTTTTGATTCTTTGATTTTTGACACCGACTTCCGAAATAAAAGTTATTTTTCATTTTGTAGTGTTTTTATTTGGAAGTAGGTTGTAACTTTTTTTTAAGTTTAAATTTTACACTTTTTAGTTGTGTACGTAATGGGCAAGTTCTATGGTAAGGTACATACAATGTCCAAAGTTGTGCCAGAACAGAAGTTGAACATAACCGGTGAAATGAGAGCGTACCAGAGTTTGGTGCACACATCTGCGTATCCCTTTAGAGCGTTTCGGCGTGATGTTATGTTATGAATTGGTTTAAACAATAAACAGACATGTGATTGCAGTAATCTCGAGAGATTTGCTGTCAGTTTTTGAGGAGTTCTATTCCATATCTTCAAAGTTCTTCATCTTCACCAAATTTAAATGGGACCAATTCAGGAACGTACCCTTTCAAACAGAAAAATAATTTTCAAAATTGGCCCACAATTGACGGAGAAATACACAAAAACAATCACAGCTGAACATAGCAACTCCTCCTTTTTGGAAAGTCGGTTAAAAATAATCGATATCTTTCAACTATAGGAAATACGTACAAGAGCTTATTATTATTATTGACTAGTTTTAAACAAGGGTGTAAATGTTGGTCGACCCAGATTTCAGTTTCCGTGAGCACCTCTTTACCTTGTCGAGGTTGTGGGAATCGATTGATACCCTTTTCTCTAAGGGTGAAAACTCGCCTCTATTCTGAGTAAAATATAATGTATTTTGATTAGTTAAACAGTATCAGTATACAAACCTCAAAGCTAAAGGACCTATTCAATAAAATCAAAAATCTGCCGAAACGAAAATCTGTCTAAACGGAAACTATCGAATCAATCAATCGAATCAAATTATTATTTTGCCATAATGCAGATGTTATTAAAATAAGATCTATTTTAATTTACACCTTTATCTTATGTAAATATGTTATTGGTGTTTCCTAACCGATGGCGTTCTAATCTGTAGTTTCTGCTTAAGCCCGTGAAAAAAGGCGTTTGTATATATTTTATATTTATAAATTATCTTACGTGAAGGAAAGCAGTCCAGGAACTGTACTTTGTGTTGTGTCCAGTTGATGGTGATAGGTTAGGTAGGATACATGAACTCAAACATTACTCATGAAATGTAGGAGTATTTACCTACTACGATAAACTAAGCCTACACCTTCAGACGTAATTTTTATGATGTGTATTGTTAAAAACTAAATTGCATTAAACATACGAAATATCTTTCTTTTAAACAATAAAATTTAAAAAAACCCAGAATATTTTTATGTCATGCTACATAATTTATCTAGTAGTAGTATAGACACGCTTCGATCGACAACTATTGAACACGTAATTACGATATCTTGCGAAAACACCCCGATTCAAACAGTAAAACGCGCATAACTTTAGAACGGCTGAACCGATTTTCATCCAACTAAGAACACTCTCGATAAAGTTACCTTTCAAACAACAAAAATAAAATTAAATCAATATCGGTTCATCCGTTTAGGAGCTATGATGCCACAGACAGATACACAAATACACACATCAAACTTATTACATCCTGTTTTTCCGTCGGTGATTAAAAATAGGACACTGATTGTCCATGCAATAATGCGCGCTCAAGCTAATACCACTGAGATCTAATCTCAAAAAGCTATCAACAAAAGTAGGCCATTGTATCATTACAGCGGAATTCGGGCCAGTAAATGGTTAAAATTAATTTACCGGGCAGACCTTTGTCCGACATCTAATGAAGCTCTAACTCAGTTGGATGAAACTAATTGCTAATCAATACCCTTTTCAACGGAACCACAGTAGGCAGACGTAATGGAATAAGATAAACAGAATATTTTGATCTATTAGCAGTGGTTGTAGCTACATCGTTCGTGGAGTAAGTTTGGACAGTTCTATTACAAGTGATCAGGTACCTGGTAATTCTAGTCTGTGTCCCACTGCAGGGTAAAAGCTCTCATACAGAAAATGAGTATTAATCAACACATTTGTTCAAGATGGATTAGCGATGTAAACTTATAATAACAAGAAGTTTAGCAGGTTTCCTCACGATGTATTCTCTCACCGATGTCAGCGATGTCTATGTCAAACATAGAAAGTACATTAGAATTGAAAAAGCCACATTGGGACTTGACCGGATTCAAACCAATCACCACACACACGATGTGTTTGCCATTGCGCCACCACGACGTTTACGACGATTATGTACCTCGTATATTCGTCTCATCGGACTATGACAGTGAAAGAGCAGAGAGTACACCTGTACTTGCACAAATATTTGGTCTCTGTACTCGTAAATTATCTCATACGGCTACGCTAATCTACGTCAAGATTGGCCACCGTGACCAAAACTTGATCGGCAACATTAAATTATTAATATTACCTAGTTGTTAAATTCCCTGGATGTGACAATAGAAAGTATAAAACCAAAAGTAACATTTTTGCGTTAGTCGCTGGATAAAATCATATGATTATGAAAACGAATCTAAATAAAAAAGACTAACAACCATCTAACATTTTATTCTAGAAAAGCAAATCAAAACCCCACAATAATATCATCTACACAGCTTTATAATTCCATAGTCGTTGGTGGCCACGCGTATAAATGTGTCCAGAGATAGGCGCCCATCTATCAAGTAAGGACAATAAAACCGGCCTAAAAGTTCGTATTCCGAATATCAAACGTTTACTGGGACCGGGTGACGCTCCAAATCACCTTTTTTCGGGATAATGCCAAGAATTATAGGTGTATTTATCGTCCGATTATGTTTAAGTCAACAGCACAGCTCTCTGTAGTATCGCTTTTGCGGCTTTTACGGCTTCGACGAGTGAATCGCCCTTGTGGAATGAAATATTGCGGGTAGGTACATACGAGTAATTTGAATTCTTGAGAGGTTTTCTCAGTTTTCTATTTTTGTATTTTGCTGCAGTGCAAATATTGTGGCAATTTTTATTAGCAAAACTATATGCTACGCTTCGTTCTTTCTATTTAGTCCAACAAGGGTAAAATAATTTTGTAAAAGTCTGAATACTGAAACTAGATATTGCGTAAATTAAGAAAAAAACTTAGTGTTTTGAGTTGAAGAAGTAGTATCAAACCCAATATTAGTTGCTGCTGATCCTAATGTATTTTCTTGATTTAGGAAAGTGATAGATTATACCTAGTACTAACGTGACCCATTTCGTAATTAACTTCGTACATACCCTAGAAATTAATTGCTAAACTCTACACTATCAAACCGAAGATAAATTACCTACTCCAAAATGTCTAAAACACTGTAGATTACTCGTGCCAGCCACGCACTAAGCCAACCGAGCCCCTTCCTTTTAACCTTCACCAAATTAATTCCTTCCTAATTCCACAAGCTCATCAAAAATACTAAGCAGTCACACCAGTCATTAATTATTTAACAAGCTCTTCAGCAAAGTGAGAAAAATATAATTTTAATTGAAGACAGGTTTCAACTTTCCCCTCTGAAAACGTCATTGGAATGTTGAGAAATCTGATCAAAGAAAAGAAAGAAAAAGTATGTAATTGCCACAAAACGAATCAAAATCAAAATTGTAATTTTGTATTGGAGTCACCATCTTGATTTTTGAGTAGTCTTTGAATAGTTTAAATAATTTTGAAATAATTAAAAGTAAAAATATTTTTAAAACAAGCTTCAAATGGACAGAAAAGTACGAAATGTAATATAGCTTGTCAACATATATCGATTGAGCCCAAACACGATGCTGTTATCTTTTCTGGTAGAGGATTTACTATGACCACCATCCAGCTCCATCATAAAAGCCGCTCCATAGTACCGTATTAGTTCAATGTTACCAAATTTACATAAGTACGCCATGTTTCAGCTTAATCAGATACCAGAATGTGCTTGAAAAGTCGGTTAGTAGTTGCCGGACAAACATACGAAATCAAGGAAATGTAAGTAAAATTAATTAGGTTCTAGATTTATGAATTAATTTCGCTCCCGATGAGATCTACCAGTGATCTTACCGGGATATAAAGAACCTACGAGACTAAGCGATATTGTACCTTTCTATCATTGAATCATTTACTAAATCAGATCAGCACTTCTAGAGACGACCTTTTACAATCATAATAACTAGTGACTCTGTGAGCTGTAGACTACACGAAACTGCCTTGGTTGCCTGCTTCACTTTTTGTAAATTTATAAAAATGGTGGAGCCACAAAATAAACCAAAAAAAATCCATATAATTATCGAACTTCGTCACAACATTTAACGATAATTATTTGAGAAATGCGACCCGTAGAGGAGAATAGCCGGACATCCGCCGGACATCCGAACATCCAGACATACGAAAGCATTTTTGTCCAAGCATTTTTGTTAATCAAACAATGTGACCTCCACTCGCTCTATTACATTTTTTGGCACTTAAAAGAGGTAGACTAGATTGATGTGCTTAAACAATGGCTTTTTCTATACAGAAGCTGTCTACTGTCCGGATTGATATGCTCAAATAAAAGCTTTTCTACTAAGGGACCTTCTACAGGTCAGACTGGTGTGCTAATACAATAGCATCTTCTAAAGAGGAAGGCAATACCAACAGTCGCTATTGCCACCGAGCTGGACAAGTGGATTAATGACCGCATCCATAGTCACTATTGAGTAGGTAATGAATTCTCTATTGAATCCTAACGAAGCGCGTGTCATTGAGTTTACATAAATCAAAGTTTCATCAATGTTTTTACTAACGCATAAAATAATAAAATAAATGTACAAGTATGGGTACACCAGTACATTTATTTTAATATAGCCATTGTAGACCTACAGATGACTCACTTATTCCAGGCTTGGCTCTAAGGGCTATATCACAAGAAACATGTATTTTACCAAGAAAAAAGTAACATACGGCATTCAATAATAGTGTAACTTTCTAACTGAGGAAGAATTTACAAATGCTTTTACGACTTTTCAGATTAATATTTGGATTTATGGTGAGACCAAACGAGCGTTATTTTGTGAGTCGTGAGTCGCGTATTTTGAGTACCGCAGTTTACGTTCAACAGAAAATTGGTTAGGCTGCCAGAAGGACGGACATAACTTCAGTGGCTATCCAACGTTTGTAAGGAACTAATGACGCTTGCCTCGCTCCCATCTCTCACCCCGCACGCAATACGGTTGAAATAATACGCGTGAGTCAGCAAATAACTCATTTTGCGTCACCGTGTGGTACAAACAGGACTTTAGTATGAAACCGAATGCAGCGTAAATGCTGCGACTCATTTAACGCGAGTCTCAGCTCAAAAAAATATGCTAGTTGAGCCTCACCCAGGTGACGATTAACAGATGATAGAGAAGAAAATATAGTTGAATGACACCTAATAAATTTGGATGAGGGCAGGAGAATAATGAATTGATGACTTTTACAAGATCGTAAGCCCAACCCACCTGGTAGGCCTCCCACCAGGTGGACCGATGACCTCGTGAAGGTTGCGGGGATCCGCTGGTTGCGAGACGCACGGGACCGATCAATGTGGCGACGCTTGGGGGAGGCCTATGTCCAGCAGTGGACGTCTTTCGGCTGATATGACAAGATCGTAAGAAAATATAAACATACTTAAACAATGACCACACTTGCCGGACAGTCGATTTATACGTACTATAGACGAATGGTAAATCACACCGTTTACGGCTGCCATGGGCCTGAAATTGGGCCTTTTATTTGGGGCACCTCATAAATTACAGCATAACATGGGTCATGGCTCCGTGAAGGAATGTAACTCGACCTAAGGTAAAATAATTCCCAAGTTTTACAGAATATTTCTTCCTAAAATACCTTTGAAAATCTACCTTAACGCTGATAAATATATTGAAGGCTTAGCAAGTTTCGGGCTGAAACCCAGACTCATTTATGTAGGGTCACTCGCGAAGCCCTGATGAATGAGACAATCAATCGCCTTTGACTTTTATACGCATAGATTAATTAATAACAAGAACTTAATCGTACATCTTTATTAAAGGGATGTAAAGCCGATGAGTTTTTCGTTTTATAGAGATTAATTGTTCGACTGTTACTTTATTAATATTTACTTTCTTTTGAAGAATGTATAGGCGCGCTACCTTTTAACATAAATGGTGTTGATTGATTAGTCTGTATCTCTGCTCTGCCCAGGTAAGGGCTTTTAGGCGCCCTTTTCTTCAGCAAACATATTCGGATGATTTTTTTGTTACGAAATCACAACAACTTATTTTTATGGGATAGATTGAGCGTGTATTATATTAACGCATTGATTAGATGCTTTTTATCTGGGTTCATGAAGAAGATTGCCTTGGACACGAATGAAACTGTGGATATCAGACAAATTATTTAAAAAATATATTGTATCATACAAAGAAAGGTACATTGATTATTCTACTCAGACAAAACGCACTTAGCAAACTTTGTCAGGGAAGGTCATCATAGTCAGTAACAGTAATATCTGCCTGTCTGTTTAAATATAATCTATACCAATATTATAAATGATAATACGAAATAAGATGATCAAGTTCTACTTGCATCGTCAGCAGAACAATTGCAAGACATGGTGACTGTGATGAATGAAGCTTTTAAGTTAAAAGGGATGAGTATAAATGTGAGCAAGACTAAGATAATAGTGTTTGAAAGAGAAGAAGATCGTATCGAAGTGTGAAGTGAAAATAAATGATAAGAGTGTGGAGCAAGTGAACGAGTTTGTATATTTGGGAAGTATGTTCACAAGGGATGGAAAGATTGAAGAGGATGTGGAAAGGAGAGTGAATGCAGGGAATAAAGTGAATGGTGCTATGCATGCAGTTGTGACCAGCAAGTCGATGTCTCCGGAAGCTCGACTCGCCTACACTTATGTTTGGAAGTGAAGGCTGGGTATGGCAAAAAAGACGTGAAAGTAGGATTAATGCAGTAGAAAAGCGCTTCTTGCGGAGTATGTGTGGTGTAACTTTAACTGATAGAATGAGGAATGAGGTAATAAGACAAAGTTGTGGTTTAAAAGAAGATGTAGTGACTAAAATTGAAAAGAGTGTGTTAAGATGGTTTGGCCATGTTGAGAGGATGAATGAAAGTCGACTAACGAAAGGTATTTACAAGGCAGACGTGAATGGAAACGCCGGGAGGGGACGCCCTAGAAAGACAAACATAGACCTTATAGGTGATGTTCTTCAGAAAGGCCAAGTGCGCAGTACCCATAACCGGCGTGTGTGTATGACTAGATGTATGAATGTGTGTGAAGCAAAAGAAGTATGTAAGGATCGTAGCAGGTGGCGTTCTGTAGTTTCTGCCTGCCCCCATGGGAAAAAGGCGTGAGTTTATGTATGTATGTATGTAATATTATAAAGAGTAAAGGTTTTTTTTGTTTGTTTGTTTGTACCGAATAGGCATTATTTTAAAAATTCTTTCACCTATGGGAAGCTACATTATTCTCGAGTAACATAGGCTATAATTTTGATGGGAGCGAAGCCGCGGGGGTCAGCTAGTATTGATATAAAAAGTATTAAACATCCAATTAACCCAACACTTGTTGCCGTGGTATTGTCTGGTATTGACGGCGTCATTAATATTGATACGAAAGTAATGGAAATGGGGCGAAGGCATTCATGTTTTATTAAACTACCTACCGTATTTATTGTTGCATATTATTCATCCGCTCCTGTTTACACCTGTGAATGGGTTGAAAGGATTTATGAATCTGGTGGCCGCTAGTTGGAAACAGTACAGTATATTGTTTCCTATTTTATTTGAATTAAGTATTTGTACCTATACCAAAAGATCTACCTATAGTTAAATGCATAGCATATTTGTGACTTGCAAAAATTTATATAAAAAAGGCAAAGCGTACAAAATATATTATAAAATATTAAGCCAAATTTTTACAACAAAAAAAACTCACAGATGTGTAATATTGAAGAAAATGAATTGATTAAAATGTCGATTTTTAAGGTTCCGTACAAGAAGGGTCCAAACGGAACCTTTTTGCTGTCACTCACGTGTCCGTCCGTATGTCCGTTGTCTGTCACACGGTTTTACAACCAAACGGTTGGAGCTACTGTCTTCAAATTTTCACAGCCAAAAAAGCCATAAAAGTTGTCATTTTTTTTAATATTTTTAAGATTAAAAATCGAATCAAAAATCGAATCGGTAGAATATCGTTGTTTAGAGCTCGTTAATTAGATAAATACTATATTTTTTAGGTTTTAAAAATTTATAAAGAATACAAAAAAGCCATAAAAGTTGTCATTTTTTTTTAAATATTTTTAAGGTTGCCCGATGGGGAAGACCGAAAAAAATTTGGGCTTCCCCATCGAGTAGAATATCGTTGTTTAGAGCTCGTTAATTAGATAAATACTATATTTTTTTTGTTATAAAAATTTATAAGGAATGTGCAATCACATTCCTTATACATTTTGAACCTAAAAAATAAGGTTCATTGCAGTGCATGATTTCATTGCTTGCCTAATCTTTGAAAAATCTTATTTGTTTTACTGTAATCAATTCAAAATCGTTATGCCTATCTTGTTCAGTTAGATTTTTAATTATTAAAAAGTGCGGGCGGCGTGGCCCGTGTATGTACTAGCCGGCGGCTGTGACCTCTATCGTTAACCTTTAGGAAATCAGCTGAAAGGTTGCGCTTTTTAGTTTTGTTTTAATTGATTTTTGTGAAAAAAGGTAAATAATGGTTTTTTAACAGGTTTTTTTTTTAAATAATGTCTTTAGTTAACTGACATTCTCCAACATGCTGAAGCTACATTTTGAACCATAGCGCGCCGCCGCTTACGTACTTTGTGACCATAGGTAACGGAAATCGTTACGTTGCTAAAATCGTATATGGAATGTTACGTCTCATATCAAAATTCTTATGATACCGTTACAAGCAAGAAATATCCAAAGGGTTCCATGCAAAACACACATTTATTATTCGACCTGCTTTACGCTTATTATCATATTTCTCATAAATAAGGAAATAGTTTTCTGCCGTACAACAAGTTCTCGACGTTCCTTTAAGCTTGGTCTTGATTCCCGAGTAGTATTGGATCGTGACAAGATTTATGATAGAAATAATTATGGGGCCTTTTGGATTAACGACTGAAAAATTATTTTTGAATTCTATGGAGAATCATTTTAATAGTAGGTATTTCAAACAAGACTTTCTTGATGGCCCGACGTGATTCTTGTTACAAGATTTTATGTAACTTGCAATGTATGTATGTATATATGTATGTAAGTATGTTCGGGTCAAATATTGCAACTGAATTTTAAAGCAGTTATCCTCAACCGATTAAGATGAAACTTTGCATACATGTTTAGTTTGGATGACAATGCATGGTTAGCTAAGAGACGTCATTCTAAATCCAATAAGGCGGACGGCCTAAGATAGCGGACAAGTTATTTTTTGTGCATTGCCATAATATGGGTATCTAATAAAAGGGTTTGTTGAGAAGAATACGAAATGAGCTTGTTTTCAAAAAAGATTTTTTGAATAATTTTATTTTTGGATTTGCGTATCTTCATACGTATGATCAATCGATATAATGTAACAGGTGATAAAATACAGACGCGGTGAAGGCTACGTACGTTAACAGCTGATAAAAATACAGACGCGGTGAAGGCTACGTAGACATATTGATGACGACACTGCAGGTTGCAATGATTGTAACCAGGAGGTAGGTTCATCAGAAGCCATCGGCTTCGACTCCGGCTTCGGTTTCTTCGCTTTCTCTTCGAAATACATCTTCTTTAGCGCTTTGGCCATTTCTTTGTATCACACCGATAAGCGATTTTTACCAAGCGAAATAGCAAGTACGTTCAATGTGGCGCAATTCGACCGATTTGCTCTTGAAGTTTTCTTAGAAAATACGTACACGATTACCGTACGATACCTATTGAAGGAAATGCAGGCAAGAGAGCCAAGAGAACCAAGTTTAATCACTTAGCTCGAAGAATTGCTCAACTTAAGTGGCAGTGGGTAGGGCACATTGCACGTAGAACGGATAGCTTTTGGGTCCGCAAGTTCTGGAGCGGCGACTGCGTACCGAAAGACGCAGCGTTGAAAGGCCTCCCTCTAGGTGGAGCGACGACCTGGTCAAGGCTGCGTGAGTCCAGTGGATGCGAAACGCATAGAACCTGTCAGTGTGGCGAAGCTTGGGGGAGGCCTATGTTCAATAGTAGATATCTTTAGGCTGAAATGATGATGATGATGATGATCATCTATTGACGCAATTTAAAGCTCATGTTAAAAAAAAAAGGTCTCATAGAGGCACTTAAGCAACGATGAAAATAATGATGATGCTTTTCAGGAAGATACAGTAATATTTTTTTTTAGGAAGACACATTAACTACAAAACACACAAACACTAAAATAAATCATCTTAGACGTCAATGATAAGATCTTCGTCTCTTCCGAATGGTCTCAGTTGGTGTCTAATTCGTTAAGAGCAAATGAAAAATTTACTCGGCGAAAACGTTCGGGAGTGCTAGATAACGTCACCGTGCTCAACTAGATTAAATTTTTGGATACGAAAAAGCCAGAATGGTTCTAGTAGGTAACACTTCTTGACATTGAAACTGTCTCTATGCAAACCCAGTATCTTGATCTAAAATTCAGTTTATAATGCAGTCATAATACCCATCTGCTTTAAAGTGTCACCATAATTGTTGACATTTAGTGACCAAACTTCGTTATATTAGCTATAACGAAACTAACAGACATACACACACTGCTTGCAGAACGGATAGTCGATGGGGCCGAAAATTTCTGCAGTGGCAAACGCGTACCGAAAGACGCTGCGTTGGAAGGCCTTCCCCAATGTGGAGCGATTAGCCTACTTAGTGCTGCCGAGTCCACTGGATGCGAGGCGAACAGGACCGATCAGTGTGGTGACACTTGTGGGAGACCTTTGTCCAGCAGTGGTCGGCTTTCGGCTGAAAAGATGATGATGATGAAACTAACAGCAAATAGTGAATATTTGGAACACTTAGGGACTTCTCATTGCATCTTACTAATATAATAAACGCAAACGTTGGAAAGGATAGATAGATGGATGGATGTTTTACTCTTTCACGCAAAAACTGCTGAACAGATATTGATGAAACTCTACAATAAAGATTAAAGGAGTAGTTATGTACATCAGAATAACAAATAGGCGGGCGGGAGCTAGTCTACAATAATTCTAAAATCGAAAGTATGTCACACGGGCCATATCTATTAGCTGTACACGAGAAAACTATCGTCTTTAATTTGATCAAAAGTCTTGAGAGACAAGCACCAAGTACACTCGAACAAAAAGTTTTGTTTACAAACAACACACGGGTACTTAGTGAGGTTGTTGGCTGTAAAACCTGTACTTGAGAAAAGCTTTACACGCAGAAAGTGCCATACTTCGAGCTAGTTCGATAAAGTTGCTTGTTATTTCTTACGATTAACACTAACTGTGACTGACCTAGGGGCCCCCAAGTGAGGCAATCATAGTAATTGATTTACCTTCTTAATGGCAACAGAATGTTGTTTGATTAGCAAACTTCAAGTGTGTTTGGCAACTTGGGCCAATGAGTCTTCGATCGATGCCCGTGAAATTAGCGATTGATGTTGACTTTTGATGTTTGACACAGATTAGGGTAGATAATTATTTCGAAGTACTGTTCACGGACGATTGGGTGCTTCGGTGTTTGCAGACGCGGGTCGAAAAATATTTTAATAGGAGTAAGTACAATTTTCACCAAACGGGCCCACATCGCATCGGAAAGGATACGAACGGATACGGCGACAGTCGATCGCATCCGGCAGGATATTGACGAATACAAATGGCTCCGTACGGCGTCCGTCGCTTGCGTACGTATCCGTATCTGTGCCTGTATTTTCAATTCTGTTAGTGGTATGCTTTTGCATCAAACAAATCAGTTTTCCTTTTAAATCCATGATCGCAAGAATGACGACAAATGATAGTGCACTCTTGAGAATGATTGGTACCGCCTCCCGCCTCCCGCAGCTGTAAGGATACATTTGGATACGACGGCATCCGAACGAAGCCAAACGCGTGTCGCAGCATGCTTTCGGCTCCGAACGCGTGTCGTGGAAGACGCCCGCGGCTTGATAATAAAGATTTTAAATACTGTGTACACGTTTTAATTTCGTTTAAAGATTATAATGTCCTTTCTAATCCGATGCGATGCGTGCCGTTTGGTGGCAATTGTACTTAACATAAAATCATGTGCTTAAGCCCTGAAGGATTAGGCAGAAGCCTATAAACATTTCACCAGTTATACCCATGTATCTAATGGGAGAAGAGTCTATTACCATGAACCGGGCACAAATTCAGATATTTTCTTCCAAACTCATCGCGGCGATATTAATATAAAGAGTTTTAAAGAGGTGATTTAAAAAATATATAACCCTTATAAAGTTTAAATGTACCTAATTCAAAAAAAAGTTAACTTAACAGTTATAAATAAAAATGAAATACCCGACTGCTTAAGTAGACGCAAACAAGAAGTAAGTCATGCTGTGCAGCCGGAGGATACATCTGATTTTATTTAGCCAGCTCGCGAGTATTTGTTAAGTAAATATTTAACAAGAAAATAAACCAAATGAAAGTCATCTATATTTAGAGATTACGTCACAGACAAACACCAACGTTATGTAAACTTATATTCTTGAAAATATTTACTAAGATATTATTAAATCGAATGCGTGTTTTGTGGGTGACCTAGTAAACCTCTACCGTGTGTCTATTTTAATCTTTGACCTTTTAATTCTATTTGAGTGACAATTTTGTGTTTTTTTCAGAGCATTTCCTGTGCTCGATGGTACCGTAGGATTTGTCCTACAATGGGACAATATGGGCTTGTAACAGGGATTGCTCCAGAAAGCAGAATGTACTCCTGTACTTCGTACTTCCTCCGTACAGCTAACATTTTTAACCCACTTCAAAAAAAGGAGGATGTTCTCAATTCGACGGAATCTTTTTTTTATGAATTTAACCCGATTACTCAAAGATGCTAGGACCGATTTTGATAATTCTTCTTTTGTTTGAAACGGTATACTTTCCAGGTGGTTCCATAGTCATCAAGTCAATCTCATGATGGGATCCTGAAGAAATCGTGGGAACTCCTGAAATATTATAGGCATACGTATAGCGATTTTGGTATTTTCATCAACGCATGCAATCATTTGCTCTCAGAGAGTATAATTTGGTAAAGTGAAACTGATGAAAAAGACCACAGATGGCCACTCGAACTTCTTAATGCTAAGTATTAACGGGTACATGATATCTAGAATAGTTAACCGACTATGATGAAGCAAATACTTATAAGTAATTGGTACTAATGAAAATGGTACCATCGAACTGATCTGATGATGAAGCTGGAAGGTAGGCACCGGAAATCCGAAATAAAACTATGTATCTTAGTCATGTTTGAGCTTATTGGAATCGTCATGAGATGTACTTTAGTAATAAATGATTTTCACGGTAATTAGAGGTAACCTACCAACAAAAGAGACATAAATATTATTTTTTTTAACAAAAACAAACAAACTGGCTTCCAAAACAAAACACTGCAAAGCGAAAAATAACTTTATTTTCCGAAATCGGTGTCGATAATAGAAAACAATATGTACCAAAGACAACGAGTTCGGAAAAAAAAGTTATTTTTCGCTTTGTTGTGTTTTTTTTTTTGGATGTCAATTTGATATTTTTGACCATTAAGTTTCCAATGGTGGTTACCAAAATTTAAGTCAGTGTCTAAAAACTGAAAACAATGGGTACCAAAGACACCGACTTCGGAAAAGGAAGTTATTTTTCGCGTTGTAGTTTTTTGTTTAGGAAGTCAGTTTGATTTTTTTGTTAATTTTCTCTAATAATAGACTAGAATGACCAAAAAACTGCTTCCTACTGTATAAAAACTTGTACTAAAAAAGTAACACAACCGTTTTTTTTTTTGCCCATCATACAGCGCTTTCATACCACACTTCCGCATCAAAAGATTAGTATCAGTTAAGCCAGAATTTGCCCTTAACTTAATAGACTGTCATTATCCTCGTCAAGTGAAAAGGATTTTATTCAAATTACCCCAACACCCTAAAATTTGGTTTTAACTTAATTGTAAAACAAACTTTTTGATTAATTGAAATTTATTACCCTCTTTCTGAAAGATTATGTATGACAAGAAGTTTAACGCTGGCAACACTTTGTGCCTGTACTTGTTTCTGTGCAGTATTTTAATTTGTTTCGCGGCGTATGGGGTATGTTTATACAGCTATACCTACAGGGTGAAACAGAAAGGTGCGAATATATTTTAAAAACTGCTTTAACCCATGTATAAACAACTTTTTCCAACCTGTCGTAGGCAACTCCCAAAAAATAATGTAAATTCTTAAAATCAAAAAACCAAAAAGACGTAAACAAGAATCGGTGCAGTCAGAGGATACCTTCGCGAGCTGGCTAACCAAAACCAGATGTATCTTCCACTGCATAGCATGGTTTTCTTCTTGTTTACGTCTTTTTAGTTAGCTTCTTACGTAGTCGGATTTTTTGATTTTTTTGAATCTTTATTTTTTATTTTTAACTTTTTAGTTATCAATTAGTAATTACCTCTTATTTTGATATCCCACACGACGTTGTTGGAAGAAAAATATTGAGCCTCCCACAATATAGGGACCAAAATTCGCCTATATTCTTTTTTTCAATTTTAATGTAACCACACTACACTCGCAAGGTAAAGACGAATCGATTGGCGTAAGAATCATCAAAATCGGCTTACGCGTTTGGTCTTTAGAACGTCACATAGGAACAAAAATACATACATAGACTGATAAACACATTACCCTCTTGTGTCGGCGCGGCAGCTCAGTAATAGCACTGAGCACGCCAAGGCACATGCGGTAAAAAACAATAATAATAAGAGAAATGTGGGTATCTAAACAATAAGCCCAACTACAATTGGCGCGAACAGGCTGCCCCGCCAACTGTCAAAAAATCCCGGAATGCGCCATCGTGCTGGTTGACAGTCGTAAAGTTTTTCGAAATAGCGTGTGTCGCAATAACGCCATTCGAAACTTCATATTATCACTCTCGGCGCGAACACCTCCTTTGCTTCACGTAGTCGGGTTAAGAAAAATGATTTTTTATACAAAGTTCGTTGACCAAAATTTGTACGGTGTAACTTTTTTTTTGAGAATTTCCTATCACTTCCTGGCAAAAATGTGTAAAATATGATCGCAACTTACCATAACACTGTAGATATAAGTTTAAGTAAACCACACCATTTATACCATTATACCCATATTTCATAAACAGTAAATTGTATTTTTTTCTGGCCTAAAAATTGGGCCCACTAGGCTGCTCAAAGAAAACAATGTATCGATTTTAATAAATCCAGAATGAACTACTGCTCAGTTAAATAACAATTTTTTCTTGAATTATAAACCCTATTTAACCTTTCTACAGGTGTACGGAAAATTATCATTAACTTTTAAACAAAGCAACTAATAGATCAACAGCACAAACAAAAACACACTACACCTATTTAACTAAGGAAGTATAAAACTCCTTATCTAATAATTAAACATCGTGGGCTATTACCATAATATGGGATATACCTACTGTTATGTACTTAGTGATAACATGTTTATATACTAGCAACAATAGTATCTCAAAAAGGTTGACTGACATTTTAAACGTAGTGACATTGAATTATGCAATTTTAGATAAGGTACACTACCGGTCACAATAACTAACACACTATTTCAATAAACTAAGGCAAAGTTTTTTTGATCTGTAGTCAACTTAACCAACTGTTAAATATGCTAACCGTTGGTTAAGTTAATGCTATGTAGAATTTACTGAAACAAATTCCAAATATAAGAGCCTGAGAGGTTAAAAAAATGACAGCTTAGTTTTGTATGTATCGTGATAGAAATGATTGTAAAACTGAACATAAATTATTGATAATTTTATTACATTTTGTAGTTAGATGAAGGCTTGCAAATACAAACCTATTAAATCTATACTAGGTACTAAAGTGTACGTTAGCGTAAATTGTAAACTTTGAATGTGTATGTTAGGATAATTTGCGGTGAACGTTCCTAAAATGTTGGTGTTCGGGGTACGTTGGAGGTATTTAAGACGCTCTGAGAACTCAGTCACAAGAATGACGTTAAAATTACTGGGAAACCGCTACACAGTAAATTCTCCATCAAATTTCAAGGGGTTCTTGTTAAATCGTTTTTTTATTACCGAGAAATTTAATAATATAAACACGTGTTTTCAGTAGTCAGATATATGGATAAAAATGAATTGTTAATCAGATTCATCAATAAATAATAAGTCGTCAAACTACATCTTATATCAAAGAGACACCATTTGTCACTAAAACAGAAGTACACATTTTGAATGCGTACACCTACCAAACTACCTATTTGCCTTTGATCAATTTTATGCTCAATTTTCTACCAACTATTTATTAAAGTTGGAAATATCATGTCTTCATAATATTGCACGTCAGTTTATAAGGTAAACTATCAGGGCTGCAAGGACGTAAAAAAATCACAAAATAAGTAAACAATTTCCTCGACTTATTTTTTTTTTCATGCTTTTTAAACTACATAATTTATGTAATAGAAGACACGCTTACATCGACAACCTATCGAACACGTAATTATGACACGATTCTTGCGAAAATACCCTGATTATAACAGTAAAACGCCCATATATTTTGAACAGCTGACCAGATTTTCACCTATATAATATATACGGATTGGTTAGGTTCTTCGTGTTAGATTACTTTAGACGCCCAAATTTTTTTTTTCTGAAATGCTGTACGAATTGATTTTCCAGAATTTTCAGTATTTTATTCGGATTTTATTTATATGAATTCGCATGTAGGTTGTCGGAAAATCTATACTAATATTATAAAGAGGAAAGATTTGTATTTTTGTATGTAACGAATAAACTTAAAAACCACTGGACCGATTTCAAAAATTCTTTCACCGTTGGGAAGCTACACTATTCCCGGGTGACATACTTTTTATCCTGTATTCCCACGGGAACGGGAACTATGCGGGTGAAATCGCGAGGCGTCCGCTAGTTAATATATAAAG
Source organism: Orthosia gothica (assembly GCA_949775005.1). Taxonomy (NCBI): domain Eukaryota; kingdom Metazoa; phylum Arthropoda; class Insecta; order Lepidoptera; family Noctuidae; genus Orthosia; species Orthosia gothica. The sequence goes on from OX459056.1 coordinate 12,236,115, forward strand.
TAGTAAATTTCATGTTTTGAGTATGCTCATATTTTAATTTTGTGGAGTTTTTATTACTACCCATTTCATAGGTTGTATTTCTGGGGGCAATTTTATTGATATTTAGAGATGCAGACTTACAACTAAATAATTTTTGAATGCAATAATTTTGTGCACACCTGATTTACTTTCTACTATAAATGCACCGTTATCTGATAACAAGTTCAGTGTTTGTTGAAAATGTTTTACAGTAATATCCGGTAGCGTTCTGATATTCCGTCTAGTTGTCTGAAGATTGGACTTAGTTAATAAGAACCATGGCAATAGATAATGACAGTGTTACGAGTAGTGGTAAAAAAGGGAATGCATGTATGCAATGGTTGGTGGCTATGCTAGGTAAGTTGGTGCACTTCAACTTGTTTCTATACATCTTAACTGTGCGCTGATAATCGATTTTTATTAAGCGAAATTGCAAGTACGTTCACATGGATACAATGCGATTTATTTCGACCGATTTGCACGTAATTTCACGGTTTTTTTTTAGAAAATATGTGCGCGTTATTATATCACGCCGTCAGGAAGGTCCATTAATATACCCATGAGTACCTACTTAATCATATTTATAAGTAAATGCTGTGCTGTGCCTTACACTTTCAACATATTCTTTGGATAAGCTAAATGCATATCTACGTACCCCAATTAATTTTTAGGCACTTGTCCCACCACCGACGATCAGCAAATAGCGAGTAAAGCTAGAAACAAAAACAAGTTGGCGAGCAGTGAGTAATGAGTGTCGTTCTGATAGTTTCGTCGCTCGGCTATTAGCGAGTGTTCTTGTGCGACGGGCGATTACTCGCACCACTCGCTCCGGGCGGCCGTACTGTAGGTAGAAATTACTGCTGGTTGGTCTTTCGGCTTGAGTTCTGACCATCAAGCGAGCATTGCTGAGCGAGTATAACTTTGATAGCTCTTGTCGCTGCGACAAACTTCTGGTGAGAAAGTACTCACCGGCAATGTAAACAGCCAGCAATCAACTATTTCTTTATGTGTCTCTTTAATAGACACCGGCTCTTATATCTTTTGTATGTTTCTTCACCGAGAAAATAGCCGATAGCTAATCCCTTACTCGTCGGCAGTGGTGCAAGTGCCTTAGATATCATTGTGCGTGCGTTCTATCAAAAACATTAAAGTTGATAATGGATTCGAACTCAGGCATTTCGAACGGCCTGACTGACGTTAGTCACTTATGCTCTATTCGCTTCAAACACTGTTATAATATTAGTCCCCTTTCAGCCGAATGCACGGCCATTTCACAGATCGCTTGGGCAAATAAAGGAAATTGTATTATTGCCATAATTAGTAAGCTTGGCACTTAGCAAGTTGGATTGTGTTTGTCGTATGAGTATGACTTATTAATGCACAGTAGGCAGCTCCTTTGTTCTTGGTACACAAAAGCAGACGAGTTCACTGATCTAAAAAGACCTGGCTGAAGTTTTAATTATGGCTTTTTTTTCAAGCAGTATGCAATAAGCCTTTGCGCTACTCGTTTAATTGGTTTAATATAACAAAATGTATGGTCTTCAGGAAGCTGTTACGCTTGTAAACGAAAACTAGCTCAAAAAAGCAATGTTTTTTTTTGAATTGGCACACATATTTCTTTTTCGTGGAAAAAAGCATAGCACACTCGTTAAAATGCTGGAACTTCGACAAATATTAGCTGAACAAACTACGAATACATCATATTCATAAAGGCTCCAGCAAAAAGGTTACAGTGCAACTCCGCTCTGACGACATTTCCTCATTAAAATGTTGTCTTTCCATAAGTGTCGCAGTTTCAAACTCATCGTGTGTATATTTTTTTTACACTAAATAAATCTCATTGTACCACTATAAATTCAACGGACAAAATACTGCTATATAAATTTAAAGCCCCTGGGAATTCGTCCCAAACGTCATCGAAAAAATGAAAACTCAAAACAAGGCAACGTCTATCAGGAAATAACCGGACTGTTTCATTTGCAGCGAATACCACACTCCTCACATACGGGTTTCAAGCGGGCTGGGTGTCACCGATGACAAAAGCTTTACAATCAGTGGACTCCCCAGCCGGGTACCCGTTGTCGGACCATGGAATATCGTGGATCGCCAGTGCCTTTTGTATATCGGCGATGTTTGGAGTCTCTCTATTTGCTTATATTGTTGACAGATTTGGAAGGAAGGTGGCAGTATTGATTATGGCTGCACTGCAAGCGGTAAGGGTATTTTCATTATTTGTGTTAGTATGTTCCTTCCTTTTGTACAGTTGTATGTTTTTCTTTTATAATGCAATGGGATTAGTGCGAGTTGTTACTCGTGTTCCATCGCGTTAATGTAAACGTCAATTCTATTGGATTATGGATAAGCACCGTCGGGTGACAGTAATGAAAAACCTCTATTGTAGGGTTCCGTTCCTCAAAAGGGAAAAAGGAACCCTGATAGAAGAAGCACTTCGATGTCCATTTATTGCAGACCTTTTTCTCTGGAACACCTGGAGATATCAAGAAGAAATTATTATTATGATATACTCAGGTCTGCAGTCCCTTGCAGCTGTGAAAAAAACAAACTTTTAAATCAACGCAAATCATCAAAAGATAGCAATTTATGTCACATGAGGAATCTTGAGGGAATCAAAATCTAAAAGGACCCATTGACCTAGAATCATGCAATTTGGCAAGAAGCCAAATGAAGATGTAAAGGAAAAATCGAAAAACAGTCATTTTAAATAAAAAAAAGTATAAACTTATTTGCAAGTGATGAAATGACCGCGACCTATATTGATGTATGGTGACAAGTTTTCGAATGGCAAAGTTAATTTGGTCCCTTTGTTAAAGCAATGTTCGGTGCTTTCATTGTTTATGAACGTCAGTACTGTAGTACTATTATTATTTGTGGTAATGTTATCTAATTATTATGGTAAATGTAGCTGTTTATTCGGAACCCTTAGTGAACGAGTCCGACTCGCTTTGCCCGGTTTTTTTCTATAAAACTCGCACTGAGGCTGTGTACCTACCGGATTAAATGTGAAACCCCAGTTAACCTTGTAGATACTGACTTTACATAAAACGCAAGTGTGAATCGATATAAAACTTTTATTGGCATTTTAATTTAACTCCATAATATTAATTGTAACAAATCATCAATTTTTGAATCCTTAATGGATGCGAATAATCTTAATCATAATTCTCAATACTATATATATTTAATATTATAAAAATGAAAGTTTGGATAGATGTGTGTGTGGATGAATGTTTGTTACTCAATCACGCCAGAACGGCTGAACGGATCTGGATGAAATTTGGCACAGAGATAGATTATAGTCTGAACTAGCACCTAGGCTATAAGTTCCCCTGGGATAAAATAACAGAAAACCCCTTTAAATATTTGTTTCAATTCACTTCTATATTTCTATTCATTTTTACGGTACCTAAATTCAATTTCTGATAGACAATTGCCAAACAGTTTTTTTTTAAATAAATTACTAGCTTCCGCTTGTGGTTTTTTTACAGTGGTTGTGTTATTCAAGGCCATATCTGAGCCAAATTTCATCCAAATCCGTTCTGCTGATCCAACGCGGAAACTTCCATCCACCCAAACTTTCACTTTTATAATATTATTAGTAAGAACATACTGGTGCTTCATCCAGCTTAACTGGAAGCCGACCCCAATTAACTTAGTTGAGAAAAGCAATAAGATAATTTAGATATCAAGTTATTAAAGAACTTTACAAGAATCTGTACTACTCTCAGACTAACTACACTTGAGCAAAAAAATAAAAATAAACTTTTAATGAGGGTTACCTTGACCTAAGTTTGGCCTGTCTAGCATGTTAGATTACCGAAACCTTTCCAACTTTGCCGTAGATAAGAAAAGATTGCCTTGCAGTTTGAACTCGGCATTGATTAGGTAGGTAACTAAATATAAATGAACTGACATATACCTCCTACTACTTTGGAGTCGCATATAAATAAAGAAATAAAGAATATATATTTCTGAACCTCACAGGAGACACGAGAGTTATAGCAAAAAATTAAACAACAACTGAAAAATAATGCCGTGCGAGAATAAACAGGCTCCTATCTCAGTAAATGCAGCGATTTAAAAAGAAATAAAAAACCATTGTAAAAAACTTAATTCAAAAAATCAAAAAACCCGACTGCTTCAAAAGCCAACTAAAAAGTCGTAAACAAGGAAAAAATCATGCTGTGCTGTCGGAGGATACATATTCGCGGGCTGGCTGACCAAAATCTGGTATATCCTCCGCCTGCACACTGACTTTTTAGTTGGCTTTTGAAGCAGTCGGGTTTTTAGATTTTTTGAATTAAGTTTTTTTATTTATAACTTTTTAGTTAGTTTTTTTCGAATTAGATACATTTAAACATATAAGTGTTATATATTTTTGAAATCACCTCTTAAAACCCTTTATTTTGATACCCCACACGATGAGTTCGGAAGAAAAAAAAATTTGAGCCCCCACAATATGGCACCCAAAAGCCGCCATTTTTCTATTATCCAATTTTAATGTAGCCTATGACACTTGCAGGGTTAAGACGCATCGATTGACGTCTGAATCATCAAAATCGGCCAACGCGTTTGGTCTCTGGAACGCCATATAGGAACAAACATACATACATACATACATAGACTGATAAACACATTACCCTCGCAGTCGGGTAATAACGCCTCGCTGGTGCTATGATAGGGTTACTCAAATACAACAACAACAAATTACAACAGCAATACTTAAGAGGAAATGCGGGCAGAGAGCTCCGACTGAACTACCTTAGGAAAAAGTCATAATTCGAGGTTTGGGTCTCGCCTATTTCCTCCTCCAGTATCGGATTTTTTTTAAAAGATATTCCATAAATTCATTAAAACGTATAATGTTGTGCTTCTATGTTTTTCTTTTTTCATTTATAGTTGTCAAGTTGGTACAGTAGGGCTCCGTTGACAGTGCAATTTTGATGAGTTTTTTGAATTATTTTGCATCTAAAGACCATCTCACTATCATCAAAAAGGTAAACATAGGGGAACAGTATATATCTTAATTTTTCAGTTTATGAAATATCTTTTAAATTGGTCCAATATTGGAGGAGGAAATAGGCGAGAGCCGAACCTCAAATTATGACGTTTCATCTATAATATTCAGTCGCATGTCTGGGACCGCATTTCCACTTAAAACTGTCTTTGCATTCCACCAATATTACGACGAGCTTACGTAAATAAATATTAGAAAAGTAAGGCTAGGTCATCTAAAGGTCAAAATCAGAAATTTTGATTGAACCCAATACCCAACGTAATTGTTACCTAATTAGTTAAATTGAGGCTATAGTCTGTTCATATGAATAGTTAGTACGATTTGGTAATGTTGTATTGAAGGATTACGTTATGCCTAATTTCAATAATTGACATAAGTTTTCAGGGACAAATAATATCTAGGTAATGTTTGTTACATAATATTACGTTATAATCTGTATAATAATTGTCAACAGTTTATACTGTTCCAAATGTGGCAGACATTTTGTCCTACAGTGGGACAGTCCTGCCTTTTCCACACAATAGGGATAATTACTGGGTAAAAAAAATATTTAGTCGGTAAGACAAACGAAAAACACCTATGTTTTGCTTTATCAAATCAATAAAATTTTTCCTACGTGGGTAGGCGTGACAAGTGAACATTTATTTTTGGCTCCCATAATTAAAATTAATTTAAAATAGTTATTTATTATTTTTTAAATATTCTATGTACTAAATAACTAAAAACCCACCTTCGCTTCATATTTTCCTTTTTACTTCACTCTCTTTCACAACCACAACACTTCAAAATTTTCTAAGCATGGACAGCAGGCTGGCGCATAGCATGGAGGAACTGGAGAAGCTGTTTAGCTCCCGCATGCATCAATATGAAGAGAAGCTGCAGAGAGCTACTGCCGGATGTGACCCCACGCACTCAGACCTTGCATCTTTATCCAAAGATTTCACGGACTTTAAGTACTTCGTCTGCAAAACACTGTCACACCTCAAGACGCAGATTGAACTTTTATCGACAGGCCTGGATAGTCATGAGACAGCTATGAGGAGAAAGGTTTTGTTGTTTCACGGAATCCCTGAGAGACCGGGTGAGAAGTTGTGTGACACAATCCATGAAGTTATCTCCAAACAGCTCAAAATTGATGATTTCAAGACTGAATTTTTGAATGTGTGTCACAGACTTGGAGCCTCCCAGGGTAAAACTAGAACCGTGCTGGTGCGTTTCAATGAGATGGAGCATCGTCGGTTGGTCTGGGACAATAAAACTTCGCTCAAGGGCAGCGGGACCACCATTTCGGAATTTCTGACCAAAACACGGCATCAGGTGTTTATGGCTGCCCGCAAGCACTTCAGCGTTAATAGTTGCTGGTCTGCAGAGGGAAAGGTCATAGTCATGACGCCTGACAAGTCTCGCCGGAAGATAGCAACATTGGGTGAGCTTCAAACTCTAATCGCACTATTCCCCACTGCAGCCAGTGCTGGTACTTCCAACGATCCTGGGCGTGCTGATTCAACCTTGACTGCTGCCGCTGCTTCATTGCCTAAAACCGCAACCCCTAAAGCGAAGATTGTGAGGAAGGCACGTCGCTGAGTCAGTGGTTTCAATTGACCCCCGTTTATTTTTAACGTAGTGTGCAATTTCGGTGCATTTTTGGATAAGTTTCTACTCATGTTTATCTACCCTTGTCTAAATTAACGCTTTAAATGTCTGATGGTAGATGTATTTACTTATTTAGTTTAATTTCACTTTTCTTTTGCTTGACAATTTGACATTGGCATGATGTTATTGTTGATGACTTTTGACGTCTGTCAAACTCAGATGTCATTCTTATCAGTTTACGTTTTGTTTCACTGTTCGTTTGTGTTGCCGTTTTGTTGTGGTGACTGTTATTCTCGTTTGCAAATTTTATTTTTCTTTTGTTTTTTTCACTTTAATGACTTTACTTTTTTGCTTAAAAACGTTGTTAAAATCTCTTCCAACAACAGCGTACAGGTGGTTTTATTAGTTGGGCAGCAACTTATTAAGTTGTTATTATTTTTTGTATATTTTGATTATTTTTGTTCGTTTTTTTTTTATTATTTATTTTTAGAAATATTTATTTAAAGGTATTTTATTTAGTTTATTATACTTGCATACTATGATTGATGGTGATTTAGATGTTGATTTTTTCTCATGTTCTTCCTCTTCTAGCAGCTTCCTTAGTGCGGCGAGTGGCTCTTCCACTCCTCTGAGTCTTGATGCTCAGTTAACTTCCTTGTTTTCCCACTATCGCAATAACCTTAACATAGCTCACATCAATGCCCAGAGTGTTCCTAGCCATTATTCTGATCTTCTGGCTTCCTTTAACTGTGCTCACATAGATGCTTTGCTGATCTCCGAATCCTTCCTGAAACCTTCACTTTTATCGGTTCACTATGCCCTCCCTGGCTTTGTTCTTATTCGTAACGATAGAACGGGGAAGGGTGGTGGTGGTGTTGCCATTTACTTGCGTGCTGGTATTCCCTTTAGGGTTATCAGTACATCGCCATCTTCCTACTCGTGCTCAGCGGAGCATCTATTTTTAGAAATCTCTTTACATCACGTTAAATTGCTTCTTGGCGTGATGTATTGTCCCAACCTCAGTGTCGATTACTTTAATTCTTTTGATTCGCTTTTGAACGATTTTTGTCCTACTTACGACCACGTAGTCTTGATGGGTGACTTTAACACTTGCCTTCTTAAAAATGACTCTCGTACTCACAAACTTCAAACTCTCTTGTTTTCTTTTAACCTCAGTATTATGCCTCTCTCTGCCACTCATCATTTCCCAAATTGCACCCCTTCTCTATTGGATTTAATGATTGTTTCAAAACCTAATAATGTATCTCTTCACGGTCAGCTCTCTGCTTGTTTTTCCTATCACGATTTAATCTTCATGTCCTACAAGATTCGTCCTCCAAAGCGCAAACCATCATATATTTTCCTTCGGAACTACAAGGGCATAGATCTGGAGGCATTGCTGCAAGATGCAGGTGGCATTGATTGGACGGATGTGCTTGAAAGCTCTTGTATTAATGATATGGTTCGTATTTTTAACTTTAAGATACTCAGCCTTTATGATCGTCATGCTCCTATTCGTCGAGTCAGAGTAAAGTATGTTCCGGCTCCCTGGGTCACCCCTGAAATTAAGGATGCTATGGCAAGTAGAGATCGTGCCAAAAGAAGGTTAAAGCTCCGTTCTTCTGAGCGCAACCTGAGTTCGTATCGTGAGATGCGTAATCGCTGTAGTCGTATGTGTAGAGATGCAAAGAGACGCTACTTCCATAATTCTCTTGACAACCGGAACTCCACTGAAGTCTGGAAGTTTCTGAAAACTGTCGGCATCGGTAAGTCCCCTGTCGTTACTAGTAATGAGACTGACGTGTGTGCTCTAAACAAACATTTCTCACTTCCACCCGTTACTTTGGACACACATGTCAAATCAACTACATTAAATAAGCTTTCCGCCTTGCCGGTGCCGCGGTGTTCGTCTTTCGATTTCAGCCCTGTGAGTGAAATTGATGTCAAAAAATCTATTTCTGCTATCTCCTCCTCCGCAGCTGGTAATGATGATCTTTGCTCAAGAATGATTACTCCTATCCTCTCCACTATACTTCCCGTTTTAACACACATTTTTAACTACTCCTTGTTTTCTTGCACTGTTGCAACTGTCTCTGTTTCTATATAGTAATGATCTTCTTAGTCCTTTTCAATCTGGTTTCCGACCTGGTCACAGTACTGTCACAGCTCTTTTAAAGGTGACTGATGACATCCGCTGGGCTATGGATCACAAATCTCTGACGCTACTTGTGCTTCTTGATTTCAGCAGTGCCTTCAACTCTGTTGACTTCGATATCCTTCTTGGTATCCTTAAATCTTTAAATTTCTCCTCTTCGACTATTGATTGGTTCGACTCCTATCTCAGGGGCCGCTCACAGCGGGTACGCCTTGATGAGTGTTCTTCGGATTGGTGCTCTCTTGCTGCGGGTGTGCCCCAGGGTGGCGTTCTCTCTCCTCTTCTCTTTTCTATTTTTATTAACACTGTTACTAGAATCATCTCCTGTAACTTCCATCTCTACGCTGACGACCTCCAGCTTTACCATCATTTTCTTAGTTCTGATGCGGAGGCTGCCGTGGCTGCCGTAAACAGTGACCTGGAGTTGATTGGGGAGTGGTCGCAGTCCTTTGGGCTGCAAATCAACCCTAGGAAGTCTCAGGCCATGGTTATTGGCGGTAGGCATTTGCGGAACAGGCTTGATGTTGCGTCGCTGTCTCCACTCTGGTTGAATGGAGTACAGATTGGGTACACTAATACGGCTAAAAACCTGGGGGTAATCATGGACTCCTATTTGTCGTGGACTGCCCATGTCGCTGAGGTAAGTCGCAAAGTGCACTACTCGTTCCACTCGCTGAAATGCCTCCAGAGCTTTTTGCCCTTGAAAACCAAAATTTCCCTTGCCCAAACACTCATTCAGCCCATCATTGACTACGCCGACGCTTGTTATTTGGATGCTACCGAGGAGCTTTTAAATAAACTTGAGCGTTTGCAAAATGTATGTATTCGTTTTGTTTTCAACCTTAAAAAGTATGATCACGTTTCAGATTTTCGCAAGTTACTCAAGTGGCTCCCTATTCGACTTCGCAGGAACTCTCGCATATTGTGTCTATTATTTAACATCCTTCATAATCCTAAAACACCTTCCTACCTCCGTGAACGCTTTTCCTACTCCCGTCCTTCCGATGCACTTTGCAGGTCGCACCTTAAAAATCATCTTAATATCCCTTCCCACACTACCGACTTCTACTCCTACTCTTTTACTGTGTACGCCGTGCGATTGTGGAACGCTCTGCCGCCTGACATCAGAGACTGCCAAACTCTTACAGTTTTTAAGAAAAGAGTGAAAGACCACTACCTTTCCATTCCGTCATAGTTGCTTAAATATGTATTTTTTATATATATATATAAAGATAGGTATTAGTATTTATTGTTTTAATATTTATTTTAACATATTTTATTATTATAACATACGTATATTTAATTTGTTATCGGTATTGTTTATCAGTTATTACTTAGTTTTAAATCGTTTTGTGTTTATTATTTTTGAACCCTACACACTATGTCTACATCTCTTTTTTCTTCATCTTTCCTTTCGCAGGTATGCTGGAAGAGATTTCTATAGAGATAAGCATCACTTATGTACCTATTTTTCTGTTTCTTCTTCTTGTTTGTATATTTTGTGTGTGTGCATAAATGGTTAAATAAATAAATAAAAATTACAAAGATAGAGTGCATCAAACTTTAGGATTGGGAGCTAGTGACGTCACTTGTGAGTAAAACTTGTACTAAAACTCGAAGTCACGCGAAATTTCAACGCACTGTATCGTCGTTATTTTTTGTTTACGTGACAAAAGAAAAAATACGTCTCCAATATTTTTTTGTTAATCTATCTGACAGACTAAAACATATTTTTTTGAAATCATATTTTTTGCTAAAAACCGAAGGCTAAGAGAGAAAACTGCCAAAAAATGTGGATAGGTTCATTTGTCAGTTAAATTCAATATATCAAAAGAAGCTTGCGTGACTCTGACAATGATTTTAAAATATATTTTATTAACAACCTTCACCCCTTTTCAGCTTTGCTGGATAATGAAGCTGTCATCCGCAAACATTGCAGTGTTAATCATAGCACGACTCTGCGGTGGCCTGTCAGCTGAAGGATGTTACAACGTAGTGCCGATGTACGTCAGAGAGATCAGTCAAGATGACATTAGAGGAGTTCTCGGCTCCTTTATAATACTGTTCCAGAATATTGGCATACTGATCATGTTTGCGATGGGAGCCTACTTTAATTATTATACTGTTTTGTGGATTGTGTTGTGGGTGCCACTTTAATTTTACCCATATTTCTGTATGCTGCAGGACCGTGGACGTAACGGGAGGTGGAAAGATAAAAGATAGACGCTCTGGAGATGTGGTGCTGGAGAAAAATGCTCGGTGTGTCGTGGACCGAGTTCCGCACAAATGTCTCGATACTCCAAGAACTCCACATCAAGCAGCGTCTGTCCGCAATAGTACAGTCCCGAATACTCACTTTCTTCGGACACGTTTCAAGACGAGACAGTCAGTCCATAGAACGGTTAGTTGTCCAAAGAAAAGTGGAAGGCACTAGACCGCGAGGTGGATCACCCATGCGTTGGACCAACCATACCAAGTCTGCTGTGGGCGATCCCGTGCACGAATGTAACTGGATGACGTCTAATCGGGAAAGGAGGCAAGACTGTGTGAGACGCATTACATATGCCCCATTTACTACCAATATGTATGACGACCACGACCGCTCTGTCAAGGGCGTAACGACTAAGATGAAGAGATATCTACTATTTCCTACGGGAAACACGATTATTTTCAACGTATTTTTTAGCGTTCCGTACCCAAAGGGTAAAAACGGGACCCTATTACTAAGACTCCGCGGTCCGTTCGTCTGTCTGTCACCAGGCTGTATCTCATGAACCATGATAGCTAGACTATAGAAATTTTCGCAGATGATGTATTTCTGTTGCCGCTATAACAACAAATACTGAAAACGGAATAAAATAAATATTTAAGTGGGGCTCCCATACAACAAACGTGATTTTTTTGACGATTTTGACGTTATTGGTACGGAACGCTTCGTGCGCGAGTCCGACTCGCACTTTGCCGGTTTTTTTATAACCCTGTATTACTGTTTATGTTTTATATAAATATTGAGTGAGTGATCTTATAAGGGTTCCATTTTTCCTTATGACTTTCGCAACCCAAATAAAAGTTATACAGAAACTAAAGCCAGTTCCTTAAACAAACTTACCTTTTTCTTTGCCCATGCGATTGTGCCAGTAAGTTACATAAACAGTAAATTAAAAGTTAGTTACTACCACAGATCGTATCGTGGCGCGCTTTACTTTGCATTCGCCTCGTATATTTCAGTGCCCGCGGTCACAATCCGCAAGGAAGTAGAAATAACCATGAGTGTTGAATACTACAGGAAAATTCGAAATATACAACGAGAATCAGAGTAAGATAGACCTCAAACATTCCAATCAAAATTGTAGTATTTGGCATTAGTGTAGTAGTAGTGATAGGTATTCGTTATTTTATTATATTACTAGCTTTAAACTATACAAGCTTTTACTTAGTTTCACATGTACCGAGGCTCTTCAATACAGACGTTTTTTTATTTTTTGGCGGTATTTTTCGAAATAAATGCATTTGCTAGACAGCGAGCGATTAGCAAACGATTGTGTATGACACTGTAGGTAATTCCGACTTTTATGTCATAAAGCGTTTGATCGCGCGATGACTGCGCAATTATTGCTGATTGCTGATTCTTACGTAAAAAGCCTGCGGCGGATGTCTGTAATCAAATCTTGCAAGTAAAATTTGACGCACTTCACAGCGGCCGATTGAGCTGAAATTTAATATATTTTTATTAAATAAAAAATAAAAAAAACACCCGACGGATAAAGAGGGGTGTTATTATTTTGAAGTGTCTACAATGTGTTTGAGTATATGTGTATTTGTTTATTTATATATCTGTGAATTTGTATACTTGTGTATTTGAGTATTTGTTTATTTGTGTGGGCGTTTTACTGTTTGAATCGGGATATTTGCAAAAGATATCGTTTCATAATTACGTGCTCGATAGATTATTGATCGAAGCGTGTCTACTACTAGATAAATTACGTAGTTTTAAAAGTATGAACTAATAATGTCGAGTATTGTTTTTTTTTAAATTTTACTTGTGAATCTGTTTACTTCCGAAATGCTAAAGTTTTGATTAGTAAAAATTATAGTATCTTCCGATAGGGTAATTACTTTTAGCTAACTTGTATATTTATATCTGACACTTTGCTGTGTCTATTTGACCAGCAACAGCAACACTAGCAATTAGGTTAATAGTATTTTAACTGTCTTTACATAATCCATATTTAAGTTCTTATTACTACCAATTGATTGTTTTATAAACTGAGGATTAGATAATGTTTTTAAATATTGATTGTATAATTTGATAGGTACGAGTATGAAGTGAGGCTTTTGCTCAGCAGTAGGAAAATATATGCTTATAATAATTGTATGATTTGAGTGAAAAAAAAAACCGCAATAGAATCGTAGGTCTTTTAAAGTATGGACATTTCTCAAAAAGTAATGCTGTCGCAGACATCCGACTGAAAATCTTAAGTAAAAAGTCGTAATTCAAGGTTTGGCTCTCGCCAATTTCCGACTCCTATATTGGATCAATTTAAAAGATTTTCCATAAACTGAAAGAGAAAGATATATTTTGTGCCCCTATGCTTTCCTTTTTGATGATACATTATCTTAGGGAGCACTAGAATCACTAGAACTCGACTGCGTTTCTGTAAATAAAGTGTTTTTATTGTTAAACAAAAGATTGTTTTATAAAGTAAGTAGGTACTAACTTCTACACAAAATATTACTTTACCTGTAAATAAAGAAACAACATTCAAAGCTTATTATTTCACGAATATCGTCTTCTTTAAATCCTTCAGGTATTTTATAGTTTTTCTCAACCTCCAAATCACAATGACATGCAGAACACAGTAGTGTCAGTTCACCAGAGTCTGTCATTCATTCCTACCTTCATACAATCTATGTTATTGGTCATTCTCACTCGCGCTCGAACGAGCGCGGGTAAATTCAAATTAAAGAAATGATAGGTCTGTAAGAAAGTAGTCATTTCCTTACATCCCCCACCGTCGGGGAGATGAAAAAAAAAAATGTTTTTTTTTTCATTAAATCTCTTCTAAACTTTCGTCTTCAAATGCAGGAGCTGGGACTAGTTTGGTGATGTGGAATAGATTGGATTCTGATTTTCTGTGCCCTGTATTTATTCTGTATATCGAGTTTGACAGTTTCTCTATTATTTCATAAGGTCCAATCCTCAACTCATCCAGTTTTCTTCTGTTTAGTTTATTGCCATTTTCTGCAAATACCATGTCTCCTACTTTGAACTCATAATATTTTCTATTTCTATCAAACAGTTTTTTATTGTAATTGTGTGATTTTATAGTGTTTTTCAGTGCTATTTTTCTATCTCTCAATAATTCGTTTTCTGTTCTTTCTTCTTTTAATTCATGTGGTGTTAATGTAATATGTTTTCCTTGTAATAAGTACACAGGTGCAAATCCCGTTACACTGTGCTCAGTTTCATTGTACTTTGCCACGCATCTTTGTGCTACTGTTGTCCAAGCAATTTTTTTATTTTCTTCATTTAATTTGCACCTTATTTTATTGACCAGAGTTTGGTTAAGTCTTTCATTCATTCCATTTGAATATGATGCATTAACTGATGTGAAAATAATCGGAATATTTTTTTCTGTAGGAATAGTTTAAACTCTTTTGAATTTATCCCTGGGTACTGATCTGTTAAGATCATACCAATATTATTATCTTCTGTGACATTTTTAACAAGTTTTATAAAGTCATTTGAATTCTGTGTTTTTGAATTGAGAATATATGCATATCTAGTATAATGATCCACTAAAATATGCATGTACTTCTTTGTCGATCTTGATCCTCCGAATCCACCAATTGTGTCAATAGACATTATTTCAAAAGGTTGTTTGGCTGGTCCTAGATGAGACATTAGACCAAATTTATCCTGGCCTCTTGATTTATTCATAATGCAAATTTGACATTGTTTACATATTTTCTTTATATTCTCTCTTAAATTCTTAGCTGTGTAGTATGGTGTTATTTTATTTTGCATTTGTTTAATTCCAATGTGACAGTATTCTTTATGTATTTTTATGATGAAACTTTTACTAAAGTCTTCTGATAATACTATTTTTTCTTTATTCTTGATCTTCTTGTAGTATATGGAGTGCTTTGATATTTTTTTTTTTTCTTTTGTATATCTTCATTATTTTCTTGATCAACAATAATATCCTCCAGTTTTATCCAATTGACCACTTTTAACTGTTCTTCTTCATTTTCATGAGCTCCTAATACTGGATTTCTGCTTAGACAGTCTGCTTCAATATTATTTTTTTCTGGTGAATATTTTATCTCCAAGTCATATTGAGAAAGGTAATATGTCAAGTCTCCGAGTTCTTCATCTGTTCTCGATTTAATGTTCATTTTTTCTAATGGTTTATGATCTGAAAATACTGTAAATCGTTTACCTATGAGCCAGTGTTGCCAATATTTAACTGCTTCTTTTATTGCTAAGCATTCTAAATAAATGGCTTTTTTTCTTTTCTGTACTTCATTTAGTTTCTTGGAAAAATATGCAACCGGTTTTTCTTTTGTGTTTTGTTGTCTCTGTTTCAATACTGCTCCTATGCCTAGTATACTTGCATCTGTGTAAATTAGTATAGGTAAGTCTGGGTCAAATATTTCTAATATAGGTTGAGAACATAGTAGTTGTTTCATTTTTTCAAAGGCTTTTTGACATTCTTCTGTCCAAATGAATTTTTGATTCTTCCTCAGTAAATTATGTAGTGGATCCAATGTTATTGCAATATTTGGTACATATTCGTTATAAAAATTATTTTTTCCCAAGAACTGTCTCACATTTTTTTGATTTTGTGGCACTGGGAATTGTTTTATTGATATTAAATTATCTTTTATTGGGCGTACTGTATTGTTATGAATAATGTGCCCTAAATATTTAACTGAATCTGATGCGAATGTGCATTTTGAAAATTTCAGTCTAAAACCTTCCTTCTTTATTGCTTCTAATAATTTTGTTAAATGATTTATGTGTTCTGGAAAGGATTTTGAAAAAAGCATAATATCATCTATGTAGTTTACCGTGAATTCCGCAAGTTTTCTTATAATATTACTCAGTATTCTTTGAAATATTGCTGGAGATGTTTTTAGTCCAAATGGTAAACAGGTCCACTGAAAGTGGCTATCTTGTGTTACAAAAGCAGTTTTTCTTCAGTCTTCGATTCGTAATGGTATTGACCAAAATGCGGAATTTAAATCCAGTATAGAAAAATATTTGCAATTTCTTGTTTTTACCATCAGATCTTCAATTATAGGGAAAGGTTGTGACTGTGGAACGACAAGTTTATTCAAATCTCGAAAGTCTATACAAAGTCTTGATTTTCTATTGTCTTCTTTTTTGTATGCTAATGTTACCGGAGCAGCAAATGGACTGTATGATTCCTCGATGAGATTTTTCTCCAATAACTTTGATACTTGACTCTCTATTTCTTTCTTATCCTCAATATTGCATCTATAAGGTCTTTTACTGCAATATTTATCGACCAATAAATCAATTCTGGCTTCATAATCCTTGACAGTTCCAACATCGTACTTGTCTTTTGCGAAGATTGATTTGTACTTTTCTATTAGTTTATTTATTTCTGCTTCTTGTTTATATTCGAGCTGGTTTATAGAAATTTTAAATTTGGTTTCATCGACGTGTTCGTTAAAGTTCACTGTAAACTTGTCACAACCTTTTGTTTTATTTTTTTTTGCTTCCATTTCTGCACTTCTATTTATTTCTTGTGTTTTTTGTGTAATTTCTAGTTTTTCATTTTGGATCAATTTAAACTGTTTTATCACATCCAATCCAATTAAAAAGTCGTAGTTGAAATTGTTCTTGTTAATTACAAACACATTTACTTCTTCTTCTATTTCAAAGATTTTTATTTTCAATTTTACAATTCCATTTGTTTTTTTTACACCATTAATCGTAGTTAACTTCACTGTCTGTGCATTATTAATTTCTTCTTCTTTTAATTTTAGCAATTTTGAATTAATTAATGAGATATTTGAACCGGAATCATATATTCCGAATGCATCCAACGTGTTATTTAAAGTTAATTTGACTTTGATTAATGGTGGTACTACTAGTTTTTTTGGTCCATATTATTTAATTCAGTTTCTACTTCTGAATTGTTAACAAAATTGATAACATTTTGTTTTTCTTTAATACCTTCGTTAGTTTTATACCAGCATGAGTCTTCTGGATGATACCTATTTCCTTTATTTAGTTTTCTACAAATCTTGCATGGTTCTTTAACATCTTTTGTTTTTACTACAGAATTGGTAATTTTCTTTTTATCAAAACTTTTTTTGTTAACTAAATGTATGCTTTTCACTTCATTAAAAAGATCTTTAGTCTCATTTATTTTTTTTCTATCAATTCTGTCTGTTATAAAACTAGGTAGACCTACTGCAATCAGATCAATCAGAGTGCTTTTGTTTATTGTGCTGTCCATTTCTAACAATATTTTCTCTTTTCTTATCGCATAGTCTAATAGCGATCCTGTTTTGTATTTAAACTCTATTGCATATCTTATTGGTGTCCAACCTTTATTCTCATATGTATCACAAAAATCTTCCTTCCATTGTTTCCATTTCGAAGTTAGCGTAAGTATAATTAGCATAGAACTGTACCAATTCAAACAAGATTTATCCAAAAACAGTCTAAAAATCTCTATTTTTCTTAAAAAGAAAAACCGCAATAGAATCGAAGGTCTTTTAAAGTATGGACATTTCTCAAAAAGTAATGCTGTCGCAGACATCCGACTGAAAATCTTAAGTAAAAAGTCGTAATTCAAGGTTTGGCTCTCGCCAATTTCCGACTCCTATATTGGACCAATTTAAAAGATTTTCCATAAACTGAAAGAGAAAGATATATTTTGTGCCCCTATGCTTTCCTTTTTGATGATACATTATCTTAGGGAGCACTAGAATCACTAGAACTCTCAAATAATGCTCAAAATTGCGCTGTCAAAAGAGGTCTAGTGTACAAATTTGACAACTATAAATGAAAATCTGTAGACATACAGTGCAACATAAAAGAGTAGAAGTTAAATATTTGGGAACTAAAAGTTTTCATTTTCTGGCAACATCTAAAATGAGTACTTGAGCTGTCAATTCATCTCGATCAGTTTCGATTTTCGTAAGAATTTTGGTTTTTGTGTGATATTTCTGTGTGTGGATAGAAAAACAGTGGAAATACATGAATAAGGTAATTCGTGGAGGTGCCCGTGATATAGTTTACAAAGTTTATATGCGGTGTATAGCCGAATTTCAAGCTGGGAAGCTTCTATCCAACTTAAAAGATGTTTGTCATCGTACAGCAGATTTTACTGGTAAGTAACTATTGAAAGTTGCACTAAACGTTAATTACAAAGGATTAATACATTCAGGGAGCAAAATTTTCGAACCAAATATCATTTTCAATTTATTTGTTTACCATTTTTGAGGTTATGCTAAGATAAACAAATAGCGTTGTAGTTATAGCGCGACTTAACAACGTTGATGGTAAGGCAACAAAAATAATGTAGTTTATTGCGAATACGAATTTTTTTTTTTTGCTATACCATATTTGTTGATACAAGCGACTAGATGGAAAGAAACAATTTTAAAATATATTCACGTTTATTTACCGCGGAACTTCGTTCGTCGGTCTGACAGTGATTATTTTCTTTACTTATTTTAGGTGTTTCTGTAAGCACAGTGTGCAGAATCGTGCAACATGGCATTGAAAACGTTGGGAAATTCTCAACACCAGCTAAACACAGGAAGGGTCGTCCCCCAAAGGTATTGGACGACTTTATATTGAATGCAATTGATTATTTAAAATACTTATTTTTTGTGAAGTTGTTGTTTTATTACTACTTAATATCAAATATTTAATAAACATACTTATTTAATTTATTACTATTTTTACTTATTTTCTCATAATTTAAACCCAATAAATAAATAATACTATTCAAGTATCAAGATCAGCTGGGTCGTACTAACTGGGTTGCTATCTGAGCGATTGTGGCGCCCTCATTTATTTTCTACACTTTTATGTCGCACTGTACATTATATCATCACTCTTGGAAATTTTATAAAGCAACCCGATAATTGTGAAGTAATCTATCTTTATAGAACATTACCGTGTCAGGTTGAAGTGTCTAAGTATACAATCAAGCATTAGTTGTTCACACAGCTAATCACTGTAGTGCGGCCCAGGCACGGTGAGAAGCTTGCGCGGGTGATACGGCTGGCGCGGAGTATTCAACATATACTGACGTTTGCGTCCATACTGATGTGACTATGGCAGGCGCCTAGCACTAAGTAAGAGAGCGGACTTGCTAGCGAGCGATAGTCTGTCGTTGTATTTACCCTGCTAAAACACGTCAATCGTCTACTGCTCGCTGCAACAAATCGCGATATTCTCATCATCCCTCACACAGGCCTCTCCAATCACACAATATTGTTTTTTCTTTACGCTCCTATCTGACTACTATCTCGCCTGATGGTAAACAATGATGTGGTCAACGGTGAAACACGCTTGCCTAGATGTTACCTATTCACTCTTGACTTATAGACTCCTAGGTTGTAGCTATCAGAAAACAAAGACTCCGGCTCGAGTTTCGGTAGCTCTCATCCAGTTATTATCAACTACCCTACAAAATCGTCGCTCAACCTAGCCTGAGAACGTCCTAATTTACGTTTAACATTCGTGGTCTCCACTCAACACGAACACGATGCACTGTAGCCACCTAATCACGCTTGCTACCGCGCCCGCACCCGCTCTGGTCACCGCGCGTTCACTCAGAACAAAGTCTGCGATGCGTGAGCACTATCATGTTACGTCAGTCCAGCCTGTTTTTTGCAGAATGCCGTCCGTTTACGTGTTCAAAGACCTATTACGTCAGTTAATAATGGAGTGATGGACGTAATTCGCTGAACGGCAAAGTACAGAGGTGCAACGGTGCATCGTAACATCCAGATTCTCGTGTGATGCTTAATCTGTGACTTATGTAATGGGGCTATTCCATCTGTCCAGATTCATTATAGTGTTTAACCTAATGGTTTGGCAAAATAAACACTTGGTAGATGTGTTCTTACTATGAGTCCAATTTGTGCTACGCATTTATAACGTTATTGTTACGTGTCAAAATATTTTTTTATGGTAAAAGGCTCTGGCGAAAGTTACAAACACAGATCAGCAATAACTATTGTCATAAAAGTTGATTTACTTATGGGGTTGACGCTATCTGAATCATCACGTGGCCAATCCCTTGTATTTTGAATGTCAAGATTTTTTTTTCATCGATAGGCTCGCGTTTAACCACTATCTCGCCTGACGTCTATATTTGTCGCTGATAGAAGGAGAACCTTATCTAGAAGTAGAGACCAGACACCGAGAATAATTAAAAGAACTGCAAAGTATCCAACAAAGACAGGTATTGCAATTATATCCCTAGGTGGATAGCAAAAAAAAACTCACAAAAAACTATAACGAGGTTTTTAATTTTGTAAACTAAACTGACAGCTGCCAATGACCTTATTTTTTTAAATGTTGCAAGCGTGGACCAAGTGTTGTAGGTAAGGCTCAATCATAAGTAATTCATTGAATCGATGTGACATAACTCTTTAATTTAATTTTAGTAATTGGTGTAAATAAATATTGTATCAATATAAACGTAATATATTTAAATATAACAGTATTCACACACATAGTACATAAAATTTTATTGTGTAAGTATGAAATCAACAATAAAATAAATGCGATCAACGAAATGAAGTCTGACATAAATGAGTGGAAACTAAATTAATAAGGGCCGCTGGTTTTTTAACAAATGTATTTTATTTGCCGTTAAATAGTTCAATTTTCTTTTTACTTAAATTTTCGATCACTCACGATAGTCAGGATATGACACTATAAGTGATAAGCCCCCAAATGTCAGTTTAGTCTACGAAATTAAAAATCAGAATATAAATTGAAATTGGAATAAAACAATAGGTACAAAAATTAAAAGCATCACATCATAACACCACAGAGCATTAACTATGAATAACTCGTCTAAACCTAAACGCATTGCTATAATCGGGCCCGGTAAAGTTTGTACCTAATTAGATTTCAGAACTACACCGGCAGAGTTCTAGGCGATTTACATCTCTGCTCCCGGGCATTTGAATTTAGAACTGCGCTAGTTTTAACGGTTTTTCTATGTACCTTAAAATGACGGCACGGCGAGGCGACGCCGAATTTCAAATTACATGCTTTCTGTGCCTTACATTTTTGGGGCTCACGTACTAAAATTGGACTTTCCTTATGGTTGAATCGTGTGATTGCTACATACATTCGCCAGCACCAAGTGTTATTTTCAATATAAATTGGGTCACATTATCCCCTATTTTCCAAGTCATGTCTTCCAACCTGACTCCATCTTGGATCATCAAATTGACAATTAAAGCTTCGTTTCGAGGGTTTTTTTTCTTTGTCATGACGAATGATTCGATTGGAGTGGTTCAAACCAGGGTTATTGCGAACATCAGTATCAGCATCCGCGGAACCTCACCATCATTTTCAATATCAAAATCAACACCAGCATTGATCGATGCTGATCATTAATGCTGAAGTTCGAGTCGTGACATGACTGCAGAGGAGGCGGGGCTTATATCACGTTTTCTCGATTGCGTGTTTCGACCAATTCTTTTGTTTATTACACATCACAAAATTATAAAAAAAAAAAAAAAAAACTAGGGAAGCTGTGCCACTTTTAAATACAAATTCAAAATGGTCAGTACTTTTTTCCTGCCGAAGGCGGGTTATGTGTTTATCAGTCTATGTATGTATGTTTGTTCCTATGTGGCGTTCTAGAGACCAAAAGCGTAGGCCATTATAATGATCGTTACGTCACTCAATACGTCTTAAGCCTTGCGAGTGTCACTGGCTACATTAAAATTAGAACATAGAAAAAGGCGGACTTGGGTGCCATATTATGGTGACCCGTTTTTTTTCTCCCATACCCATCAAACTAGAGGGTTTTAAGAGGTGATTTCAAAAATATAATTATAACACTAATATATTTAAATCGTGTGGTTCTTGTCATCTGGTTTTAGTCAGCCAGCTCGCGAATATATATCCTCCGACTGCACAGCATGATCTTCTTCTTTTTTACGACTAATTATCTAATTATTTTTTTGATTATCAGATTAATCTTAATAAAACTCAAATAATGACATTTAAACAAAGAACTAGTTCTAAAATTCTTGACATTAATTATGACCAAAATAAGATTATTAAAACGGAACGAACCAAATTTCTAGGTATTTGGCTAGACGAAAGCATGACATGGAAAACACACATGGAGACTATGATAAAAAAAATTCATCAATTTTGCTATGCCTTACACAATTTGAATAAGGTTGTAAATCGTAATACTGTCCTTACTGCATATCATGCATATGTCTCCTCAACTCTTCGTTACGGCATAATATTTTGGGGCAACTCTACCAACAGAGAAATGGCATTTAAAGCCCAAAAACAATGTCTTCGAGCGATATGTTTGTTAAAAACCACCGAAAGTTGCAAACCATTTTTCGTTAGTTTGAAAATACTTACGCTTCCATCCCTCTATATTTATGAAACATCAATATTTATTAAGGAGAATCTGTCTAAATTTGAGAAACTTAATACTAGACGTCACCAAAGCATACTAAAGTCAAAAAAACACAGTACTGCACTTTTCTCGAAGAGTTGTCTTGGCATGGGTCCAAAGATTTATAATAAACTACCAAAAACTTTAAAAAGCATGACCAATATAAACCATTTTAAATCGCAATTAAAGAAATTATTGATTGAAAAGGCTAACTACTCTATCAATGAGTTTTTGGATGATAGAACCATAAAATAAAAAATGTCCGATCCACTTGTTATTCTATCTTGTTTGTTTGGTTTGTCGTTTTATTTTCATTTTTACACCTACTTTGTACGCCTTGCAAGGCAAAACATAGTGATACAACACAAATTTTATACCATGTACCATATTACCTATGTTAAACAAATAAAATACTTTGACTTTGACTTTGACTTTGACTTTTTAGTTCGCTAAACTTTTTGAAGAACTTAATTAAAATTAGGGTCAGCAATAGTCTTGGTTGAAACTGACATGAAATATGTGCCTATTGTACCTTTGCAAACTAGAATATTTATAGAATATACAATGGCAGTTATTATTTTACTCTTTGCAGTGACACCAAATGAAATAATCTAACTAGGAATTACTTTGACGGTTGAACTATTGTGACGGTTCACTATTGTGAAGTTGACAAATAAGCTGTCAATGTAACGTTTTGAATCGCGAAAGGTGATACATATTTAACATTTGCTGACTCATAAATGTGATTTTAGTAACCTTCGACCGCATTCAGTGGCAGTCGTTTTCCTATTTGGATCACATCGGGCGTGCCATTAACTCGGCACAAATCTATACTCTGAGCCAGTAAAAGCAGGTTCATTATACGTACCTATACCTACTGAAATATATTTATCACCAATTTTTTTATTCCAATGACACGATTTTGTTTGCATAACTCGACAAATTGTAGGGAAATCGTGTTTAAGTGCCAGGAAAAAAAATGGATTTTGATAAAAATCTGTCAGTGTAGAAAAACCCATCATCACTGCCTGATTTGCATTCTCTACCAGTCAACCAAGGTGGTGAAGAGATAACATGGCAGGAGGACAATATCTATGTATCCCCCCCAGTGGGTTCCCGAATTGTCGAGGCGGGGGAGCTCAGTAGCCGTGGCTTGGTCACCCACGGTGAAATCAAGAGGAACCCGAGGAGGGGCCACTCGTCAGGGCTTTTGCCGATTAATCCGACGACTTAGCGGCCAACAAGTAGGTTGCGGTGCCGCTTGGTAACAGAGGCGACATCGCAACTGAGGCGGGCCGCAATTTGGTATGAAGCGTCCCTGCCCCATACGATATCGCGGCTGAGGGTTGGAGGCCGCGGTGGGAGAGGAGTGGCGGTATTGTGATGCGCCGCTTTCCCTACCTTCTGTGGTCTGGACGCAGTCACCACCGTCTGAGTGCGGACGCGGTGGGGCCGCAATGGAGGTCCCTATCCCCTGCGGCCAAAACTGGTAGGTGGCGGGGCCACTGACCTGACCCGTCACAGGGGACCAAGGGTGCCATACACGGGGACGTCTGGCGCCCATGTGCTCGTTTGGTCTCTGAGATGGTCATGGCGTGCTATGTGTTCTGGTGCGCCGGTGATGTGGGGTACACCCCAGAGGAGGGTCCGATGACGGACAGCCGCGGTGTGTATGCGGTAAGTGCTAACGCGTGCCCGTGTGCCCACCATAAGCGGCACAGGAGGACACCGTGGGGTTTTAGCGGGTTGTAGTCCCATATAATAGCGCTATCTCTCTGTGCATGAGCATTTCTCAATTCAAAATAAAAGGTACTATCTAATTAGGACCTGCCTAGATTTTCTATCTTGTAGTTGGCTTCAAATGATTATCAGTATTTTACAAGGAGTGACTGCATTATGGCCTTCACAAACCAGTAACTGGGTAACACGATATCTCTTAACAAATATGTTGTCAGAGTTTTTGGCTTCTGACTAATCGTAACGAATGTCAAAAATCTACAGTTGACAGACGAGACCAATGGCTTAACGTGCTTGCCGAGGCACGAAGTAATTTCACTATGTCCTATAAAAGCGATGTGTCTTACGTTCAAAAATATGTACTATTCGCGATTGGTTCCATTCGCAATTAGTCCAATTCGCAGTTGATCCAATTCACGGTTGGTCCAAAATGGATAATGTATAGATGGTCACCCATTTATGGACTGACCTCAGCATGCGTTGCTTAACCTTGAATATCGACCCGTGCGGAAGTTATTACTAAGCAACCAGTTCCTCCTCGCCTTGTCGCTAGGTATAACAGTTTACATAAATAATGATATTGAAATATCACTAAAATTCTTGATAACTTCACACCGATAGGTCGACACAACTGCCTAGTAATTGCCAGATAGTAAAGCCTGGTGTACATGAGTAGAGCTAACGGTGTAGTATCACGGTACAGTACTAACTATGCTTCTAACTATACCAATGTAAACAGCATTAGAAGAGTATAGTACTAAAACTTGACAGAGTAGAGTGACTAGCGCCGCGGGTAAGGTAATCTACCACTTGCTTTCCACCAGGGCGCTCACTCTACTCCACCGCACACTTTACCGCCTCTACACTAGATACTCTACAAATAAAATATAAATTTACGTGTAGACAGTTACTCTACTGAAACTGGTAGAGTACTTGGAATTGGTAGAGTATTACGGTAGTTGACCCTAGCGCTAACTCTACCCGTGTACACCAAGCTTAACAGTCAGTACCTAACTACCTTTGATTTTTTTAGATGTTATACAGTCATTGATGAACAGTCACTAAGGGAGAAACAAGACATGGAACTTACTACTATAATGTGCCTACTAAATAATTAGACACAAAAACTACATTTACTGCTCTCATTTTGTTAAAACCAAGTACGTTGTAAAAACGTGAATAAAATTAGTTTTTTAACGCTTCAACAAACTCCTTTACCAGAGTTTTTATTCACTGTACAAAAAAAAAAACAAAATAGGTACCTATATAAGCTGAAGCTGCTTACTTTTGAATCGCGAAAGGTGATACATATTTAACATTTGCTGACTCATAAATGTGATTTTAGTAACCTTCGACCGCATTCAGTGGCAGTCGTTTTCCTATTTGGATCACATCGGGCGTGCCATTAACTCGGCACAAATCTATACTCTGAGCCAGTAAAAGCAGGTTCATTATACGTACCTATACCTACTGAAATATATTTATCACCAATTTTTTTATTCCAATGACACGATTTTGTTTGCATAACTCGACAAATTGTAGGGAAATCGTGTTTAAGTGCCAGGAAAAAAAATGGATTTTGATAAAAATCTGTCAGTGTAGAAAAACCCATCATCACTGCCTGATTTGCATTCTCTACCAGTCAACCAAGGTGGTGAAGAGATAACATGGCAGGAGGACAATATCTATGTATCCCCCCCAGTGGGTTCCCGAATTGTCGAGGCGGGGGAGCTCAGTAGCCGTGGCTTGGTCACCCACGGTGAAATCAAGAGGAACCCGAGGAGGGGCCACTCGTCAGGGCTTTTGCCGATTAATCCGACGACTTAGCGGCCAACAAGTAGGTTGCGGTGCCGCTTGGTAACAGAGGCGACATCGCAACTGAGGCGGGCCGCAATTTGGTATGAAGCGTCCCTGCCCCATACGATATCGCGGCTGAGGGTTGGAGGCCGCGGTGGGAGAGGAGTGGCGGTATTGTGATGCGCCGCTTTCCCTACCTTCTGTGGTCTGGACGCAGTCACCACCGTCTGAGTGCGGACGCGGTGGGGCCGCAATGGAGGTCCCTATCCCCTGCGGCCAAAACTGGTAGGTGGCGGGGCCACTGACCTGACCCGTCACAGGGGACCAAGGGTGCCATACACGGGGACGTCTGGCGCCCATGTGCTCGTTTGGTCTCTGAGATGGTCATGGCGTGCTATGTGTTCTGGTGCGCCGGTGATGTGGGGTACACCCCAGAGGAGGGTCCGATGACGGACAGCCGCGGTGTGTATGCGGTAAGTGCTAACGCGTGCCCGTGTGCCCACCATAAGCGGCACAGGAGGACACCGTGGGGTTTTAGCGGGTTGTAGTCCCATATAATAGCGCTATCTCTCTGTGCATGAGCATTTCTCAATTCAAAATAAAAGGTACTATCTAATTAGGACCTGCCTAGATTTTCTATCTTGTAGTTGGCTTCAAATGATTATCAGTATTTTACAAGGAGTGACTGCATTATGGCCTTCACAAACCAGTAACTGGGTAACACGATATCTCTTAACAAATATGTTGTCAGAGTTTTTGGCTTCTGACTAATCGTAACGAATGTCAAAAATCTACAGTTGACAGACGAGACCAATGGCTTAACGTGCTTGCCGAGGCACGAAGTAATTTCACTATGTCCTATAAAAGCGATGTGTCTTACGTTCAAAAATATGTACTATTCGCGATTGGTTCCATTCGCAATTAGTCCAATTCGCAGTTGATCCAATTCACGGTTGGTCCAAAATGGATAATGTATAGATGGTCACCCATTTATGGACTGACCTCAGCATGCGTTGCTTAACCTTGAATATCGACCCGTGCGGAAGTTATTACTAAGCAACCAGTTCCTCCTCGCCTTGTCGCTAGGTATAACAGTTTACATAAATAATGATATTGAAATATCACTAAAATTCTTGATAACTTCACACCGATAGGTCGACACAACTGCCTAGTAATTGCCAGATAGTAAAGCCTGGTGTACATGAGTAGAGCTAACGGTGTAGTATCACGGTACAGTACTAACTATGCTTCTAACTATACCAATGTAAACAGCATTAGAAGAGTATAGTACTAAAACTTGACAGAGTAGAGTGACTAGCGCCGCGGGTAAGGTAATCTACCACTTGCTTTCCACCAGGGCGCTCACTCTACTCCACCGCACACTTTACCGCCTCTACACTAGATACTCTACAAATAAAATATAAATTTACGTGTAGACAGTTACTCTACTGAAACTGGTAGAGTACTTGGAATTGGTAGAGTATTACGGTAGTTGACCCTAGCGCTAACTCTACCCGTGTACACCAAGCTTAACAGTCAGTACCTAACTACCTTTGATTTTTTTAGATGTTATACAGTCATTGATGAACAGTCACTAAGGGAGAAACAAGACATGGAACTTACTACTATAATGTGCCTACTAAATAATTAGACACAAAAACTACATTTACTGCTCTCATTTTGTTAAAACCAAGTACGTTGTAAAAACGTGAATAAAATTAGTTTTTTAACGCTTCAACAAACTCCTTTACCAGAGTTTTTATTCACTGTACAAAAAAAAAAACAAAATAGGTACCTATATAAGCTGAAGCTGCTTACTTTCTAAAGTGTAGAATACCTCGAAAGCGTCATCAATATACGTCGGCTTAATGTTTTTAGCTCACAAAAGGGGTTTGGTTACGTATCGGGATATCCATAAAAACGTATTGTTCGAACGAACGAATTTTTTGACCGACTAGGTAAGCCTCTCCAGCGTTCCCTTTTAAGCCAGACGGGTTTTTTGAGCGTCTATTTTCTATCCAGATTTCAAGTAACTACCTACCTACGTTTTGATTTTTATTCGAAACTATGAGCCAGCTCACAAACATCTGTTTTATTCGTAAAATATAAGGCTCGGCTTCCACTAAAGCAATCACTATTCTTTTTTTTTAGTTTACAATAAATTATATACTAAATAATAAAAGTACAAATTAATATTGTATTGTGTTAAAGTTGTGCGGATAGATGGCAAAACATCGCAGGCCTATTGACATCTCTCTTGTTAAAACCGCGTCTCAAGTCGAGTTGAGATTCATAAATACATGGAATTAGTAATTACGATAATCGTTACCTATGACAACTATGGGAAAGTGACAGATAATGCCTCGAAATCGTACAATAAT
The DNA here is from genome assembly GCA_949775005.1 of Orthosia gothica. Classification (NCBI taxonomy): domain Eukaryota; kingdom Metazoa; phylum Arthropoda; class Insecta; order Lepidoptera; family Noctuidae; genus Orthosia; species Orthosia gothica. The sequence goes on from OX459056.1 coordinate 12,264,498, forward strand.
AATAACATATCAATAAATCTATCAGCAACGAACTTTAATTGTAATAAATACACTATTTACCTATGAAAATCCTTTAACATAGAAATCAAAGCAAGCTTACGGGTAGATCCCTCGAGGATCATTACTTTGACCGACTAATTAGGCTACGCAGTCGATTAAGGTCAGTCGAATTACAGGCGTGGAGTAGGACGGTATGCTAACAAATTAGATGCCGGACTGAATGTTGTTATGTTTGTTGTCATATGACTTAATTGATTGAGCGTAGGCAGGTTTTTTGATGACGACCTTAACATACATATATAAACTCACGCCTTTTTCCCATGGGGGTAGGCAGACACTACAGAATGCCACCTGCTACTGTATGTCCTTCTAGTAGGGCGTCCCCTCCTCCGTTTTCACTCACTTCTGCCTTGTAAATACCCATTGTAAGTCACCATTCATTCATTCTCTCAACATGACCAAATCTCTAGCATATCATCTAAGCATATTTTTTTTTCTGACCTTGTGTAAGTAATTTCTTGCAGTTATCTGGAACTTCTTGGAATTTCTTAGAATTTCTTGGAATTTCTTAGAATTTCTTAGAATTTCTTGGAATTTCTTGAAACTACTTAAAATGACTTGGTCACAAAATAAAATCGGCGTCCGTTTTATCTTTAAACTTCGGCAGCTCCAGGTAGACGTTAGTTAGTTAGGTATACATATACACAGTCACAGTATATAGTTCCAGGTAGATAGGACCTTACAACAACTGGAAATGTAAGATAGATAATATAATCTCTAAACCTGCCTCACAGATCTAGGGATCATTACTTTTGAAAACAAAAGCGGTCTGGAAACAATTATATTATCATTTCTACAATGCCTAAATCTAAAGTCGGTTTCAAACTTCGAGCTAAGTTATAAACTAACTTAGCTTAGTTCGAAGTTTGAAATCGAGTTAGCTCGCAAAAGTGAGGCTTTTTCGTATATGTACAGCTAAATATACGTTTACATAGTTTGCGGCTACGGCAACACACTATTTATTATGAAAAATTATCTCAACTAAACTAGCTCAGTTTGGCTCTTGATATGTCAGTAGCTTAATTCTCGAAAAAGCATGCCGCTTATAGCACACAAACATAGTTATTCACATTTATAAATTCATGACTATAAAGGTTTTAATCCTAGGATCCATCAAAAACATATGCAGATTGCCAGTGGATAACGGTACCCGAACTTATAAAATATCGAATCCAAATAACGTATTTATCAATCAGATTACAAACAGCAATTGCCTAAAGTGTTCTGTTCAATCAACTGACTCTGCTGAATATCCAAAAATCTATAAAAATAAATCAAATTGAAGTGTCTGTCAATATCGAAGTACAGATTTTTACTAAAAGCATATGAAAATGGAGTGGCGACCGCGAACCGGAAAACCTTGCGTTGGGAGGCCTCTCACCATGTGTAAAAATAAAAATTGTCTTACTGTTTGTTCCGGCTTGCTTCTGTAATCTCCGAAACAGCAGGATCGATTTTGATGGAACTTTCACTGGCATATTACCGATAAGAAAAACTAATTAGATTTCTGTGCAAAAGAATAATAACAAAGTTATTTTTAGTTTGACGCGGACAAAGTCGCGGGCAACAGCTAGTAAAAAAATAAAAAGGTAGTAATGGTATATAGAGGAAAGTTTTGTCTGTATTTGTGTTTGTTTGTAAATATAATCACTCAATAAATTAAAATTAAAATTTAAAAGTAATAAAAAAAAAATTAAAAGTAATAAAAAAAAAAAAAATAATGATTCTACCGTGCATTCGGAAAGTAGAACTGTATTGTTACTACCGGGCAGCAACTTCCATTTACTGATTTCGTAAACACGTTTTGTGTACTTGTTTCGCCAATCGCTTTCGAGGTTTCTTGAAAGCGTTTTAACTGCTGTCATTCGTAGAGAAGCGGATATTGTAAACTTTAAATGAAGTAGCTTTTTCTACCTTTACAGGCAACCGGTATTTACATTCATTAATCTCGTGTAATTTTTTTTTAAAACACTCAAACATGGAGTATGTAGGTCTCGACCGGGATTTTACGTTGTCCACCTTTGTGTCGACCTAGTAACAAATTATTATTTATTCAACATATTAAGCTATTAACTCTAACATCAATTAAATTTTTTCATATCACGAACATGTATGTAATTAACAGTTACTTCCAAGTAAATTTGAATGACCTCCGCTCGACTTAAGTGCCGTGACAACAGAAAATACCCACGATTCATCATCATCAACATCATATCAGCCGAAAGACGTCCACTGCTGGACATAGGCCGTCGCCACATTGATCGGTCCCGTGCGCCCCGTATCCAGCGGATCCCCGCAACCTTCACCAGAATGGTCCACCTAGTGGGAGGACAGAACTTTTCTGCCCTATCGGCTATCCGTTCTGCGAGCATTGTGCCCTGCCCATTGCCACTTACGTTTGGCAATTCTTCGGGCTATTTCGGTAACCCTGGTTCTCTTGCGGATCTCTACATTTCTAATTCGATCACGCAAGGAAACTCCGAGCATAGCCCTCTACATTGTCTTTTGAGTGACTGTTAGCTTTCTGATGAGACCCATTGTGAGCGACCATGTCTCAGAGCTATAGGGTATCACTGGCAACATACACTGGTCATAGACTTTCGTCTTGAAATACTGGTTGGACGAGAAGATACCGCGCAACTTCCAGAACGCTGCCCAGCCGATTCGAATTCGATGATTGATCTCTTTCTCGAAGTTGGCCATACCCAACTGGATTGTTTTTCCCAGGTAGACATAATCGTCCACAACTTCGAGTGTAGAGTCTCCGACCTTGATAGGAGTGGGTGCAAAATGGGTATTCATCATAACAAATTAATATATAACAAACTACGAGTACATTTGTCTAATCGTTCGCGTTGATGATTCGAAGTGGACTCGAGTTGGACGACATAACATAACAGAATTTATAAGATAAAATAGTCCGTGGAGTTTCTTCACATTTTTCTCCACAGAGATCTACCTACGCATACAATTGTGCAACAACCTTCATATTTTGCTTAACAATTCAAATGCCTCTGCATGGTTTAATACAAATAAATGATTTGAGTTTTTGAGGTAACATTACGCTATGTACCAGGCCCCTCAGAAAGTATTGCGAAAAAAAGTTTTTATATATGGGAGACTGGCCAGTTATAATGTTTTTCGAAAATATGATTATTTATAAGTAAAAATAAGTAAGTTCCAATTTCAAAATTTCCCTCCACATTTTTTGCGAGTTAATTCAAAGTATTGTGTCTCACTGAAATATGGATCTGCGCCGGGAACATTTTAGAGCTATGATTTTATACGATTTCAAGTGTCGCCTGAAACCGGATGAATCGTACGATAGACTTCAAATGGCATTCATGGATGAAGGCCCTTCCAAGGCAACCGTGTATCGTTGGTATAACGAATTCAAGCGCGGTCGACCAACTTTGGGGGATGACGAAAGAAGCGGTCGCCCTTTGACGGCTGTTACCGAAGAAAACGTGCTAGCAGTGAAAAATTTAATCCAAGACAATAGGCGAATTACATATCAGGAGATTCAACACATATTGAAGATTGGATCGGGAAGCGTTCACGAGATTCTACACAGCCATCTTCGCGTGAGGAGGATAGTATCACGCTGGGTGCCGCACAACCTCACCGATGCTCAGAAGCAGGCCCGGGTGGAATGGTGCCGTGTTATGCTTAACAAATTTGAAGCAGGCTCGTCTCGGCGTGTTTACGACATCGTTACAGGTGATGAGTCCTGGATTTATCAATACGACCCAGAAACCAAGCGCCAGTCGACTGTTTGGGTGTTTCAAAATGAGCCAACGCCTACCAAAGTGAAGCGATCTAGAAGCGGGGGTAAGATTTTGATCGCTAGCTTTTTTAATTTGACTGGCCACTTGGTATCAATTCCCTTACGGGATCAAAGAAGCATTAATGCCGAATGGTATACTACCAAATGTTTGCCAGAAGTTTTCTCTGTTATAAGCAACAAGCGACCAAACACAGGGCTCCGCGGGCTACTGCTCCACCACGACAATGCACCTGCGCACACCGCACTCAAAACGAGGGACTTCCTGGACAGCACGCCAGTCAAACTCCTGGGTCACCCTCCTTACAGCCCTGATCTAGCACCGTGTGACTTCTTTTTATTCCCAAAAATAAAAAATCAGCTCAAAGGGATACAATTTTCGTCGCCGGAAGATGCGCTGGCTGCGTTCGAGCAGGCTGTAAACGAGGTGTCTGCGGCGGACTGGAAAAAGTGTTTTGAAAACTGGTTTAGGCGCATGAATCTTTGTATAGAGGCTGGTGGAAAGTACTTTGAAAAAATTTAATAAAAATATATGTACGTATAGAACATTTTTTTTTAGTTTCGCAAAACTTTCTGAGTGTCCCACGTATGTGAAGGGTTAGGAAGAGGCGCACCTATTTAAACCAACATTTTAAATATTATTTTTCCTATTACAGATACGAGCAAAAGTGATGGGTTGTTTAGTGACACAAGCGTGGTTCATATCGTTCGTCCAGCTGGCCAGTTTTACAGCCGTTGCGAACTTCCTCGCAACATACACCGTAGTGTATTGTTACGCTGGAATCAACCTATGTGGGGCTCTTGTCAGCCTGGTATTCTTGCCCGAGACAAAAGGGAAAACTGCTGAACAAATCGAATTGGATCTACTACGAAAATAATTTGTTTTCCAACTGCTTGATTACCTTTTGTAAGTTCGTGTGTGTGGTTGTTCGCCAATTAATTGGAGTTACTAATTATGTTTCATTTCGAGAGGATAATGAGAATGAGTACCTTTGAATTTCACATTAATTTGACTAGTTTGTGTTGCTAGTTCATAATTATAATTTAAAGTTATTTACAGAAAATAACATATCTTAATTAAATTGTACAAATTAATCTCAACGTTAGAATTACAAAAAGATTGTTATAATTGTGTATTCTCTTGATATTATAATTTACGAAATACCTTTACAAGTCGTTATGGCGTGACCACGTGGGTTTGAACGAGGTATCTCAGGTTGTATCAATATAGTAAATGTGTATGAATACAGAATTTTATTTTACTTATAACAACATCAATCAATCTGCCTAGCCTTTTCCCAACTATATTGGGGTCGGCTTCCAGTGTTACCGGATTCAGCTGAGAACCAGTGATTAACATGGAGCGACTGCCTAACTGACCTCCACAACTCAGTAACTGGGTAACACGGTACCCCTTGGCAAGACTGGTGGCAGATCTCAAGCTTTTGACCACCCGCAACGACTGTCAAAGATCTTCAAATGACAGCCGGGACTAAAGGCTTAACGTGCTTTCCGAGGCACGGAGGAAACTCAGTATGTTGAAATGGTTACCCATCCACGGACCGCCCTCGCCAAGTCGGTCCGTGGATGGGTGTATAATAACATAATTATTATTAAAAATACCTCATTGTTTTTGTGAAAATTCTCAAAAAGTCTGTAGAGCCTTCACGACAGTTTAGGGTTTGCACCAAGAAAACGTCGTGCTCAGAACGAGAAATCATTTATTTTTGTTATGTACAAAGGGGGTCATGAAAGCCCTGAAAATCTTAACACCTTCATTTAGCGAAGTGTCAAAAATGTACAGCGCCATCTATTGGTTTCTAGGCAAACTTAATAATACAACAAAAGTGACACTTCTTGAAATTTGAATCTTAACAGTTCTCAATTATGAAACACTGACTTTACAAATGAAACTAATAAGATATTGACATGACTAAGATATATATATATATATATATATATTTTTTAACTTTGCCCCACACTAGGAATTTCTTCCTGTATCGTGGGTGCGTTTACAAACATATAAACTCACATACACAACACCCAGAGCCGGAACAACTATTTGTAGGTCATACAAATATTTGTTCCGTGCGGGAATCGAACCCGCGACACGCAGCACAGCAGTCAATCGCTCAACCACTGCGCCAACCGTGCGCCCTAATTATATTATAGGCACTAGATATATTATAGGCATGAGCTACAATTGCTGAACAGAGCAAGCACATACAAATCCATACTACATTATATATGCAAAACTAACACTGTCTATCTATTTGTTACACTTTCACACCAAAACCGCAGAACCAATTTTTCTAGCAATAAATTGAACTATGGAGAAGCACATAAGCACGGGGTTCCAGCGCTATGAAATAAAATTTGGTTCAAATAAACATCAATAGATGGCGCGATATGCATCGATTTGTTATTGAATTGTGTGTAAAATTATTATTTTTTAGAATTGTGTGTAAAATTATTATTTATTAGAATTGTGTGTAAAATTATTATTTTTTAGAATTGTGTGTAAAATTATTATTTTTTAGAATTCTTCATAAAAAATATATGATTAAACAAAATTTAATCAACGCTCCTAAGCACATCATCATTTTCGAACATAAAGAAACGAACGAACATCATTTTCGAGTATAAGGAGCAGATTGTTGACAACTTGTTTCAAAACATATACGAGTTTTTAAGGTGACCTAAAATTTGCGCCGCAACCGCTTATCAACTCGTACTTCGCAACTAGTTTCTAAAAGCTCGTTTAGGAAGCTCGTTAAAAAGTCAAACATTTTCATAACGATTCAGTATGTTTGAGCTTGTGGGAATTCGTAATCCTACCTTTTATACCCGGCTAACCGTTTACTCGCATTAGGGAACCACGTTTTAATAGATCTCTCTTTTTTAAATTGAAGTTAAGCAAGTATATGTGCTTCCGGGAGTAATTACTTCCTACGAACGGATGTTTGATTTTCTGATTATATATTTTTCCACGAAATCGTTGCTTAACATTTTGAAAGTAAGATCCTGTTGCCAAAAATCTTGTAGCCGTGGAATCTTACTAATACTGCTTAGTAATATTACGAAGGCAAAAGTTTGCGAGTTTGTATGTATATTACTCAATCACGCCACAACGGCTCTAGATGAAATTTGGCACAGAAATAGATTATAGTCTAAAATAGTATACAAGATAGATAGATATACAAGGAAATACCTTGTGATAAAACACTTTCCAGGCGGGCAAAGCCGCTGGCAGAAGCTAGTGGTATAATAAAGAAAGATGACCAGTACCATAAACAAGAAAATTTTATCAAAACGGAACTGACCATCAAAAACGCTGTTGGTAGACCCAAAATTACTTTTATCTGGCTTTTCTCGTGTTCTATCCTATATTAAAAAAGCAGAATTAAAAGTATCTCACGAGTAAGACACTCAGTTAAAATTATTAGTGCTAGTAATAGTGTAGAAGTTGAGATTATTGACTCAAACATAAACGGTCTTCACGTTTACAAACGGATTGCAGGTCGTAGTACCTTCTTATTTTTTTATCGCTTTGTAATTTAATATCTAAGATCTGCTCGAGACGACCTAATTTATACTATTATTCACTAGTGAAGTCTCGTTAATAATTCGACCTTCAATGAAACTGATATTACAGGTCAAGTTCAACAGCGCACAAAATAGCTTAAACATTAGTTGAGTTGAGTGTTGAGAGATTAATTAAATTAGATTGAAACAATATCAGAATTTCACTTTTTGTTCGGGATGTTTGTTTAGGATCTGCTTGGCTTCTGAAATATGTAAGTACTTAAGTTTTATAGGTATAAGTTAAGATAGCCTATTATTTTAATTTTAGAATACTGCTTTTTGTTATAAGTTTGTTATGTCCTAAAATATCGAAACTGATATAAAAAGGAGGAAAAATTTGTTCCTATGTTTGTAAAAGTTTATCTCTGGAATGATTGATTCAGCTGTGAAAATTCATTCATGCTTTTAATAATAGAATGTAACACTTTTGCTGAGTATTATAACTTTTTATCCCGGAAAAACGCATTTTTTTTAATAAGCGGAAGCGAAACCGGAGTAAAAAGCTATTGAGAATACAAATTACTTAATATTAAAACTGTACAGAGGAAACGACTAAGAAACGACTCGATTACTAATAAATTATCTGGACACAGTAACTTCAATAGATTTCAATCACTTCACAGACAATTGGCCTTTGGGTCAATCGGGTGCGCCGGGCGTTTTAATATGTTCTCGCTCGGGAAGGCTCGCAGCTTCCTTAATTCGGCTAAAACGGTAAACGACAACAGCCCTAGCAAAGCACGCAGCAAACTGTGGCTCCTCAAATACCCTCCTCCAACTAACTATATCGATCCTGCATAAAACCTCCCAGCTGAGCATAAACTGCCATAGCCAACCTGGAAATCCCTAAATAGTCTGCGAAGCCAATTGGGCCGCTGTAGGTATAACCTGGTCAGATGGGGGTACTCCGATCAGCCACAATGCGACTGTGGAACCACATCGCAAACGATGCCCCATATGTAGTCCTGTTCTCTGTGCACAAACACCCGCACCATGACAATCCTGTGCGAGGCCGGCGTAAGTCAACGTGGCTGAGTTCTGGTCGAAGCACAACATCTACATTGAAAACTGTAAATGGAATCATTGATACGATGAAGAAGAAGAAGATAGACAAGTAAAGAAACAATACATTTCAAATCAAAAATTATAGATTATCCAAGATAGAAACAAATGACTGGTGAAAGTGCGCCTAATGAACTTGCGCAGATTAAATGCCTAAATAAGCAAGCTTTGCTTCATTTAAATCCTTTACGTTTTTCAAGATTATTAACGCCGACAGTAAAAGAGGGATGTTTTGTTTTATTTTCTTTTGTGAAAACTCATAAAAATCATAAGTTTGTTGCAGATAAATAAAAAACAAAAAATTAATGCCGCTGTTTAGATTAGTTTATACACTATATAAATACTTAAGTAATTAAAATAAATATGTAGTAGTTGCGAAGTATGTGTGGTGTAAAGGATAGGTGGCATTCTGTCGTTTCTGCCTATCCCCATGGAAAAAAGGCGTGAGTTTATGTATGTATGTATTTAGTAATTACATTACATTAAGGCCCCATCCACTTACGTTAATTCCTTCTGACTTGTCCTCTTGTACAAACTGTACGGAAACGCAACAGAATAAAATAAAACCGTTGAAACCACTAATACCTTCACTAATACCTTCTTTCAAGATGGTTCATTACATATTAAAGCTCACAAATGCTCCAACCTTTTCCCCCACTGCACATGCCCCGCTGTCACTAGAGCACCGGTTGTCCGATATCTTGGTGGGCTAAAATTTCCATTATGGGCCGTTGATTTGGAAGTTCATAATTTTTTTATAGGTAGTACTCATAAATAGAAAGCTTTTTACAAATTTTCAAGACTCGGCAATTGTATGTTTTTTTGTATGTTTTTCGTGAGGTAAAAAAATGCGAATTAGTCCAAGAGCGAGCGAAGCGAGCTCGGGAACTTAGGGCACCCCGACACGGATAGGTTAGGTTCTACGGGAGCAGCGTTCGCTCGCTTTGCTTGCTCACTTCTGCTCCCGTCATCTCCTTCATGTCCCCGTTGTTCATAGCCCCGTCGACTTTGTTGCTTAAATAGTAATTTTAAATTTAACCATGGATATCTCCATAACCATGGGGTTCTGTGGGGTGGGGATGGTACAGTGAGGTAGCCCCTCTACCCCCCTTTCCCTTCCCCCCTCCACGCCTATTAAATCGATGCAGATTTATGGCAATTTTTATTTTAACCTGAAAACTTTAACCATGGATATCTCCATAACTATAGGGCTCCGAGTAGTGGGGATGGCACTGGGGGATAGCCAAACCTCCCCCCCTCCCCCCTCCATCCTCCCCGCATCAAATATCAACGGCCCATAATCGAAATTTTAGCCCTTATTTTTCTTTTCAAGAAGCTAAGGGTATCCGCAAACAGCGAAATTCTCAAAATAGTTTATTCAGCACTAGGTGAATCAGTATTGAGCTATTGCATCACTGCTTGGGGAGGTGCTGCCAAGACTGACATGATTCAAGTGGAACGAGCTCAGAGAGCGGTTATTAAAGTGATTTTAAAAAGACCTTTTAGATTCCCAACGCGACAACTATACAGAGATTTCAGTACATTAACGGTCCGACAACTGTAGGTATATACTCCGTACAATCATTCGTAAACACGCAACTCTTCCGTACAATGAAAATAGCAGCCCGACAGTAAGAAGAAGACCCAAACTGGTCTGTCCCACAACTCATACAAAAACTACATTTGCTAGACGCCACTACTCCTACCTAAGTGCCCATATGTATAACAAAATACAACAAAAAATTAATAAACATACACTAAACAAACACAAAAGTAAAAAAATAACTAAAAAAATACCTCCTTACCTTAGATTATGATGAAACAGAAGCACTGATTAAACTTCCATGCCAATAAATAATTATTAGTATCACGTACACGTACACCTACACAACAACAGACACCGCATATCACCCTCACACTCACAATCCTTACAAACACACACTCCCACATAACACACAAACACACACCCCTACACACAGCCACACACTAACACGCATACCTCCACTACACAACATCACAAGCACACATTTTGCGCACGCGCTTACCCACATATTATTGCTACTGTTACACGTTTTTGCTTACAAATTTTTAAAATAACCATAACGGACGAATGGTGGGCCCCAATAACACAGGATTTTCCTAGCATCGGGGCCAATATTCACAAGATTGAGCAGAAATATGCCATAATATTATAGTAATGTAACATGAAACTATGTATTTCTTCATTTTTTGCTAAAATAAATTATTGTTATTGTTATTAAATACACACACACCTTCATTCTTCCTCGCTCTTGCAAGTCCACTGACGTTCATTCTTTAAGGAGTGTAGATGAATGGCCCTATTGACACAGAAAACTTCTTAAAATCTGTTCAAGGCTACCAATTCGTTTGAACAACAGCGTGAAAAGTATTTTAGTGATTGTTACACGAACCAAAGACGGATTTAACCCTATTTTTTTTTTAACAAAATATCAAAGCGCATTACAAAGAGAAAAATAACTTTATTTTCCGAGGTTTATACCCATTGTTTTCCGTTTTACGACACCGACTTTGGTTTGTTTTTTTTTTCTGTCTTTTTACTTTTGGTAGGTACCTACCTCCAATTAACATGAAAATCATTTATAGCCAAAGTACATCTAATGACGATTTCAATAAGCCCAAACACGACTAGGATACATTGTTTTATTTCGGAGTTCCAGTGCCTACCTTCCGGCTTCATCGTCGTATAAAAAATTCGAGATATTTTACACCCGTGACATACTTAGCATTAAGGAGTTCCAGTGGCCGTCTGTGGCCTCCATCAGTTCTACTTCACCAAATGATACTTTCTGAGTCCAAACATTGTTGATGAAAATACCAAAATCGCTATATACATGCCTATAATATTTGAAAAGTTCTCTCGATTTCTCCAGGATCCCATAATCAGATCCTGACCTGATGGCCATGGAACCACCTGTAAAATATACCCTTTCAGACAAAAGGGAAAAAATCCAAATCGGTCCAGGCGTCTTTGAGTAATCGGGGAACATACAAAAATATACCGACGAAGTAAGAACGTCCTCCTATTTTTGAAGTCGGTTAACAATTAAAGCAAATACACATTTCATTACATCTAAACATGATCAAACAACCCTGTTGATCACAATTGGGTTGTTGAATTAAAAAAAAAATACGATTTTTTTTATGTATTTCGAAACTTTACATATCTTAAATTATATTGTCGTTTCGAAAAACTCTTAAATATTTTTTTCAATTTATTATTAGCAATTGAAAATCGATAAAATTTTGAAAAGAACCACGTGACTACAAACGGGCCACATTTGGTTGCCATGTTGGTGACGTCATAACGTTCAAGGAAATCATGACAATATAGTGTCAACTACACGTAGATTGACTACAAATATCCGAAAATGACTGCAAAAATATTGTTAAACAATAAATTTTATTTAGTCATGTGTGATAAAGGATTTATAAAAGCTTATGTCGATAATATACCCACCAGATGGACGATTTGGAAGTTTTGAGTATAAATAAAGTAGTCGTAATGAATAATACGTGAGAGTGGACCGGTATTAGTTATTGTTGTTTACCAGGTACATTAGGAAACATAATTGTCATAACGTAATCGTTTTTACATATGGGTGGGTGATATTGGTGTAAAATAAAAAGTAAACAAACACGATTGGCGCGAAACTTTGACTTTGGATATCAAAAAACTTCATTAGATACCACTAAATATGATACACATGCACATATAATTTTCGGTAATTCCCATTATTTACATATCCCTTAATAGAGGAGCTCGTGGCTAAATAATAACAGCCGCACTGTTCGATCATCAAGGTTAAGCAACGTTTGACGAGGTCGGTCCGTGGATGGGTGACCATTTCAACAACCGAGTTTCCTCCGTGCCTCGGAAAGCGCGCTAAGCCGTTGGTCCCGGCTGTCATTTGAAGATCTTTGACAGTCATTTCGGGTAGGCAGAAGCTTGAGATCTGATACCGGTCTTGCCAAGGGGTAAAGTGTTACCTAGTTACTGGGTTGTGGAGGTCAGATAGGCAGTCGCTCCATGTAAAACAGTAGTACCCAGCTGAATCCGGTTAGACTGGAAGCCGACCCCAATATAGTTGAAAAAGGCTAGGCAGATTGACAATATCTCTCAATAATATTGAACACTAAATGTCTATATTATATATTTACAAACACTAAAAAGTTTGTAGTAAAGAAACTTGGTAGATTTTCGTTACACTAATTCTTCAGTAAATATATCTTAAATATGTTGACCGATTTTTACAATTCAAACAGAAATATTAGTTTTACGCCTATATGTGTCATTTAAGTATAAAATAATGAATATATATACACCATAAACAAAAAAACATGTTTTCAAGTTACGTAATTATACAACAATGTCAACTTTGCTCGAAAGTTCCCTTAAAAATTTACTATTCTCAGTCTTTAATGGTCAAAGTAAGAATTTAATACGAATTTAATACTAAATTAGAACAATATAACAACAGAATTAACACATTATATGTAATTGGAATCTAGGTAGACGTAGAACACTGCTCAAATTTAGTAGATTGCTAGGTACACACGAATCACATATATTTGGGATCTTTTTGTAGTATTCGTACATAATGGTACGAAGCAAGCACGATAACTTTAAGGTTCGATATTTATGGCCAATATATTCGATATTCATCAATATATTGACGATAATAACAAGATTGAATCGGTTAAAAGTCAAAACACTATATCAGCTATGTGCTACAATGAGTAAAAATGAACGTTGTGACGTCACACGGGCTCGGTTTTGTTCGGCAAATTATCGGGGTGTTTTCGGTACTGGATTCAAAAAAATATTTTCAATTGGATTTTACTTTGTAATTACAGTGAAAAAAAAAAAACTAAAAATAGTTTTGTACTAAAACTTATATTTGATCTATTCATTTTTGACAAAAAAATAATTGGTTCAACAAACCAATTAACAAGGCATGTGCAATAATATTCTAACTCGAAACAATATTCTCACGACGGCGACGAACGCTTATTGCAACACACGTAGCTCTAAGTTCGACTATGCGTCCTCCAACCGCTTCGAAATTCCCAAATATACCTTTAACAGACATACAGATATAAAGGTTCCTTTAACCTTTAGTCTATCGCTTATAGTTCACTTTCGTTTCATGCTAAACTAAATAGAGAACGGAGTCTAAAACGTGCTAAAACTATGCTTAGGAAAATGTTCTACTAGTAAAATTGAGACCTAAAATTCTGGCACTAAAATAATCCGATTTTACGCAAAGACGAGACAAACATTTTAGTAAATAATTTCTGAAACCACATCAGTTTCATGCTAAAATTCCTAATTATGTAATTATATTTTGTACAGAAACTATTATGAAACATTCCAGAAGTTTCTGTCAATCTAAAATCAACTCCATTTATATGAAGATAAAGTTGACAATCGATCAGAAACGCACATAAAAAGGCACACTATTAAAATATAAAATAAAAATCTCGGTAGTTTCTGTCAATCTAAAATCAATAACGGTGATAAAGTTGACAATCGAAAATAATAAGGTACACTTCACACGACATCTTTTCCTGGTACTACTTACCGCATCGTTGTTGATGAAGAAAGACAGGTTGGCGGCTGGCAGCGAGTGGCGACTGATGCACTCCACTTTTAGCTTCATGCCGGGTCGGTACCGGCGCTTTAGACCGTGCATGGAAGGCCCGGATTTAGGCAGAACTGGAGACAGAAAGAAGGATGTAAATACGATTTTGAATATAGAAGCAGGCATAGTCACCCATCGCCATTTTGATTGTCCTTATATATCTTAAAATAAAATGGCAGTACGACACTTTAGAGCACTATATCGCATTTTTTTTAAGTGACTTTTTTTAAATCGTGCGCCGCCTAAAAATCAAAATTGCGACGTCCTTGGTACAACTGGATTGTAGAGACAGGGTTCAGCTGCATCTGGTTACATTAGATGCTGACCCCAATATAGTTGAAAATACTAGACAGATCATTATTATTTATTTATTATAATTATTTGAACAACGGGTTTTACATGGATGTTTATGTGATGACGTATTTTCAGGAATGTTTTTTGTGAAACAGACATCTTTAAAATTTAATATTAAGTATAGTTAGTTGACAAAAAAACATCTATTTAGTCCGTCAGTAGTCCTAAAAATATTAGACAAGTATTTTTTCTTTTGCCACGTGAACAACTGGACACGTATTTTTCTTTTGCCACGTGACCAACAAATTAGGACGACACAGCGTCGAAATATCGTGTGACGTTACGGCGTGCTATAGTTTATTCTGACAAAGTGTCGTCACAAACCTCCACTCCGGAACTTTGATGCGCTTTATCTTTGTATTTTTTAATTTATTTTATAAATTTAAAAATACGGGGCCAATATTATTTGATAATCTCACTGACGGACTAAATAGAATTATAATTATTCTAGACCACTATTGAATTATGGCTTTTATGGAATCACACTTGACGTCATCCTTGATTAAAATCGACAGATGAGCTCCAAGATGAGGCGATAAAAAAGAATAATAAATTAAATTAAGTGTTGTTTGTAGGTACGCTATATTGTGGTCATCCATCTACTCGTATGTAACACATGTTTACTAAATAACGCAAAAGTCAAGTTTTCTTTTGACTGGTCTAGAGTTTTTAGCTCAGACGACATATCTAGGTAATTGCTTCTGTCAGCGGCTTCACCCACGTTAAACTAGGAAATTATCACAAAGGATCGTATTCCCGGAATAAAAAGTATCCAATGCCTTTCACCAAGGTCTAATTATATGTCTATCCAAAAAAATGCCAAAATTCGTTCAGTGGTTTAGGCTTGAAAACGTAACGAACCAACAGACAGATAAATGTCTTAGCTGTCCTCTACTTGTTGACACAATATTTTCTCTAATGAGCTAAAGCAGTGGTTCCCAAAGTTGACTGGACGAGACCCACCTAACAAAAACTAAAACATTCAGGACTCACTTCTTGGTTTTTATGAAGAAAAAGAAGCGTAACTAAATGAATGAAGGTCTGTTCAAACAAGAAAAAAAATACTTATTAATTTTGTTGTAATTATAGCTTGAGCATTAAGTTCAATCAACTTTAGTTACTTTTAATCTCAATTAAGTTCCACCCTATATTCGCTCACGACCCACCAGTGGGTCGAGACCCATACTTTGGGAAATGCTGAGCTAAAGAATGTACTATCATTGCGATATCTCAAAGCTGCAGCTAATTCTATATGCAAATAACTGGGCTTGTAATTTCAGCACTTTTACCAAGTTTAGTTATACGCTTCTGCAATCAGTCCTGCAGCCTTATTGAGTAACGAATTCGGCAAGGCAAAGGGCAAAGAGCACCACGACTATCGACCAATCATATGATGAGATGAAAGATGCGATGTGGATATCCGTCTATGTGATTGTTCGATTGTTCATACTCATGACACAAAATAGTAAGTATACAGAAGGGCCACACCCGCCGTTTAGAAAATTGACAGCTAAACTTGACAGATTCACAAGGGTTGCCACTATATTGAATGCGAATTTAAAAAAAGAGTAGGTTGTGTAAGTTACAAACATAAATTCATCGATTCGTCTAAACATACATCATATCATGCTTACATGCCTTTGGGGGGAGACAGGGCATCAAATATCCATTTAATATCACGAAACATTTAATTTAACGCCACATACGACGAAGATTGGAGAGTAACAAGACGTAGTAACAATGATCCCACTTAAAACATTAAATTGTGAAAAGCACCAAGCTCGACAAAAATATAAATGTGAAAGAACAGGTACCTACCTAATAAAATCAAAAAACCAAAGATGATCTTAAACAAGAAGAAAAATTATGCTGTGAAACATATTTGTGAGCTGTATGACTTGAACCTTATTATTAAGACAAGTTCCCAATTTCGTCTATGGAATTGAAGTAATTTATTATAATCCCAGATAATGCATTTCTAATTTGTTATCTTGAAAAGTCTTGAAAGATTTAATGACCTTTATAACTTAAAAATTATTGAAAGAAAGAATTAAAAACAAAAAAGTAAATTCGGTCTGTAACAAAGTAACCTCAGAAAGTATGACCATGTGTCGAACTACAGGTCTGAGCAAAAATGGTTGCCGATTCGCCAGAGGAGAAGTTTACGCGCTTTGACCTCGCTTTTCACCCTACTCAATTCTCCCACCCCTCCTTCCTATCTTTTATCTAAATTCCAATATCTATGTGCTTCACATGCTCGGCATCTGCTTTCTTCCAATAATCTGCTCTTGCTTTGTCCTTCTCATACTACTGATTTTGTTCACTCTTCCTTCAATATTAAGTCCATTCTTCTCTGGAACGCGCTTCCTCTCGAGATCAGGACGGCTACAAGTCGGTTTGCATTCAAGCGGAAATTGTGGATTTATTTTCAGCACAACTAAGAAGAGTCGTCTCACTTTCTTCTTTCCTGTTACTTCATAAATATATATTTTATATAAGTATATATTATATTCAATATATATGTACGTGTATTTTATCTATTTTAGTATGTTAATAACAACTTTTTCATTTTAAATTGATTAAACAATGCACCTGCCTTGTTATCTCTTCACCACCCTTGGTTGACTGGTAGAGAATGCCTAAGGCATTAAGTCCGCCTTTGTACCGGGATAAAAACTATCTTATGTCCTTTCCAGTATTTCGACCTATCTTCATACCAAATTTCATCTAAATCGGTTCAGCGGTTTAAGCGTGAAAACATAACAGATAGACAGTTACTTTCACATTTTTATATTATGAGTATGTATAGTAACATCATTTTTTCCAATATTTTGTCAACAGGTTGAAAAAAATAAAACTTTTCAATGTTAACAACTCATATTACCGTCGAAACAAACTGCTTTCAAAACCATAAAAGCATGCGAAACGCAACCAAAACTGCCATTCAAATAAAATTAATTCAACTTTACCGAACGTTTCGCCAAAAAGTTATTAACGTACGGCCGTAACGGCAAAAACGGATCTATTTCACTCATTTTCAAATACAGATAATTTCCGGATTATCGTGAACAAGGGTCGGCTTTAAGCTTACATATAAAATGAATATTGTTCATCGCTGATAAGTGCCCATATTGTATCCCTTTATTATGCAAATAGGAGTAAGATGCTTTGGTACGATAAAACGGAACAAGGGCACTACTTTAGATTTATTCGAAAAGTTAAACAAAAGCACACACGCTGTATATTGGGTCATGCCGTCCGATGAACCTATGTAGGTAAGTATATGGAAACTACTGAGACATCAGATAACTGAGCTTCAATGTGTGCTGTTTCTTTTTATGAAAACGACTTGAGTTTATTTTGCTTATATTGTGAGCAAAGACTATCTTAACAAGACACTTTCAGGAAGAATCGATTCCAATGGTTTCAGCAAACACTTGTGTAGATAAAACTTCGTATAAATCCCTTTACACGAAGACATAGAATCATTGCCTTCTTTTCTTGTAGACATCGTGGATGCTTTGTAGTTTTTTTAATGTAAACTAAAGCAAATAAAAACTTAAGAAAACTCAGTTTGCTGTAACTTTGAACTTTTATTGTTATTAATTCAAGATATTTTATTGCTTTTGTAGCCTTTGAAACGCCAACACATTGTTTTAATAGCATTTTTTATTCGTGCCCGTTTCTGTATTCATGATAAAGGCTTTTAATTTAAAAATACCATCTGAATAAAAACCTTTTCCAAAGACAATAAACAAACATTCAAGTGGCATGTCTTTTTCTAGGAAAGCAAACCGGTAAATCTATTACGAGACCATTTTCCCCGAATGCCTATGTGAAAATATATCCATCAGGCTATAAATACGGGACCCTCACGTTCTGAAGGCATTGCTTGCGTAAAACAGTGTCACCCTTAAGGTATTATACTGTCCTATAAGGCCCTTAGACTGTAGTCTATAAAGTATGTCACTTTTGAAAGGACTGATTGGAAGACAGCTTTATCGTCCTGTGTATCTAAAGGTGTTTTAGGTCTAGAAAGGAAAAATATATTGAGTACTTTACCTTTCGGGGTGGGTTCACCACTGTTTGATGATAAGGTCTGTATATTTAACCCTATTTTGAACTATCTTACGATAAGTCTTACACTTTTTTCAGGAAAAGCTTGTAACATTGTTGCCATAATTCATTGGCATGAAACTCAAGAATGGTGGTTTTGTTATTTATTAAGCTTTAAGTTTTAAATACATGGGTTAGAAATCGCTAGTGTTGCGATTTTTTATTGTATGACATTGATTTAGTGTTTGGCCTAAATTGAACCTACACTCATGCATCTAAATATTAGAAAGATATGGACAAAAATTAATTCATGGATAGGAAATGAAAAAAAAAGTGTAGATTCTGTTATTTTAAAGTACTTAGGAAAATTAGAACGCTCGGTTGAAAGTATATGTAACAAATTCTCAACAACATTTACCAAAGAGATATTAGATATAAAACATACCTGTAGTCATAGGTTTTTGGAAAGAAATAGCTATGTTGAACCCGGAAATGTGTCACTGCGGTTTCAGAAAGCCTATCCAATAGATATAGATAAAATAATTAATTTATTAAGTTGTGATAAGTCTGAAGGAGTAGACAAAATTAGAGTTAAAGAAATTAAATTATTAAAATCTAAGTTGAGCCCTGTAATAGCTTTATTTATTAACTTGTGTGTTGAAAAGGGGATATACCCCGAGAAATTAAAAACAGCATTAATTAGACCTATTTTTAAACAAGGTGTTCATAGTGATTACGCAAACTATAGGCCAATAGCCTTATTATCAGTTTTAAACAAGATAGTAGAAAAGTTTATTGTGAATCAGGTAAGTGTTTTTTTAGAAAAACACAATATTCTGACAAATGCACAACATGGTTTCCGAAGGGGGCGGAGCACGGCGACGGCCTTGGCGCGGTTCGCGGACGACGTCAATGAGTGTTTGGATCAGCGAAAGCAGGTGGTGGTGGTCTACATTGATTTTAAAAAAGCATTTGACACCTTGGAGCACCACCAGCTGCTTCAAGCCATGGAGGAGTGTGGAGTCGCGGGACCACTGAACAGGTGGTTCCGTGCCTACCTCACAGGCCGGACGCTGCAAACGGTCATTGACGGCGTCGTCGGAGAGCCCAGACACGTCACGTGTGGTGTGCCAACCGGATCCGTGTTTGGCCCCGTCGGATACATCATGCATGTCAACAGCATGTGCAATGTAGTTCATAATTGTCGCGTATATATGTATGCTGACGATACTTGTCTTGTTTATGCAGATAAAAACTTAAAAGTAATAGAAAGTAAGATACAGGAGGACTTTACTAATATCATCAAATGGGCTCACGACAATGGCATTATAATCAACATAAATAAAACCAAATGTATGCATATAAGATCACCTTATCTAAAAAAAAACGAACGTCCGCCGCGCATAGTGGGACATAGCTATGAGTGTCTGCATAGTGGTGGACTGACGTTGTGTGAGTGTGCAAATATTGAGGTGGTGGAGGATTACAGGTACTTGGGATTAGTCATAGACAACCGCTTCTCTTGGAAAACACACATTATACACTTGTGCGACAAACTCAGGTATGTGCTTGTAAAATTCCACCACCTTAGTTATGTGCTGGATAGGGCAACATTGTACATGGTCTACTATGCGCTGGTGGACTCATTGTTTTCTTATGGGCCCGGCGTGCTATGGTAATACTTTTAAAACATATTTAGATAAAATAAAAAAATTGCAAATCAGATTCATGAAATTATTAGTAGATAAAAATACAAAAAATCGCTGTAAAAGTAGTGATTACGAAAATTTATTTTTGGAATGTAAAATGCTGCCAGTTCATGAGAGGGTAGTGTTGTCAGTAGCTTTAGAACAGTATTGTAGCAATGAATTTAAAACTAATATTATGCACACAAGATCTCAAAGGAATAATAATATAAAAAGATTTGTAGTGCCCACTTTTAATAATTATTATGGCAGAAGGTGTAGAAGTTTTTTAGTTCCAACTATTTTTAATGACCTTCCTTTAGATATAAATAGTAGTATCACAAAAGCATCCTTTAAAAATAAAATACACAAGTACCTCCTTAATACATTTTGTCAAGGTCTCATTATAGATAAGATAAGTTAAGAAATTTCATTTGTTTAGTAGTAAAGAATATATGTTATTATTATTTACAAAAAAGGAGCTACGTCTGCCAACAAACTGCTTTGCAGTTTGGCAGAGGTAATATTTAAATTGTAACAACTTTTTTTCTGTGAATAAACACTTTTTCATTTTCATTTTTTTTTTTTTCATTAATCAACTTTTTTGCACCTAGAACTAAATATTTCTCACTAATAATATATCTGATGCGTTGATTGGTTGGTTTATAAAAGCACCATATACTACCTTTCCATTGTTTTTTTTGTCTATGTTACTATCACTATGTTTCCGTGGACCGAAACGGCTTTTGTGATAAAAAAAAAAATTAGTCTCAGTGGCTATTAGTGATCTGTGTTGTTCCTGGCGGTCTGTATGGTTGCTATCGATCAGTGTGGCCGACTAAATTACTGATAAAAACTAAAATGAACATGGACTCACCCACGACATACATGTGCGTGTGCACTTGCGCGGTCTGGAAGGAAGGCGCGTCGGCAGACACTTCGCATGTGTAGCGACCGCTCGCAGTCTGTGTGGCTGCCTGGATTGTTATCTTCTCTGCGTTGCTTTCTTCTCTCTGTACAGATAAGTAAATGTTTAGTCAGAGCAATATTTTAAAATAACTAAGTCAGTACAGATTACTTTTACATGCATCATCACGTGCGGGGCAAAAGCTTCTCTTTCCCCATGACTGCCGGTGTTTTCTATCAAGACCACTGGCTGTTTGTTTTAGCTCATCCCTCCACCTTTTATGGGGTATGCCGTGACTGAGGTCATAAAAATTGCTTATCATATGACTACATTTTTTTCGGTCATCTCAATTAAAATTACGTTGGAACAAACACTACACTACACTAATTCAAATTACACTCATGATCTAAACAAAACTATTTTAAATCATATACATAATCTTACTCATATAAAACCAGTTATTATTGTGATGCAATATTCCTACATCTGAGTAATGGGCAAATTAGTATTGAATTCAACAAACAGTTCAACAACCAACAACCAGCAATAATAATCCCTGATCTCTATAAATGGCGTTTGAATGCAATTTAATACTGGAATCTATTGCTCATCTACACGATGTCTCTTTAATTAGCGTTTACGACACCACATTAGTGTAATTTTATCGGAGTTAAACCCGCCACTTATCCCGAACATAGTTTTAAATGCTTAACACTAATTGTAATCGCTTAATCCGTGGGAGATTATGGGTGTAGGAAATCATCACGTTAGATTACCTTTGGGGAGATTCAGTGCCTACATAGAGGTGTACCTATTTTAGTACAGTTTTAAACACAAAAATTCGAGATTGTTTTTGTTTAATTTGAGACTACTAATACAAGGAATCTCTGCGAATGCGTGCCTAAATATGATTGCTTTTCTAGCTTCTGCCTGCGGCAAAGTGTTATTTTTAATTGCAGGGTAACATTATTCCGACATTAATGGCATTTTTGGTATTCCAGACAATAATCTATTTCTGTGCCAAATTTCAACTAGATCCGTTCAGCCGTTCTGGCGTGATTGACTAAAAACATGCATCCACACACATCCATCCATTCAAACTTTCACATTTATAATATTAGTAAGATTGGATTTTCACCATCAAAATAAAAAAAAAAACAAAATCAATAATTTTTATTTCACATAGGCCTACATGGGCACTTATAAAACGTCGACAATGTGCACGGTTCGGGTTGGTCGATTCCTATGGAGAAGAACCGGCAAGAAACTCCATGGTTACTCTTTTAAAAATTTGTTTGGTTTTACAATATTTCCATGTTACAGCAGTACTTAGATGGGGGGACATCGCAGGCCCGATAATAAGTCGTAAGAAACTTAAACAAGAAGTGATTATATAATAAATAAACAAAAGATTTAAAAAAAGTAAAACGAGATAAAATGTTAACAATCTAGAAGGCCTACAATGTTCACACATTTACAAACCAATCGGTAAAATAATCTATACAAAGTATAACAAGACTAAATTTAACATGTGGCACAAATGTTGTTATCAGTGCTGTAACTATTCTTAGCAAAGGGCTATAAAGATAATTGAAAACCATTGTAAAAAGTCTTATTAAATGAAGAAAAATTAGATTGAGAATAGTTAGAGACATCCACATATTTGTGCCGTTTATGAGTTACCAGGGAAGCCGCATGTGCAGAAGGAGCTAAAACCAAATATTTTTATCTTCAACGTAGTCCTTGATTTTATAATATGCTTTTTTAATAAGGACACGTTTGATGTGATTTTTTAAACTTTCCGTCGGTCAGTTCTATAACTGACTTTGGCAACTTGTTATAAAAGCGTATACTGTTTATAAGAAAAGACTTGCTAGTTTTCGTTAATCTGAATTTGGGTAATACAATTTCGTGTTTACTGCGTGTATTTAAATTATGGAAGTCGCTTCTAGTTTTGAAAAGCCCTCGCCATCTCTAGATAAGTGACATTCTATCAACAAAAGCGTCGCAATAGTGATTGTTAAAATGTCGAAAATGTATGGGTATAACAAGCACTATCCAAATATCACGTGATCATCAAATCAAATATCACGTGATCATCAAACCAAATATCACGTGATCATCAAACCAAATATCACGTGATCATCAAACCAAATATCTCGTGATCATCAAATCAAATATTTTGGCATTTCGATAATCGCCATCGTCTCAAACCAGTGGTGAGCCGGGCGGTAAAATCTAACAGTGTGCTCTATGCACTCATTTAGATTATAATATTCGTAAAACCAGTATCTGTAAGTGGAGTGTGCACTTTGATAAATCAAAATCGAAATATTTTTGATTCAACTAAACCTTATATATGAACTTTTGAATTGTCAAACAAAATATGAATCTAGTTGCACATTCACAAGCGTCAGTAGGTCTCTATGGAGAAAAATGTGCAAAATACTCCACGGACACCCTTTTCAATCACTTTTCACTACAAACAATTATTTGGTTATATCATAATTGCTGTAAAAATAAATATGTGAAAACGGTGTAAAAAGACATTTCAAAAATACAACAAGTACGTAATTAAAAACAGGCCTCAGCAGTTAAGTTATGACCAATCGTAACTGATGGCGCTCGTTCACGAAAATGACGCATGGATTGGTACCACTAAACTCAACCATCATGAAGGGAACCGAATGATCAAATACATTTGCCACTATCAGATCGAGACATTAGAGAGAGGCAGACACAGAAACAAGCGAAAGGCAGCTTCAGCAAGTTTCAAACGCAAAAATTTAGGTATCTTAACACTAAATGTATATATTTAAATGCGCTACGGCAGCGCAAATGTATCTCAAGATTATATGTACAAGTATCCAAATGCAAAATCTTACAAAAAAGAATGGGAAAATTTTACAAACTCTATTCTTTAGTTAAAAGCGCCTTTTATGATATATTTATTTAGGTATAACCGCATGTCGCTGGAAGACCTACAAAAGAACTTCAACTTTTACTTAAACTGGGTCACTTGGCAATTTCATCAACTCAAACCCCGTTTATAGTCTTCAGCTTATTTATTGTGCAGAAACATATAATCATTCGTAGATTTGATCGCAAAAGTTCATTATGATACGAGAGAAGAAGAATTTATAATTGATTACAAAGTAGCTTATGCTGATGGCTTTACCCGTGTCAAATTCGAAAATTATCCCACTGGAACGAATTATCGGGATAAACATCATTCTATTTCTTAATCCAGGTCAAAGTTTACTTCAGCAGCTCGTCCAAAACCTTTCAGCTCTTGAGTCGTGATTATTGATCTACAAAAGACTTCAGAGTTTCGTTTTGTCTATATATTTGTTTATTTATTTTATAATTAATGTACACACATTATAAAACACAAAGAAAACTTATCGACACAATAGAGTGCAAAGGTATAAAATGTATAAAATTTTATATATTTAATGCCTTATCGTATCTACGACCACATAAGTACCTGACTATACGCCTAGTTCAGAAGATAGAGTCAATACCAGTAAACCTCTCTTTACCACCACAAATGCTGCTGGATTATTATTATATAGTGTGCATGATATTAGTATACTTACCTAGTATTAAGTACTTTTAATATGTAATGCTGGTGAGAAATAAACAATTTTTTATTTTTTTTATTTATCATACGAGGACAGAAGAATAAAATAACTAATTGGTTACAAATATCAAGACAATGAAACAGAAAGGCACTCCACTACAAAACAGAGCGATAGTTTTCAACAGACACTTGATTATTCGTCCTCAACTTCGGATGGCAGCACAAAACAAGTGATTGTGCAAATACAAACTTGAATATGTATCAGAGCATACATATTCAAACTGGCTAACAATAGGCAATTAAGTAAATAGGTAGCTTCTAGGCCAAATAACTGGGCAACTGAACCAGACTGCGTCGTAAAATTCAAACATGACAGATACCAAATTCATTATGGTTTATATGTAATTGTTTTGGTAACAACAAGATTGAATACCTGATTATGATTTATTATGAAGGTAACATTGTAGACATAAGTTATCGACTTGTCTTTACTTTATGTTATAAAATTCTTACATCCATTCTGAGAGCTAAATTTAGCAACATATTGATACCAATTCAATCATGTCTGCTTCTCAGAATGGATGTAGGCTATACAAACGAGCTGCTATGACAATCCGTATATTTTGTTTTTTGTATCGAACTGTATTCGGAAAATTTTGGTGTTAGGACAACAAACAATTATAAAACCTAAGAATTCGGAAATATAAGAATTTGAAAAAAAAATAATTAGAAAAAACCGGCCAAGTGCGAGTCGGACTCGCGCACGAAGGGTTCCGTACCATTTTCGTAAAAAACGGCAAAAAAATCACGTTTGTTGTATGGGAGCCCCCTTAAATATTTATTTTATTTTGTTTTTAGTATTTTTTGTTGTAGCGGCAACAGATATACACCACCTGTGAAAATTTCAACTGTCTAGCTATCACGGTTCATGAGATACAGCCTGGTGACAGACAGACAGACAGCCAAACAGACAGACAGACGGACCGTGGAGTCTCAGTAATAGGGTCTCGTTTTTACCCTTTGGGTACGGAACCCTAAAAATAATGTTGCGCATTTTAAAGAATTGGTAAAATAAATAAAATAAAAAATTGCGAATTTGGATTTTGACGCTGACACCGACATCACCACTGCTGCTTTCAAACGGTTAAAGAAAAATATGAGGAAACCGGCAAATTCTAGGACTAAAAATCGATGACAAGTGACATTAATAATTCACTCTGAGCCCAAGTAGCAGATTGCAGCCAACTCTCCCTCACATAGAGGAGACATGTCACACAAATGGGAATGACACCGACGCAAAAATAAAAAAAATAAGTTCAGTATATGATTTTGGACCCCGTGATGTGTGTGTTGGAATATTTCGTCGAATTATTCCAAATTTTTGAAAAATTGCTCTATTCGATTTCTAATTAATCCATAAAAAGAGAAACAGTACGGGCGGCGCGGTGTGTAGGTACTAGTCGGCGGTGTTAACCTCTATCGTGAACTTAAGGAAATCAGCTGATGGTAGGGCTTTTGAATTTTATTTTCATTGTTTTTTTTTTTGTAAATGTATTTTTGTCTTTTTTGTCAAATTTGTGCAAAACCTACGAAAAATGCCAAGACTGTCCAGAATCATGAACTGAATTCATGGTATTTGTTTTCACGTCGGTGTCAGTCATCCCGAATATAGGCTGATCATGGTTATGCTATGACATACCTACTTTTCTATGGTCTCTTCTCTTTCCACCGGACAATGTATTATTTTCTTAGCTATTAATGTAAATTTTGCGTTGTTCAGTACTGCCATGAAATATTATTTTCACACTGTACTATACTGACTGTGTGATAAGATTTCCAGTTATTAGTAGTTAAGATCGTGTTATACCCTATTTTATTGCTAAAGTTTGACAGGTTTTCAGGTAGAGTTTGTACAAATACTTAAAATTCTTTGTTTGAAAATAAGTATTTGTACAAAATCGGAATACAATACAGCAACCGGCAGTAAATCACGGTCTAAACTATTCACATTAAATTAAAACAAACCCAACTAATCTACCTTCTATCCACTACTGATCCAGCGTACCCCTACCTACCCACCTGAAAATTATTCCTGATTCACCACTATCAGCACGAAAAGGTCGTGTCTAATAGTAACAATGCATTACCTCCCTATTGGAATATACCGACTCCAAAAAGGAAACCGGTTACCAGCATACGCATACTCGGAAACAAACGAATTTCAACTTGTCACGTGATTATGTCAGTTGAGGAAAATTACATTTATGTCCGGGAAATGTGAGTAATAACGGAAACCTGGTAGCATTAGATCTGGGACGGATTAGACCTTTCATAGGGATGTAGATATGGTGGATGGCAGTTGAGTCCTTTTAAATTTAAGTCGAGGAATTATTCGCATAGTGAATATATGAGATGTGGATCCTTTTCTTTGAGTCTTATCAGGTCCTGTGTCGGATGGAGAAAAATTAAACGAGGATAGATAGCTTTATTTTCAGATATTTCTACGGGTACAACCCTTTCTGTTTATTTACGAGTAAGTGTAAGATCGTATAATCTTCATAATTATAATGTCACTAAACCTGCTGAGTTACTTTGTGAGTAAATAAAAGAATGGTACAAATGTATATTATTATGACTCATGTTGATTGTGGTATATGTATGCAAATCATAATAAATATAAGGAACCTACAGTATATGCAAGTAATCGTCACTTAATATAATAGAAACACAAACTATTAAAACATAATCTGACCGCATAACATTCTTATTACCTTCTATGGCAAAGGATACCTATCAAGCTTAACCAAGTTTTTGATCGTTAAATTCACATTTACCGCTACCTAAATTCGACTTATGGTTACAATCGTCGAAAATTCTTCCATACAAACGTAGTCTAGAGATTACTCCATTGTTTGACGATTTACGTTCAAAATAAAAAATGACATCAATTTGTCTCACCATTATCTAGCCCTGTATGGAAACAAAAATGTAAAAAAAAATATATTTGAAAGTTATGAGCGTCGAAAGTTCCATATTTCAACACTAATTTTAACGCATCTTTGGGCAGAAATAAATACCATAAGAGGAAGGAAAATTGCAAAACGGCCTCCATACAGGGATAGATTTGTAATTCGACTATGCAAATAATGTTATTTTATAAATGTACATTTAGTTTTTTTTTCATGATACTAGATATCATGAAAAAAAACTAAATGTATTCCATCTGTTTTTTTTCTGTTTTCGTCCTAAATCATCATCCATTTCGATACAAATTTGCTAAAGTGCTAATTCGTACGCGAACTAGCTTCTTACTGCTAATCACAGCATCTATTTCTTTCGCACGTGTTGTCGGATAAGATAGCATGCATATTTTTTCAGTTAAATAAATAGCACTGAAGCAGATTTTATAAAATTGTATCAGTTAAAAAAACAATAGCATTTTTGTTTACTAACATGTTGCTTTGCATTTTTTTTACTTCTAAACTTTGTTCTGTTTATTGATTTAGAGTGTATGGACGGCAGGTAAGTTGTACAAAGACGCAGTTACAAGACATTTTCTACCAGTGAACTTTTCGGTTAAAAGGACAACACCGAATATCATATTGATCCCAGTAAATGACACGCTAAAGCATTGGCCCACGCAGGTGAAACTAAAAACGTCCTTATGTATTTGACAACATGAAACGAAAACGTATCTTATGGTGCCAGATTTCAGACATAAATTGTAAAAAAACAATCTAGGGATTAAGAGTCAAAGTCAATCATATACCTAACTATCTAAAACGTGACATTTGTATAATGTAAATATCTATAAGCACTGAACCACTTGAGAACAATACCGAGGTTCCAACTTAGTACATGCCTTCTATTGCGGTCTTGAACGGTGGAAGATTTATATAATTACTAAGATTAATTTACAAACCAAAATAAAGTTCTGTCTCATTATTTTAGACCTAAGATAGAGACTTAACTATTCTATGTCCTTCCTCTCCAACAGACTCAGCTGCCATGGCAACAGAAATATATTCTAGATTAATGTTAATAAATAATAAGCTCTTGTCAATTTGTTCGAATTGAGTGGAGGAAATAACTTGGAATTTAGGGGATATCCAGTTGAAAGAACGAGCAAAATAAGTTTTGGCGGCAAACTCAGAACTGAAAAACACATCCCTCTTACCCGCTACGCCGCAGTCGGGTAAAAAACAGCGCCAAATGTATGTATAAAGGTTTCAGCATATCACATCCATCAAAGTTATTTGATAGCTAGCTCTTCGTAAATGGATTACGTTCGTCCTTGAAACGTAGACGCGTAAAAAGAAACCGTAATTTCGGCTTTGGCTAATAATATCACTTTTGGCCAAACCTTCGGCATCACGTAAATTGGGCCGAAGTTTTGGCCGAAGCCGAAAGTTTCTAGCATGTCCCGAAAATTAACGAATCATCACGAATGCGCGAGAGTGCAATGGAAGAGGCAACGGGCGGGGGACATATTTACATCAAAAACAATACATTAAATGCCAAATTTGAACTGAATTTCTGAGGGTTATACAAACTTCAAAAGCGGCCGAAGGTTGTGGTGATAGCCGATTAACGCCTTTGTTTTCCGTCGGACACTAGTTGGTTGTTAAATCCCTTTAGAATTACAGGTGCGTTATGCTCCATAACATGATCGAGAAATCATTAATCTAGCAACAATGGCGAAACATAAATCTAATCTGGTTTAATGGCGCGAAATCACATTTGATATACATGCGAGTATTACCAGTAATACGAAAGGTAGTTTAGACAATATGCCGAATATTCGGAAATCAATCAGGAATGTCGGATTTATGTTTAGTGCAAAAACTTTTATAAATGGAATAGCACCGTTAGGTCTAATACGACAAATAGCCAGACTGGTGGGTATTCATAGATCAATAATCAGTGTAGGTAGGCAATCAACTTGTCAGTCATACAATACACATAACGAAAAAAAAAAAAATGTAGACACTGGTTTAAGCAACAATATTTTTTCATGAAGATCAGCAACAGGTGTACACATACAAAACTCAGCAACGTTAAAGCCTCAGGGATCAAGGGATTACAACAAAATTGCACGAAAAACAGAATTTTAGTTTTCCGAAAAACTCTTTGCTTTATAATTCGGGCGTCTACGTTTCAAGGACGAACGTAATCCATTTACGAAGAGCTAGCTATCAAATAACTTTGATGGATGTGATATGCTGAAACCTTTATACATACATTTGGCGCTGTTTTTTACCCCACTGCGGCGTAGCGGGTAAGAGGGATGTGTTTTTCAGTTCTGAGTTTGCCGCCAAAACTTATTTTGCTCGTTCTTTCAACTGGATATCCCCTAAATTCCAAGTTATTTCCTCCACTCAATTCGAACAAATTGACAAGAGCTTATTATTTATTAACATTAATCTAGAATATATTTCTGTTGCCATGGCAGCTGAGTCTGTTGGAGAGGAAGGACATAGAATAGTTAAGTCTCTATCTTAGGTCTAAAATAATGAGACAGAACTTTATTTTGGTTTGTAAATTAATCTTAGTAATTATATAAATCTTCCACCGTTCAAGACCGCAATAGAAGGCATGTACTAAGTTGGAACCTCGGTATTGTTCTCAAGTGGTTCAGTGCTTATAGATATTTACATTATACAAATGTCACGTTTTAGATAGTTAGGTATATGATTGACTTTGACTCTTAATCCCTAGATTGTTTTTTTACAATTTATGTCTGAAATCTGGCACCATAAGATACGTTTTCGTTTCATGTTGTCAAATACATAAGGACGTTTTTAGTTTCACCTGCGTGGGCCAATGCTTTAGCGTGTCATTTACTGGGATCAATATGATATTTGGTGTTGTCCTTTTAACCGAAAAGTTCACTGGTAGAAAATGTCTTGTAACTGCGTCTTTGTACAACTTACCTGCCGTCCATACACTCTAAATCAATAAACAGAACAAAGTTTAGAAGTAAAAAAAATGCAAAGCA
Organism: Orthosia gothica; assembly: GCA_949775005.1. NCBI lineage: Eukaryota > Metazoa > Arthropoda > Insecta > Lepidoptera > Noctuidae > Orthosia > Orthosia gothica. The sequence goes on from OX459056.1 coordinate 12,295,256, forward strand.
ACATGTTAGTAAACAAAAATGCTATTGTTTTTTTAACTGATACAATTTTATAAAATCTGCTTCAGTGCTATTTATTTAACTGAAAAAATAGTCTAACAAAATGTTAAGTCACTTACAGCAAATCTTCTTGAGTAACGTTTCCTAATTTGGTTACAAGGATCGCAGACGTACTAAAGCAATCGCTCATCCCTTTGCACTGCAGTGAAGCAAAACCAATTTTCTGAGAAATACTGTGTTTTCGGTTCCATCCCAGATCTACTTAAAACTTATTGATAGTCATAGCAAAGGAAACTTTTATCCAAGATTCAAGGATTGAAATAAAAAGGGTAATTTTATTTATTTACAATTTGTTGAAAGTAGTAATAGGGGTTTTCCGTTTGACAGTTTTAAGGCTGAACTAGTCGACGGCATGAACTATTTTGTGCGCGGAGTTAAAATGCATGCTATCTTATCCGACAACACGTGCGAAAGAAATAGATGCTGTGATTAGCAGTAAGAAGCTAGTTCGCGTACGAATTAGCACTTTAGCAAATTTGTATCGAAATGGATGATGATTTAGGACGAAAACAGAAAAAAAACAGATGGGATACATTTAGTTTTTTTTTCATGATATCTAGTATCATGGAAAAAAAACTAAATGTACATTTATGAAATAATATTATTTGCATAGTCGAATTACAAATCTACACATAATAATACACATAACGAAATTTCGGTTGGACACTACAAACAAGTGAAAGGTAAAAGGGTACTTATATAATCTAGAACTTTAGTTACCGTCTGTAACTGAATTTTGTACAATCTAACTTTTAATTCGTTGAATATTTAATGTAACGACAACATAACATTTTGGTGACTGATTTTCTAGACTGAAGGGATGCCCCTTCAGTCTAGAATTAAGTTTTGTGGCAGCAATATACAAAAATCGTTTTTCACGTCTCTACGGCTGAACAGATTTAGATGAAACTTTTCACTCAGGTAGATGGTCTAGTCCTGGATTAGGACCTAGCATATTTTTTACTATATAATTTTCACGCGAACGAAGCCGCTAACAGAAGCTAGTTTGAAATAGGAATAAAAACAATCGACTATTCTATAGTTGTTTACTGAATGAATAATTTTATTCGATTCTCTATTTCTAATTAACTTACGAAATTGCAACTTTATTCTCTCATGGCTAATATATTAAATTGAGTTCCAACAAATTAATTTACTGGGTCTATAATTAATAAAATAAATTATAGAATAAGAACGATATCAAACTCAATTGAATTCTTAAAATAACAGAATTCAAACGTTTCTACGCGAAAAGCCTTACTTACTTAAGTAAATACGTAAACATTCATAGTTCCAAACAAGGTTATTTGATTTCGTTTACATAATTAAATTTATTCAAAGGCATTTAAAAAATACATGGTTTTCGAAACAGCAATAACGGCTAGAGCAGATTTTTTTAACAATACATTGCCAACTATCAATATATTTGTTCGGCTATGGTCTTTGGCATTGCCAAAGGCCTTACCATCCTTTTCTCGAAAACATTCAGGACATTTTCGACCCCCCTGTAACTTCGTTGTGGTTAAAGCTAGAAGCCTGAGTATTCAGTGACTAAGAGAACATAGTTTAACTAAGAAAATTCCAAAATTAATTTAATTTGAACTTATTCTTTAAGAATTATTGCAAGTCAAAGTTTCTTAATTTCGTCACTGATGGACTCACTCACCGATCATCAAAATTCTAACCGGATTCAGGTGAGTTTTACATGTACAGGTTGTCTATCTGAACTCGATAACTCTGTAATGGGTAGCACCATACTAAAAACAAGACTAAGCCAACAAACAACACTACCAACACTGGTGGTCAACAAAACTGGTGTCACATTTCCTGGCTCCGACCACCCGTAACAATTGTCAAAGAGCCAAGAGCCATTAACAGCCAAGACCAACGGCTTCGACAGCTGAGGCACGGCAGAATCTCGGTACGTTGGTATGATCAAACAACCATGGACTATACTTCTTTTCTAACATAATTTAAGTACTTACTAATACTATCGTTAAGGGTTTAATTTAAGTAATAATAAAAAAAATATGTCGTTTTGTGGTGAATAAACACTTTTTCTTTCTTTCTTTCTTTTATACTCGTCAAGCATTGCTTAACCTTGCAGATCAACCAGTGCGGCTGTTATTACTTAGTATCGAGCTCCTCCAGTTTAAAGGTATCAATATCTATAATTGTACTATCATCATCATATCAGCCGAAAGACGTCCACTACTGGAAATAGGCCTGCCCCAAGCGTCACCACATTGACTGGTCCCATGCGTCTCGCATCCAGCGGACTCTCGCCAGGTCATCTGTTCACCTGGTGGAAAGCCATCCAACGCAGTGTCTTACGGTTCGCGATCAACACTCCAGAACTTTTCAGCCCATCGAGCGAGCATTGTGCCCTGCCCACTGCCACTTAATTTGTAATAGTGCTATAGGCATCAGCAATCTTAAATTCAATAAAATTGTTCACAACCAGATGTCACGGCAGATAAAAGAATTTAATTGAAATTGTTATTACGTCCCAGTCTTTATTATTCAATTAAAATTCATGAAATGCTTTTATGATAAAATGTTTAAAACAAAAGAATGCATCTTTTAATTATGACACGTACCGTTGATAAAATTGAATTTTGTCTCTCTCCTTTATGTCGTCCGTAGATGTGACTTGACGCATTTCATAATTAATTCAGTCCTGATAATATAGTGTGAAACGAATAAAAAGACACTGTGTTAACTGGTCACGTAGAATAAAGACTTTGCAGTCACATACAATAAACATACATACATAAACACACGCCTTTTTCCCATGGGGGTAGGCAGAAACTACAGAACGCCAGCTGCTACGATCCTTACATGCTTCACACACATTCATACATCTAGTCATACACACACGCCGGTTATGGGTACTGCGCACTTGGCCTTTCTGAAGAACATCACCTATAAGGTCTATGTATGTCTTTCTAGGGCGTCCCCTCCCGGCGTTTCCATTCACGTCTGCCTTGTAAATACCTTTCGTTAGTCGACTTTCATTCATCCTCTCAACATGGCCAAACCATCTTAACATACCCTTTTCAATTTTAGTCACTACATCTTCTTTTAAACCACAACGTTGTCTTATTACCTCATTCCTCAATTTATCAGTTAAAGTTACACCACACATACTCCGCAATTTTTTTTTTTTTTTATTTTTTTTTTATTATTTATCTATAGGCTCGCGTTTGACCACTATCTCGCCTGATGGTAAGTGATGATGTGGTCGACGGTGAAGCACGCTTGCCTAGAAGTAACCTATTCACTCTTGACTTAAAGACCCCAAGGTTGTAGCTATCAGGAAACAAAGACTCCGGCAGGGAATTCCACTCCTTGGCTGTGCGTACAATGAAAGTATTCGCAAAACGCTTTGTACGTATGGGTGGGATGTCCACCATGTACCGGTGGCGCATTGCCGTACGTCTTGTTGTCCGGTGATGGAAAGGGCTAGGTGGAATCAAATTGTGCAGTTCCATCGCACACTCCCCGAAATGTAACCGATAAAAAACCGACAGACTGGCCACCCGGCGTCGATGTTCAAGGCTCTGGAGCTTTGAGGCGACCAGTGCATCGTTACCGATAAGCCTCTTGGCCCGTTTGTCAATCGACTCAAGTGCATCAAGCTGATATTTGGCAGATCCGTCCCAGAGGTGAGAGCAGTACTCCATGCATGACCGAACTTGCGCTTTATACAATTTGAGCAGCTGTTCAGGCGTGAAGTACCGTCTCACCTTTGCAAGGATCCCCAACTTTTTTGCAGCCAACTGAGCCTTTGCCTCAATGAAAGGACCAAAATTGAGGGTCGATGTTAACGTAACACCAAGAAGGTCGAGATGGTCCGTTATCGGCACGGTTACACCACGGAAAGATGGAGCCGGGTGGAATAAGCTCTTTTTTGCGGAAAAAAGACACGCCTGGGTCTTAGCAGCATTGAAACTGACTAGATTGGCATCGCCCCATTCGGAGACAGCCTCCAAAGACAACAGGTTCAAGCGCCCAACCATGGCCTCCCGGAGAGACCGGATCTCAGGCCCAGTAGCCCGTGCGCCGGACACGTATCTCTCAGCAACCGTGCTGTCGTCTGCGTACCCAAAGGTTCCGGGTTTTAGCAGGTCATTTATGTGCAGCAAAAACAGTGTAGCCGAGAGCACCGACCCCTGAGGGACTCCGGCGTTAATACCTAACTGACCGGACGAGCAGCCATCAATAACCACTCGAATTGACCGATCCCTCAGGAAGTCAGCAATCCAATCACACAGACCACTAGGCAGACCGAAGGAAGGAAGCTTACCAATAAGGCTCTCATGCCAGACCCTGTCGAAAGCCTTCGAGATGTCAAGGGAGACAGCAAGGGCTTCCCCATGCCTCTCGATGGCCTCACTCCAGATGTGAATGGCATACGCTAGAAGATCCCCAGTTGACCGATTTCGGCGGAAGCCGTATTGGCGGTCACTGAGGATATCGTTGTCTTCTAGGTATGCCAGGAGCTTATTGTTCAGCACACGTTCCATACTCTTACAGAGGATGGACGTTACCGAGATGGGTCTGTAGTTGGCCGGGTCAGCCCGACTACCCTTTTTGGGCACGGGTTGAACGTTAGCTTGCTTCCAAGCCTTCGGCACCTTTCCAGTCACTATCGAAAGGCGATATAGGCGTGTCAGGATTGGAGACAATTCAGGCGCACAAGTTTTTAGTACAATTGCCGGTATCCCATCGGGGCCACTAGCTTTGTTCACGTCAAGGTTACGCAACACCCTAAAGAGTTCGCTCTGATGGATGCGAATATCCGACATACTCGTCCCACATCCAACAGGAGACGGAGGGGGCCGCGCGCCATCAGAGTTCAGACGTGAAGATTCCGCAAAAAGGGAGGCAAACAAGTTTGCCTTGTCCTCGGCGGAGTGGGCCAGTGACCCATCGGGTCTCAGCAGTGGTGGTAGTGAGGGACGACAGAAGTTTGATTCAACCGACTTAGCCAGGGACCAAAACGCTTTGCTACCAGCAGGGTATGAAGCTAGTTTGTTCCCGATTCTGCTAATATGGTCAAAACGTGCCCTTCGCATCGCCTTTTTGCAAGACTTGGCAGCCCTATTGAAGGCTCTCTTCTTCTGAGTAACGTCACTTGCTTTGTGCACACGAGCGTCGACCCATGCCAGGTAAGCCTTGTGTTTAATTGCATTTGCGCGGTTGCACTCGGCACCAAACCATGGTCGTTCAACACCGGACAGCGCTACGTCAGAGAATGGAATGTAGTACTCCATCCCCTGCCGCAACACATCAGTGACGGCGTCAGCGCATGACGATGGATCTTCCGAAGAGAAGCAAGTGGGCCGCCAAGGATAGCATGCGAAGAAAGATCGCATCCCATCCCAATCTGCTGACCTGTACCGCCAAACCCGCCGGGTGCCTCTCGGGCTAGGATCGGGCGGTGAGTAGACGGATACAGACTTCACCAGACAGTGGTCGGAACTACCCAAAGGTGATGATATCGACACTGAGTATCGGTCTGGATCTGTTGTCAGCAGAAGGTCCAAGCAATTGGCCGTATGCGAATCAACATCCGGCACCCTACAGTTTGCCAGGCTGAAAAGCTACTCGACAAACTGTGGACCCAACAAAAATAGAACTCGATAGGGTTCCGGAAGACATGGTGGTACAAACGGGATAGATTCAGTTGAAACTGCAAGGAGGATGCGCTGCTTGCGAAAGATGGTATGGATACAGAGGCTTTTTAGAATACAGCAGGCTAATAAAGAAAATGGTTAAACATTGATTGTTAAACACAACTCGCCAAAGTCATTCAAAAATCAGTCAAACATAAGTGCGACTGGGCTGGCCATGTTTTTTGTTTATCGAACGAATAATGGGTTAAATCTAGAACGATGTGGGTCCCACAAAATACAGGCGACATCGCGGCAGACTTCGGGCAAGATGGCGGGATTACCTCGACTATTCTAAACCTTGCACATAACCGGGAGTAATGAAATGAAGAAAAAACATCTGTATCTCGCCGTGGGACAACACAGACATACAATAAATAATGTATTGTTGCTAATATCACAAAGGGTTTAAAAGATTTAGATAATCATGTAACCTACAAAAGTTCAGAATGTATCCTGGCTTGTACGAGAGCATGTGTGGCAATGCAACGTGACTAAGTCGATTGGAGTGGAGAGAAGTTACTTCAAAAAGTCTAAGAATATAGACTCCATTTATGACCGCTGGACAGCATACGTAACACCCATCATTAAAACATTGCTAGTTCAAAAATATATTTTCTCATGTTTTCAGAAAATGATGAATTTTTGAAACCTATAAAAATAAAGTGAGCGAAACAATTTTAACAACGGCTGTGTCAGTGTAGACACAACATGTTTATGAGTACATTTATAAACAAAAAAATATCTAGTTTTATTATTTCTCTGAAAAAAACTTATTCGTAAGATGAGCTAATATTTGTTAGATCTGAGAATTGATGAAATGTTGTCTTAAGCATCTACATATTAAAATATTTAATACTAACATGTTATAACTATTATGGAGAAAGTAAAGTTACGAAAGCTTGTATTAAAAAATAATTTATAAAGGCTCCCGCAGAAAAGTGCGGCGGGGCAATGCCGCAAAGAAGCGACAACCTACTAAAGATATATTTCTACAAATTTTGTAAAACATGCTTATTTAAGGTTTGTCTTGTAAAGATAAAAGCTAAAATTTGGTAAATTTAAGAAAAAAGAAGAATTCATTCAAATCGGTGATGAACTCTTTCATTTCCACACAAAAAAATATTATTCGACGACAAGCACTTATTATATTCTGCTATAAATACTACTGTTTTCCTTAGCGCAACAGTTTAATTGCTCATAAGGCACTCATGGGATCACACTCCCTTTCGTGATCACGTCTCAGCTGGATAATTATGATAAACGACAGACCCTCACCGAAACAATTTATTGTTATTTTTGAGATATCCGACTTCTATTTTGGCGGTCCTATTTTTTGTTATTAATAGCCGGGCAAGACAATTTAACTGTTATAATCACTATGGTTAGGCAGAGAACAAAACCAAATATAAATAAAATCTTCTATTCTCATCCATATTCTAAGTCAATGCCTCCACTTGACTCAACCCCAACTTAGTCTCCCTCAGATAAATTGACAGTTGTAGTTTGTTACTAATAATAATAATACCAGCTTGGTTACTCTCACACTACAGGTTAAAAGCCTTTTCTCATGCAGAGAAGATCGAGATCTCGACTCTTAGTGTTTGAGTCAAGCAGAGTGGCGAAAGTTTCCTTCAAAACATAAAATATGGGTGTTATATAGAAAATTTTATCATGTTTAAGATTGTAACTTGTAACAAAATTAATCAAGCATATTCTTCGTCGATTTATTTATTTAAGGATCACCAACGAGTGTTACAAAACCATAAAACTTACACAAAATATAAAAATTGGTACACATCATCGTTATCCTCACTATAATTATAAAAATATAAAAATGGTACAAATACACTCAATTACAGGCAACCATAGTTTTTTAAATAGCCGAGCATACACAGCTTAATATAATTGATTAAGAATATTAAAAGTATATAATAAAAATGAAACGACATGCGATACAAAAATAAAAAAAAAACATTTAAACTTAGTATTACCTGAATGTCAAATAATAATAACAATCGATTGTTGTTTTAATAATTAAGAATTCAGTTAACCGCACTCACGACTCGAAAGAGCGATCAAATATTTAACTAAAAATACTTGCGTTAAGTACCCTTTCAGCACCAACGGATTATGAATGACATGCTAAGACAATGAGGCTGTTATTACAATGTTACCGACTAGCGTAACTCACAGGTTACGTATTAGTATACCTACATATTTTATATTATAACTGCGGAACTAACTTTGTCTGTTTGTTAGTTTGTTACCGCTAAATTAAGGCATGAAAAACACCTAAACTAGTGTCCGACCGAAAGTTCGGTTTCGGTTTCGGTCAAGTTTTGGCAAAAAAACGAGTTTCGGTTTCGGCGGCAACCCTTCCGAAACTACGACCGAAACCGAAACTGCATTCGGAAGTTCTCGCGCTGTGATTGCTCATGTTCGGCTCGTTAAATTCCATCCAAACACGTATGCGACGAAAACATTATGCCGCGACCACGTGCCTAATCATGTCGTGAGTGGCTTGTGTTTGCAGTTCGTTTTGTTTGTTATGAGTTTTCGTGTGATTTATTTTGATGACGATAAACAAATAAAGACTGACTGATTATAAAAATTTCTTTATTTTTCCCCGAAAACATGATCCTTTTAAGGAAGTTTCGGTTTCGGTTTCGGATGTTAAAACCAGTTTCGGCCGGACAATAACCTAAACGGCTGAACAGACTTGTAAAAACTTATTTCACAGGTCAACCTGTATTATGATAGAGGATACTTTTTATACTGATAATTTATGCCGATTAGATAGTAAAACCCGGTGGAAGAAGCTAGTGTTATCTTTAAAGAAGCGCGAATTTCCTGACTTACTAAGTTCGATCCCCGAGTCAGGAAAATTGTTATCGTGTTTTTCCATTAGAAAATTAGCAGTAGCACAGGAGATTATCTGTACCCGGGTGTGTGTAATGGGGTTACCCCCTAGATATATGTGATTTTAAACATAACTGTCCATTATACTCTCCTGCTTCCCCCTTCAGTGTACAGGCGTGGTGTTATGCAGCTTCGTGTATAAAGGTAGTTCAAAATTTACCACCATCTGATAAAATAAGGGTTGATATACTAAGAGGATTTTTATTTTACAGTTCACTGGTGGTTACGAGAAGTATGGAAGTCTTTTGTTCGTGTCAAAAACGTCGTTTTTATGTGGTTTCCAAGAATTTTTGGGTCGGTCCCAGATTTCTAGCTAAAGATTTAGTTAGAATATCCTAGTTACTTTAAAATAAAGCTGATACTCAGGGAAGATTTTATATGCTCTAGTTCAAAGAGATTTGGCAACGCAGTGTACATGTTAGGTTTTATTTCAGCTATAGTACTGGCAATTTTAAAACGAGTTCTAGTTTTTAAATAAAAAAGAACAAACATAAAACATCCAGAATGCGTTGAGTTTCCAGAAAAACTCCGCAGAGTTAACAATGTATCTAAACTAAACGAGATTTAGGATCAATTAAAACTGTTTGGAACTAAAACTTCGTACAGTTCAACAGCTCAACAGTTCAAAGGCTTACGTTGAACAATTCAACCTTATTTCGTGACGAAAAAACTTACTCTAAAATTCGCAGACGCTACTTAATCTAGGACAAAAAAGAAACAAAGAGCTGGCAACCCTGTGACATCATTATTGTAGGCAAAACTGTATGTTTAACCGATGTTGCCTACTTAGAAAATTATGAGGTAAGAGTGCCCCGCGTTAAATGCTTGCATATGGTGCCCGCAGTTAATCGTCGGCTTGTGCAAAAGATTGACGCTATAATTAGGTGAATATGTATGTTACTTTGCCTGAATAGCTATATTTTATAAGTTTAATCTAAAAGCTTCCAAATAGAAGCACTATGCAAAAACCCGTTTTCATAGAAATTGTACTATTTAGAAAAGTGTAGAAATTATTTCTAAGAAAATTCTTTGTCGCAGTTAAGTCGCATCTGTCTGCGGGAGCTTTAATTTATTTCTGATTCAGTTAGGGTTGTAGTTGTCGACAAAAAAAAGGTTTTTTTTCATATTCTAAACAAGAGTAGAAATTGAATGGTGTTTTATATACCAAAGCAAATGCGCTACGTAATAACTTCACACGTAAATTAGTAGGCCAATTATCTTCCACCTCCTCCCACAGTAATATATCCTCGTTCATAAATTACTTATCTGAAATAAAATTCTGAAGTCGACACTTGAAACCAATCTTGATTGTTAATTGATTCCTAATGAATGTCTGGGTCTCATTATGACTGTGCTTTAGTTTCAATCATTTAAATATCTTTATTATTTTTTATCTTCGAGTCGCTTAAACGAGTGCAAGTTCTTTCATTTCGTTGAGGTCATTTAAGGCTTTCGTTTTTAATATAACTTTAATATAACCGTAGAACCATTTGGCACGTTATTACATCGCGTCTGTATGAAATACGTAGGTATGGATGTTTTTCTAATTCCATTTCAATATTTGCTTGTGACTTCTCACTCAAACATAATTATCGGTTTAGACCTGACATTCTATCTTCACTTTATAAAATTATATTTGCGTAAAGAAGGTCGGTACAGACGCAGCCAGTCAACCTAACTTAACTATCAACATTAATAAATAAAACGATTTGCTAGTTATTTGTCCTTCTAATTATACTTGTACACGTAGGTTTATAAGCCCTCCAAATATAGATCACAAAACAAACAATTTCAAGCCACTCCAACACGACCTTCACTAACATAGTTTCCTTGTAAAGTTTCCTGGAAAAATAATACAATTCTGTCTTAACTCTTAGTAGTGAACAAATAATTATTTTCAAGTGCATAGCAACGGAGTCTTAAAAATATAAAAAAAAATACATTATAGCCCTTAGTTCTATTGTTTTTAGGACTTTTGTTAAAATGAATGTACTATTCAAATGTATTCCTATTAATATTATAAATGTGAGTATTTCTAACTCTTTCATGCAAAAACTACCGACTGGGTTTTGATGAAACTTAACTGTTTTATAGGTTATACATTAGAATAACACAGTACACATAATTTATATCTATGTTAAGTAGGTATTTCACGAGAGCGTAGCTGCAGGGGATAACTAGTACGCAATTAACGTGATAATTATTAAATGTCTTCTAAAATATTTCTCTTAGGTAGGTACAGTGTTTTCGACACTATTAATCTCAATTCGCATTCAGCTCAGAACGTTTTAGCTCACAAGCTTGTCCTCTACATTCGCATAGTGAGTCGGTTTCTGCAGACCACCCCTTTTGCACCAGTGAGTCTGTGCGATTCACTCTACCGTATTCTGCCATGCATACATTTTCAAAATACATTTTAATGACAAGCTGAAATTTGTAAAGGGATCCTTTGTCTGTTATTTCTCTAAAGAACTCTCTCAGAAAAAGGCGTCTAAAAGCAGAGACTGATCGATTTCAGACTCACAATGTCTATCAATGAGGCCTTGAACAAAAAATACCAAATAGATGGCAAGCCAATTTCTTTGGTGTATTTTCTAAATCTCATATCCACATAGGTAACAAGTACTCTCGACCTAATCGATTCTACGTAGCTGGCACGAGAATATAAATCAAAACCGTTCAGAATTTCCGTCTATTGTCAGACAGCAATTTTTCTTCTATGCCTAAAGTAGGCATTATTCAATTGTACCTATCGCCTTATCGTCGACAAATATGCTTTTGTCAATAGAAATTGGAACTGAATGTAGACAATGTGTTGTGATATTGAAATAAGCAAACAAAGCGAATGGATCTCATGTTTCAACGGAGACTGGGGCCGGGCGGCCTGTCATCGGCAAAATGTCATTCATTGATGAATTCAATGGCTCCATCTTAACTTCATTGAATGAGGAAGACAGTGCATAGTTTGCTATCATAACCATTTATACAAGCAACGGTAACGAAGCATTTTTAAAGGCGGTAGTTAAAAAACGTAAGGAAAACCTCAAAGAAATACTGTTTAGAATGGAATTCTTAAAAGATCCTCACTAACAAGCACAGGGCAATTTTTAGCATAAAGAAAACAGAAACACCCGAAAACTATTTTAATTACAAGCGTTCATGACATTATTAGAAATTTACAGATTAAAACTGGAAAAAAATTGACCACATGAAATTGAAAACATGACCTGCGCTGCGAACTTTAACGAAAAGAAAAATTTATCGATATAATAATATTCTATAAAACATTATAATAACTATTTTTTAATATTGATAGAACTAAAGACAAAAACAGTTTTCCGACACTAAAGGTATTTCTCACTTTTAATGTCGGTTGTTTTACTTTGTAAAAGAATAATTGGCGAAGAATTCTGTGAGATACTTTGCGACATTGCCACTGAGAGAACAACATAACTTAAATGTTTTGACGCTACTTGGAATTAATAAACTTGCCAACGGGAGCAGAAATATGTTACTCATAGCGAAATTCAAGTCCGTACTTAATTTTCTTCGCAACTGAATTTATGAAATATTTTACGTATTTAACTAAGTAGGAATTCCTATTTATGTTTGCTAGTATGAAATGAGAGGTTGACATTAGTTATAATATTATTATAGTTAGAAAAGTACTATTTACTTTTTTATCTGCAATCAAAAATATTGAATAAGTAGGTCATTTATCATGACTGCGCAGAAATCTAGGCTAGCTACGAAGCCAGTAGATACACTACAAACATGAGCAGAGCATATAGTCTACTTATTAGTCCTGGGGGAACAATGACATGATGGGGGAAGGGAGAATATGTCATATTGGAAGACAGATTGATAACAATATGAGGAAGTTATTAGTACAGCAGTAGGCGGTAGACGTACGAGGAAATCCAACATAAAGGAAGACTGACTGAAAAGGGTGCCTTCAGAATTCTACCAGAAGCAATTTTTGTTTCGGTATTTTGTACGTCGGACATGTAATCACATTCTATCTATATTTGACATGAGGGTGGCATTTAATATGATGTTTCTGGATATAGCGTGCTTTTAGTTTTTTTTATTAAAAAAACGTTGCTCCACACTAGGAACTTCTATATTAGTAGTATTTAAACCCTTTAAAGTAAAGAACAAAATGTCCATCTGAGAAGAGGCAGAAAAGGAAAGACCTTATCACTTAGTACCTACATTATGTCTTATACTGAAAGGTTTAGGGGGGACAACTCCGTCTCCCAAGAGAGTTCACAGACCCTACCTGCGGTTGCCTTTAGAAAGGAAAAACAAACGATTTCTTCCCCATGCCTCTCGATGGCCTCACTCCAGATGTGAATGGCATACGCTAGAAGATCCCCAGTTGACCGATTTCGGCGGAAGCCGTATTGGCGGTCACTGAGGATATCGTTGTCTTCTAGGTATGCCAGGAGCTTATTGTTCAGCACACGTTCCATACTCTTACAGAGGATGGACGTTACCGAGATGGGTCTGTAGTTGGCCGGGTCAGCCCGACTACCCTTTTTGGGCACGGGTTGAACGTTAGCTTGCTTCCAAGCCTTCGGCACCTTTCCAGTCACTATCGAAAGGCGATATAGGCGTGTCAGGATTGGAGACAATTCAGGCGCACAAGTTTTTAGTACAATTGCCGGTATCCCATCGGGGCCACTAGCTTTGTTCACGTCAAGGTTACGCAACACCCTAAAGAGTTCGCTCTGATGGATGCGAATATCCGACATACTCGTCCCACATCCAACAGGAGACGGAGGGGGCCGCGCGCCATCAGAGTTCAGACGTGAAGATTCCGCAAAAAGGGAGGCAAACAAGTTTGCCTTGTCCTCGGCGGAGTGGGCCAGTGACCCATCGGGTCTCAGCAGTGGTGGTAGTGAGGGACGACAGAAGTTTGATTCAACCGACTTAGCCAGGGACCAAAACGCTTTGCTACCAGCAGGGTATGAAGCTAGTTTGTTCCCGATTCTGCTAATATGGTCAAAACGTGCCCTTCGCATCGCCTTTTTGCAAGACTTGGCAGCCCTATTGAAGGCTCTCTTCTTCTGAGTAACGTCACTTGCTTTGTGCACACGAGCGTCGACCCATGCCAGGTAAGCCTTGTGTTTAATTGCATTTGCGCGGTTGCACTCGGCACCAAACCATGGTCGTTCAACACCGGACAGCGCTACGTCAGAGAATGGAATGTAGTACTCCATCCCCTGCCGCAACACATCAGTGACGGCGTCAGCGCATGACGATGGATCTTCCGAAGAGAAGCAAGTGGGCCGCCAAGGATAGCATGCGAAGAAAGATCGCATCCCATCCCAATCTGCTGACCTGTACCGCCAAACCCGCCGGGTGCCTCTCGGGCTAGGATCGGGCGGTGAGTAGACGGATACAGACTTCACCAGACAGTGGTCGGAACTACCCAAAGGTGATGATATCGACACTGAGTATCGGTCTGGATCTGTTGTCAGCAGAAGGTCCAAGCAATTGGCCGTATGCGAATCAACATCCGGCACCCTACAGTTTGCCAGGCTGAAAAGCTACTCGACAAACTGTGGACCCAACAAAAATAGAACTCGATAGGGTTCCGGAAGACATGGTGGTACAAACGGGATAGATTCAGTTGAAACTGCAAGGAGGATGCGCTGCTTGCGAAAGATGGTATGGATACAGAGGCTTTTTAGAATACAGCAGGCTAATAAAGAAAATGGTTAAACATTGATTGTTAAACACAACTCGCCAAAGTCATTCAAAAATCAGTCAAACATAAGTGCGACTGGGCTGGCCATGTTTTTTGTTTATCGAACGAATAATGGGTTAAATCTAGAACGATGTGGGTCCCACAAAATACAGGCGACATCGCGGCAGACTTCGGGCAAGATGGCGGGATTACCTCGACTATTCTAAACCTTGCACATAACCGGGAGTAATGAAATGAAGAAAAAACATCTGTATCTCGCCGTGGGACAACACAGACATACAATAAATAATGTATTGTTGCTAATATCACAAAGGGTTTAAAAGATTTAGATAATCATGTAACCTACAAAAGTTCAGAATGTATCCTGGCTTGTACGAGAGCATGTGTGGCAATGCAACGTGACTAAGTCGATTGGAGTGGAGAGAAGTTACTTCAAAAAGTCTAAGAATATAGACTCCATTTATGACCGCTGGACAGCATACGTAACACCCATCATTAAAACATTGCTAGTTCAAAAATATATTTTCTCATGTTTTCAGAAAATGATGAATTTTTGAAACCTATAAAAATAAAGTGAGCGAAACAATTTTAACAACGGCTGTGTCAGTGTAGACACAACATGTTTATGAGTACATTTATAAACAAAAAAATATCTAGTTTTATTATTTCTCTGAAAAAAACTTATTCGTAAGATGAGCTAATATTTGTTAGATCTGAGAATTGATGAAATGTTGTCTTAAGCATCTACATATTAAAATATTTAATACTAACATGTTATAACTATTATGGAGAAAGTAAAGTTACGAAAGCTTGTATTAAAAAATAATTTATAAAGGCTCCCGCAGAAAAGTGCGGCGGGGCAATGCCGCAAAGAAGCGACAACCTACTAAAGATATATTTCTACAAATTTTGTAAAACATGCTTATTTAAGGTTTGTCTTGTAAAGATAAAAGCTAAAATTTGGTAAATTTAAGAAAAAAGAAGAATTCATTCAAATCGGTGATGAACTCTTTCATTTCCACACAAAAAAATATTATTCGACGACAAGCACTTATTATATTCTGCTATAAATACTACTGTTTTCCTTAGCGCAACAGTTTAATTGCTCATAAGGCACTCATGGGATCACACTCCCTTTCGTGATCACGTCTCAGCTGGATAATTATGATAAACGACAGACCCTCACCGAAACAATTTATTGTTATTTTTGAGATATCCGACTTCTATTTTGGCGGTCCTATTTTTTGTTATTAATAGCCGGGCAAGACAATTTAACTGTTATAATCACTATGGTTAGGCAGAGAACAAAACCAAATATAAATAAAATCTTCTATTCTCATCCATATTCTAAGTCAATGCCTCCACTTGACTCAACCCCAACTTAGTCTCCCTCAGATAAATTGACAGTTGTAGTTTGTTACTAATAATAATAATACCAGCTTGGTTACTCTCACACTACAGGTTAAAAGCCTCTTCTCATGCAGAGAAGATCGAGATCTCGACTCTTAGTGTTTGAGTCAAGCAGAGTGGCGAAAGTTTCCTTCAAAACATAAAATATGGGTGTTATATAGAAAATTTTATCATGTTTAAGATTGTAACTTGTAACAAAATTAATCAAGCATATTCTTCGTCGATTTATTTATTTAAGGATCACCAACGAGTGTTACAAAACCATAAAACTTACACAAAATATAAAAATTGGTACACATCATCGTTATCCTCACTATAATTATAAAAATATAAAAATGGTACAAATACACTCAATTACAGGCAACCATAGTTTTTTAAATAGCCGAGCATACACAGCTTAATATAATTGATTAAGAATATTAAAAGTATATAATAAAAATGAAACGACATGCGATACAAAAATAAAAAAAAAACATTTAAACTTAGTATTACCTGAATGTCAAATAATAATAACAATCGATTGTTGTTTTAATAATTAAGAATTCAGTTAACCGCACTCACGACTCGAAAGAGCGATCAAATATTTAACTAAAAATACTTGCGTTAAGTACCCTTTCAGCACCAACGGATTATGAATGACATGCTAAGACAATGAGGCTGTTATTACAATGTTACCGACTAGCGTAACTCACAGGTTACGTATTAGTATACCTACATATTTTATATTATAACTGCGGAACTAACTTTGTCTGTTTGTTAGTTTGTTACCGCTAAATTAAGGCATGAAAAACACCTAAACTAGTGTCCGACCGAAAGTTCGGTTTCGGTTTCGGTCAAGTTTTGGCAAAAAAACGAGTTTCGGTTTCGGCGGCAACCCTTCCGAAACTACGACCGAAACCGAAACTGCATTCGGAAGTTCTCGCGCTGTGATTGCTCATGTTCGGCTCGTTAAATTCCATCCAAACACGTATGCGACGAAAACATTATGCCGCGACCACGTGCCTAATCATGTCGTGAGTGGCTTGTGTTTGCAGTTCGTTTTGTTTGTTATGAGTTTTCGTGTGATTTATTTTGATGACGATAAACAAATAAAGACTGACTGATTATAAAAATTTCTTTATTTTTCCCCGAAAACATGATCCTTTTAAGGAAGTTTCGGTTTCGGTTTCGGATGTTAAAACCAGTTTCGGCCGGACAATAACCTAAACGGCTGAACAGACTTGTAAAAACTTATTTCACAGGTCAACCTGTATTATGATAGAGGATACTTTTTATACTGATAATTTATGCCGATTAGATAGTAAAACCCGGTGGAAGAAGCTAGTGTTATCTTTAAAGAAGCGCGAATTTCCTGACTTACTAAGTTCGATCCCCGAGTCAGGAAAATTGTTATCGTGTTTTTCCATTAGAAAATTAGCAGTAGCACAGGAGATTATCTGTACCCGGGTGTGTGTAATGGGGTTACCCCCTAGATATATGTGATTTTAAACATAACTGTCCATTATACTCTCCTGCTTCCCCCTTCAGTGTACAGGCGTGGTGTTATGCAGCTTCGTGTATAAAGGTAGTTCAAAATTTACCACCATCTGATAAAATAAGGGTTGATATACTAAGAGGATTTTTATTTTACAGTTCACTGGTGGTTACGAGAAGTATGGAAGTCTTTTGTTCGTGTCAAAAACGTCGTTTTTATGTGGTTTCCAAGAATTTTTGGGTCGGTCCCAGATTTCTAGCTAAAGATTTAGTTAGAATATCCTAGTTACTTTAAAATAAAGCTGATACTCAGGGAAGATTTTATATGCTCTAGTTCAAAGAGATTTGGCAACGCAGTGTACATGTTAGGTTTTATTTCAGCTATAGTACTGGCAATTTTAAAACGAGTTCTAGTTTTTAAATAAAAAAGAACAAACATAAAACATCCAGAATGCGTTGAGTTTCCAGAAAAACTCCGCAGAGTTAACAATGTATCTAAACTAAACGAGATTTAGGATCAATTAAAACTGTTTGGAACTAAAACTTCGTACAGTTCAACAGCTCAACAGTTCAAAGGCTTACGTTGAACAATTCAACCTTATTTCGTGACGAAAAAACTTACTCTAAAATTCGCAGACGCTACTTAATCTAGGACAAAAAAGAAACAAAGAGCTGGCAACCCTGTGACATCATTATTGTAGGCAAAACTGTATGTTTAACCGATGTTGCCTACTTAGAAAATTATGAGGTAAGAGTGCCCCGCGTTAAATGCTTGCATATGGTGCCCGCAGTTAATCGTCGGCTTGTGCAAAAGATTGACGCTATAATTAGGTGAATATGTATGTTACTTTGCCTGAATAGCTATATTTTATAAGTTTAATCTAAAAGCTTCCAAATAGAAGCACTATGCAAAAACCCGTTTTCATAGAAATTGTACTATTTAGAAAAGTGTAGAAATTATTTCTAAGAAAATTCTTTGTCGCAGTTAAGTCGCATCTGTCTGCGGGAGCTTTAATTTATTTCTGATTCAGTTAGGGTTGTAGTTGTCGACAAAAAAAAGGTTTTTTTTCATATTCTAAACAAGAGTAGAAATTGAATGGTGTTTTATATACCAAAGCAAACGCGCTACGTAATAACTTCACACGTAAATTAGTAGGCCAATTATCTTCCACCTCCTCCCACAGTAATATATCCTCGTTCATAAATTACTTATCTGAAATAAAATTCTGAAGTCGACACTTGAAACCAATCTTGATTGTTAATTGATTCCTAATGAATGTCTGGGTCTCATTATGACTGTGCTTTAGTTTCAATCATTTAAATATCTTTATTATTTTTTATCTTCGAGTCGCTTAAACGAGTGCAAGTTCTTTCATTTCGTTGAGGTCATTTAAGGCTTTCGTTTTTAATATAACTTTAATATAACCGTAGAACCATTTGGCACGTTATTACATCGCGTCTGTATGAAATACGTAGGTATGGATGTTTTTCTAATTCCATTTCAATATTTGCTTGTGACTTCTCACTCAAACATAATTATCGGTTTAGACCTGACATTCTATCTTCACTTTATAAAATTATATTTGCGTAAAGAAGGTCGGTACAGACGCAGCCAGTCAACCTAACTTAACTATCAACATTAATAAATAAAACGATTTGCTAGTTATTTGTCCTTCTAATTATACTTGTACACGTAGGTTTATAAGCCCTCCAAATATAGATCACAAAACAAACAATTTCAAGCCACTCCAACACGACCTTCACTAACATAGTTTCCTTGTAAAGTTTCCTGGAAAAATAATACAATTCTGTCTTAACTCTTAGTAGTGAACAAATAATTATTTTCAAGTGCATAGCAACGGAGTCTTAAAAATATAAAAAAAAATACATTATAGCCCTTAGTTCTATTGTTTTTAGGACTTTTGTTAAAATGAATGTACTATTCAAATGTATTCCTATTAATATTATAAATGTGAGTATTTCTAACTCTTTCATGCAAAAACTACCGACTGGGTTTTGATGAAACTTAACTGTTTTATAGGTTATACATTAGAATAACACAGTACACATAATTTATATCTATGTTAAGTAGGTATTTCACGAGAGCGAAGCTGCAGGGGATAACTAGTACGCAATTAACGTGATAATTATTAAATGTCTTCTAAAATATTTCTCTTAGGTAGGTACAGTGTTTTCGACACTATTAATCTCAATTCGCATTCAGCTCAGAACGTTTTAGCTCACAAGCTTGTCCTCTACATTCGCATAGTGAGTCGGTTTCTGCAGACCACCCCTTTTGCACCAGTGAGTCTGTGCGATTCACTCTACCGTATTCTGCCATGCATACATTTTCAAAATACATTTTAATGACAAGCTGAAATTTGTAAAGGGATCCTTTGTCTGTTATTTCTCTAAAGAACTCTCTCAGAAAAAGGCGTCTAAAAGCAGAGACTGATCGATTTCAGACTCACAATGTCTATCAATGAGGCCTTGAACAAAAAATACCAAATAGATGCCAAGCCAATTTCTTTGGTGTATTTTCTAAATCTCATATCCACATAGGTAACAAGTACTCTCGACCTAATCGATTCTACGTAGCTGGCACGAGAATATAAATCAAAACCGTTCAGAATTTCCGTCTATTGTCAGACAGCAATTTTTCTTCTATGCCTAAAGTAGGCATTATTCAATTGTACCTATCGCCTTATCGTCGACAAATATGCTTTTGTCAATAGAAATTGGAACTGAATGTAGACAATGTGTTGTGATATTGAAATAAGCAAACAAAGCGAATGGATCTCATGTTTCAACGGAGACTGGGGCCGGGCGGCCTGTCATCGGCAAAATGTCATTCATTGATGAATTCAATGGCTCCATCTTAACTTCATTGAATGAGGAAGACAGTGCATAGTTTGCTATCATAACCATTTATACAAGCAACGGTAACGAAGCATTTTTAAAGGCGGTAGTTAAAAAACGTAAGGAAAACCTCAAAGAAATACTGTTTAGAATGGAATTTTTAAAAGATCCTCACTAACAAGCACAGGGCAATTTTTAGCATAAAGAAAACAGAAACACCCGAAAACTATTTTAATTACAAGCGTTCATGACATTATTAGAAATTTACAGATTAAAACTGGAAAAAAATTGACCACATGAAATTGAAAACATGACCTGCGCTGCGAACTTTAACGAAAAGAAAAATTTATCGATATAATAATATTCTATAAAACATTATAATAACTATTTTTTAATATTGATAGAACTAAAGACAAAAACAGTTTTCCGACACTAAAGGTATTTCTCACTTTTAATGTCGGTTGTTTTACTTTGTAAAAGAATAATTGGCGAAGAATTCTGTGAGATACTTTGCGACATTGCCACTGAGAGAACAACATAACTTAAATGTTTTGACGCTACTTGGAATTAATAAACTTGCCAACGGGAGCAGAAATATGTTACTCATAGCGAAATTCAAGTCCGTACTTAATTTTCTTCGCAACTGAATTTATGAAATATTTTACGTATTTAACTAAGTAGGAATTCCTATTTATGTTTGCTAGTATGAAATGAGAGGTTGACATTAGTTATAATATTATTATAGTTAGAAAAGTACTATTTACTTTTTTATCTGCAATCAAAAATATTGAATAAGTAGGTCATTTATCATGACTGCGCAGAAATCTAGGCTAGCTACGAAGCCAGTAGATACACTACAAACATGAGCAGAGCATATAGTCTACTTATTAGTCCTGGGGGAACAATGACATGATGGGGGAAGGGAGAATATGTCATATTGGAAGACAGATTGATAACAATATGAGGAAGTTATTAGTACAGCAGTAGGCGGTAGACGTACGAGGAAATCCAACATAAAGGAAGACTGACTGAAAAGGGTGCCTTCAGAATTCTACCAGAAGCAATTTTTGTTTCGGTATTTTGTACGTCGGACATGTAATCACATTCTATCTATATTTGACATGAGGGTGGCATTTAATATGATGTTTCTGGATATAGCGTGCTTTTAGTTTTTTTTATTAAAAAAACGTTGCTCCACACTAGGAACTTCTATATTAGTAGTATTTAAACCCTTTAAAGTAAAGAACAAAATGTCCATCTGAGAAGAGGCAGAAAAGGAAAGACCTTATCACTTAGTACCTACATTATGTCTTATACTGAAAGGTTTAGGGGGGACAACTCCGTCTCCCAAGAGAGTTCACAGACCCTACCTGCGGTTGCCTTTAGAAAGGAAAAACAAACGATTTCTTCCCCATGCCTCTCGATGGCCTCACTCCAGATGTGAATGGCATACGCTAGAAGATCCCCAGTTGACCGATTTCGGCGGAAGCCGTATTGGCGGTCACTGAGGATATCGTTGTCTTCTAGGTATGCCAGGAGCTTATTGTTCAGCACACGTTCCATACTCTTACAGAGGATGGACGTTACCGAGATGGGTCTGTAGTTGGCCGGGTCAGCCCGACTACCCTTTTTGGGCACGGGTTGAACGTTAGCTTGCTTCCAAGCCTTCGGCACCTTTCCAGTCACTATCGAAAGGCGATATAGGCGTGTCAGGATTGGAGACAATTCAGGCGCACAAGTTTTTAGTACAATTGCCGGTATCCCATCGGGGCCACTAGCTTTGTTCACGTCAAGGTTACGCAACACCCTAAAGAGTTCGCTCTGATGGATGCGAATATCCGACATACTCGTCCCACATCCAACAGGAGACGGAGGGGGCCGCGCGCCATCAGAGTTCAGACGTGAAGATTCCGCAAAAAGGGAGGCAAACAAGTTTGCCTTGTCCTCGGCGGAGTGGGCCAGTGACCCATCGGGTCTCAGCAGTGGTGGTAGTGAGGGACGACAGAAGTTTGATTCAACCGACTTAGCCAGGGACCAAAACGCTTTGCTACCAGCAGGGTATGAAGCTAGTTTGTTCCCGATTCTGCTAATATGGTCAAAACGTGCCCTTCGCATCGCCTTTTTGCAAGACTTGGCAGCCCTATTGAAGGCTCTCTTCTTCTGAGTAACGTCACTTGCTTTGTGCACACGAGCGTCGACCCATGCCAGGTAAGCCTTGTGTTTAATTGCATTTGCGCGGTTGCACTCGGCACCAAACCATGGTCGTTCAACACCGGACAGCGCTACGTCAGAGAATGGAATGTATTACTCCATCCCCTGCCGCAACACATCAGTGACGGCGTCAGCGCATGACGATGGATCTTCCGAAGAGAAGCAAGTGGGCCGCCAAGGATAGCATGCGAAGAAAGATCGCATCCCATCCCAATCTGCTGACCTGTACCGCCAAACCCGCCGGGTGCCTCTCGGGCTAGGATCGGGCGGTGAGTAGACGGATACAGACTTCACCAGACAGTGGTCGGAACTACCCAAAGGTGATGATATCGACACTGAGTATCGGTCTGGATCTGTTGTCAGCAGAAGGTCCAAGCAATTGGCCGTATGCGAATCAACATCCGGCACCCTACAGTTTGCCAGGCTGAAAAGCTACTCGACAAACTGTGGACCCAACAAAAATAGAACTCGATAGGGTTCCGGAAGACATGGTGGTACAAACGGGATAGATTCAGTTGAAACTGCAAGGAGGATGCGCTGCTTGCGAAAGATGGTATGGATACAGAGGCTTTTTAGAATACAGCAGGCTAATAAAGAAAATGGTTAAACATTGATTGTTAAACACAACTCGCCAAAGTCATTCAAAAATCAGTCAAACATAAGTGCGACTGGGCTGGCCATGTTTTTTGTTTATCGAACGAATAATGGGTTAAATCTAGAACGATGTGGGTCCCACAAAATACAGGCGACATCGCGGCAGACTTCGGGCAAGATGGCGGGATTACCTCGACTATTCTAAACCTTGCACATAACCGGGAGTAATGAAATGAAGAAAAAACATCTGTATCTCGCCGTGGGACAACACAGACATACAATAAATAATGTATTGTTGCTAATATCACAAAGGGTTTAAAAGATTTAGATAATCATGTAACCTACAAAAGTTCAGAATGTATCCTGGCTTGTACGAGAGCATGTGTGGCAATGCAACGTGACTAAGTCGATTGGAGTGGAGAGAAGTTACTTCAAAAAGTCTAAGAATATAGACTCCATTTATGACCGCTGGACAGCATACGTAACACCCATCATTAAAACATTGCTAGTTCAAAAATATATTTTCTCATGTTTTCAGAAAATGATGAATTTTTGAAACCTATAAAAATAAAGTGAGCGAAACAATTTTAACAACGGCTGTGTCAGTGTAGACACAACATGTTTATGAGTACATTTATAAACAAAAAAATATCTAGTTTTATTATTTCTCTGAAAAAAACTTATTCGTAAGATGAGCTAATATTTGTTAGATCTGAGAATTGATGAAATGTTGTCTTAAGCATCTACATATTAAAATATTTAATACTAACATGTTATAACTATTATGGAGAAAGTAAAGTTACGAAAGCTTGTATTAAAAAATAATTTATAAAGGCTCCCGCAGAAAAGTGCGGCGGGGCAATGCCGCAAAGAAGCGACAACCTACTAAAGATATATTTCTACAAATTTTGTAAAACATGCTTATTTAAGGTTTGTCTTGTAAAGATAAAAGCTAAAATTTGGTAAATTTAAGAAAAAAGAAGAATTCATTCAAATCGGTGATGAACTCTTTCATTTCCACACAAAAAAATATTATTCGACGACAAGCACTTATTATATTCTGCTATAAATA
This sequence comes from Orthosia gothica, assembly GCA_949775005.1. Classification (NCBI taxonomy): domain Eukaryota; kingdom Metazoa; phylum Arthropoda; class Insecta; order Lepidoptera; family Noctuidae; genus Orthosia; species Orthosia gothica. The sequence goes on from OX459056.1 coordinate 12,319,248, forward strand.
CTACTGTTTTCCTTAGCGCAACAGTTTAATTGCTCATAAGGCACTCATGGGATCACACTCCCTTTCGTGATCACGTCTCAGCTGGATAATTATGATAAACGACAGACCCTCACCGAAACAATTTATTGTTATTTTTGAGATATCCGACTTCTATTTTGGCGGTCCTATTTTTTGTTATTAATAGCCGGGCAAGACAATTTAACTGTTATAATCACTATGGTTAGGCAGAGAACAAAACCAAATATAAATAAAATCTTCTATTCTCATCCATATTCTAAGTCAATGCCTCCACTTGACTCAACCCCAACTTAGTCTCCCTCAGATAAATTGACAGTTGTAGTTTGTTACTAATAATAATAATACCAGCTTGGTTACTCTCACACTACAGGTTAAAAGCCTCTTCTCATGCAGAGAAGATCGAGATCTCGACTCTTAGTGTTTGAGTCAAGCAGAGTGGCGAAAGTTTCCTTCAAAACATAAAATATGGGTGTTATATAGAAAATTTTATCATGTTTAAGATTGTAACTTGTAACAAAATTAATCAAGCATATTCTTCGTCGATTTATTTATTTAAGGATCACCAACGAGTGTTACAAAACCATAAAACTTACACAAAATATAAAAATTGGTACACATCATCGTTATCCTCACTATAATTATAAAAATATAAAAATGGTACAAATACACTCAATTACAGGCAACCATAGTTTTTTAAATAGCCGAGCATACACAGCTTAATATAATTGATTAAGAATATTAAAAGTATATAATAAAAATGAAACGACATGCGATACAAAAATAAAAAAAAAACATTTAAACTTAGTATTACCTGAATGTCAAATAATAATAACAATCGATTGTTGTTTTAATAATTAAGAATTCAGTTAACCGCACTCACGACTCGAAAGAGCGATCAAATATTTAACTAAAAATACTTGCGTTAAGTACCCTTTCAGCACCAACGGATTATGAATGACATGCTAAGACAATGAGGCTGTTATTACAATGTTACCGACTAGCGTAACTCACAGGTTACGTATTAGTATACCTACATATTTTATATTATAACTGCGGAACTAACTTTGTCTGTTTGTTAGTTTGTTACCGCTAAATTAAGGCATGAAAAACACCTAAACTAGTGTCCGACCGAAAGTTCGGTTTCGGTTTCGGTCAAGTTTTGGCAAAAAAACGAGTTTCGGTTTCGGCGGCAACCCTTCCGAAACTACGACCGAAACCGAAACTGCATTCGGAAGTTCTCGCGCTGTGATTGCTCATGTTCGGCTCGTTAAATTCCATCCAAACACGTATGCGACGAAAACATTATGCCGCGACCACGTGCCTAATCATGTCGTGAGTGGCTTGTGTTTGCAGTTCGTTTTGTTTGTTATGAGTTTTCGTGTGATTTATTTTGATGACGATAAACAAATAAAGACTGACTGATTATAAAAATTTCTTTATTTTTCCCCGAAAACATGATCCTTTTAAGGAAGTTTCGGTTTCGGTTTCGGATGTTAAAACCAGTTTCGGCCGGACAATAACCTAAACGGCTGAACAGACTTGTAAAAACTTATTTCACAGGTCAACCTGTATTATGATAGAGGATACTTTTTATACTGATAATTTATGCCGATTAGATAGTAAAACCCGGTGGAAGAAGCTAGTGTTATCTTTAAAGAAGCGCGAATTTCCTGACTTACTAAGTTCGATCCCCGAGTCAGGAAAATTGTTATCGTGTTTTTCCATTAGAAAATTAGCAGTAGCACAGGAGATTATCTGTACCCGGGTGTGTGTAATGGGGTTACCCCCTAGATATATGTGATTTTAAACATAACTGTCCATTATACTCTCCTGCTTCCCCCTTCAGTGTACAGGCGTGGTGTTATGCAGCTTCGTGTATAAAGGTAGTTCAAAATTTACCACCATCTGATAAAATAAGGGTTGATATACTAAGAGGATTTTTATTTTACAGTTCACTGGTGGTTACGAGAAGTATGGAAGTCTTTTGTTCGTGTCAAAAACGTCGTTTTTATGTGGTTTCCAAGAATTTTTGGGTCGGTCCCAGATTTCTAGCTAAAGATTTAGTTAGAATATCCTAGTTACTTTAAAATAAAGCTGATACTCAGGGAAGATTTTATATGCTCTAGTTCAAAGAGATTTGGCAACGCAGTGTACATGTTAGGTTTTATTTCAGCTATAGTACTGGCAATTTTAAAACGAGTTCTAGTTTTTAAATAAAAAAGAACAAACATAAAACATCCAGAATGCGTTGAGTTTCCAGAAAAACTCCGCAGAGTTAACAATGTATCTAAACTAAACGAGATTTAGGATCAATTAAAACTGTTTGGAACTAAAACTTCGTACAGTTCAACAGCTCAACAGTTCAAAGGCTTACGTTGAACAATTCAACCTTATTTCGTGACGAAAAAACTTACTCTAAAATTCGCAGACGCTACTTAATCTAGGACAAAAAAGAAACAAAGAGCTGGCAACCCTGTGACATCATTATTGTAGGCAAAACTGTATGTTTAACCGATGTTGCCTACTTAGAAAATTATGAGGTAAGAGTGCCCCGCGTTAAATGCTTGCATATGGTGCCCGCAGTTAATCGTCGGCTTGTGCAAAAGATTGACGCTATAATTAGGTGAATATGTATGTTACTTTGCCTGAATAGCTATATTTTATAAGTTTAATCTAAAAGCTTCCAAATAGAAGCACTATGCAAAAACCCGTTTTCATAGAAATTGTACTATTTAGAAAAGTGTAGAAATTATTTCTAAGAAAATTCTTTGTCGCAGTTAAGTCGCATCTGTCTGCGGGAGCTTTAATTTATTTCTGATTCAGTTAGGGTTGTAGTTGTCGACAAAAAAAAGGTTTTTTTTCATATTCTAAACAAGAGTAGAAATTGAATGGTGTTTTATATACCAAAGCAAACGCGCTACGTAATAACTTCACACGTAAATTAGTAGGCCAATTATCTTCCACCTCCTCCCACAGTAATATATCCTCGTTCATAAATTACTTATCTGAAATAAAATTCTGAAGTCGACACTTGAAACCAATCTTGATTGTTAATTGATTCCTAATGAATGTCTGGGTCTCATTATGACTGTGCTTTAGTTTCAATCATTTAAATATCTTTATTATTTTTTATCTTCGAGTCGCTTAAACGAGTGCAAGTTCTTTCATTTCGTTGAGGTCATTTAAGGCTTTCGTTTTTAATATAACTTTAATATAACCGTAGAACCATTTGGCACGTTATTACATCGCGTCTGTATGAAATACGTAGGTATGGATGTTTTTCTAATTCCATTTCAATATTTGCTTGTGACTTCTCACTCAAACATAATTATCGGTTTAGACCTGACATTCTATCTTCACTTTATAAAATTATATTTGCGTAAAGAAGGTCGGTACAGACGCAGCCAGTCAACCTAACTTAACTATCAACATTAATAAATAAAACGATTTGCTAGTTATTTGTCCTTCTAATTATACTTGTACACGTAGGTTTATAAGCCCTCCAAATATAGATCACAAAACAAACAATTTCAAGCCACTCCAACACGACCTTCACTAACATAGTTTCCTTGTAAAGTTTCCTGGAAAAATAATACAATTCTGTCTTAACTCTTAGTAGTGAACAAATAATTATTTTCAAGTGCATAGCAACGGAGTCTTAAAAATATAAAAAAAAATACATTATAGCCCTTAGTTCTATTGTTTTTAGGACTTTTGTTAAAATGAATGTACTATTCAAATGTATTCCTATTAATATTATAAATGTGAGTATTTCTAACTCTTTCATGCAAAAACTACCGACTGGGTTTTGATGAAACTTAACTGTTTTATAGGTTATACATTAGAATAACACAGTACACATAATTTATATCTATGTTAAGTAGGTATTTCACGAGAGCGAAGCTGCAGGGGATAACTAGTACGCAATTAACGTGATAATTATTAAATGTCTTCTAAAATATTTCTCTTAGGTAGGTACAGTGTTTTCGACACTATTAATCTCAATTCGCATTCAGCTCAGAACGTTTTAGCTCACAAGCTTGTCCTCTACATTCGCATAGTGAGTCGGTTTCTGCAGACCACCCCTTTTGCACCAGTGAGTCTGTGCGATTCACTCTACCGTATTCTGCCATGCATACATTTTCAAAATACATTTTAATGACAAGCTGAAATTTGTAAAGGGATCCTTTGTCTGTTATTTCTCTAAAGAACTCTCTCAGAAAAAGGCGTCTAAAAGCAGAGACTGATCGATTTCAGACTCACAATGTCTATCAATGAGGCCTTGAACAAAAAATACCAAATAGATGCCAAGCCAATTTCTTTGGTGTATTTTCTAAATCTCATATCCACATAGGTAACAAGTACTCTCGACCTAATCGATTCTACGTAGCTGGCACGAGAATATAAATCAAAACCGTTCAGAATTTCCGTCTATTGTCAGACAGCAATTTTTCTTCTATGCCTAAAGTAGGCATTATTCAATTGTACCTATCGCCTTATCGTCGACAAATATGCTTTTGTCAATAGAAATTGGAACTGAATGTAGACAATGTGTTGTGATATTGAAATAAGCAAACAAAGCGAATGGATCTCATGTTTCAACGGAGACTGGGGCCGGGCGGCCTGTCATCGGCAAAATGTCATTCATTGATGAATTCAATGGCTCCATCTTAACTTCATTGAATGAGGAAGACAGTGCATAGTTTGCTATCATAACCATTTATACAAGCAACGGTAACGAAGCATTTTTAAAGGCGGTAGTTAAAAAACGTAAGGAAAACCTCAAAGAAATACTGTTTAGAATGGAATTTTTAAAAGATCCTCACTAACAAGCACAGGGCAATTTTTAGCATAAAGAAAACAGAAACACCCGAAAACTATTTTAATTACAAGCGTTCATGACATTATTAGAAATTTACAGATTAAAACTGGAAAAAAATTGACCACATGAAATTGAAAACATGACCTGCGCTGCGAACTTTAACGAAAAGAAAAATTTATCGATATAATAATATTCTATAAAACATTATAATAACTATTTTTTAATATTGATAGAACTAAAGACAAAAACAGTTTTCCGACACTAAAGGTATTTCTCACTTTTAATGTCGGTTGTTTTACTTTGTAAAAGAATAATTGGCGAAGAATTCTGTGAGATACTTTGCGACATTGCCACTGAGAGAACAACATAACTTAAATGTTTTGACGCTACTTGGAATTAATAAACTTGCCAACGGGAGCAGAAATATGTTACTCATAGCGAAATTCAAGTCCGTACTTAATTTTCTTCGCAACTGAATTTATGAAATATTTTACGTATTTAACTAAGTAGGAATTCCTATTTATGTTTGCTAGTATGAAATGAGAGGTTGACATTAGTTATAATATTATTATAGTTAGAAAAGTACTATTTACTTTTTTATCTGCAATCAAAAATATTGAATAAGTAGGTCATTTATCATGACTGCGCAGAAATCTAGGCTAGCTACGAAGCCAGTAGATACACTACAAACATGAGCAGAGCATATAGTCTACTTATTAGTCCTGGGGGAACAATGACATGATGGGGGAAGGGAGAATATGTCATATTGGAAGACAGATTGATAACAATATGAGGAAGTTATTAGTACAGCAGTAGGCGGTAGACGTACGAGGAAATCCAACATAAAGGAAGACTGACTGAAAAGGGTGCCTTCAGAATTCTACCAGAAGCAATTTTTGTTTCGGTATTTTGTACGTCGGACATGTAATCACATTCTATCTATATTTGACATGAGGGTGGCATTTAATATGATGTTTCTGGATATAGCGTGCTTTTAGTTTTTTTTATTAAAAAAACGTTGCTCCACACTAGGAACTTCTATATTAGTAGTATTTAAACCCTTTAAAGTAAAGAACAAAATGTCCATCTGAGAAGAGGCAGAAAAGGAAAGACCTTATCACTTAGTACCTACATTATGTCTTATACTGAAAGGTTTAGGGGGGACAACTCCGTCTCCCAAGAGAGTTCACAGACCCTACCTGCGGTTGCCTTTAGAAAGGAAAAACAAACGATTTCAACCGTATACAGAAATACCTTTTCACTTGAAATATCTTCATAACTACGTTAGCTCAACATAAATCAAATTTCCAGACTGCTTAAGAAGCTTGCTTTGTCTAAACAAGTTATGATCAAGAATGTTCACTTTACCTCTTATTCATAGACTTCTCAAGAGAGAGAACTTTGTATGAGACATCTTGTCTCTTCATATTATTATTGAAGCTTGAAAATATGCTCGTTTCATCACTGAGTTACTTTATGACTTTTGATCCCTATACTACTACATACTATCCCATACTTTTGTTCTGTAACGTCTTTAGCCGTAATTGCTATTTCTTGGTATTGTTACAATTATTATCTGCAGTAGGTGCTCCTGTATGTTCTGAGTATCTACTGTTATTGGTAAAACTGCTTTATCATGCCATTGTTAAGTCATAAGGTAGAAAATTACTTCACTGATTTCATTATTAAAACAGACCAATCATAAACCATCATCATCTTCCTGCCCCTGTTCGATGTTTTTTGGAGTTTCTTCTTCCATTTCGTCAATCATGCTTCCACTGACTCCCTTTTATTTTAGATCATTCCTCACACATCAAAATATTCGATACCCATTCTTTTTTGCACAAGGTTTTACCAATTTATTCAATCATACCAAAAGTGTATTGAGAGCAAATCTGTTTCCGCAAAGCCTCTAGCCTCAAAATGTGACGTGAGGATACTAATTAATTCGATTCCATACAAAATATAGCTCCCCACAGCTACCAAGCTTATTCGTATCGTCCCATTATTCGCAAAGTAGTTCAGACGTTTGACGTAATAGTTGGGCCTTCAATCTGTACGAGCCCACCTGATCCCACGCAAGGCGGGCATTGTGCGTGTCAGTCTGACGGGGCTTTATATGAGCTTAATAAAATGTAATGATAGTTGTATTCTTCTTCGCAAGGGCACAGTGAAGGTAATTAAGGAGACGATTGGTCGTTTGGTTTTGATGAATAAGGTGTTCTAATGATAAATGTTTTATTAAATTGTAACGACTGGCGAATTATTGTCAAATGGGAACAATTTGCCCGAGCTAGGCAAAGTGTCATCTATCAGCGATAACGACGGAACTATCTCAGTTCCGTATGGTGTCGGACGTAAAGAATTTCACCATCCCATATCTTCCCGTGGGTGTCGTAAGAGCCAACTAAGGGACACGCCAGCAGCGTTCTCTGTGAACTTGCAACAGCAAACTGTGTTCGTCATCCCGTCTGCAAATCGTGATGATTACGGCAAACCCTCCAAACCGAAAAAAATATCAAAATGAAAAAACGTCTCCTAGTCCCCAGCAGCCCGTCTATTCCGACTACGGTAGCGGTCGGGGCTATGGCGTGGCAAGGGGTGCGAAGAATCCCCGGACGAGAGCCGGCAACTAGAATTCAAACTGACGGCTGGCCCAGGCAACATTTAACACGCGTACTCTCCGGACCAACGAGAAGATCATGGAAATCGAGAAAGAATTAAGCAGGTTATGATGGAGTACCATCTGGTAATCTGAAGTCCAAAGCGAGGGGCTCAATAAGCCTTAAATCGGGTAACTTGCTCTACTTCCGAGAGGGTGATCGGCAGTCCCGGTAACTTGCTCTACTTCAGAGGTGGTGTCGGTTTATACCTTATACTCGGATATCTTCAAGGTATTTACTGTAGGTCATACAGGTCAACGCCCCGACCTCGGCACACCCCGACGATGAAGTAGAGACCATGTATGAAGACTTTTCCAGAACCATGCATGGCCACAAAACTCACTTCACCCTGGTCATTCACTTCAACGCAAAACTGGGCAAACGAAACGATGATGTGTTGCGAGTGAGGAAATTTGGGTTTGGACGTCGGAACCACCGGGGTCACCTACTGTGGCCAGTTTTACGGAGAAGGACTCTACAGTCTACATGTTGAACTCCTTCTTCAGAAAGCGTGAGATGAAGTGGATTTGGCAGAGCCACGATGGAGCGACGAAAAATGAGATTGACTTTATCATGTCGACGAAGAAGCATATATTCGATGATGTCTTTGTGATCAACGCGGTGAAAATCAGAAGTAAACACCGTATGGTAAAAGGCACATTGAACTTAAATATTAAGCTAGAAAGATCTCGACTGATGAAGTCTACGCTCCGTCCACTACAGAGGGTCGATCGATTCGATCTTGATTCAAAACCCCGAGAGCTTTCAACTCAAATTCTAGAATCGTTTCGAGAGCCTAGTTATCACCGTGGTCAGTTATCAACGATGGGTTCGTGGAAACTGTCCATGCGATCGGCTCTAGGTTTTGCAAGACCCGTTGTACAAATTGGAACCCGTTGGGGAAGTGGCGCCCGTTGGGGAAGGCCTATGTTCAGCAGTAGATGTCTTTCGGCTAAAATGATGATAACGAGCTCCTAACACAACTATTATATACATTATTACAGCGCAATGCCTCATCACTTATCTAATCCGATGAAACAATGCGAGAAGAACGTCCTATTAATTAATTCATTATAAAAATGCTAAGCATAACATCGTTTAATTACAATATTATTGTAAACTACTGTAATACCTAATAGTATATGTCATCAAGTATTATATTATAGCCCTCATTGCCCTTACAAAAAAAGGTGTACCAACCTACTTTTTAGGGTTCTGTACCCAAAGGATAAAAATTGGAACCTATTACAATGACTCCACGATCCGTACTGTCTGTCACCAGAGTGTATCTCATGAACCGTGATAGCTAAACTGTTAAAATTTTCACAGATGATGTATTTCTGTTGCCACTATAACAATAAATACTAAAAACAGAATAAAATAAATATTTAAGTGGGGCTCCCATACAACAAACGTGATTTTTTGGCCGTTTTTGTGCGATAATTGTACGGAGTGTGCGAGTCCGACTCGCACTTGTTTAACCAAAGTTTTGGCTGGCAAATCATGCTCGTTGTTACGCATCTTATAAACTGAAAATAACAGGCAACGATGTCGGAAATTAATCAATTTTAATATTTCATCATACTCTTGCCCTTATCCGAATATATTTCGGGGTCAGCACGACATGCTTACATACTTCTCTATTAGTCGTCATCTCAGTCATCCCCTTTCTAGACTACCGTGTCTTTGGTCTCTTACAAATACTCAAAACTTTACTCGAACCATTTTTTTTCCTCACTTGTACAGAGGAACGAGGAGTCACACGACTACACCAGAATTGTACTGAAGTCTTCAGAAACAAAATCCACTTAACTTGCCAGTATCAATTTAATATTAAACATCAATAAATTCAAGTAAAAACATTACACAATTATCCGCCGTAAAAAGAAGCTACCTCGTTATCCCTTATTTAATCGTCAGTCGGCGAACGATAGTCTTCACGATAAAAAGTTTATTAATGCCTACAGAACGTATATGTGGCTTTAATGAGGATGCCAGACAGTTTTCAGTAATGAAGCCATGTTACGGCCTTGCGATGAAATTTAAGTGGCCCATGCGGACATAAAATGAGTTGATCCTCACATACAGTTGGCATAACAATTGCCCATATAAAACAACACCGTGGATAGTGTCGGCAACAGATAAGATGATAACGGTCGACATAGTTAGCGTTAGGACGCACTCCCGATAGGCCCCCATAAAAACGATTGGATCCGTAATTATGGTAACTCGAGAAACTTGACCTGGAAAGCGACGATAAAATATATAAATGTTTACCCTGTTATCACACCGTGAACGTTACGTACACGCAATTATGCAGACATGATGTATTTAAATGCTGAATACAGCCCCACGTTATGTTGAATTTGTGCTAAGTCATGTTATTTAAACGCAACCACTGGAACAAATTATATTTTTTCGCTGAAAAAATGTTGTCTATTATACATATTTTTAGATGGATTCCGTAATTTATAGGATTATTATTTGGCCACAAAATGATCGTTAATTATACGTTCCGCACGAAATATTTAGCAATATCCCTTGACACACGATTTCACGGTATTAATCCAACATGAAAGCTCCGTTCCTCGAACACACTGTAAGGTCAAGAACCAGAGTACCTAAATAATTTAAAAGCTCAAACGGAGTGCCCTTTGAGGTTTTAATTTAGAGCGCAATTTTTATTAGACCAAAATAGAAATGGTTATCATAATTTAATTTTCGTCGAATCTTTTGCAGTTACACATCCCTCCATATTACGGCTGCTCACTTGAGCAGCCGTAATATAGACGCGCCATTTTTTCACTCAAACCTACTTAGGTTTGAGTGAAAAAATGGCGCGTCTGCCTCGCAGACAGGGAAGTAATGAATTACGTTAATACGAAAATGTTGTGTGGGGGCTTTACTTAAAATTATAATTACATCTCGTGGAATGTTTGTAAACTCAGACGGGGACTCGAATGGCGGAGAAGAAAGTTACAAAACTTAATTCCATACTTTATAATTTGTCGTGTTGAGGTGCCTGCTAAAAGAGAAATGGCTGCGGAAATTTTATTTCATGGCGGCTGAATAGTGTGTGTCAGTCACATGGTGGGCGACCTCGTGATGTGAATACAACTTGCTTCATTGCGGGCTGGTGCCTAAATATACAAAGTACCACGTCTATGGGACCAGTTAGCTACGTGTATTATTGCGGACTTCAACGCGACAAAAAAGGGTTACATTTTTAATCTTACATGCCTGTACTAACAAATTAAGAAACAAAGTGTTGTATAAAGACGTAAACCTATGTGCATATTTTTTAGTCGCATTAAAGCTGTTGTCAAGAAAGCACGCATTTAATTCCTACAAAAACCTAGCCAAGTAATTATCAACCTTATTACAATCACCACATGGTCGAAAACGAGCCGGATTATAGTGCACAGTATAGTGATCGAGTTCGAGCGTCGAGAGAACAAAGGACTGCCGCATTCCTTAGATAAGAAGCGAGCTATCAGCCGAGTTTTGTGCAAGTTATTTACAATATTATTAAAGACGAAACTACGCATTGTAACATAACGTTGTTTTGAAGAATATTTGTGTTTATAAACGATGTCTCAGTCTGAACAATTACTTGGAGTATTAGAAGAAGTTGCATAAATACTACAAAAAACACAAATAAACTTGAAGAAATGTCCTAAACAGAGATTGAAGCGAGGATATGTTGAAACAAGATTGAAATGTTTAGAAGAATATTGGAAGAATTTTACCACCACTCACCAAGAATTAATAAAAGCGTGTCGTACCTTTTATTAATTCTTGTTGAGTACCAAGAATTAATAAAAGGTACGACACGCGAAAATAGAAATACAATGAGCTATTTTGTGAACGAAGATTACTATTTATGCGAAGATCTTTATTTATCTATGCAAGCGGACCTGAAAGACTTATGTTTACAATTTTCGGCCGCGCCAGTCCGTCACGCAGTTCAGATGCATATGAAGCGTCAGGAACATTTACGTCACAACTTAGATTGCCGAACATTGAACTGCCAAAATTTACGGGACGGTACGATGAATGGTCCTCCTTTCACGATTTGTTTACGTCATTAGTTCACAAAAATACAACAATAAGTGATGTACAAAAACTACACTACTTGAAGTCAAGCATTGGTGGCGAAGCAGAGGCGCTATTGAAACACATTCAGATAACGGAAAGCAATAACTCGCAAGCCTGGACCGCACTGAAACAAAGGTATGGAAACAAACGACTCATAGTGAACGCAGTTATTAAACGTTTGTTTAATCAAAGAAAAATAACTACGCAGAGTGCCAGTCTATTAAAATCATTGTTAGACACAACTCACGAGTGCATCAATAACCTCAATAATATGTCAGTTTCTACGGAGTCTTGGGATCCTATGATAATATTTCTTGTTGTACAGAAATTGGACCAAGAAACTCACAAAAACTGGGAGGAATATTCATATCAAGAAAATTTAGACGAATTACCTTCATGGGAGAGCCTGAAAAGGTTCCTCGAGTCGAAGTTCCGTACTCTTGAGCTAGTGTCACCAGCTACATCTGCACCTGCACGGGAAAAATCTAGAGAAAAATCATTTGCTGCTACCGCTACTACTTCAACTGAAAAAACGTGTGTTAAGTGCGAAGAACAACATACATTGTGTCATTGTAAGCAGTTTACGGACATGAATGTCAAAGATAGGAATGATTATGTGAAACAAAATAGATTGTGCTATAATTGTTTGTTACCAGGGCACGCAGTGTTCAGATGCCGTCCCTATTAACTGCCGCATCTTTAACAAGCGACATCATTCTCTTCTTCACGAGAAAAAAGAAGACGTTTCAAAGACACAGAATGAGACAGCTACTACAACATCAAGTGTGTCTGTGAATCATACCACAGAAGAGAACACAACAATAACAATGGCGGCACAATGCAAAAATATACAGGTGACAGCGCTGTTAGCAACTGCAATGGTGAAATGTAAGAATAAAGAAGGGCACACCATTGTACTAAGAGCACTTATCGACCAAGGATCGCAAGCATGCTTCATCAGTGAGAAGGCGGCTCAGCTTCTGAAACTCAAAAGGCAATCAGCGAGAGGCAGCGTGATCGGAGTGGGATCCACTAAAACAGATGTCAAGCAAGTGGTTCAGCTACAGGTTATATCAAAAGTAGAAGACAACTTCTGTCTTAACATACAAGCCTATGTGATGAATAAACAGCTGACCACTAAGTTGCCAAAACTAGCTGTATGCAATGATGTTAAGCACCTACAATGTCTAAACCTGGCAGATCCGACTTACCATTTACCAGGGTCGATCGATCTTCTGCTAGGAGTGAGGGAATATGCAGACATTCTACAACCGGAGCTAATCAAAGGTCCACCAGGCACACCATGCGCACAACGAACCAGCCTGGGTTGGATTTTATTTGGAGAGATACAAAACAAAAATGAAGACAACTCTTTTCTTGTTATGCACCATCAAGTAGAGATGGATAATATGTTAAAAGCACTCTGGGAAATAGACACTGAAACGAAAAGAAAATATACACAAGAAGAGCAGTTATGTGAAGATATTTACAAAAGAACATATACAAGGAATGAAGAAGGTAGATACGTCGTTACCTTACCTTTCAAAACACAAAACCCTAAATCACCAGACGGTAATACACGAGAAATTGCAATACGTCGATTGTTACAACTAGAAAGAAAATTTACAAAACAACCAGACTTAAAGAAGTCATATGAGAAAGTAATGGAAGATTACGTAATGCTAAATCACATGGAAGAAGTACCTGCAGAAGAATTGAACAAAAAGAAAGCTGTGTACTTACCTCACCATGCAGTTGTCCGAAGTGATAAAGAAACTACCAAAACGAGAGTTGTCTACGACGCGTCATGCAAAGTTTCCAATAGCATCTCACTTAATGACGAATTACTAGTTGGACCTTTAATTCAAGACGACCTTCGCAGCATTATAATGAGATGGAGGATGCACGCTGTTTGCTTTGTAGCCGACATTGAGAAAATGTATAGAATGGTAGAGCTGTCCAAAGCCCAGACGGATTTTCAACGTATCCTCTGGAGAAAAGACCCGTCCGAACCTGTCAAAGACTACCGTTTACTTACCGTAACGTTTGGCACAGCTCCAGCACCCTACTTAGCATGCCGAACCTTACTCCAGCTGGAAAAAGATGAGGGTCATAATTATCCTATTGCTGCGCAAATGATATCTGATTTTTACGTCGACGATACCTTGTCTGGAACGGACACGCTAGAAACGGCTATTGAAGCCAGTCACCAAATGAAAGACTTAATGAAAAAGGGCGGTTTCGTGTTAAAGAAATGGTCGTCAAACAACGTGGATTTCATGAAATCCATACCACCAGACGAGAGATCTCAAAATGCACTTCTTGATTTGAATACCGCTGGAAAGGTGAAGGCGCTGGGAATCCTTTGGAACCTGAAAACAAATAAATTTGAATACAAATTTACCTTGAAACCTGTAGAAGGGGATACAACCAAACGCAGCATTTTCTCAGATGTGCAAAAATTATATGATCCTTTGGGATGGTTGTTCCCAAGCATTATTACAGCTAAGTTACTAATGCAAAAACTCTTGCTTGAACAAATCAGCTGGCATGACAAAATTAGTCAGGACTTAGAAAACGAATGGTTACACATAAGATCTGATTTTGAGCATATTAATGACATTTGTGTTGACAGATGGATACACACAACAGCCAAAAACAAAGAATGCATACAGTTGCATGGATTCAGCGATGCATCATCGCGTGCTTACGCAGCGGTTGTGTACGTGAGAGTAACTTGTCCCAACGGTGAAATTCATACCAATCTGATGGCAGCTAGAACACGAGTCGCTCCATTAAAAACTATTTCTATTCCCCGACTCGAATTGTGTGGAGCGTTACTATTATCACAATTATTAAACCATGTAGGTATAGCAATGAAAATACCTAAATCACAAATCTTCGCTTGGACAGATTCGTCAATTGTCTTGGCGTGGTTGTCTGGAGAGCCCTCCAGGTGGAAGACTTTTGTGGCGAACCGGGTGGTGGAGATATTGGACAATATAAACTGCAATCAATGGTATCACGTGTCATCCAATGAAAATCCCGCCGATATTTCTTCTCGAGGGTTACCAGTAGAAGAATTAAAAGACTGTTATTTCTGGTGGAAGGGGCCAAGTTGGCTGAGTACGGAAGAAATCAAATTTAGTCGGCTGGACAACACACAAACCGATGAAGAAAAGAAAACAATCAAAGAGTTACAAACAAACTTAATAACATGGACAATGGTTACACAATAATGACAGAACAGTTTAAAAGTTTCAATAATTTAAAGGAATTACTTACAGTCATCTGCTACTGTCGAAGATTACTACATTATAAAAGCAACATAGTTATTTCTGAATCCAAAAAACATATAACGACAAAAGAACTGGAAGAGTCACTACATAGATGCATTAAAATTGCACAAGAAAATGATTTTGAAGAGGAAATTCAACAACTAAAAAACGGAAATGAAGTAAAGAAAAGAAGCCCTTTGAAATCGTTGACCCCCTATTTAGATACCAATGAAGTCATAAGAGTAGGAGGAAGATTGAGAAATGCAGATATTGCATTTGAAAGTAAACACCCAATCATACTTGGAAACAAAAACGAATTGACTCGACTGATTGTGAAGAATGCGCACGCAGAGACTCTTCATGGAGGGGCGCAATTGATGTTGGCCTATATTAGATCCAGATACTGGATACTACAAGCCAAAGACGTCGTGAAGGCATGTATCCGACAATGTCTGGTGGGTGCTAAACATAGTGCCATAGCAAAAAGACAATTAATGGGTGATCTACCAAAAGAGCGCGTTACTCCAGCCAGACCATTCCTTCATAGCGGAGTTGATTTTGCAGGGCCATTTCAAGTATTGATGTCAAAAGGGAGAGGAGCTAAAACCAACAAAGCATATATCGCCATTTTTATCTGTATGGCAGTCAAAGCAATACACCTTGAACTGGTTGGCAATTTAACTGCGGAAGCGTTTATTGGTGCATTTAAAAGATTTACATCTAGACGTGGCAAATGCGCCCACTTGTGGAGCGACCAAGGCAGGAACTTTGTCGGCAGTAGTAAAGATCTCATAGCTGCATTAAAAGATGCGCAGTGTGAGCTCCCAAGAGACGTAGCAGACTCACTAGCCAAAGACGGAACCCAATGGCATTTCATACCTGCGTACAGGCCGAATTTCGGCGGTCTCTGGGAGGCAGGGGTTAAATCCATTAAACACCACTTGAAGAGAGTATACTTACGATTAATTTAACATTTGAAGAAATGACAACCTTATTATGTCAGATTGAAGCCTGCTTAAATTCCCGCCCGCTCACACCTGCAGACGAGTCAGATATCGATGCAATGGAAATGCTAACCCAAGGTCACTTTCTCATTGGAGAATCTCCAATTGTAGTGCCACATCCAAGCCTAGAAAATATAAAATTCACTTACCTTTCACGTTGGCAGCACGTGCAGAAACTTCTGGGAGATTTCTGGAAAAAATGGCAAATGGCATATTTAACACGTCTGCAGCAAAGACCTAAATGGATTAAACGAGAGACAGAATTAGAAAAGGGACAAATAGTACTTATAAAAACAGACAACTTACCACCTGGAAAATGGCAATTAGGAAGAATAATTGAAAAACACCCTGGACCAGATGGTCTGACCAGAGTCTATAGTGTAAAAAGTGGAGACAGTGTCACCAAAAGATGCATTACTAAATTGTGTCACTTACCTGTGGACTGTAATGATGATTCATAAAATTTCTAATAATTTACTTACTTTACTTTGCACTGTTATCGTATTACACTCGTACCTACTGTACTTAATATAAACATGTAAAACATGCAACTTATCTGTGAAATTGAATAGGTAACTACTTGTATTAGTTACTAATGTTTTTAATTCATGAAGTTGGATCTACCTTTATAATAAAGTTAGCGTACCAGCCTTTGTTATTAATACGATTTTGCATGTTTGTTTATTTTGTTAAAAGGACATGATAGTCCTTTGGGGGCCGGTATGTTGTATAAAGACGTAAACCTATGTGCATATTTATTAGTCGCATTAAAGCTGTTGTCAAGAAAGCACGCATTTCATTCCTACAAAAACCTAGCCAAGTAATTATCAACCTTATTACAATCACCACACAAAGTGATTCACTTGTTGGCTCGACTGATATTGACAGCGTAATTATCTGGTCGGCGACGTAAAATAAATTTGGTTTTTAATGTGTTGATAACATTTAGATTAATCTGATTTATTTAATTGACTTTTAGGAGCGAATACCTAATAAAACCATAATCAATTTTGTATTGATAGAAGTACTTTACTCTTTTGTTTCAATTAATATTGTGCAAATAAATATCTCCGACTAGTTCAATAGTCTAGACATTAATGGGTCCGTGCAGCGATGTATGTAAGTGTCCGAACTCCAAACAGAAGCCATTTTTTTGTATCCGCCATTTTGAAACCATTTCATTTATATTGTTTGACGTTATGCGGTATTTCCCAGGAAAACGGACATTTTGAAACAAATGTGTCGCATTTTAAATAATATATTTGTGAGAGAAAATGGAATACATATTGCGAAGAATAACTTTTGTATTGAAAACACAGGCTCCATGCTGATCAATGTGAAAGCAATTTGTGAAGTGTCAACAGCTCATATTCTTGTTCAGTACCGTTTTGTTTTCAGTAATGTTTATGTCGTAGTTTCAGCTTCTGTTTTTGCACGTATTGAAACTCTGTTTTATGTGACATACAAGTTATTTTGCTGGAAATTGGGTATAAAATTCCTTAAAGAGGTTCTCGTTCGTTTTAAAGGATTAACCTGATGTGTAACCACAGAATGGGGTACTTACCTTCAATGTAGATTAAGGATTGTTTTTAATTGTTATTTTTATTAGTCACATTTTCTATCACAAAAAAATAGCTCGTGTTGTTAATTTAAGGAGTTAGGGGCCTTTTGGTCTCGCGCGGGATTACTTTATTTAAATTTTTGTGTGTTTATTTGTTAATGTTATTTTCTGTATCTCTGGTGCGAGTCACAAATAAATATAATGGTTGTATGTTTGGATGCTTGTTATTAATGCTTCAACGGCTGATCGGATTTAAATGAAACTTAGCACACGGGGAGACATTGTCCTGGATTAAGACTTTTTATTCTGGTAGCTTTTTTTCTAGAGATAATTCCTGACATTCACGCGGGTGAATCCGATGGCAGAACTAGTTAGAATATAAAATAAATATACTATTTCTGCTTTTATCCTACTGGACAAATAGCTACCTATTTTAACACAAACAAATTAAGTTAACAAAGCAACAACCACTTCAACCTCACAGACAGACTAAAAAAGTAAAACCAGGTCAAGAGTCTTGATAAAGACCTTGCAGATTCGAAATCAGACATCGAATCACCTTCCTAACTCAAATTGGGTTCACGTCAACACAGCGTAGGTATAATTAGAGTAAAGTTTCCAAAGAGCCTACGATAACACTGCAAATTGATAATTAAATAACCACCTAAAATACTCCAAAATTTCTACGAATCGGGACCTAAGAAGTTGGGACTACTAAACTTTGTTAAGATATTATAAACTCCATCAAAGCCCGATGAGGAAACGCAGCTTATCAGGGCAAGTTGGATCAGTATCTAAGCACGGAACTTTAATTGCTGCGAACTTTAAACTTGAGATCATGTGAACAAGAATATTGGTTAAAGAATTGGAAGAATACGCTACTGTATGACCAAATGGTCTACACGTTACTGTTAAAGCCCGAACTTAGGTAAAACCTAGGATTTACCGGTAAAACCAAAGATTTACCAAGTCTTACTGGTAAAAGTCCAAAATGATCTATAAAATAGCAATATACGGACTTTTCTAAAATCGTTAAACTGAAAACTCCTGTTGTCCTCGTGGACTATTTTATGGATATTTCCTACTGATTGCAAGCAGTGCTAATTAACTACCTTAATTATTCATTATGTCTTCGCCGCAGTAGGTATACAAGGTAATAATATTGCGTAGAAACCGCACGGAATTTAAATGTTTGATTCCCGAGATTAAAACTTTTGTTTGGGTCCATAGAAATTTCTCTCTCTCTCTCTTTGTATGAGCAAAATGACAAAAGAACAGTCCAAAACCATTACGTGTAAAACTAATTTTACTAATATTATAAATGTACAAGTTTGAATGGATCGATGGATGTTTGTTACTGAATCACGCCAGAACGGCAGAACGGATCTGGATGAAATTTGGCACAGAGATGGATTATAGTCTGGAAAAGCACAATGCCTATTATATATAATGTTCGCTTGTGATAAGAAAACACTTATCCCTGTTTGCTTGGGATAAGAAAACACTTCTCCCGCGGGCGAAGCCGCTGGTAGAAGCTTGTAACAAAGAAAAAATCTCCTCTTATTGAAGTCGGTTTAAATTAATGTTTTTAGTGTTATGCGGATTTCTGCATGCTTGCTTGATTGACCCGCATGCGTGGAACCCGCAATGTACCTTCTCATGTTTGTTAGATTTTTGTCATGTGCTTAACGTATTTGGAATTTTTTGGCGCATGTGTACGTCTAGCTCTAGTAAAACATGCTTAAAACACCTTAAATACACGATGACTTTAGATTCATTGGTAATCTTTCAGGGGGTGAATTATTCATGAATAAGACTTTTAGCATTTGCCCATCCCTGAGCGAAATAAAAAAGGCAATTAAAAATGTCTCTGAATACGGCACATTCCTAATTCATTCACCGTCCGTACAGCCAAAACTTTCACGTAAACCGAACAGCGGACCACGAAGTTTAAAACTTACGTCAACTTCTATGCCAGGTATCCGGAATATCTTGAGCGGAGGTACGTCCCGGGGGGAGTTAACGTACCGGCAGAACTCTCGGTCTCCTCGGTACCATTTGACGGAGTATAAGACCTCTTGCTCGAGGTCATAGAGGCACTTCATCTCCACCTTGGAGCCTCGCTCCACCGCTTCTGGGACCACCACGTGGACATTGCGGAGGCATAGTGAACCTGGGTAAGATGGAAAGTGAAGTAAGTATATTATGGATTTGTGTTTAATGGTGTTATTTTTTTGTGGAACTGAGTTGGTTTAAATTATGTTTGTGCAAAGAAATATTAATTTTATAAAACTTTTAAAATCGAAATAAATAAAAATATGTCGGGTTTAGTCAATAGTACGGACGTCAAAACAAATCACAAGCACGCCCCTGGTGGCAATCAAGAGCAACTACGCATTGGCAAGCTTTTTATAAGCACTTGCGTGGGGGGAATAAAGCAGTTGAGTACTAACAGCCTTAGAGCTAATACGTCGTAGAATCAGTGTCGATCCATAATATTAGTAAGCAAGATTGTAACCGTGAATATTTGAATAAACCCATTGTATCGAATAATTTATGTGATTTCATTTGCACGATTGTACCCATCGACCTCCACATACACGATGTCTTAACCTAAGGGAATACATCCTGACTTCCCGATGGTTTACATTTATCGGCCAGCCTTGATGCGACATATATTTCTCTCAGAAAATCCTTTCATTTGATTTAAAAAATGCACAAAAAAAAAATTGTCCGACGTCTTTGGGAGACCGCCATATTGGCTTTACAATTATGTCACTTCTAGTGTTGTGATCAAAACTAACCGTGGATGCAAGATCTCAAGGCTCAATTGCAGATAACTGTTTTTAAGTTCAGTTACAAGATTTGACCAACAAATACGCAAGATACAAATATAGGTACATGTTTTGTGTAATCACGGCACCGTTTTCCTTCTCTGAAGTAATTTCTAAAAATAAGGCTTTCAGCCTTATTTTTATAAATAACGAAACAAAGAATTAAAAGAAAGAGCTATAACTCGGTATTTAAGTGCTTTTATATACAAATTAAAAGTCAATAAATACTGCAAGAAACAAGGTTTGAAAGCCTTATTTTTAGAAAAAAAACAAAATAAAGAATTAGAACAAAGAAATAACTCGGTATGTAAGTGCTTTTATTTATAAATTAAAAGTTAATAAATACTGCAAGGTTTGTTTGCATCTTATATCTTATCTTCGTATTGTGATTAAAGAACGTAAATACTTTCTTTAATCACAAACATTGATAAGTACTTTGTTTAAATAATAAAATAGTGGTTGTTTTTGTTTTGTCTTTTCGATATGGAATATCAGTGTTATTGAGAATAATTAGCTTTTTATATCTTACTTATCCTAGAAATTGAACATTGGCAGCATTAGCTGCCAGTCTTTTGGTCACAATGCCAGTGCAAAGTGACTTGGGGGAGTTTTTGTACGCCATATTTTAGATTTTTTTTCTGGCTCAGTTAGTTAGTAGTTTATGGTTTAAGTATAATGTATATTAATTTT
Organism: Orthosia gothica; assembly: GCA_949775005.1. Classification (NCBI taxonomy): domain Eukaryota; kingdom Metazoa; phylum Arthropoda; class Insecta; order Lepidoptera; family Noctuidae; genus Orthosia; species Orthosia gothica. The sequence goes on from OX459056.1 coordinate 12,340,216, forward strand.
CATAGTTAATTAAGTATTTTATATTGTGTACATATTTATCAACTTAAATAAAGTATGCTATACTTTAGATAGGTTATTGTTTGGGACAATCCCACCGCACTATTCCCAAAACACTGCAACTCCTGAAACCCAGAATCAACAGTGGCGACCAACAGAAAAGCGCCGAGGCAATGAAACTCGACGAAGTCCCGAAGAATAGTTTTAAATGTCTTGGATCCCGCAACGAAATTAATCAGAAAAAATAACGGAGGAGTAGAAAAAAAATACAAATTTCCACTTGACTCCATATCAAGCAGAAGACAGAACAAACAAGGCCAATAGGCACAAAGGGTCGTTTAGATAGGTTAATTAACTATATTTATATAAACAACTGGGTACTTACCTACAGTTTGTGAGCCCAATAAGTCAATACTGGAAATATAAGCCTATCTACCCAGCTGCGTTATAAACAAAGGGTGACAAGTCCGGAGCCAGATGTCAGATTGTTCAATAAGACCACGGCCGTATTTAAATAATCGATGCCTGATTAAATATGTATCTCGGAAATTTATATTTCTGGTCAATATTGCTATTTGATTTTCTATCTGGGATTGTAAATGTATTAATGGAACAGGGCTGTTGATGCGGCTTGCCGAGGTTTATATTTAGAACGGTTTATGTTTGACTAGTTCAAAGGTGACCTCTGATAAATTCTAAAGCTAGTTCTATACAAAAGTGGTTAACCGGTAAGCTGTGGGAAAATCGAAATTTGATTTCGGTCAAAAATGTTGCATCTGTGTCATCATCACACGTATATATTGACATAGTATTCTTAAACATTATCTTCATTGCTCTAACTCGCAAAAAGTGCAGGGGAAAAACAAGGATGGCATACTGTTGCCTGTCAAGTCAGACAACCCATACATACAAAGCGTGTTGCGAATACTTTCATTGTGCGCACAGCTAAGAAGTGGATTCTCTGCCGGGGTCTTTGTTTCCTGATAGCTACGATCTTGGGGTCTATTAGTCAAGAGTGAATAGGTTACTTCTGGGAAAGCGTGCTTCACCGTCGACCACATCATCACTTACCATCAGGTGAGATCAATCTCACGGCCTATCGATAAATAAAATAAATAAAAAGAAACGAATAAAAATAAATAAAATTAAAAATATAATTTTGTGTCCACGTCGAAACCGTTTTCTTTACCCAAGCTTTATAATTGTTCACTCTTTCAGCTTGAACATTTTTATTTAACTTTTTGTGTCTTAAAAGAGAGAAGAAATAAGTGGCAATACCTACAAAATTTAGCTCTCCAAGTGACTCAGCCGTCTTTTTTAATTTAGGTAAGTAAACTGTCTTTTTTCTGCCTAGCGCTATAACGGGCGGTTGGCGGGCTTCATTTTAATATACAAACCTTCTTAATTTTAGCTAATATTCAGGTATGTCTCCGTTTTCTATAAGAACATTCCGTGTTTCCAAAACTAGCTTCATGCTACCTTTTCTTAACAACAAATTGCTGTTGAAAAAATGTTGGGGGAATTCATATTTCTATATATATAAAATTATGGTGTACAATTTTGAATATTTGTTTTTAATGATGTTTCAAATATATATGTTTAAATAATATATATAATAAACAAATGTCATGCGAGCATACCTTCGTCCGCCTGATCTTTAGTTAGATTTATTTTTATGCTTAAACTACTATTTAGCTGACCTTTAACAAAACTGTCGAGTATATATTTTAACCTAAAAACTTTTCACGTAGGTGGAACAGCGGGTCAAGTGAAAGTTGAAAATTGATCCAATGATTTTGTAAAAGAAAAATGTTTCGATAAGTTTAAAAGTTATTAATAGATCTATTGTAGGCAGATCGCAGATGCTGAAAATCTATTTGAATAACAAAAGTTTATAAAAAAATAAAAAATACCACTGTATTGCAAATTTTATCGAAATCATTAAAGCAGTTTTCGAAAACGTTTATTACAAGTATTGCTCGTAAATCAATATTATAGGACAGAATATTATCCAACTAAACCTACTTAATATTATAAACACGAAAGTTTGCATGATAGACGTTTGTTAAACAATCACGCCAGAACGGATCTGGATAAAATTCGGCACTGAGATACATTATTGTCTGGCTTATCACAACATCACTTACTTTTATCCGGCTAATATGTTCCTGTGGGCTAATTTTCGACAGCTGCTGGCAGAAGCTAGTAAAAATACATGGGTTGCGATGGAATTTGAATGTTGTCATGTATAACATAGAATTTATTGTTCGAATTTATTGTTCTTTATACTTTTCTCGAATTCTAAATTCAAACAATATTTCCCATGAAACAAGAACAATTGCCAAGCGCATCATCATCATCAGCCTATTAATGTCCCCACTGCTGGGACACAGGCCTCCTCTCTCTGAGAGGGAATGGGCCCTAATCCACCACGCGTGCCCAGTGTGGGTTGGCCACGCGGGCCAAGCGCATAATTATTTTAAATTGCGAACTTTTTTAGCATTTCGGATTCTTAAAGATTAACGACTTTTCCAACAGCTGTTATTTTACGACTTAGCACAAGAATGATTATGGTACTGACAGCGCCAGTGCAATATGCAGTGTTTAAACTCAAGCGGCTACTGTTGCATGTGGCAAGGAGTCAAACGTACTTAAAGCTAATATCACTTTTAGTTCTAAACACGAAGAAAGAAACAAACATTTGAAAAACCTGCACTCAAACAATTTTGCCCAGTTATAGATGTTGTGCGATAAGACTAAAAAATGTAGGATTAAATTAGCCAGGCCCAGGCCTAGTGCCAGCATCAGTAGAAACTAAAATAGCGAGTGATGTTTTGGTAATATAATATACAATCTGGAGGTATTTAAGGCAAGATTGAAAAAGTTTCATCAGGACCTGTAACAAAGTTGTCAATCTACAATCAATAACGCTGATAGAAAACGAATCAATGTATGGGAATGACCCATCTGAACGTTAAGTCACGTGGTCAGACCATAGTATATGAAAAAAGGTTAAAAAAGATCCCGTGACTGATTCGAGGAGGCACATTAAAAAAGTTCATGGAAGAACATGGAAGAAGAATTGAAGACCTTTGCCCAGCAATGGGACATTATCGGTTACTACAAAAAAATAGATGAAGCGTCTTACTCAATCTCCTTAAGAACTCTAGATATACGTATACGTGGCTCAAACATAAAAAAGTACAGAAACGTCCACTAATTCTATTATATCCACGCCCATATATATCCACGTCCATATGGAATACGCAGCATCCTTCAAAGGAGATATCCTGACGGGTGTGGGCCAAATAAATGATGAGCCGGAATATGGACGCGATCTTATTGAGGAAACAGACATAATTCAGTCGCCAGGCTATCTTAAGCATGTCTTGTGTCTAACATTTGTTTGTGTTATTATGTATCTAGTTTACAAGATAATGCATCTAGGAAATAGTATACTGCATGAATCTGATTTCCAAAGAATACGATAAGACTTGTTTCTGTAACGAAAGTAATCGCAACATTTATGTGATAAATTGTCAAATGTAATTGTAATTGTCAACAGCCAGTATTGATTTGTCAACAGCCAGTATTGATAGTTCAACTCAAGTGTGCGCGCGGCGCCATGTGTACGTGCGAGTGTGTGCGCATTTCATCTTATATTGCGGCAGTCATCATCCGAGCTAACAACCACCCACACATGCTTACACACACATAGCGCCGCGTTCAAAGTGAGTTGAACTATCTATACCATCACTTGACTTCCATTTTATTTGAGACGTTTAGGTTATTTCCAGCCAGTAACTGGAGGTTTAGGAATAGTACATTACAGCAGAATCCAGTAAGTAAGCCTTCCTGGCCGAGTATGAGTTAACCGGACCGAACCGCAGGTGAGGTCCGGTTATATACGAGGCCAGGATGGCTTTCTTACTGGTTGAGGTTTGTATAATGCTTTTCTCAAAAATGAAAGAAAGTTTAACAACAAATTCGTTTAATTAATATTGAAGGTTACATTCATATTAGGGCAATTACTGATAGATATTGTGATCGATTTACCGGGGGCATTTATATTTGTTTGTTGTACATCTTGATTAACGGACTCTTTAATCCAACATGATTTATAAACTGAAATGACTAAATACAAACATAAAATCCCACACTATACTTCTACAACATTACTAAGTACAAAACGCAACGTGCATACTTTTTCTGCGTCGCGTTATGTGTCACAGACCCATAAAAAAAAAAAAAAAAAAAGTGTCACAGACAATAAAATGGATGTTTAAGGCTCCAAAATATATTATGTATCTCATAAAATGTCATACCAAAAAGAGATAGATATATATTTGGAGCCTCCCTCTAACCATGTTATAATGGCTAAACTCTAATCTGTGTCTGGTACTATGTTTTTTTTTTCTAAGCAGATCTAAAGAGGATGACCTAAACCGTGCGAAGCCATAAAAAAAAAAAGGGATGAAGGATGACCAAGTGTCCAGTAAGTAAATTACATACTTACTTACTGGACAGTAGGAGATTCCAAATTTAAAATCTCGCTTCTTACCGGACAGTTGTGAATAGTCTCCGGTAGAGTTCACTTTCTGGATACTTTTTAGAGATGTTATGTCAACATTACATACCATTTTTGAGAAAATGACTTTTACTATACTTTATTTGGAAATCAAGTGAAATTTTCTCTTATTTTCCTCTTTGATTTATTGTGTTGTAGCAAGCGCGTTTAATCAATCACTAATTTATATGGTGTTCTAATTTCATTCTTCTATTGCTAAAGTAGATCTTTAAATGACATCAGAAGTAACAACAACATTATATCAAGGTTCCATTAGCTATAAATACTGTGAAGTTGTAGCGGCACCGACGCCGCCACTTACGAACGAATGACATGACGTCACACAAATCCTCAAGCAAAGTTTTCGGCGCGATTAGAACACATACAACAGTCCGACAACAACCTTTGGGCAGTTGCCCGGACCAGACACAACATCCGTCTGGTCGGAGGATCCTCCCTTTTCTATGGAGGTTTGTGGGACTTTACACTCTGTTCCACTTACCCCCAAACTGGTGACCGTCGAACATGAACATCAGCGCAGCCTTCGTGCAGAGCTACTTCATCGTGACGTCATCATCACTTCCTCAAGCTTTCGAGCAGCGAGTCACACAGCCAGCCAGTACCCACGGCATCTACGGGGGTATCCTGACCACCAACATGCAGCGGACGCGCATTCCTGGTCAGCACCCTCAGCTTCTATCATCATCGCTCCGACCCACTGGAGCCAGCAACACTGTCCCGACTGACTTGGACATCATCACCGCTCAAACCCACTGGAGCCAGCAACTCTATCCCGACTTACTGGGATATCATCAGCCCGACTCACTGAGGCACAACCGCACAGTTCCGACTCACCGCGAACTCTACGACTTCCGGTTCCGACTCACTGGAACCAACCTTCCACTGGCCAGGCACACATCACAAGGTGTACGGACGACTCAACCTAACCTGCTATCGACCTCCGGTCTCCGGAGGGGAGTGATGTAGCGGCACCGACGCCGCCACTTAGGAACGAATGACATGACGTCACACAAATCCTGCATCGCGCAAGCAAAGTTTTCGGCGCGATTAGAACACATACAACAGTCCGACAACAACCGTTGGGCAGTTGCCCGGACCAGACACAACATCCGTCTGGTCGGAGGATACTCCCTTTTCTATGGAGGTTTGTGGGACTTTACACCCTGTTCCGCATACCTCCAAAAAGTTATGTCTTTAAAACCATAAAACAGATTTGGACCCGACCGTAAAATAATATTTTAGTAACACCCTACCCGAAAACATTATCCTCTCCATCAAATTTTACATAACCAGTTAAGAAAATGAGCATTTCATCACCAGAGCCATAACATCCTTATTATTATTGGGTATGGAAGTAGGTCATCCGTGAATGATTGGCTCGTTCATATTATGTGTGAAACGACCATTATGCACATAAGAAATACGACCAACCGGATCGTTTAAAACTCATAGGATTTTTTATACCCAACCAAATATGAATGTTAGGCACACATTTCAGGCTACCGTTATGAACACGGGCCCCCATTGGTCGTTAAAACGAACGATTTCGGGGTTACGTCAGCATGTCGACATTTTGCTGGTGTGATGGTGTCAGTGTATGAATTGGGATGTTTCCTGGGTAGAAAAATGATAATTATATTTAGTCCGTCAGTGAGATTATCAAATAAAATTGGTCCCGTACATTAACTCTATCAAATAAATAAAAATGTACAAAGATAAAGCACACCAAAGTTCAGGATTGGGGGCTTATGACGTCACTTTGTCAGTATAAGTGTAGCACACCGTGACGTCAAACGATATTTCAACACTCTGTTTCGTAGTTATTTACATCACTTCATCAGCCTATTAATGTTCCCACTGCTGGGACACAGGCCTCCTCTTTGTAAGAGGGAATGGGCCGTAATCCACCACGTGGCCCCAGTGCGGGTTTGTATATGTCACATGTCTTCTGTCGAATTTTTTGTTCCAGGACATGCCGGTTTCCTCACGATATTTTCCTTCACCGTTTTGTGAGCAGTGGCGATGAAATAATTTACACAAAGTAAAGCGCCTGCTTGGGCTCGAACCCACGACCTACAACTTGTAAGTCGCCGCTGATACCACTGGGTCACCACTGCTCCGCTGTGTCGTAGTAATTGGCAAAAGTAAAAATACGTGTCCAATATTTTTAGGATATCTAACTGACGGACTAAATAGTTTTTTTTTGTCAACTACCCTATTGTCAGTGCTTGCCAATTTAGTCACTTTTTCCTAACGCATACAGACATATAGTTACAGTCAGCCAGCCATTATTCCAAACACGATCGGCCTCTGAATTAGTAATTTTTTCTACTAGTACGTATAGTGTAGCGTTACGTATAGCTCAGTGGAGCTATACGTAAGCCACGTTATTAAAATTAAGATAAAAGGTTAAAATTAAATTAAATTATGAAAATAAAAGGATATAGAGAGCAGAACTATGGTCAGCTTCGCACGACGTGGGCAGCTATCCAGGCAGCAGCTCGGGCAAGAAGTCGTGGAATGCCCGAGGTAGGTAGGTGATCAGGCAGCTACGACGGACATGCAGGCAATCGGGCAGGTAGGCAGGTCAGCATACACCACGGGTAGGTGGTCCAGGCAGGCAATCAGGCAGGTAGGCAGTAGAATAACAGCAGAATGGATAACAGGATGGATAAACAGGCAAACGGGTAAGTACGTAGGCTCCGAGGGGTGTGGAGGCCGGCTATGGCTCAATACGCCAAACAGCGAGCCCTTTGATACGTCGTGACGACTGAGGAGGATTATGTACCAGTAAAGATGCACACATTTATAAGTATCACACTCAATTATTATTATTTATTGCACTTCAAAGGTTTGATACAAACACAACTCACAGGCCGCTTATATAAAGAGTTTGCTGATACAATCTTAAAATTGGTAATCTTAAATATTCCACCGACTTTCATCGTTCAGACCAGTTCCAAGACTGAAAAAAGCTGAAGCCCGTTTTTCATTCGATCTGCCATCTCTTCTCAATTTCAAATTCAAATCTCAATCAGAACAGAGCGAATAAAAACGGCTTTACAAAGGCGGGTCAGTCTGCTCTGACCTTACAATAATGTACAACTAGCTTAAGGAAAGGTCTAGGTATTATAGTCCATGGTACCTATGGTATGTCTATGGCTTTAAGAAAACAAAATAGACAGACATATGTCATGTCAGATAAAACGTCACAGTAGAAAAATATTAGAAGAAGAATTATAAATTACGAATATAATTTAAGTTTAGATATTTAAAACAGTCAGAGATAACTAAATATGCTTTCCAGATGTAATAATACAAATAATATATATAAAAATGAGTTACACAAATTGATGCGATATCAAAAGATGTGAAGATGGATTGTGGAGTGTTATGAAACGTAAGTAGATCTTTAATAAATACCACAATAGATAGAAAACAGTCGGCCACAAATTGGATATATCGACGCAACAAAACAAGCCAACGATCCATTCAACCTCACGCTCACTGAAAATTACACCTAAAATGTATTGCTGCGAAGAAACGACCACACTTTATAGCCCCAGAATCACCCAATTCTCTCTTTATCTATTATGTGGTCCCTACATATAATGGCTATATCGTAGAATAGCCTAACGCCCGGTATAACAATGCCCCTAAATTTTAGTAGTCATTTGAAAACACTAGATTGGCATAGGAACACATTGACGATAACGTAGAAATGTTAAAAGCATACCATAGAACTCGTCCATAAAATCTAACATTATAACATTTGATGTAAATGAGCTGGGTATTATATACCCCGGGTGTCAAGTGCCAGAGTTCTAATATCGCGGAATGACGTGAACCATATTCGCGAAGTAATTTCTTCGATCGTAAAATTCTAAGCGCACATATAAATTACTTTTAGCAGTTAGTTCTTCGAACGTATAAAGAAATTCCCAAAGTAACTTTGGCAATCTTGAAGTTATTATTATTTAACGACTCCATATCTTTCTGTTTTCATAAGACATAAATAAGTTGGTAGTCCATGACGAATCGAGATTTGATATCAATATTTTGTGTTCGTCTGGGATTTGACTGACAGTTGAATGGATCCTGCAAGGTAAGTAAAACTTGACTAGACGACTTGATTCAGACCACTGAAAGCATATTGATGGTGTATTTATAGATCATGCAGAATATACTAGATCATCATCATCATAACCATCAATGCAGCCGAAAGATGTTCACTGCTGAACATGCCTCCCCATAGTGTGCGTGATATCTTACAAACCAATACTATATATTCTGTATGATGATGTTTATTTATGTACAGAGTTGATCTTGAAAATGGTAACTGTATATTCCAACATGTTGACAATCTATACAATGTTATGAGATGGGGGGCCTGGAGATCTATAGTACAGGCCTCGGCTTAGTATAGACTCCAGATCTCCCACAAATTGCAAACTTGTAAAAAAATATAATGACAGCTGTATAATGTATGTACTTGATGTAATTTGTGGAGATAAAATAAACATTTTTATTATTATTTATTATTATTATTCCGTGAAATATACAACTAACATAAAATAAAATTGGTATATCTAGGCATTGTATCACGTTAATGTACTTTGTGTCAAATGTGATATTGAAAAGCACTTTGAATACAACAGTAACATTACAACACTGCTGATTAACACATTTTATGAATGTCCACAAATAACACAAAAACGAAATAATATCGCTTGATATGCTGAAAAGATTTAAAAGGCTTAAATTTGCATTTATTCAACAGGATTGTGTTTTACAAAAACAAATATAAATTATAATGGAGTAGAACAAAATTCACATATCAAAGAGACATTTACTTTTCACTAGTAGACTTTATCTAAAATATACATACCTACCAGTCCTACTGATATTTTTAGTAATAAAATGCTTTGCGTGTTTCTAATCTTGACAAAAGAACAATATTGTGTTTATAAGCTGCTTGTATTAACTCTAGCAAATTAATAAACTTTGCATGAAAGGGTTTTTCATTTAATAAAAGTTTGCAATACATTGTGTATTGTATACCTATATCTATACTATTATAATTACATAATACCATCTTGTTTAGTTACCATCATCAATTTTAAATAAATCTTTTGTTGTTCGGGATTGGGGTGAGATTAAGATAAACTATGATTTAAGAATATAAAGATAACTTTATTTTAGTTAATCAAATGGGATAACAATTAGAACTAATGAGGTGAATGAGATGAGATTGAGTCGCGCCCGATATGCTATCCGAAGGCGTACTGACTGTTTTACTGAGGTAATCCATAAAATGTTCAAGGCATAGAGCGCGGTGTTGCAATTAAGCTGGCATGTTTATTATTGTTCGGTGATTGAACCGAACATGCTAATCAATCATAAAAATCAATAACATGTATAATTATTGATAGGCTCGTTTGGAATCCCGCGCACGCTTGCCTTTATTTTTATTTTTTTGCAGTGGGAAATCATCCAATGACTTCTCCCGCTCTGGGTGAAGCGGAAGGGCGTGTCAGACTTTTACTGACTAAAACCCGCCCGTGTTCCTTCAGTTTCTGGTGCCAGGGCCGCGGTAACTCTCTTTCAAATTTATCCGCGACCCAGACAGGCATCGATTCCAGTGGACCTCGTCAGTTTTTGCTGATATCTCTTTGAGGCGCGCGTGGAATACTATGTGCCGTCGACTCGGGCCTTTTTCTTATCGGACGGCAAGCTACCTATTACTCGCCGTCCACGCGCACGCTTGCCTAGAAGTAACTTATACAAGAACCCCTGATTGTAGCTATCAGGAAACACGAACTGCGGCAGGGAATGCCACTGCTTAGCTTTACGCACAGTGAAAGCATTCCCAAAACCTGCATCTTTGGTCTCTTTTACGGATAACTATATTTTATAAGTAGTCTAATGAACTTCTTTATTCATACAAACGTAATACAATCCAGCGCACTGAAACATTTCAATAAACATACCAAATCTAATCTCCTAACAAATAAAATTGTTTTGTTTTGATAACACAACAAAATGTACGAAAAACTTGTCAATTTATGTTCCCAACTCTACTATAAATATTTGCGATGAAAACTATTCGGGTCTGAAGAATGAAAAAAAAATGCAGCACTAATTTAATCCGTGCCCGGTACCATGATTCACGTCCTAAGCCTACATCATCCGACCGTCTATTTGTATTCTTTATCCATTGCTCGCGAAACCATTGGGATAATGGCATTATACTATTGCAATTGCGAATTGTACGAGCAATAAAGTTTAGCAATCGCTTGCATTGTGTTACGTGGGTAATTTTGTGTATTCGTAATTGTAGGTGTAAGTATCGCTCCATTTTTCTGGCAGAGTTATTAAAAAAGAGAAAATAGTGGCTGTCAAATTAGTCTGAACTAAATCTTCCACACAGGTGCAGATGGGCACGTCGGAATATGTACGACAATGTCTATTTTTTACTACGTTGTTTGACAGCTCTACTTACCCCCCTTACTTTCTGAATTGAGAATTCGAAGTCGAGAATTTACCTAACTAAAAATAAAAGAAATCACTATTTTTTTTAGCAATTGATCAGCAGATTCTTATATCAAATTTTCTATACAATTTCTAATCAGTGTCGAGATTTTTATGAATAAAGGTAGATATTTACTTAACATCTAATTGTCTTGGTCTTGTTGCTAGTAAAAAATAGCAATCGTTTTATATTATAATCGTGACAATCTAAGAAATCCGATGACGTTTCTCATTTTAAATGCCGCGATAACTTCGTACGTATAAAATAAAAATAAACAAATTCATAATCCTAATTTATTACTATGTTACCCATAGGTACACTATAACCACGAGTATAATGCATAAGCATCAAGTTTAATTATTATTTAGTACCTATTTTAGATTGACACTGTAGTATTTAGATTTAGTAAGTAGGAACATCACTAGTGAATAGTCAGGATGCATGGACAACACGAGCCGACCTGGCACAATGGCGTCGGAAGACTGATTGATTGTATGTAACAGTGAACATTGATCCAATAAAAGAACATGTGCATCAGTCACATAGTGTTAAATACATTGTTTTATTAAAAAACATAATACATGGCGCAGTCGTAATTGTTTTTATAACGTACTATATATCTCTTGCGATAATCCCTGTACAGTTTCAGTTTGTAACTTTGCAAACATGGCCGCAGCGTCGTACAACCTGCCCGAAAAACTATGTCTCGGAGGGGATTTGCCAAGCAATTGGAAAAGATTTAAACAACAGCTAAGTATTTATCTTATTGCCTCTGGGCTTGATGATGAAAAGGACCAAAGAAAAATTGCAATTTTGCTCAATGTCATTGGCGAGGAAGGAGTACGAATATATAATAATTTCGGTTTCGACAAGCTTACTGCCAGCGGAGAAAAGAAGGTGGCGACATTTGATGACGTATTGAAGTCGTTCGATGATTATTGTGAACCGAAGAAGAATATACTGTTTGCTAGATTTTTATTTTACAAGCGCTCTCAGCGACCGGGTGAGCCGTTTGATATCTATTTTACGGACTTGAAAAGTCTTGTTAGAGATTGTGAGTTCACAAATGAAGATGAAGCCATCCGAGATAGACTTATTTTTGGCACTACCAATAAAGCCGAACAGGAGAATTTGTTAAGCATGGGGGATGTGGATCTAGATAAAACTATAAAGAGGCTACGTCTCTCAGAGGTGACAAAGTCACAAGTGAAAGAAGTACAATGTGACTCAACAGAAGTCGGGGATGTCCGCAAGGTGCAGATAAAATATAACAAGGTACAGTGCAAATGGTGTGGTGGTCAACATGAACGAGACATCAATAAATGCCCTGCACGGGGAACAAAATGTGCAAAATGTGGCAAATATAACCACTTTGCGAAGGTGTGTCGTACCAAGAAAGTGCAAGTCATAAGTGAGGAGAAGAATGATGAAGAGGAACTTTTTTGTGAATCGGTAGGTCAAGTACATAATGCTAACTGTTGGGAGCAGAACCTAATCATTGAAAATGTAATAAATTGTACCTTCAAACTGGATACTGGTTCTGATGTTAACCTAATACCTATCTCATTGCTAGAGGATATTCAAAATAGAATTCCAAGGAATAAACTTAAGAATATTACACTTAGTAAATCAAAAGTCACGTTACAGGCATACAACAGATCAAAAATAAAAACTTATGGTACTGTTTTACTGGAAACAAAGTTAAAGTCAAAAGTTTATTTATTGGATTTTATTGTTACTAGTTCTGGATATCAGCCAACATTAGGGAAGGATTCATGTTTGTTATTAGGCATTGTTGAAAGAAAGTTTATAAACAGTATTAAAAATAATAAAACAAGTAAACAGATTCTGATGGATAAGTATGAAGATGTTTTCTCAGGCACAGGTCAGTTTCCTAAAAAATATAGAATTTTGTTAAAAGAAAATTCTATTCCGGTGTCCAAACCTCCACATAGAGTTCCTTTAAAATTAAAAGATAAATTAAAAGATGAGCTTGACAGACTCTGTAAACTAAATGTGTTATCTAAAGTTGAGGAGGCTACAGAATGGGTGAATAGAATTGTTATTGTGGAAAAAAATGATGGTTCTATCCGTTTATGTTTAGACCCCAGAGCTCTCAATGAGTGCATTATTAAAAAATATTATGAAATTCCAACTATCAATGATTTAAAGTCACAAATAGGTCATTCAAAATTCTTCTCTGTTTTAGATCTGAAGGAATCATTTTGGCAGATTCGGTTGACTGATGACAGTAAAAAATACTGTACATTCTCTACAATTTATGGATCTTATTGTTTTAATGTCTTACCATTTGGACTTGGAATCTCAGCTGAAGTTTTTCAAGAAAACTGTAGAAATTGCTTTAATGACATTGAAGGTTTGTTTACCTACATCGATGATTTCTTAATTCATGCAGAATCTAAAGAAAAACATGATGAGATACTCGAAAAAGTCCTCAACAGAGCACGTGAGTTAAATATCAAGTTTAATCCAAAGAAATCATCAGTTAAAAAAAAAAAAAAAAAAAAAAAAAAAAAAAAAAAAAAAAACAAAAAAAAAAAAAAAAAAACCAGCAAATGTTATAGATATACACTCATCTCCGAGGTCTCTGATTTTAAAAGATGTTAATGGGCAAATATTTAGAAGGAATACATTGCATGTAAAACCTTCATTTCACAAAGATGTAAATGTTCGACAAAAATGTAATTTGGAATTGTTAACCAATGATGAACATTTACAATCAGAACGAAATGTATCTATGGAAAGAAGGAATAGTGATGGTCAAGAAATAGATGTAATGGAAAATGCTCAAGAGCAAGTACCAGAATTGCAGTTGAGACCTAGGAGAAACATAGTTCCTCCAAAATATTTAAAAGATTATGTTCGTTGAAATTAATTATAATTATAAGGGGAAGATGTAGTATTTAGATTTAGTAAGTAGGAACATCACTAGTGAATAGTCAGGATGCATGGACAACACGAGCCGACCTGGCACAATGGCGTCGGAAGACTGATTGATTGTATGTAACAGTGAACATTGATCCAATAAAAGAACATGTGCATCAGTCACATAGTGTTAAATACATTGTTTTATTAAAAAACATAATACAGACACAACTTTAGTTCAGTTGTTCCCCGATATGGAGGGTAGAAATTGGAGAACGATCTCTGTGCGTGAAAAAGTTTCCGTGAAAATGTACTAAATAAAGGTGGTGCAACAGTAGCCACCGGGTAATTTTTCAACAATATTTTGAAACAATATGTTTAGGTTATGTTTACAAACCAGTCACCATAATAGTCACTAAAAATATTGAATTTTCTAACTCGCCATATTTCAATCCGTTAACAACTGCTACATTAATACCACATGATTTGCCTAGGCTCCGCTACCGCCATTTTGGAGGGTTTTTAAACTATTATTTAGTCTATAAAGCTGGACACTTTTTCAACTTTCGCCCCATATGAGATCGTTCTCCTTACCTCTACCTTCCATAATCTCCGATACATCAATACGATCACAAACAAAGCTTATTCAAGAAACACTCACATTCGAATCATGAATTCCAAATATGAAAATCATAGTATCGAAACATTTCATGCGGCAAAAAGATACAAACGTCATTTTCAGTCATATTTTTATTCAACTTCACAGTTTATTTATCAAGCACCACAAAGCCCGCAGCCCGAAAAAAAGGCGAATAAATAAAAAAAGAAACAATTTATTCATTCAATTTGACGATATTTTTTAGCCTACCGCCCAAACGATTCGATTAGTGGGCCTGTTTTGTTCGGCAATTGGAAAACTACTGGACTATGTGGGTACAATTGTATTCTGTATCTTTTTTTCTAACAAAGAAAATCAGGTATCCTCGTACTACTTATTCTTTTAAGCCATGTTTAAGATAGATAATCAATTTCTTTTTTGTATCAATATCACCCTTGCTACCATTGTAAGTGACCTTTAGAATTGATAGGTCTGAGTTTATCAAGACATTCAAACATCATGTTATGACGTATAACTATATGCTGTGTTTAAGGTGAGTAGTCAATTTATTGTTGTATCCTTCACCTTTGCAATCATTTGTAAGAACTCAGTAATCTTTGGAATTGACAGGTCTAAGTTTATCGAGACATTAAAAAGTCGCGGTAAGCCAAAATGTCAATATTATCATGTGACCTTTTAGGTATCTATAATTTTATCAAATAGTATAAATGTTTTGCTCTTTGGAATACCTTCAGAAGTATAGTGTAGTCAGAAACTTAAGATCTGACACCAGTCTTGCCAAGGGGTACTGTGTTACCCAGTTACTGGGTTGTGGAAGTCAGATAGGGTCGCTCCATGTAAAACACTGGTACTTAGCTGAATCCGGTTAGACTGGAAGCCGACCCCAATATAGTTGGGAATAGGAATGGCAGACAGATTGATTGATTTATTGATACAGAGCGTTGAAATGTCGTGTGACATCACGGTGTGCTACAGTTGACAAAGTGACGTCACAAGCCCCACTCATGTAGCTTTGATGCGCTACAAATAAATATATTTCTTTCTTACTTTCTTTCTTTATCTTTGTCAATTTATATTTATTTGATAAAGCAAAAAATATGGGTCCAATATTATTTGATAATGTCACTGACGGACTAACTAGAAAAATAATTTTTCTACCCAGGAAATATCCCTATTATCATCTCACACCTAAGCCGTGGTCAAATTAAATCCAAAGACAAACGAGTTATTTTTACACTAAAAAATTAAAACAAGTAAAATTTCAGAATTTAAAAAAACCCCTACACATTTATCTTGCGAAAACACACCGATTCAAACAGTAAAACGCCCATCAATTTTGAACGGCTGTACCGATTTTATTCAAACATAGCTAAGAACACTCTCGACAAAATCACATTTCAAGCAAAAACAAACTAAATTAAAATCGGTTCATCCGTTTAGAAGCTATTATGCCACAGACAGACACACAGACACACAGATACACAGCAACACACGTCAAACTTATAACACCCATGTTTTTCCGGCGGGGGTTAATAAATTTGACTTTGATTTTATCTTTAAGCATTTCAGTATCCATTCCCAAAGGGAAAATAGGCTAGATAATAAAATGAAATAATAGGCTAGATAATAAAATGAAAGCCTGATGAATACTTAATTAGCTTAAATATTTATGCTCAACATTATTCTAACTAAGCAAATTGAAGGCAAACACGTGGCTTTGAGTTCATTCATAGTCAAATTAAAGGTCGGGGCAAGTTTTAATTGACTTTTTCTGTTAAAAAACTTTTCTTAACGGGTCGAAATTGAGGGTGCAAAGAAAAGCAAGAAAATTATACTCATTATACAATAACAAAGCTGGTGTGGGGCTTTAGATAATTACACCAATTATGCTATATTATTGTAATTATAAGTAGCAGTGTACTAAAAGTTGTTTATTTACACGTAATCTTAAAGCTTATTACCGGGGGTTTTGAAGACAAGAGTGAAGACCGAAGAGCACTATATTGTGCATATAACGTGTATCAATGCACCAAATATACTCAGTGTTTACTCATCGTTTGATATATTTCATTTTCCTTAATCATGATCGAATCAGAAATATAGAGATCCGCAAGAGAACCAGGGTTACCGACATAGCTCGAAGAATTGCCAAACTTAAGTGGCAGTGGGCAGGGCACATTGCTCGCAGAACGGATGGCCGATGGGGCAGAAAAGTTCTGGAGTGGCGACCGCGAACCGGAAGACGATGCGTTGGAAGGCCTCCCACCAGGTGGACCGATGACCTGGTGAAGGTTGCGGGGATTCGCTGGATGCGGGACGCACGGGACCGGTCAATGTGGCGACGCTTGGGGGAGGCCTATGTCCAGCAGTGGACGTCTTTCGGCTGATATGATGATGATGATGAGTACAGTATGAATGCAGGTCTTATAAATAATATGAGGTGTACAAAATTAGTTGCACTAGCTAGACAAACAATACAAAAAAATACAATATCAAAATTTAAATTACAATGTCAAAATTTAAATTATCTTAAAAATGAGATACTGTTAAAAATGTATAATGTATTAGTGTTAGAAAATGTTTATAAACATAACTTATTTATTTTGTAAAACATGAGTACAGTATGAATGAAGGTCTTATTAGTTGTCACATGTTTTTTGAATTTTTGGTTCTAGGACATGGTTTCCTCACTATGTTTTCCTTCACAGTTTTGAGAGCAGTGGTGATGATATAAAAATACACAAAGTAAAGCGCCTGCTCGGGTTCGAACCCATGACCTACAACTCGTAAGTCGGGACCGTAACCACTCGGCTACCACTGCTGTTTTTTTTAGTATGCTATGCTAACTCCTTGTCAGGTTCATCATTCTTCATGGTGTGGCGATGACTATCAATGCTTTTTGCCAATTCACCATAAATGAATTCGTAGCAATAAATAATAGTACAGTTCGTAATTAATCGCCGAAGAAACTCGTAATATTTCCGAAATGTGAGAAAGAGATGGTCACCCCTTACGTAATTTGTATGGCGGTCTGTTAACTCAGTCACCTCCATGTGTCTCGTACCCGTGAGTTCGTGACTGAACACAATAGTCGTGATTCGCTCATGTTGAATCAAGTCTGATGAACCATACCTATCGGTAGATTCGTACGATTGTAGGACATGGTTAATGTAAAATGTCTGAAGGCCACAGACACTTAATTACATTGTCAAAAAACTAGTTTTAATAAATAAATCTTATTTAAAATAGTTTTTTTTGAAAGTTCGGCGTTAAACAAAGTTACATAAGTTATATTCTCACTATCTGTTGCCTGTGACTTCGTCTGCGTAGTGTTAGTACTTTGAATAGCCTGTTTTTTAGATCACGCCATAATATTATTTACCTACCTACCCCCCTTTCCACCGCCTAAAGGATGATTTTTAGGTTATAATCTATCCTATGTCCTTCCCAGGTCTCAAACTATCTACATACCATATTTCATCTAGATCGGTTCAGCGGTTTAAGCGTGAAAAGGTAACAAGATAGAGTAACTTTCGCATTTATAATATTATAAGGATGGATGGAACATAAAGATCAAAGACACGAAGGGAAAAAAAATGTCATTCGTCGCAAAAAATAGAATAGAAAAATCACGCTCCACATTTTCGTTACATAGGCAGACAAAGCTACAAAAAAGGACGCAAATCCTCTACATATCCCGATTCATTAAAAATAACGAAAAATGTACGTACAAAACACGCTCTTTACATCACTTACATGTTTTCTGACGCACAAAATTAAATAATCTTTTTTCTCGAGTGCCAACCTGCATAAAAATTGAAATTCTGAACAAAATCAAGCGAACGCTGCGTGGAGTCAGACAATGCGAGCAAAGCGAGTGACGTCGTCTTAAACAGATTAACATGATTTTAAATGGAAGCTTAAAGTGTTGTACCTACATCGTTAAGACGACTTTTGCTGAAATTAAGTGCAGAATGGTTTAAAACTTGATATGAGGTGCGAAGTTCAACAGAGACTTTTCGTTCATGAAAGAAGGTGAAAGGTATAACTAGTGACTTTTCGAAAAAATAGATTAGCGTGATATGATAACTTTGGATAATAACATCTTCCCAAACAAACAAAGAATGAACATTGATAACTACTTAAGCACCGATACTTTCGCACTACGTGTTGGCGGTTACAGTCTGTATGTTGTTCAAGTTTCTTCACTAAGTTTTACTTTCGTTACTCCTGTATGTATAACATTTAGAAAGTTACTAGATACCTTCAACATGCGTTCTTATTGTTAAATCCACATTGTAACCTATTCCTTAGAAAGGACGTTCATTAAAATATGCTTTCTGCTTATAACGTTCCTCTGTCTTTTAGTGCAAACTTTAAGAACACTGGCAACTCAAATTAGATCGTCCTAGATGTATCTAGAATATCTGATTAACGATCTATTCAATATTAACTAAATTATGACGAGCCAATTTAAGCTCTTTGCTAAAGTAATAAGACATATATTGCTGTAAATAAATATTCCCCGTGCGCTAGGCCAAAGCGCACGGCGAGTGCCCATACAACGTCTATGAGATCCGAGTGAAAACGCCTGGCGCGTGAGACAGAGATAGATCAATAGAAAATGTACGGCAAAATATGACCACTCTCGTGCGCCGCCCCAGCGAACCGAAGATTACCGAGAGTGGGCTAGGTTGCCGAGGTTTGACGAACGAAATTTACCTTCGGGTCGAGTACCAACATTACGCGGATGGGAAGTGTGGCGGGCGCGGGGTTTATTTACTTTTTAGACACAGTACGCTGCTTGCAAGTTTGAGTTATTTCTATATTCTAATTTCTATTGTTTTTTTTTTTACTTTCTGAGTTGTGGGACAGTGTGTGACTGTGTGTGAGATTTCGACACTAAATTGAATTAAAACGTTACTCAGAAACACGTTCCCAGGACAGGTTAAATGCTTACCATTAAAAAAAAAAAAACAGTCAATACCAGATATTAAAAAAGGTGAGCGAACATTCCGCTGCGGAAAAAAATCGGCGTATCGATTTATTTTATACAAAATATAAAAATACCAAGTGTAGACAAAATGTACTTGATAATGATCAATAGTCGCTCATCAGACCACAAAATGTTGCATTTTGGTCAAGTTTTACAACGACGTAACTAGATGGCGTTGGCGTCGAATTAGAAGTCGCTAGCGAGATGGTTTGCCGATTTACATAGGCTCCTGTGAATTTAAGTTAATTTAACTTGACTTCGAAAACCAAATAGCTTGGCTGGAGACTAACCCTCTTACTAATAAACACGGAATAAAGTTATACTAGGTATAACTAAGGTATACCCATACATTTTCATAGGTTTATACCTGGTATAACTTTATTCTGCGTTTATTTGTAAGAGGGTAAGAGATTAGTCTTCACAGGGAAGCCCGGTTAAGCATAATGTCGGTCATTTTGACTGTTTGCGAGACGCCCCGTAGAAAAAAAAAGAAATCCTAATTCGAATACATAACGATCTGGTTGGTGAAGTGAACTACTACTTCTATGATCCACCAGCCGCCACTGTTGAAGGCTTTCGGGTTGTAGTGTTTCTCTTTTGGCAGCCGGTTCAGTTTGGAGGGTTTAATACATCGTTTGATAAAACTTATTCATTGTTCTTTTTCTTTGTATTATGTTCTCTCCCACTTATAAGGATTCTCATTTATTAATAATACTTTCTAAATTTCTTTTGTCATTCACTCTCGTATTTGAGGATCACTCAAAGGGTGTTATTCAAAAGCTACTTTCAGACAACGACCCGATTGATTCAGTAGCACTTAAGACATGACCTTTGATCTGCGCAACAAAAACTCGTTACTCCATTCGTCTGACTATTTTAAAATAGTATCCAATTGAAGTTTCTCGCAGTGTTATTTATTTATTATGTAGTCGGCGGTGGGTGAGCTCTCTAAATCTACTTAATAGAACCGGCGATAATAATATGAAATAAATCGCGCGTATATTTCAACTGATATGTATGATTGCTTTGAAAATAGTTGGTTATAGATAAGAGTGTGTGAGATTTAAGTCTTGAACGTCTTTTGTTTTGTATTCTATATGTCTTTTCATCAACTGACTGTTTTATATTAGATCGCCAAGGTTTATGTTTATATCAAAGCAGGCCTAGTAATCTTAGCAGCCTCTGAAACAAGTAAGAAAATGGGAGCATGGGAGACAATATTCACAATTTTGTAAATAGATATTTTTTTATTAGGTATATCTTAGTTAATAATCTGTCGCTCTACGTACAAGTCATACTGCAACATATTTACTACCAAACCTTGAGGATGTGTATTAGCTACACATTACCAAGTAATATTATTGCAGAGACGATATGGAAAAAAAAGCACCATCCATTTTCCGCAAAGGAACAATAAAGGCTTATACTTGTTAGAACACTAGTGGTGTAACTAAGACAATCATTATTATGTCTGACATTAGGTACACCAGTCGCCCACTGTATACTTATTACCTCTGAAACAAACGAATATCCAGACATCCAGACATCCTTTTATCACTAAATCGGTAATTAACCGTTGCAGGCAGACACTGCAGAATAAATACAATACTGTTCGCACACGATTAATCAATACACCAACCAGCCTTCGCTTGGTGCTTCGGGCCAGATTTTGGATCAGAGGTTCCCAAAGCTTGTTGTGCCCTGGACCCCCAAGCGACTTTTTTTTTGTTTTGATAGATAACAGAGTGTCTTAATAAGTTTTTAAAGATTCTTTTTATCACTACTAAGCGAGTGAATAATGTGAACATGCAACCAGGGTCTATGCGTTGCCACCGAAGACGTCGTAGAAGTGGCTAAGTTTTGGGCCATACAAATTTGAATGAGTGTCGTGCCAGCGAAACGAAGAAGAAGAAGCGTTTAAGAAAGAAAGATTTGAAAGTAAAAATACAATCGAAGCGAGCTCTAAATTTTAGCATTTACCTATCTAACACGGGATCCGGTTTTGTGGATTTTTGCTTTTATACATTTATTCCTCATCATCATCATCAGCCTTTTAATGTGCCGAGAGTGAGGAAATGGGCTTTAATCCACCACAAGTGGCTCACTGCAGGTTGGTGGAGGTCACACGTCTTCAAATTTTTGGTTCTACGACATACATTTTATCTAGGATTTATTTTTTTCGTCATATGCGAGGGCTCGCATGTCTGTGTAGACTCCTGGGGGTCCAACACTTGAGAATGACTGCTGCAGAAGCAAATAAGAAGGCAATATTTCAAGGCTTTATTGTCGCTCTATTATTTATGTGTTACACCTGATTATCTCAGAAACGACTAGTCTACTCATAAAAGTAATGTATAGCTTAGGCTAGAGCTTATAAAATCGTGCGCCGTGAGTTATGAGAACTATTGTTTTGGTAACGGTTTGTTTAAGTTTCAATGGTGCTCAATCTTTCATCTTAGTTGTATTTACCTGACTGCCGAGGGAGGGTAATGTGTTTATCAGTCAACGTATGTATTTTTGTTCCTACGTGGCGTTCTAGAAACCAAACGCATTGGCCGATTTTTAAGTCAAACGAATTGTCTTAACCTTGCGAGTGTCACCGGCTACATTAAAATTGGAAAATAGAAAAATGACGGATTTTAGGTGCCATATTCTTTTTTCTTTCAATCTCATGGTGTGAGGTATAAAACATAAAGGGTTTTAAGAGGTTATTTGAAACGAAAAACGTTGAAAATATAAAACTTATATGTTTGAATTTGCCTTAATTGAAGAAAAAAAAGTGAACTAAAAAGTTCCGACTGCTTAAGAAGCAAACTAAAAAGACGTAAACAAGAAGAAAATCATGCTTTGCAATCGGAGGATACATCTGGTTTTGGTCAGCCAGCTCCCGAATATGTATCCTCCGACTGGACAGCATGATTTTCTTCTTCTTAACGTCTTTTTAGTTGACTTCTTAAACAGTCGGGCTTTTTGATTTTTTTATTACTTTTATTTTACTTAACTGCCTCTATATACTAAGTAGGCCAGGTAACACTAGTACATTGTGTATGTACTTTCATCAGCACTGCTCTCAAAAACGGTGAAGGAAAACATCGTGAAGAAACCGGCATGTCCTAGAACCAAAATTCGAAGACA
This sequence comes from Orthosia gothica, assembly GCA_949775005.1. NCBI lineage: Eukaryota > Metazoa > Arthropoda > Insecta > Lepidoptera > Noctuidae > Orthosia > Orthosia gothica. The sequence continues at coordinate 12,362,969 of OX459056.1, forward strand.
TGCGACATCCTTCAACTTGCACTAGGCTCGCGTGGTGGATTACGGCCCGTCTCACAGAGATGAGGCCTGTGCCTCAGCAGTGGGTCATTAATGGGCTGATGATATTGATATATACTGTCCTCCAGTAGGGTCACCATAACCGGTTTTCCAACTTTAAAAACTACCATTTAATACGTTACACCACACGAATTTACCATACCGTTGTCATTTCACTATTTGATATCACATCTGCTCGTGACACTCCGAAAACCCGTATTTATCTGACAACAGAACAATATACTATTTGTCCCACGAATTTCACGGTAGCAAATTTCATTTCACCCAAATTTACACAGCCTCTCTTTACCATATCTTTCCATAATCCATTACGAATCTATCAGAGGCAGGGACGATCGTTCGTGCGCCAAGCCTGTCTTACGTATATCATTGATTTGCACATATCTATTCCCTCAGATTCAGACTGCGAGAGAGCCTAACCAATCACAATGCTGGAATCACGAATTATTCGAAATCGAGCGAATAAAGTGGTTGTATCATAGAATCTGGCTGCAAGTAAGGGCTGGCACAGACCGCGAGTGACGTGGCAAAATGGGAATCAAGTCTATCACAGTTTCAAAGCAGGATGGCAAATAGATTTAAATTAGTAAACCTACCACATCCTAGCTCAAATTAACGCAGTAGCTGAGCAGTTGGCTTCAGTGTTACAAATATTTGTTTTATCTACAGATAGTTGTTCTGTCTGTAATTGTGTAAGCTAGATTTTCGTTCGCGAACGCACCAACAACGTCGCAGGGGAAATACTAGTGTTGGCAAACTTGTTTTTCAGAAATCTATGGAAGATATACTGTGTTCGTACTAACCTATACATACGTGGTGGAAAGTTAAGTAACATTTTCATGCACACGAATTCTTTTAAAGCACTTCAAAGCATGTGATTGTAAAGGTTATGCTTTCACAACCACCACTTATTATATTTCTTTGTTACGATGATTCTATTTATACAATGCTTATCTATACCAATATTATTAAGAGGAAAGATTTTTTTGTTTGTTTGTTTGTACCGAATAGGCTCCGAAACTACTGGACCGATTTTAAAAATTCTTTCACCTATGGAAATCTACATTATTCCCGAGTAACATAGGCTATAATTTTGACGGGAGCCAAGCCGCGGGGGTCAGCTGGTTTTTTATAAATATGTTTTGATTCGACCAGAACTCAGCCACGTCGACAGGATTAGCGCTGGCCTCGCAAAGGTCCTTCATGGTGCAGGTTTTTATGCACAAGGAACAAAACAAGAGATGGGGCATCGTTTATGGTGTACTTACACAGTCGCCACCACCAGACAGATGCTTTGTAGTCGAGGAAAATTAATAACAATGATTTGCGTACAAACACCCTGTTGGTGTGCGGTTTCGATGTAGTTTGGTGATGCGTCTAAACAGTCCTTATATTCCACGATCGCTCCACCATGTAACGTTCAAGGCTTCGTCCCAAATTTGAATATTCCATTGTACTTAACTAGAACACAGACTACGTATTCACATCTAAAATAAAAACTTATCTTCAGTAATAGATATAAAATAAAATGGAATTTTTGCATGTATGAGCAAAAATAAAGGTGCTCTTTACCATTTTCTTAGAATCTACGACACTTTTCTGGAACTCGTTATATACGTAATACTTTCACGTATATAAATAATTTTATGATAACGCATTTTTTTGCTATATTCTGCGAATTTTGGGAATCTTTAGTTAAATGCTGTTTTTTTAATCTTTCAATGTGTTTGAATGATAAAAGGTGGTAGGTACAGGACTATGTATGTTGAAAATATCCTAATTTCTTATCCTGGTAAACGTCAATAGCACAGTACCTTTAATGAAAAAAAGTGATCGTTAGAAAAAAGCAGCCTTATTGCGTAAGTGAATACGGCAACGCAAAGGGTTTGACCACTATCAATTGACCAATCACACAGACGGAAATCCACATCGCGTCATTTATCTCGCATGTGATTGGTCGATTTGATAGCGGTCAAGCCCTTCGCCTTGCCGAATTCCCTTGCGCAATACGGCTGCAGGTCTATGAGTACAGTCATTGTGATAAAAAGTGGATCCTCTAATAATAGATACTGCTACTAATATTCCTATATTTGCAACACAAAAGTGGTTGTCTATACATAAATTTAAAACTAATTAACTAAATTTATTTATATTTATTTATTAAGTGTAGTAATTGCATTGGCGATACAGAAATAATGCTCGCAGGGCGCACAAAAATTGAATTTTTCAAATTAATTTTATAACTTTTATATAAACTTTTAAAAAATTGGTTTCAAAACAGGAGCTGGCTATTAAAATGGTCTACAAATCAAAATAACGATAATACTTGCGTTCCCCGCAAAATCTATTACGACCTCACATCGCAATAAATGTAATATTTTCAATTACGTACCTTGTTACGGAATGGTAAATATACTGCCAGTGTTTGTACCGTACACAGCAATAAAATAAACGGCACAGCTTAATATAATACAGAGGAACAAAACGGATACCTCTTCCTTTTAAGTTAATTACGAAAAGTGCTTTAAAAAGATCCTAATGTACTTTACAAGCTTTTTCGTATTTTATGCCTGCACTTTTTTTTTCCACCGAAAAAATTAACATGAAATTTACTAACGACCATACTTCGGATAACTCGAAGTTGGAATCATAAATTGGTTCTGCCATATCTTTTATCGCAAAGGCTCTGTTATAATAAAGTTTGCAGACAAATTGCAAAAGTAAATTGGAAAAACTAATTTACTTTTGAAGTTTTTGTACGTGTGTGATTGTGAGTGGTGGGTTAATATCTTCAATCGGAGCTTTTGTTAATCGTTCATAATAATGTTTTTTTTATTAATTATTACAGGAAAAATACACCAACAATGTTAATTAGAAATACTAATATCATCGGTAGTAGGTACGATACTGAGCTTATAATAACCGAGATAAGAAATTTCCTTTTTTTGTGTGGAGAAATGCGCCACCACAGGGGAGGTAGCGCAGATATGTGGGACTCCAACCCACTAAAACCACCCAGTGTCCTCCTGTGCCGCTTATGGCGGGAACACGGGCATACTTTAGCATTCAACTGTGAACCCGCCACGGCTGTTCGTCACCGGACCCTCCTCTGAGGAGTACCCCCCATCACCGGCGCACCGGAACACATTGCACGCCATGACCACCCCAGGGATCAATCCAGCACATGGAAGCCAGATGACCCCGTGTATGGCACCCATAATAAGTATCTTACATCCAACTCCAGGCCATGGTTTCAATCGAGAAATTCATCAACTCGTCCTAAATGCCTACGGCCCATTTAGGATGACTTGCAGGAAATCAAAATAAAGATTATTTTAATTCTGCATCTTGCCCCACGTTTAGTAATAGTGAGTGCAATATCCAGTAGTTGTACCTACTGTCTTCCTATCGGAAAACTATTTAAACAAGAAAACAAGCTCAGCTGTCAACTGATCGAATCAACGGTGACGGATTTGAAAAATCATCATTCCCTGGGAGTATTTCTGTCTTAATTAATACTAACTAATTCTACAGACTGTACAAATATCACAGAATACTGCTCAATTATCTGAGCTACGTCCATCACACACTGGCACGGTTTATGTCTCCTTTTGCTTGACTATTTTGTGGAAGCAAAATCGATGACGATAACATTAGCCCAGACAATAAATAAACACTACATAATTTACTGCACAAATAATCTTTGTAGGTTTTTATTACAATCTTACCTAGAAAGTGTTAAAAATAAAAAAAAGAAGGTTAATTGTAGTCTATAATTTAATAAACTCAAAGCAGTGATTTCCATAGTTCTTTCTATTGTTTTTACTCATTAAACTTTCCCATCTAAGTCTTATTAAACTTATCTATCTGTAACAGCTATATTTTCTTAACATTATTAACTTGTAAACTTTTTTATTTAAATTTTCTCAACTACCTCCTATCTAATATTAGAAAACTACAGCACTGTTTTTATTTCAAATTTCACACATTCCAGGTTGTTAAGGAAAATGATGATGAAACCCGCAGCGCTACAATGAAGGAGCTGGAAGCAAAATTGAGAGCATCACTGAATGAGCTGCATGTTTCCAAATCACTCAATAAGAAACTGCTCCAAGAAATTGCAGACAGTGAGGTGGAAGTTGAAAAGGTGGTTCATAAAAACACCTTCCTCAAGAATGAGCTAGCTGAGCTGCACATTCAGCACCTCGACTTAGCCGAACAACACCGGGAACTTAAGCACCAAGCGGCAACATACCAGAAGTGCAATGACACGTATGAACTAACTTTAAACCGTGTTTCTGAACTTGAACAAGCATTGTGTGATGCCCATAAGGCACTATCTAACGCTGAGTCTGTTAGAGTCAGTGAGCAGTTTAATAACACTAATAGCTTATTTAGCGAGTTGGTTGGCAGCATTCAGTCGGAAACAGTGTGTGAGCCAGATTTTATAATAGATTTGACTGGTGAAGACACTAGACCATTATGTCCTATTGTCATGAGTCACAATAAATTAAAAAAATATATTAAAATCAAGAAAATTATGAAACGATCCCGGAGAGCGATCAAAAAACAAAATCTCCAAAAATTCAATATTTCTCTTAGAAAGGAACGTGTTAACTTAACTAGTAGATTAAATACCTGTATGAGTGAGCTAGATAATTGTAGGGTAAAGTATGATAAAGATACACAGTGCCTCCAAAACGATTTATTAAACAAGGAGTGTTTACTGCAGGATATCTTTGAGAAATATCAAAGTTCACAACAGCAATTGAGTGAGCGCTTGTTTGAGGCTGGGGAATTATTAGACTTGGTAAAATACAATGCAGAGAGGTATGAGTCTCTGACTAATTCCTCTTGCAGCTGTGCCAGCTACCCACCACCTCCCCAGCTACAAGGTGACTTGTCTACACCAATGTTGGCTCTTCCTGAAAAGTCATGTGTACACAATGTACAGGAATGTAAAACAACATTATTTAGTGATGAAATAGGTTCAGGCTTTGGAAAAATATTACTAAATTACCTTAGCCATAGTTTTACAAATCATTGTTACCATAATATAAGTTTTAAGCAAATGATCAATAGAATTACGAATTCAAATATAGATAATTGTTCTACAATGGTTTTGCTATTGGGAAATAGTACTGGGATTACCAAAAAGGACATAATGGCTGGTATTGACACCTTGTTAGGGTTAAATGTAGGAAAGCTCATGGTTTGTGCATTTCCTTACTCGTATAGCTTCTCAGAAGATGAGAACAAGCGGATTTTTAAATTAAATAACATTTTACAAATGTTGACGACTTGTCATTGTGACAAATTATTGTTTTTTGACACTAATAAATTTATTAGTGGACTACAAGTAACGCAGAGAGCTTTCTCTCTGTCACGTAGATGTAAACATCAAATTGCTATGTTGATAGCATATTCTATTAATCAATTGATAGCAAATCTATCAAAATGTATATTAAGCGACGACCCTGTGTTGCCTAGTTCAACTAGCAACATAATTTTAAACTAGTCCATAAGACAATAGAAGTTACCCCTGGAAATAATCAGATATTATTAGTAAATAGTATGAAGGTATCTTCTGGCAATCCATTTAATGGTACTAAGCTGAGGGGAGAGCAATACTCTTTAAAATTATTAAATCAGAACATTCAAGGTTGCTCTTCCAAATTATTAGAAATTGAACTATTTCTAGAAAAAGCCAAATTAGATATTATTTGTCTAACAGAACATTGGTTAAAAGATCACCAAGTAAGGTCCATTAATTATGAAAATTATCGTGTAGTTAGCCATTACAGCAGAAAACGTATGATACATGGCGGATCATTAATACTAATTAAAAATTCTATTAAATCTAAAGAAAGAAAAGATATTGTACGATTGTCGGTTGAACACACCATTGAATTGTCCTGTGTTGAGCTTGATAAGCGTATTGTAGTTTGTGTCTACAGACCTCCAAGTTACCAGAATCTATCTGTGTTTGACTCTATAATGGAAGATGTGTTAAAAAAAGTTTGTACTAGTAGTAAATCAATTGTCATATGCGGCGATTTTAACATTAACATATTAGAAAATAACTCTAACACTATCAGGTTATTGGGTCTTTTTAAATCATTTAATCTAGCAAATGTTTTTGGAGCCAACTAGAGACAGCTTCTTCTGCGACTTGCATAGATAACGTTTTTTGTAATTGTGATTACCTAAATAATGAAATTATAAATAAATTAACATCTGATCACAGTGGACAAACAATAACGTTTAGCACCTACATACCTTTGCAAAAAATGCAAATAAAATTTAGACCAATTACATGTAAAAATTTAGAAAAATTTAATAAAACCTTGACTAGTAAATTATGTGTTCAAAACTTTATGAATATAGATGACCCAAATGAGTTCTATGCCGAGTTTTTTAAAGTACTCAACACGCAATTCAATGACACTTTTCCACTGAAAGCAAAACGTATTTACACCAAGTTCATATTTAGCGATTGGGCGACTCCAGGCATTCGTAAAAGCAGGGAAAAACTTTATGAACTCTATGGCCTAAAGCAACATATGAATAGTACAAGTTTTGATAAATATGTTTCAAAATATTCAAAAACCTTTAAGATTGCATGCAAAATAGCTAAAGCGCTGTATATTAGCAATAAAATAAAATCAGCAGATATAAAATAAAAACTACCTGGAAAATAATAAATAATGAAACAGGTAGGAAAAAACAGCGTAATACAGAATTTAATTTAGCGACTGCACATGGCCCCACACACTCAGATATAGAGGTAGCTCAGGAATTTAAAAACTTTTTTGTTAATATTCCACTTAAAACTACAGCAGCCTTAAACTCCTCACCTGCATTGTCTGCTGCCTAATTACTTAGAAAGAACGTAAATGCGTGCCCTTCGGAGTTCAAGTTTCAACATAAAAAACCCCCAGGCTATTTTAAAAGCTTTTAAAGATCTTAAAATTAAATCAACAGAAGATCTTTGGGGACTATCTGTAAAAGTGTGTAAACCAATCATTGAAACTGTTGCACCCTATTTGGCTTTCATATTTAACACTAGTGTCGAGCAAGGAGTTTTTTCGGACCTCATGAAACACAGTAAGGTAGTTCCATTGTTTAAATCTGGGGATAGCAAAGAAGCCAATAATTATAGGCCAGTGTCAATTCTGCCGGTTCTCAGTAAGGTCTTCGAAAAGTTAATGCTCAACCAATTGTTGCGTCATTTTAACAAACATTCCATCTTTTATGATCAACAATACGGTTTTACCAAAGGGCGTTGCACAACTGACGCGGGTGTCACCCTAATAAAGAACATATTTAAGGCCTGGGAGGAAGCACAGGACGCTATTTGAATCTTTTGCGACCTCTCGAAGGCGTTCGATTGCGTTAACCATGAGACACTATTGTTGAAGCTCGAGCACTATGGAATTAGACATACAGCCCTTGAGTTACTTAGATCATATTTAAAAGCCAGACAAGTTAAAGTTCAGGTAAACGGCGTAAACTCACTAGGGTCTGAAATGACAATGGGTGTGCCTCAAGGCTCGATATTGGGTCCTTTCCTCTTTTTAGTTTATATTAACGATTTACCCCAATGACTACAAAATCAACCGAAGATGGTGTTGTTTGCTGATGACACATCTTTGATATTTAAAATAGATCGGCGGTCACGAAATCTTGATGACGTGAATAACTCCATTTATCAGGTCCAAAATTGATTCACGGCAAACAATTTAGTACTAAATGAAAAAAAAACCAAATGTATTAGATTCACATTGCCGAATGTTAGAAGTACCGAATGCGATATCATATTGAATGGCGAAAAGCTGGACTTTGTAAATCAAACAGTTTTCCTGGGAATCACTCTAGACGACAAATTGCAATGGGGTCCTCATATAACATCTCTTGCGGGTCGGCTAAGCTCAGCCGCTTATGCTGTTAGAAAGATAAGACAGTTAACGGATGTAGAAACCGCGCGTTTGGTCTATTTTAGTTACTTTCACAGCATAATGCCATACGGTATTTTACTGTGGGGTCGAGCGGCTGACATTGAATCCATATTTATATTGCAAAAGAGAGCTGTCAGAGCCATATATAAGTTAAGTCACCGTGAATCTCTTAGGGAACTGTTTAAAAAATTTAATATTATGACAGTTTCTTGCCAATTTATTTATGAAAATATTATGTATGTAAGGAAAAATATACATCTCTTTAGTAAATTCAGTGATAGACACAATTGTAATACCAGAAATAAAGATAAGTTAGATCAGCCTTCTTACAGACTAGCTAAAGTACAATCATCTTTCATGGGGTACTGTGTTAAATTCTATAACAAAATACGTTGTGATATATTAAAACTAAATGAAAGTAAATTTAAAACTTTAGTTAAAAGCACCCTTTGTAAACAAGCATATTACAAATTAGATGATTATATTCAAGATAAGAATGCTTGGAAACATGCTGGTCCTGCTCCATAGGGCAATCTTTGGTGTAGACAAAATCAAATTTGTTAATTTATATTCCCATTCATAGTTATTGTATTCATTGTTTTGTTTTTTTTTTTTTTTTTAGAAATTGACTCACACACTGTTCCGTTGTTGTTGAATTAGGTATTTTACCTATGTTTGTAATATTTGTAAGTATGTGAGAACCATGTTCCTACTTATCAAATTAATTAATTTTCCTGTTAATGCTTTTTAATACTTTATACCTGTGTGTAGAGCTATTCTGGGTGCATCGTCCTCACATATATTAATGTACCAGGCCCCTCAGAAAGTATTGCGAAAAAAAGTTTTTATATATGGGAGACTGGCCAGTTATAATGTTTTTCGAAAATATGATTATTTATAAGTAAAAATAAGTAAGTTCCAATTTCAAAATTTCCCTCCACATTTTTTGCGAGTTAATTCAAAGTATTGTGTCTCACTGAAATATGGATCTGCGCCGGGAACATTTTAGAGCTATGATTTTATACGATTTCAAGTGTCGCCTGAAACCGGATGAATCGTACGATAGACTTCAAATGGCATTCATGGATGAAGGCCCTTCCAAGGCAACCGTGTATCGTTGGTATAACGAATTCAAGCGCGGTCGACCAACTTTGGGGGATGACGAAAGAAGCGGTCGCCCTTTGACGGCTGTTACCGAAGAAAACGTGCTAGCAGTGAAAAATTTAATCCAAGACAATAGGCGAATTACATATCAGGAGATTCAACACATATTGAAGATTGGATCGGGAAGCGTTCACGAGATTCTACACAGCCATCTTCGCGTGAGGAGGATAGTATCACGCTGGGTGCCGCACAACCTCACCGATGCTCAGAAGCAGGCCCGGGTGGAATGGTGCCGTGATATGCTTAACAAATTTGAAGCAGGCTCGTCTCGTCGTGTTTACGACATCGTTACAGGTGATGAGTCCTGGATTTATCAATACGACCCAGAAACCAAGCGCCAGTCGACTGTTTGGGTGTTTCAAAATGAGCCAACGCCTACCAAAGTGAAGCGATCTAGAAGCGGGGGTAAGATTTTGATCGCTAGCTTTTTTAATTTGACTGGCCACTTGGTATCAATTCCCTTACGGGATCAAAGAAGCATTAATGCCGAATGGTATACTACCAAATGTTTGCCAGAAGTTTTCTCTGTTATAAGCAACAAGCGACCAAACACAGGGCTCCGCGGGCTACTGCTCCACCACGACAATGCACCTGCGCACACCGCACTCAAAACGAGGGACTTCCTGGACAGCACGCCAGTCAAACTCCTGGGTCACCCTCCTTACAGCCCTGATCTAGCACCGTGTGACTTCTTTTTATTCCCAAAAATAAAAAATCAGCTCAAAGGGATACAATTTTCGTCGCCGGAAGATGCGCTGGCTGCGTTCGAGCAGGCTGTAAACGAGGTGTCTGCGGCGGACTGGAAAAAGTGTTTTGAAAACTGGTTTAGGCGCATGAATCTTTGTATAGAGGCTGGTGGAAAGTACTTTGAAAAGATTTAATAAAAATATATGTACGTATAGAACAATTTTTTTTAGTTTCGCAAAACTTTCTGAGTGTCCCACGTATGTACGTATGTTAATATTGTAAAACACCATTTTTTTTTTTTTTAAAGAGTAAGTATGGAGTTTCTTGTGCGTTCTTCTCCATAACAATCGACTTTCCGAATGCACGGTAGAATCATTTTTTTTTTTTTTTACTTATTTCTATTGATAGGTACACTGCTTATGTTATTTACTATTTTGTTTACTTATATCTATTGGCACACTTTCGGGGAAGATGCATGGCAATGCGAGCAAACCAGTCCCGGCCGACCGACGGTTCCGGTTATAGAACCCCGTCGTTAGGACGTTAAGGTGAGTATGACTGACTCGCTCCACCATGCATCTTTACATAATATATGTTTTTTTTTTATTTTTTTTTTATTAAATTGGCTTACAGGGTTAGACAGGGTGATGGGTTTGGGCATGTGTTTGGGTTGGAGTTTTTGGATGGGACTTGTTAGGTGGTATTTTGGTGATGTCTGCTGACCAGGGACTTCGCTAGCGTGAGCAAGGCCTCTATGACGACTACGTCTCGATGCCGCATGGCCGTCTTAAGATTGTAGTTGACGACCGTTTTAGTCGGCGCATCCATCGCCTTCTTAGCAAGGCGGCCTGCGGCGTCATCGGCATCGTCAGTGTAATAGACACAACTGACTGTATGTCTGGACACTGCCACTACCGCGTGGGGGATGCTGTCGTGGACCTGAAGCCTCCTGGACTTGGTGTTGATGATGATGACGCTGTCGTAGGTCGACCCCTGAGCCTCGTGTATGGTTAGCAGGCGCGACCCTTCGCCGGAACCAAATCCCTGGCTCGCAAGAGAAGCTTTCTCCCCCTGCGTATGAACCAGGAACAGGGTGTTTTGGGCAGAGCTCGGTATTTGCGCCCCTGTGTAACCTTTCACCCTCAGGGAGTGGACCCGCGACAGCGAAGACTTGGAGGAGTATATACCGGGGTATATCTCACTCAGTGCAAACGCCACGTCCATTGGATTGCGGTGTGTGCAGAGAAACTCCTGGGTGATGCCAGCAACCAGGTCTGGACGGGTATACCTAAGCTCGAAAAGGTTCTCTCTGTCCAAAAATGGAAGCTGGTTAACGTCTCCGACGAGGACAAGCTCGCTTGCTCCAGACAACTTTACTGCCATGACTATGGCCCCAAAGTGGTTCATAAGAGCCTCGTCTACCGTAAGACGGTAGCATTTGTCCTGGCTCTTGAAACCATTTGCTAGGATTGAGGCCATAGTGCGCACCTTTGTCTTTGCTCGGTCTCCTAAGCGGCGCGCAAGCTTTTCCCTGAGATCCTTGGCAGCTTCTGTTGTCGTGGTGGCTATCACGTCCCTGTCCTCGTCGAAATGCTTTACCAGCCAGGTTGTCTTACCGCAACCCGGAACTCCGTTAATCCACCTGATATTGGGTACCTCCCAACTTTCCTGCGATGCCGGGATACCTGAGGTCTCTGAAATGGACTGTGCCATTTCCAGGATCTTATCATCCGGCATGATTTTGGTACATTTGGCGGTAACCACTATCGGGTCGTCATTTGGCACACTGAACTTGAGTTTGCCCGAGCGCTCCGTCTCCTCCCTGTCCAGGGCCACAAAACCACTCCTCGCGCTGTAGGCTGCCATATACGACCCCGTCATTTCCCCTTTGATGACTTGGGATGTGACGTTGTCGTACACCGCCGCCCCAGCTTCCTCGAGCAGTACCCTTAACAGACCTTCTGTGTCTCTCTGGAAGGTCTGCAGGATCTTCCTGCATGTCGTAAGATTGACCTCTCTGGTTGCTCTTACGATTGCTACGTACTCGAGGAATGCGCTTTTTACGTGGTCCGTGGTACCCGACTCTACTGCGAGGGTCGGCAGGCTGACTTGCCCTTTGTCGGCTCGTGTTGGCTTAGGCTTTTGCTGAGTTGGTTTCTTTGGTGTTTTTCTGAAGAACCTTTCCAGTGCTGTCTCCTGCTTGTGAGATGGTGATGCGTGGCTGGTGCTTGGGAGCAGTGCACTGAGGAAAGTGCCAAACGCTTTCAGGCGACTCCTCGACCGGGCCGCGTATTGCCATAATGTATACTAGCACAGACAGGGGTTGCTCTGTAATCGCACGCAATATGCTCTTGTAGCTAGAGAGCATACTGCATATCAGTACAGAGACAGACTGAAATAAAATACACTTTGCTCTAATTCGTGAGAGCAAAACACATACGAGTACAGACAATTTGGCTGCCGTAGTATGTGTGTCTGTACTGATATACACAATTTTAATGTGAAGTTTTTAGGTGCAAGTACGATTAGAGTTAAAGCAACAAAGTCGACGTAGCCCCGCTGCGCGGGGCTCCTATTTCTGTCTGCAGGGTCAAAAGTAACCTAACACGAACGAGATGTCATCTCGTTCGAACCTAACCTGTCCGTGTCGGGGTGCCCTAGGTTCCCGAGCTCGCTTCGCTCGCTCTTGTGCTGATTCGTTGACCATAACACGGTCACATTTTGCTTTAGACATATGCGAACAAACCGTATACTTATACAGACAGGTCTGTAGTCATACGTAGTTTGCTTTAGAGTATTTGTTATTTTTAAGAGCACAAAGTGATCTAGTACAGACTATGGGTGTCTGTACTGATATACACAATGGTAATACGCGACCGGGCCCGGTCCTCTGGGTTTATGGTGTTGCACTGCTCCTTTGCGGCTTTTTCGGCTGCTGCATTTTGCTGGGCCCTTTCCGATCCGCTTTGAGTGGTGGGGCTTATTGAGGGGCTCGTGCGCTGGCTGTTGTTTGTCTGGGGGCTTTGAGGAAACTAAGGGTTTCCCCTCTGTCCTCGTAGACAACGACCTCATGATGTTCTGAGGCCTTTAGACAGCCAAAGCGGTCTGCGACGTCTCCTCTCTCCCCTCCCACCACCATTGCGTCCACACTTATGGTTCGGGCCGCGGCTGACGTGTAGTCTTTATCGTTTATCAACGTTTGAAACAGTTAATAAAACAAGATATACCAATATTATTTAAGAAATTTTAGTTTTTAATTTTGATTTGTTCATAGATTATTTAATTACCCACCGAAACTTACTGATCATTTAAAACACAAAAGAACGAAAATATTCATACAAATATACTTACACTAGCTGTTCCCCGCGGCTTCGCTCCCGAGGTCCACCCCACAGGCCCCGTTTCCGGGATTAAAAAATAGCCTATGTCACTCAGGAATAATGTAGCTTTCTATTGGTGAAAGAATTTTTAAAATCGGTCCAGTAGTTTTGGAGCCTATTCGGTACAAACAAACAAACAAACAAAAAATTATTTCCTATTTATAATATTGTAATATTATACTTACATGTAAATGTTTCAGACTCGTTCGTATATTTTCAATCTGCCAAGCCTTTTCCCAACCATGTCGAGTTCAATTTCCATTCTGACCGGATGCAGCTGTTTACCAGAATTTTAAATGAAGTGACTGCCTATCTATGTATGTAGGTACTCTACAACCCAGTACCTGGATTGCCCTGTGCGATAAGACCGCCCATTGTACACTTTGTTTGAAAATATTTGTTCAGTATGTATTTTTTTTTATGGTGTACAATAAAGAATATAATAAATAAATAAATAATACACCTTGGAAAGACTGGTGTCATATTTGCTGGCTCCTAATTAACTGTAGTGACCGTCAAAGATACAAATGACTGCCGGTACCAACGGTTTAACGTGCTTTTCAGGTCACAGTGGTGTCTGGGTATGTCATGGATCATCATCATCATAACAGCCGACAGACGTCCACTGCTGGACATAGGTCTTCCCCAAGCATCACCACATTGACCGCAACCAGCGGATCCCCGCAACCTTCACCTGTCATGGATGAAACCTTGAAATCACCCCAAGCGTCCGTTATTATTTTATCCACGAAAGCCACTCGTTGGAAAAATTGCCGATTATTTATTGCCTTATTGATCAATTTTCGAATTGTGTTCGATGAAAGGTGATAAATTCTACCATTTGGTCAGTTTTCCACCGTTTACCTTAATAGGTGTAAAGTTTGAACAGAAACGAAAGTAGGTCAACAAAAAATATCTATAAAATAGACTATTTCTTAGCCATTTTCTGGTCGTCACAAAATAAAGTAGTCCTTCCATAACTTCGCCCCATTATATTTGAAGCTAGTCTGACATATGTAACCTTTTTAGTGCATGTTTTTTTACCTGTCAACCGGACCTATGACTTGGCAGTGATTTGGGATCTCAGCTAGACAAAAAGATCGGTCGAGAATAAAATAAATTATTTGTATTTTGTTACAGTTTTCGTTGGAGTAAAAGTAAGAAAACCTTTTTAAAGGAGACATAGACTTGCTACAACATTGCTTTAGCCATTTTAAATTTTATAGAATCAGACGTAGATAATAGAACTGCCACTTAGGTAAATGATAAATACTGCAACAAGCCATTAACAGTTGAAAGTAATAACCGCACTCCGAACGAGCGAAGTGAGCACATTACTGTTTTTTTTCAATTGCTCTGAATAATAAAATAGAATACCTCATAAAGATTTATATTCGCCACATTTTTTTTTAATTTCCAAAGAAATTAGGGAATGGAAAAACAAGAATTATTCGGGTTCTAAGGAATTCTGTTCATTGGAAATAAAGTTGTTTTCATTATCGTTCATCTCCCCCGATCCGTTTAATCCTAATTCTGTAATTCTAATTGGTTTGTCCCCTTATTACGGGTCCGCAGAGCAATCAATAGTCGTCAAACTAGCTCAACATCTGTGGGCCTCAATAAATAATCCCTTTGACATGTAGCCACCGCAATATATTTTTTGGCACTGTATTATATTTATAAATTTCTTCTAACCGACCCTTACTTTGGAATCTTTTGAGAGCAAGGTATTTCAGGCTGCGAAATGTTTTAGCCATTTTTGTGGAACAATGTTTAGATAAATTAGCTTTGGTAAGCTTGGGTTAGGCTATGTTGACGGAATTACTGAAAAGAGAATTATTAATAAGCCGGATGCCAGTAAATATACTATAATAATATCCTAATAATAATATAATGATATCCTTATAGGAGATACTCTATAAGGATATCATTATGTATACCGAACTTTGTAGAAAAGTATTTTTAAAAATGTCACTTTTATGGAACTCGGGTATGACAAGATATATGAACGTAAACGACGCAAAAGGAGTACTTCGGAACACGAGGCGTTCTAAAGTTTTTGTCTTCTCCCATGGGATAAACGACGCGAGTATATGTTTGTAATGTTCAGATAAGAATCTTAACGTTTATTATTCAATCTATGAAGGTAGTAAGATAAAGATTTCAAGCAATTCACGGGTGAATGGTCTACTCTTAATTCACTATTTAATACTTAAAAAACATAAAAACTTTTTGGGAAGTCGGTTAAAAATGTTTGCAGGTGTATCCTTACAAGGAATACTATAAGCAACACCTTTAACACCCAGTTACTGGGTTGTGGAGATCAGACAGGCAATCCGAAAACCTGACACCAGTCTTGTCTTGGGGTTCCGTGATACCCAGTTACTGGGTTGTAGAGGACAAACAAGCAGTCCGAAAATCTGACACCAGTCATGTCTAGGGGGCCGTGATACCCAGTTACTGGGTTGTGGAGGACTATCAGGCAGTCCGAAAGTCTGTCACCAGTCTTGCCTAGGGGTGCCGTGATAACCAGTTACTGGGTTGTGGAGGTCAGATAGGTAGTCGCTCGATGTTTAATACTGGTACTCAACTGCGTCCATTTGGACTAGAAGCCGACTTCAACATACATAGTTGGGAAAATGGTAGGTAGATTGATTGAATTCTAGTAACACTATGTAGTACACAGGTAAATGAAACAACGAGAGAATAAGACTACACTGTCTACATGACACAATCACTTAGGCTCTCACAATCCCCCCGGGAACTGACACGGCTGGCTATACCGTCTCAGATGCCCCTAACATGCCCTAATTCCAAGCTCTTTAAAAATTCGTGCTTAGACCGAATCCAAACTTCCATACTTAATAATGCGAAGTATCTGTCTGTGTGTTTTTTACCTTTTCACGTTTAAATTTTTGTTTGTCAAATAATTTTCTGTATTTTTCTCTTCCTTGATAAATTACTTTACTTGCTTTATTGATTTAACGGCTGAATGGATTTAGTTTAAAGGACATGGCCAGAATTTGTATAGAGCTGTGCCCTAACAAAAAATATGTAATATGTATACAGTACGTCGTTTTAATACTTAGAGGTATGGCTTTACAATAGTTTAAGTTTTATGATCATAGAAGAAGCGAGATACACTCTGAAAAGGAAACAAAAAAAATGCCTAATCATTTTGCATATAAATTTTGCAATAATCAATAGCATTGATGTCGTTAGGTAGCTCGTGTGATAGTTGACAGTGATAGTTGATAATTACAGTTGACAACGACAGTTGACAATGACAGTTGACAATGACACTTGACAATGACACTTGACAATGACAGTTGACAATGACAGTAACAGATGAGTAATTGAGCGCCTTTCAGAATTTATGAAAATTAAAAATGTATGAAACATTCTCACTGTCGGTGTTCCAAGCATTTTCATAGAATTACGCTTCGAAAGTCGGCTAGTGAAGAAACAGTCAAAAATCAAAATACCAATAACGTAATCACATTGATCTAAGTAGGAAATAGTCTGTTCTTTGAAATATCGTGTTAGGGCAGGTCGCGATAGCGAAGAAGATCTCGTCAGTTACTTATATTACTTTGATATTATGACTATTATAAATCATACATCCTCATAGCGACTTAGCAAAAATATAATTTTTTGCTAAGTCGGATTGGATTGGATATGCAACAAAACACTAAAATAGAATTGTAGCTAACAACTGTAACAGTAACTGTCTTTATCTGTATTTTGTAACTACGGTGTTAAAGATGCTGACAATATGTCTTCGCATTCGAGTAGTGGCTACACTACAATTCAGGCACCTTGACATCATGAAATCGTGACTCCTGAGCATCCGAATCCAAATGGTAAACAAACAAGTCCAGTAAGCACAGCACTAATATTCACGAAGAAGCGTAAACGAAAGGCCGATAAACGATAGCGTGGGGTTAAGCTAAAATATCCAACAGAATATCAAACAAGAACACGTGATATGATCTACGCAAGACTGCACCACAGACTATACTGCACCAGTGCAGTGCGCGCGCGAAGAAGCGTCATTTTTGACTAGGACGTTCGGATACACACTGCAATATATTGTCGATGCATTATGGTAACGCGCGGTAGCTTGAAAAATGGTATCTGCGAAATTCGTAAAACCTTACCTTTTATTTTAGAGGTATTTATCTCAGCAATACGGTTCATGTAGTTATAGTTGTTTTATTTTTTAATCTGACCTTCAGGCGTACTTCAGAAACAGTGTTTGTCTTATTCGTGTATCCAAACGCAAATGCATTACACAGAACCGCACAAAATCAATTAACATACAATTTTTTTTGAATTTTTTGTCGCCTGTTCTAGAGCAATGTAATAGTTGCCATTTATTTTAATTTATTTTACAAGTAATTTTCACATATTAATAACTGCTGTATATTACATATTCTAAATTGATTCGTTAGGCAGAATCTGGCCATGTCCTTTATGTTTGGTAATTTTACTGCTATCGCTGCGTAAGTTTCATGAATTTTGTAGGTTTTCTACCTACATAATTGTTACTATTCCAATTTTCCAAAGTCATCATCATCAGCCTTATAATGTTCCCTATGCTGGGACACAGACATTCTCCCTGTGAGAGACTAAATGGACCTTAATCCACCAGGTGTATTCTTGATTGAAGTCCACCACGCAGGCCCAGTGCGGGTTGGTGAATGTCACATGTCTTCGATTTTTTGGTTCTAGGACATCATTCCTCATGTTGTTTTCCTTCATTTTCCAGAGTGTAAGTACTTAATTTACAATTTCACGTGCAATAAAATTGGTGGACAAAATCTATGGGAATGATCCCAGAACCGAACACGTTACTATTTATTCTTAGTACCTGGGTGACCGCAGTCTGCTCGGGAGAAAAAAGAGAGAACATCGTTTTATACAAGTAAAATTTCAAAATTTCAAAAACCCCCGACACATTTTACTTGCGAAAACACCCCGATTCAAACAGTAAAACGCCCATAACTTTTGAACGGCTGAACCGATTTTATTCAAACATAGCTAAGAACACTCTCGACAAATTTCACACACAGATACACAGATACACAGCAACACACGTGAAACTTATAACACCCCTCTTTTTCCGGCGGGGGTTAAAAATGAAACCTAGCTAGATCGATTTACGGCCTCCGATTTTTTTTTTTACAATTTCGAAGACTTTGAATTGAATTGAATTAGTCGTTTCAAGGTATTAGATAAATAAGTATTCATTACATTCATTTAACTTCCAAGAATTTTACAAACTGAGTTAACAATCCATATTATCCTAAGTTATCAGGAAACACAGACTCCAGAAGGAAATGCCACTCCTAGCTGAACCTATATGAAATAAATTAAATAGGGCAGGCTTTATCTTTACTATTTAACAATATAAATTGTTTTACGCGACGAATGTACTGTCCCAATTTTGGCCTTCGATATTAAATGGTTCTATTTTTCCAATCGGCATTATGGCAAACAGAATTCAACTTAAGTACCGAACTTTCTAGACCGGCTGCGCCAATGTTATGTACTCGCCAATGAGAGGCAGAGATCTGGTAACAACTGTCTTATTAAAACTAGAAACAACCCACACATATTTGTTATTGAAGTAACGACATAGCAGAAATGAGCTGGACGAAATTCAAAGTGCAACAGTAAGTGAGCTTACGGTACGAAGGAGGTTGAAGGAAGCTGGTTTTGGTTCGTTTATGTCCGCAAAAGGTGCTTAGAAACATTATAACTTTTGCTATAAAACATTGACTTTGATCCACGGACTAATGTATTAAAATATTGTATAGAGATGAGTGTGTAAGTCATTTAAATTGAATTAACGGACGACAATACACGTGTTATCATAAACAATAACAACATTATCTGTAATTTTTTAAAACTACTGTGGCATATGGTAGAGGAACAATATTGGCTTCAGGTAGGTAGGATATGATTGAGAGCTCATGCAGACTTGGTGGTGATTGTGGTGTTCACTAATAACACTACTTAAGGTTTGGGTTAATAGGGGTATAATAAAACAACCAGATTTATCAGTAAGTAGCCAGCACTGAAAGGGACGTCTGAGCACCGCTGATGCAATCTAATAATGAATAGATGTAAACATTCAAAGTGCTGATCACATTTATTTACATTAATTTTAGAGTTTGCCACAGTGATCGATGGAGGACATCTTATTATAGATCGTTGTAGAAGTGTTAAATTCACGCAGTTTTATTAATCAAGAAGCATGTAAAGGCTAACCCAACTAGGAGAGAAAACAAACGAGTAACATTATGTACCGAGCAGATGAGTATCATGTCAAAGGCTGGCGGTAATCGTAAAGCGTGCATCAGATAAAATTATGTAAACACAATCTTGTTGGGGAACACAGAGCATAGAGACCTCTCGGCGGCCACTAAAGACCGTTCACTATAACTTATCTCTTGTCATCATGTTGGCACCATAGCTTGCCAAGCTTAGGCAGAGTGCAGCAGGTGCTTTTATGGACAGTAGCAGTTGCCTCTGTCGACAGATGAAGTTCGCTCAATCGACAGAAAAATGTTGTGTGTGTGTGTGTGTTTGATGCCTTAGTTTCAATATTGAAACTACTAATATTAATAGTAACAGTGCTACCAATCGCGTCACGGGACAAGATATAATGGACGCACTGTACTGAAGACGGGATTTTCAAAACTTTCTATACAAATCACGCCTGTCAGTGAGGCTGATATGTTCATACAAAAATGTCATAAAAACGCAATTCCACCTTTTCCCAAATATGCCAATTTACAGCGAATCTTTTCCACTTCTTAACCATAAAGATCATATTCGGACAAACAGTTTTGAAACAAACATTAGCCAAATCAGTTTAGCCATTTTGAAGTGATGCGGTTACCAACAATCCGAATTTCCTTTTTAAGTGACTTTTTAAAATTTGTTTATAGAGATAGATACCTCTAGTCAGTGCAGTCTGACGCAGCGCAGTTATTCCATGCTCTATGTTGGAAACAAACGAGTCAACACTATTAGAGATAAGGAACTTGTCAGTACTTTGTATGATGATTCATTTATTAGTGGGTCAGCTAGGTCCTGTTCCTTATAGGAGAAATCGTGATGATGTCACCTGAGGATGACTCTTCTCTTTGACTTTTCCATTTATTAACCGGTTTTAATACATTGCCTCGTTCGATTGTGTAAGCATAAGAGCTACTGCTGAGCTTGAGTTAGATTCTCAGTTTAGGCATCTTTTCCATCTGAAATTTCTGAGTAGAAGTCCGGCGTTTAGATTCGTGCCTGATCGATGGAAATAATTTCACCCCACATTACTTGAGACGGTGTGGAACACGTCTGCTTAACCCTGGGGGAAACACAAGCGTGTTATAATTTTTGTATTCATTATAATGGGAAATAGCGGACACCCGGCGTGCGGCCTTAAGTGTTTTTTTTTCTATTTTGTTTGTTATTTATATATTCTTCTATTTTATTTTTTATTATATAAGTATCGTTTCCGTAAGTGTGTCCGTGGCATCAACAGTGGGCCCTATCAGAATATCAGCGCAGCGTTACCTTTTTTGGTTATCGCTGCACATGCTGAGATAGGAGCCTTTTTGGTCTCGCACGGGGTTTTTATTTTATTATTGTTTAATTTTATGCTTATTTCTCGTGTCTCCTGTGCGGGTCACAAATAAATATTTTTCTTTCATTCTTTCTTTCAACTACGGTAAAAAAAGAAAACATTTTGTTCTTCGTTGGAGGAAATTTTGTTACTATAATTATTATTTTTTATTGGTTTATGTGGTCTAAAACCATCTTTGCATTATTGCATTTCTAATATAACCACTTTAGGGCACATCGGTTGGATGGTTTCAAAGGCTAAAATGGACAGAGGTAGAAACAATTCTTGTGTTTTATATATTAGGATTAAAATGGATGAAAGTCTGCTAACTTTATGATATTAAGATTTTAAATATTGTCTCCAATATGTTTATTTCAGCAACATGATGTGTCCATTAAAAATGAGATAGCAAGTCAAAAACCGAAAAGCAGAAAACACAAACAAAAGATGCAGGTAACTAGAAATCCCAACCAAGTTTTCAGATTTTAAAAAAGGAAGCCGGTTTAGCCGGGGATCGAAACTGGATGTTCTAGTTTTCTTTAGAATGGATCTCGTAACTCTTCTTTCCGAATTTATCTTTTAGCTTAAATTCTTGGCTTAGATTACCTATTTTTAACCGACTTACAAAAAAAGGAGGAGGTTCTATGTTCGACTTTATGTTTTTTTTTTTTTTTTTTTTTTTTTTTTTTTTTTTTTTTTTTTTTTTTGTGTATGTTCACCGATATCCCTGTCAATTGTGGACCGATTTTGAAAATTCTTTTTTTGTTTGAAAGAGTATGTTTCGAAATTGGTCCCATTTTAATTTGGTGAAGGTCTGATGAAGAACTTCGGAGATACACAACAGAACTCTTCAATAAATAACGGCAAAACTCTCGGGATTGCTGCAATCGCATGTCTGTTTGTTGTTTATACCATTTCATAACATAACATCACGCCAGTACGCTCTAAAGGGGTACACAGATCTCTCATTTCACGGGTTATGTTCAAGTTTCATATTATTCGGTTAATCTATTCTGGAGTTATAGACACCTTAATAAACAACTTGCTATTAGGTAGGTAAAACTAAAAAGGGAAAAATAAAAAAACTTTTTTCCAAAAAAATAGCACCGACTTCCAAATGAAAAACTACAAAGTGAAAAATAACTTAATTTTTGGAAGTCGGTGTCCATATCGCAAAAAATGGCACCTACGTAAGACACCGACTTCCAAAAATTAAGTTATTTTTCACTTTGTAGTTTTTCATTTGGAAGTCGGTGCTATTTTTTTGGAAAAAAGTTTTTTTATTAAACTTGATTTTAAACATATTGGTATATGCAGTACCAATATTTTTGTGTACAAACTACCCTTTTCTGAGTTTGCCCGGGAAAATGATTGAAATTGGAACTGTAATGTGAAAACTTTGAAGTAAATGGCTACAGCTGTATTTGAAAAAGGAAAAGTCTGGCAAATGTTGTCTTCTTTTTGCCCATACATTTTATATTAAAACGAATCACATATTATCTACACCATATTTAATATAAAGTATGGAGTGTAAAAAGTAGTCATCTACGCATTTCAAGCATCGAACAAAGTAGTACTTAGAATAATCTAAAAAAAAACTTTATTTTTGTTATCAAAAATTGCCGTACAGTAGGGTGCAAAATAAATCATGAATACACTCTAAACATTCTGCTTTTTGCGTGCTTGCAACGGTGTAAAGGATGTATTCAAAGTTAAATTATAACATTTATACAAGATGTTACTGGGATTACATAAAGTATCTATGTTTTTATCGCCGACCATCGTGATTTTTGTATGATTCTTTAAATGGCGTATAGTAACTAGGAAAAATTGCTTTAAAAAAATATGCAAAGCCAAGAAACGGTGCTCTGTTAAAATGCCCATCGTAATATACGGGTCAAACTTGTTGTGGTGAATTGTATTGTGAATATAATATTTATATTTACGATGAAGTTTCGATTTCAGTAATAAAAGTATGTAATAGGTAACAGCTTCTAACATTTGCATAAACTTCGTTTTCAACTAACGTAGTAACATAAGGCAATATAACTCAGTTCATATTCAGAGCGAAAAATTATTCGCAATAAAAAACCTTACATACTCGCTAGTTTCCTGCTATTCATTTGTGCAACGTATGCCCTATGAATATTTAGGTTATCAAAATGGTTGTAGCCCAACCATTGCTTTTGATTTAATATCATGTTCAACAAGCCACAAAAGTGGTTATAAAATATACTCCAAAAATTAAAATGAAAAATTAAAATTAAAATATGATTGAAAATGTACTCCATTCTATTGTTTACGTAACTATTTACAACAAAGTTTTGTAGGCACACGTTACATTGTTTATTCACGGAACCTTTGTGTCTGAAACACATCGAAAAGAAAACAATGAAAATACAACATTTGTAGTCAGAAAGAACTTTTAACTTATGTGAGTGCAGTAATTATGCAGACTTGCGTCTGCATAAAGAGTATCTACTGAAATAGAATTTTGACCAATCAAATTTTGATAGATTTTATCGAGTAAATGAATTAATAATCGACGCGTTGTCAGGAATGTTGGTCATCCGGCAGTAAGATGGGCAGTTGATATTTTTGCCATCCTGAGTAGAACCTAGATGAGGGTGGTACAGGGGCGTAATGACTGGCACAAGGAAAGAGACGCTTAGTGATGATGATGACGAATCGAAGAGAATAAAGCCACCCCGTTTATGCAAACTTTTATAGCAATATCCGGATCATTTAAACCATTTACACAGTATAAATATGGACGAACAGTACGGAAACTACCTACAAACGCCCGAAAAGGCATCGAGAACCCTAAGCGACATGCACTACTGACAGCATCGCGACAACCGCTTAAGGACCCCTGAGACCTCACGGTGGGGGGTTGTTTGTTTGTGTGAGTGTGCCGTTTCGAGGGTATGTACGAGTAGGTAGTTTCCGTACTCGTCGTCCATATGTATACCGTGCCATTTAGCTTATTTTAGTACTTGTCAAGTCATTAATTTAATTTACGTAATAACTGTTTACCGACCCGGCAGTAACTATATTTATGTTAATGTAAATAATGCCGTAAACATCAAATTAAAAACTATTTATCGTTTGTACTAGCTTCTGCCAGCGGATTCGACCACGTTAATGGCGAAAATTATCCCAAGGGAACATATTTCCGGGTTAAAAAATATCTTAAGACGATATTCTATCTCTGTGCCAAATTTTATCCAGATCAGTTCAGTAGCTTTTGCGTGAAAGAGTAACAACCACACTCGCAAACTTTCACCTTCATAATATTAGTTCGATGTGATAATCGAACATCAACTTACAGGTTTTTGTAAAGTGATCATAATGATGTTGTCAGCCGAAAGACGACCACTACTGAATATTGGCCTCACCCAAGTATCAACAACTGACTGACTTCCTCAACAGACTAAAATGTCCCAAAGTGCAGAAGAGAGGGCTTTGCTCGGAGTTTTTCGATTCAAAAATGAAGATTACCGTAGGAGAACCAGGATTACCGACATAGCCTGTAGAATTATTAAACTCAAATGTAAAGTAATATTGTTGTAGTTACTAATTACTACGATGACTAAACAATCGTTGATAGGTATCTCTTACCAATCCAGCCCCGTTGACACGAACCTAGAACACTTGAACGAGACACTTGTAGCTACTACAAACGGTAATAATCTGAGCGCGCTTGAACATGGGCATTACGTGACAGTGGAATCGGACTACTGACTAATTATACTAGCTCAGTTACAAACGAGCAGCTTGAGACTAAAGAACAGCCATTAGTTTCGATCTTCGAGGTCAATCAACTTTTGCCAAGGTAGGTCCGTGGGTGGGTGACTATCTTTACATCACGAGCTTCCACTATGTCTCAAAGATCAAATTTGGCCCATACATTAAAGCAAATACTCAACTGGCTGCCAAAAAGTTGGGGATCCTTGCGAAGGGTAGACGGTACTTCACGCCAGAACAGCTGCTTAGGTTGTATCAAGCACAAGTTCGATCTTGCATGGAGTACTGTTCTCATCTCTGGGACGGATCTTCCAAATACCAGCTTGTTGTACTGGTGTCAATCGAAAAACGAGATAAGAGGCTTAACGGCAATGAGGCACGTGTCGAGTCGAAGCTCCAGAACCGTGAAGCTTGTCGGTTTTTTTTTGTTGCATTTCGGGGAGTCTGCAATAGAATTTCATGATCTGATTCCACCTATCCCGTTTCATCATCGGACTACAAAACATACGGCTATGTGCCATCGGTACATGGTGGAAAGCCCACTCATTCGCACTAAACGTTTTGGAAATACTTACATTATGCGTACAGCTAAGGAGTGCAATTCCGGCGTCTGTGTTGCCCGATAGCTACAACCTCAGGGTCTTTAAGTAAAGAGTAAATAAATTACTTCTAGACAAGTGTGCTACACCGGCGACCATATCATCGCTTACCATCAGGTGAGATAGTGGTCAACTGCGAGCCTATCAATGATAGTAATAAAAAAAAGTCTGGCGGTTTTTTATCGGTTGCATTTCGGGGAGTGTGCGATGGAATTGCATGACCTAATTAGACCTAGCGCGTTTCATCATCGGACTACAAGACGCACGGCGATGCGCAATCGGTACATGATGGACAGCCCAGACGCTTTCACACTAAACGTCTTGGAAATACTTACATTATGCGTACAGCTAAAGAGTGGAATTCCTTGCCGAAGTCTGTGCTTCCCTATAGCTACAACCTCGGGGTCTTTAAGTCAAGTCATCATCGCTTACTATCAGGTGACAGAGTGGTCAAGCGCGAGCCCATCTATAATCAAAAACATGCCAAGTGCGAGTCGGACTCGCGCACGAAGGGTTCCGTACCATTATCGCAAAACCGACAAAAAAATCACTTTTGTTGTATGGGAGCCCCACTTAAATATTAATTTTATTATGTTTTTAGTATTTGTTAGAAATAATGGTGTCTCATTCTAAAGATTAACACAACACAAGATTTACCTTCTTCAGGGTCAGCACCATCAGCGTTCAGTTTATAGGCTTTAAAGGACACCTGTCTGCTAAACGTGACGTTTAAGGCAACATTTTCCTAACCGATTAGCAATCTTCCCAAACTATCCTGCACGGATTGCTAATGTAGTTAAAAAGCGTGATAGCTTGCATGCTTTTTTCAGTCTGTCAGTGACCCTTGATGATAATATCTTCGGGGATTAGCTATTCGACATCCAGCCATTAGGTGGATCAAGCTATCTAAGATCTTTACACCATGTGTTACATACATTACAAAACATTATGCTTTGTTGACTGTCACACGAGTACACTTGTTTCAAATGTTACTGCGTAGCCTTTTCCCAAAGACCAAAGACTAGTGTAAGATTGTAGACTTCTAACTACCCGTATCGATTATCAAAAATCTACAAATGACAGCCGAGACCAACAGCTTAACATACTTTTTAGGGTACCGTACCTCCTATTACTAAGACTCCGCGGGCCGTCTGTATGTCTGTCACCAGGACGTATCTCATAAACCGTGATAGCTAGACAGTTGAAATTTTCACAGATGATGTATTTCTGTTGCTGCTATATTAACAAATACTTAAAACAGAATAAAATAAATATTTAATTGGGGCTCACATACAACAAACGTGTTGTTTGCGGTTTTTTGCTATAATGGTACGGAACTCTTCGTGCGCGAGTCCAACTCGCACTTCGCCGGCATTCTTTTTAAATTATACAGCTATAAACCACAATATAACTTATTATAATAAGAAACAACAATGTAACTTATTTCACACAACCTGTTTTTCGCAGCTTCGTTTCTCATGTCCCATAGGAACCGCGCATTTATTTGGGACAATAGTATTTTATGGCCCAAAAGGATACTACAAATCAGTGAAAGAATTTTCCTTCAATCTGATCCTACAATCTTACAAATAATAATTGTTTCACCTCTTTATAATACCCCGTTAAATTTTGTTCATTACAATTCCATGGGGGATCGAGCCGGTACCTGAAACAGTATCGATTTGAAAATATAAAAATTTAAAATAATAATAGAAAAACCAAAAATAAAAACGACTTCCAAAGCAAAACAAAAGTTAATAAGCGAAAAAATTACTTTTGTTTCGGTGTCTTTGGTACTTGTTGTCCTGTCAGTTTGCAACACCGACTTCCAAAACGTAAGTTACTTTTGCACTTTTTTGTGTTTATTTTGGTAGACAAGTTTTTTTTTATGGTTTATCTTTCCAAATCCATACTGTTTCGTGTACCGGATCAACCTGCCACAGGATTGTAACGACCTTAATTTTACGGAGTAGTATCTATAGAAGTAGTTTAGCAGTTTATTATTCAAGTAACGATACAATGCAATATCCTAACTTAATTTGAACAATTTAATTTAAGATGCCAAAAGGACTAGTTTGAGGTGGCACAAGAGATGGATTTTGATTTCTGGGGGAGCCTTATATATCTAGCAGTGGAACTGATTAAAAAATTAAAAAGTTGTTTAGTGGCACGAACGAACCAATTACATGACGTCACACACAACAGTCAGAACACATACAACAGTCCGACAACAACCGTTGGGCAGTTGCCCGGACCAGACACAACACCCGTCTGGTCGGAGGATCGTCCCTTTTCTATGGAGGTTTGTGGGACTTTACAACCCGTTCCGCATGCCCCCAAAGTTGAAAATTGCAAAACTGTATTCCTTTTTACCCCATAACCAAATCAAAATAATTTTTGAAGCATAAAAATAAGATCACGTTTATGATCCCACATAATTTTCCTTCCTTTATCATAAGAGGAAAATTATGTGGGGCCCTTTTTGCGTAACGGATAAGTTAAGAGCAAACGGTAACTTTTTCAACCTACAGGAAAAGTACTTACACTTTCGAATCGGAGACACATAAGTTCATTCTGAGTGAGTCGCTGAGCTAAAGTAAGCACGTTTTCATTTAACTAACTGTTTAAGGAAAATGGTATTTATTTATTATCTAACCCAGGGGTCAACAATTACATTCATTTGAGTTCCGTTCCGCACGGTCCATAAAGTTTAAAACCAATTCTCCCTGCCCCCTCCGCGCCTGCACATTGTCACGTGTTTATCAAAATTAAATGTATTCAAAGAGTGTATTCCATGGTTGCGAGGTTCATTACCGCAATGTACAAAAAATACCTACGTACCAAGATTTTTTTCTAATCTTAGATAATGTAAAAAGTTACTTTTTTTCCCTTGATCCCACCGCGACGAATGACGATATCGCGATCTGCGGTCGTCCGTTGGCGAATTGACAGCAGTAAAGGCAAAGCACGGGTAAAATTATTAAATAACGTACTCAAATTACACTAGTAAATGATATTGTACTTTTTACTTAAGGTACAGACAACAAAATAGGTCGGCGGTCTGGATCCGGATCGCGGCCCACCATGTGGTGACCCCTGATTCAACCAATAAAATAGGTTAACGATATCCCAATGTGTCTCTAGCTTATTTTCGATTCACACACCCGTGAAATGCCCTATGAATCCCATAGTCCGTGCATTTTTTTAAATCCAGCAATTACCTCATTACAATCAAACAAAAAGTTTGCCTCCAGTAAATACAAATATCACGCCTGCAATACTCTCATAACTCGGCAGTTATGTTTTAGTCCCATGTAATAATTAGTTTAGATCATAGAACTTGAAGTACTAACGCTATAGTATAAAAATAAAACGGCGCATGAAGGAATCTCCGCAGGGCAATTTAATACACCTTGGCACTGACCCGAACGAGGCTGAGCTGTTACGTCACACGCATGAACGGGATTATCGTGCAACGAGCCTGCGAAACCGGTGCGAGAGTGACTACCTTCACTAACCCGTTCACCTACCCATTGTTACGTTTGAAGCATAGTTTCTATATTAAGAACTGGATTACAAGATAAGAAATAAAATGAGTCAAAACATAAGTTAGTAAAGTGAATGTCAAAATTTGACAGCTTTTCAGGCTAAAGTAGTCACAATATACTTAACTTCAAAATCCTTATTGAGAAGCCTTTGGTTATTTTTAAACATACTAATTCTGTTAGATACAGCATCCTTCTCATGGGTACTGTATCTACTTTTCTGTGAGGTGTTAATAACCCAAACAAGGAAAAATATTCATGTAGCCGTTTTCGAATCCTCGGTAGACATTGATTACGTGACATTTCAAATTGCGACAATTTCTAGGCTTTGGCTCCAGACAGATTAAAGGTTAATTTCTGATTAGCATTAATAGCACTTTTTTACATACTGAGAGGTTAAAAATTCAAATTATGCAAAACTCTGCTTACCCGTTTGAGACGTAAGTGGTAATTTCTAGTATGATACATCTTTGCGCGATAAGGAACGTGATGCAATTGCACTTGTACGATTCAAAGTAACTTGGCAAGCACTAAAAAGCGAAGAAGTGGACGTAGGCAGAAACTATATTGATATGAATATTATCGTGAACAAAAAAAATATTGAAGAATTTCGTTTGAAGTGCAAGTAGGAATTACGTCATACCTATAGCATTCCCATAGATGGAAAAAGTAAAGATACGGGCGACGGAACTTTTGCTTATAATTATAAGCATTCACCACACAAGAAACCCGTGCACTCGACGGCTCCCGAAAATATCCGACCACGTGGAGAGTTCCTTTTGGATGACGAAGCGTGAGGAAAGTGAATGGATATTTTAAATATCTTTCAATGATCGGGCACTTGTGCAACTCATTAATCTTTCGTTCAATCTTTCCTACATCTGAATCTCGTGAAAGCAGGCGATACTTATACCAATATCACATCCACACACATCCCAACATACATAGATAGGCTTCATACCTCCCTTCTTCCATCAAACGGGCAATTGCACGAAGTTTATTGCCAAACTTTAGAAACTTCGCGTACTCAACGGATTTCGTGCACCGCAATATAGATCGTGTAATAGGTACGTTCCTATGGTACTTGAGTGTAGTTCCCTAAGCAATTCACCTCCTCGATGCCGCAGTGCTTCCTTGTTTATTATGCGAAGCTCCTTAGAGATTAAGTTCTAGATACATACATACGAACATAGATACCAAACAATATCTAGATTCTAGGTAGAAACATAAATGGAGTATGTTATCTAGTACAATTTCTGCTTCGGTTGCCATACTTGCCATTTGCGATTCGAGTTAACTCCTTGTTTTTCAGCAGTCCTGGTCTGGGTCTGTTTTCTATGATTGAGTTCACTGTTTAAACTTGAAAATATAAATTTGCTAAAAAAAAAAGTAAAATTAAGCTCAGTTATTACAACGATTTGTCTTACATATGACAAAAAAAATATTCTTGTCAAATCAAGATGAAACTTTTGTTTTACCTTAGTAATTGAACCATTAAATTATCCCAACAACATTTAACATAATACCGGAATAGAAAAAATCCTATAAATAGTATGTCATAATCCAGCAAGATTTACTATATACCCGTGTGCCATGTTTCATCCAAATGCATTCAGCCGTTGAGGTGTAATGTAAACGATTAATAAAAAATCAAACATAGAGACTATCACATTTACAACATTAGTAGGATAATAGTAAAATACGGTAGTTGACAAAAAATATCTATTTAGTCCGTCAGTGAGATAATCCACGTAAACAAATAATTACGACGATACAGTGCGTTGAAATATCGTGCGACATCACGGTGTCCTACACTTTATCCTGATAAAGTGACGTCACAAGCCCCTACTCCTGAAATTTGAAGCCTTTAATCTTTGTCAATTTTTATTTATTTGATAAAGCAAAAATATGGGTCCAATATTATTTGATAATCTCACTGGCGGACTAAATAGGAAACATCCCTATTATAATTCCATAACCTTTCCTAATCTAGTTCAAAGACCACATACAGTAAATAATGTACAAAATCCCTCAACAGTATACTTCCGTGCCAAGTTAATCTGGAGAACAATAAGATATATTTTGACGCGGTTTTCGCTTCCACACACAACGCTGAAGAAGATTTACGGGAAGACTCCTTCCCTGTGTCACACTATTATCATAGTGACAAAAGGAACACGTGAAATGTTTACAATAAATAAAGCTGGGAATGTTTTAATCTGGCTTTGCCTCGTTATTGTAAGTAAGACCTTGGACGGAAATACGAATATTCTTGAAAACATCAGAAACTTCTTTGTAAAACGTATTGTTTACAAGCTTTTAAATTTTACCTGATCCGGTGTCTGTAATCAAAACTTGCAAGTTAAATTTGAACACCAACTGAGCTAAAATTTTGCACAAATGTTTGTTTCTCGTGTCAATGCCATTTTTAACAGGTTGACTGCCATTTCAGTCACCGGTGACCTCAAACAATACGACTCCACTTGATTTCTGGAATAACTCAATAGCCAAATAACAACTTTTTCCACTAATAACATCTCGACTCATCCCAAATTAAGTACCTAATCAAATAAAACTGAATAAAAAGGGTTAAAGTAGTGATCTGGCTTTTATTTACTAACAGGTCGTAAGGTCGTAAACGGGCACAGAGAAAAGGTAATTTGGGACCGCGTGCGTAGACCTACATTAACGTGTTCATAACCCAAGTTTGGGTGCAGTCGTTAGAATAACTTTTAACAAAACAAGGTCTTAAAAACCCATGACTTTATCTTCCTTTTGTCCTCTTGCAATTTTAAATTTGATCGTTCTGAATCAACTTTAGATTTATTTAACGTATTTCAACATTCAAGACCTGCTTACGAACACATCTGCGAGCTTTAAAACCTAACAAAGAAACTGACATATTTTTATCTTTCTATCTGAGGATCAAAACTTTCTCGTAGTCACTAACATCTTTTTTTTCTGTGCATATACAGCAACGGTTGAAGATGTTATTATTGTTGCTGGCTGAATGGACTTTTAAAAAGTACTTCATATTCGTCAGGTGCGAGGGATTTTATTATAATGTAATATATCCCATTGAATAATATTAAACCCTATATATATCGCAAATAACGCGTATTATTTAGTAGAGATTCCCCTTAGTTCCTACTGTACCTGTATAACATAGTCCCGTTACAATTTTGGTGTGCAATAAAGAACTCGACCTATAAAATATATTCTATCTACTTATCTATGTGTTAAGATAGTTGACTTTGTGTGTACCTCGTCTTATTTTTAATACATAAAGTTCTATTACACGCTTAAGGAGTTCGAAATGCTGCAAAATATAATAAAACGGTTAACCCGTTTTCAGGCAGCAATAACAATTCACCGACTTCAAGAAGCTGACTTATAGGTTATATCAAATTGTGGGCGAGCCGCTTCGGTCAAGTAACTTCAGCGAACAGATTGAAAAACTTTTTATTTCCGATACTAAAAAAAAAATAGTTTTTAAAAAACTTTCCAAGCAGAACACTGCTGAGAGAATTTGGGCTTTATTTTATCCGCATTCTGTCTGTTTTTTATATTTAGTTTTGTGGATATTGTGAGAGGTAAAATGAACAAAAATTTGGTGAAGTTGGGAACAGCATTGTTGAAATTGGCGCGTCGAGCGCGGCCTTAAGAGGGGACTCTAGAGAGACTTTCTCCATACAAAAACATTCTGCTGTTTTCTTCGTGGATAATGCCTCTAGAGCAATGATTTTTTTCCATAAAATCTAGGTCTAATTAATACGTGCCTGTATCATTTCCTTTTTTCCAAAACATAATCACAAAAAGAAATATGACAATCCAAAAATCCGAAAAAAATGCCCGTTTTTACCGCCATGTTCAGAAGACTTTCAGACAAAATTTATAAGTATTTAACAAAAAAGGAAATGATAGGAGCATAGATATACTTTTCCTCTAAATTTTGATATAAGAATTTTTTAGATCAGACCAGTTTTCATGAAGAAAACAGCAGAATACGAAACGTCTTTTAGTCAAAGTTTTTGTAGGTAAAATCAGCCTGAGCTGCAGTTGTCCCTTTCGCACTTTACGGGGTGAGGTTGGAGGTGACGCGACGACAATAGTTTCTTCAAATACGTATTTTTCAAATTCCTGTTGACTAGAGTCCGCTCTTTGAAAAATTGTTTAATCTTACTTTGAAGCAGACACGTTTGCTGATTCTAAGTACCCACTTGTAGTAAGAGTGTATTAGTACTTTTATCTTTATAAATTGTAGCCTATATATATAACAATGTTATTCTGATGTATAAAAGTTTAATCACAATCCGTTCAATAGTTTTCGCGTGAAAGAGCAACAAACATTTATCCATCCATCTTCATACACTTTGGGTCTAAAATAGTGGTAAAATGGGTAAGTACAAAGATTCTATACAGTTTTGGCGGCTTATTCAAAATCGGGCCATTAATGCAACATAGGAATCATGATTGTAGTAGGATAAGTGGATTCTACATATTTTAAGTGTCTTATTGAAAATCTGGCCACTAAAGCATCATGAGATGATGATAATCCATTAGTAGACTTGCTACAAAATAAATCTAAGTCGCTTCAATCCGTCTTGCACTAAGCTTTCTGCGAATCCATAATCTTTAGAGGAAATTAAACAACAAACTCGTTGAGGTAGGCACCGCGACCACTTTCCTCCAGCCGCAAACTGCTCACATAGCACGCTCCAATTTAGGAGGCTCTAACTGTAACTACAACCCGTACAACATAGCATCCTCCCAAACATGGTAGTGCTATAGCAAAGACACAGTACCACCACGGCTAGGCGGAGAAATGGCATTTTCGAATTAAGTCAGCGCGGGAAGGAATGCCCAGGTACTTCATTTAATTCTGTGTTTGTTTTAAGTCGTGTGTGTGTGCGTTTTAAAATGGGGATCAAGTAAGATGCTTTTGTTATTTTTTTTTATGTGGCAACACTTTAAAAATATATTTTTCTACCTCTTTATTAAACTAAAATCTTTTGGCTTAGCTATTTCTAATTCTTATCTGTGTTATTATTTTTCTTGTACAAAATCACTGCAATAAAATAGAACTTTCTTAGCAAAACAACTCTCTTCGTAAAGTTAGGTTAAGTTACCGATGTTAAGGGAATTTAGCTCTAGTTTATTCTTAATGCTCTTGGCTACAACTTCTAAGTTATATCAGAAAGATTTCACAGCAATACTTTCATGAACTTTTGTCTAGTGTTTGAATTGAAAAAGCTTCTGAAGCTTCCATTAGTTATGTATTGAAGTTTTTGCCACAATCAATCTTTCGGTCTAAAGATAAAACAAATGTCAGTCCAGGTACACTATTTATGAAGTTTGGAACTTTTATAAATTCTTGGACTGTAGCCATTAGCGTCGAAAGCAGGTGTGCAAAAAAAGTATAAAATTATTTGAACGCTTGGGTCTTAGATCCCCGAAAACTTCGGCGATAAAACAAAAGATACAAGATACTGGGCGAAATAACACCCTTCCTCCCTCGCCTGTGGCTAATAACACAATTAAGCAGTAAATAACTTAAACTGGAAGTCAATTAATTCCCGGAATGGTCTTGTAAACAAAGCTGCTTGGTACAAAACACTGGAATACCAACGTTTCTTTTTGAAATTCAAATGTACGGTCGAAATGAATCTTGCACTGAATTATACGCCGTTAATTAATTAAAAAAAGACTTGGCTATTTGTTCTAGACGACGGTGACTTTAAATATTTTGCTATAATTTTCTAGATCATTGTTGGTATTTTTCCTTTTTGTTTGACGAGAGAAAAAGTGGAATTTTAAGTTCGAGCGCAGACTTAGTCAAAACATTATTTATGTCGATGAAAAATAGTTCAACAGCTTTCATTTGTAAATAACGACTTGTCTTTTTTAAACAGTCGAGTCTATAATTTTTTGTGATTTTGGGCTCTTTATTTGTTTTCATAGATCAATACCTAGTCTGATTTGAAACAGTCGAGACTAGGTCGGCGCATGACCTCTAGAAGTTCAGTAAACTAATTAAACTGTTTCAATTCGATTACAAGTATTTATATTCCTAATCTATTCAAATCAAAGATATCTTTGTGTTCACAAACTTATAGAACTTTGAAATTATACTCGGAGTAAATATTTCAAAGGGAGATAGGTAGATAAAGTACAATTTTTATAAACGAAGCGATCGAAAATCCTGTGAGCAAAAAGCAATATTTTTCGAGAACAAAGGCCATTTTTCACATAATTGTCGTAAGTCGTAGAAGTACATTTTTCTTGAAATTCTTAGCACTGGCAGCACGCCAATGGATATTTTCGCAGAAACCGCAGATTCTGCTTCAGACTTGTTATTTTTATTATTTTTCGTACGAAATAATATAAATTATTCATGAAGCAATTAGCAGCTTTCCTGTAAACCCTCCTGGGTACATAATGTTATGTACATACTATAAAGTGAGCAGAGATTTTGTGGTAACAATATAAAATAATTACTTTGATAGTCGATAGTGATAATTTACGATTTGTCAACCTTTATTATCTCAGAGCGGCTCTTAGCTATCGGGTCGATCTTAAAGGTTAGGCAACGTGTGCCAAGGTTGTTCCGCAGATGGGTGACCACATCCATAGTATATTGAGACTCCTCCGTGCCTCAGAAAGAACGTTAAGCCATTGGTCCTGGTTATCACTTGTAGATCTTGGGCAGTCGTTACGGTACTCAAAAGCTGAAAGATTCGGACTCCGGTCTTGCCAAGGGGTATCGTGTTGCCCAGTTACTGGGTTGTGGAGGTCAGATAGGTAGTCACTCCATGTAAAATACTAATACCCAGTACTAAGAATACTAGGAATTTCTCCCGTATCGTGGGTATGTTTACAAACATTTAAAATCACATACACAAGACACCCAGACCCGGAACAACTATTTTTAGGCCATACAAATAATTTTCCGTGCGTGAATCGATCCCGCAGGATGTGCAGGTTTGAAGCAGTCGGGTTTATTGATTTAAGTTTTTTTATGATTTATTTTTACTAATCGACGATACTGTTTCATATACTGGATAGATACTTCACGGGACCTAAATACAACGGAGTAGTATCTATAGAAGTAGTTTAGTAACAGTAATACTCATAGCCTTTTACTCAGATCTCTTAACTAATTACAATGGTCTTAAACTTATCATATAATAATACTGGACTCTTAAACTAAATGAACTATTTAAGCTAATATTTGTTGCTTAGTTATCTTTCCTAGATCTGTATGCCAATCGGCAAAGGCCTCCTCCAATCTTTTCCATTCTTTCCTTTCCTGTTCCACATGACTCCGGCCACTTGTCTAATGTCGTCGTCCCATCTTTTTTGCGGTCTACCTCTCTTCCTCTGGAATGAAGTGGAATAGAAGTAGTATAGCAGTTTATTATTAAAGGGCAAGGGCTAGTTTGAGGTGGCTCAAGAGCTGGATTTGGATTTCGGGGGGTGCCTATATCTAGCAGTGGAACTGATTGAAGAATTAAAAATTTGACAATTGCAAAATTCTATTCCTTCTCACCTCATTTGACACCATAACAAAATCAAAATAATTTCTGAATCATAAAAAATAAGATCACTTTTATGATACCACATAATTCTCCTCTTATGCAAATGGAGGATGCTCCAGGGGCCCTTTTTGCGTAACGGATAAGTTAAGAGCAAACGGTAACTTTCTCAACCTACAGGAAAAGAACTTACACTTTCGAATCGGAGATACATAGGTTAATTCTGAGTAAGCATGTTTTTATGTTATTTAACTAACGGTTTAAGGAAAATGGAAATGATTTATTACCAAACCCAGGGGTCAAAAATTACATTCATTTGAGGTCCGTTTCTTAAAAATAATATGACGGTCGCGGTCCGTAAAGTTTAAAGCCAATTCTCCTTTCCCGCCTCCGTGCCTTTACATTGCCACGTGTTTATGAAAGTTAAATGTATTCAAAAAAGTATGTACCTACCAAGTTTTTTTTCAAATATTAGATAATGTGAAAAGTTACATATTTTGCCTTGAAGTATGGAATAAAAGTATGGAAGTACTTAAGTATAAGGATAAAAGTATGGATCTGAAGTTTGGAATAAAATTGGTGCAGTTTATTGTCATTAAATCTTGGAGATGTTTATCGGTAAATCTACTCACGCGCCATTCCCTACCGCGAGAATGGCAATCTTGCGCTCTGCGGTTGTCCGTTGGTCAATTGACGGCAGTAAAGACAAAGCACGGGTAAAATTATTAAATTACGTACACAAATAACACTAGTAATGATATTGTACTTTTTGCTTAAGGTCCACACAAAATCGGCGGTCGGCGGTATGGATCCGGACCGCGGTCCGCCAATTGGTGACCCCTGACCAAACCAATAAAATAGGTTAACAATATCCCAATGTGTCTGCAACTTTTCTTCGATCTTACGCTCCCATGAAATGCCCTATGAATCCATTAGACCGTGCATTGTTTTTTTAAAAATCCAGCAATTACCTCATTACGATCAAACAAAAAGTTTGCCTCAAGTAAATACTAATATCACGCCTGCAGTACTCTCATATCTCGGCAGTTATGTTTTAGTCCCATGTAATAATTAGTTTAGATCATAGAACTTGAAGTACTAACGCTATAGTATAAAAATAAAACGGCGCATGAAGGAATCTCCGCAGGGCAATTTAATACGCCTTGGCACTGACCCGAACGAGGCTGAGCTGTGACGTCACATGCATGAACGGGATAATCGTGCAACGAGCCTGCGAAACCGGTACGAGAGTGACTACCTTCACTAATCCGTTTACATACCCATTGTTACGTTTGAAGCACAGTTTCTATATTAAGAACTGGATTACAAGATAAGAAATAAAATGAGTAAAAAAATAAGTTATTAATGTGAATGTCAAAATCTGTCAGCTTTTCAGGCAAAGTAGTCACAATATACTTATCTTCAAAATCCTTATTGAGAAACCATTGGTTATTTATATACACACTAATTCTGTTGGACACTGCATCGTTCTTATGGGTACTGGATCTACTTTTGAGTGAGGTGTTAATAACCCAAACAAGGAATAATATTCATCAAGGCGTTTTCGAATCACCGATAGACATTGATTACGCGGCATTTCAAATTGCGACAATTTCTAGGCTTTGTCTCCAGAAAGATTAAAGGTTAATTTCTGATTAGCATAAATAGCACTCTTTTACATACTGAGAGGTTAAAATTCAAATTATGCAAAACTCTGCTTACCCGTTTGAGACGTAAGTGGTCATTTCTAGTATGATACATCTTTGCGCGAAAAGGAACGTGATGCAATTGTACTTGTACGATTCAAACTAACTTGGTAAGCACTAAAAAGCGAAGAAGTGGACGTAGGCAGAAACTACATTGATATGAATATTGACGTGAACAAAATAATATTGAAGAATTTAGTTTGAAGTGCAAGTAGAAATTACGTCATATAGCATTCACATATATTTAAATAGTAAAGATACAGGCGTATACATACGTGTTCGCCATACAAGAAACACGCGCACCCGACGACTCCCGCCCCCCTATTTTAAATATCTTTCAATGATCGGGAACTTTTGGAACTCCTCAATATTAACCTTCCGTTGAAACTTGCCAGCATTTCACCTGAATCTCTTTAGAGCAGCGATACATATACCAATATCTCATCAACATATATCCCAACATACATAGAGATTTATTCTGACTTAATTCCTCGCTTCTTCATCAAACGGGAAATTGCACGAAATTTATTGATAAACTTTAGAAACTTTGCGTACTCAACGGATTTCGAGTTCGCACCTACATGCACTGCAATATAAATTGTTTAATAGGTACGTTCCTATGGTACTTAAGTGTAGTTCCCTAAGCAATTCACCTCCTCGATGCCGCATTGCTTCCTTGTTTATTATGCAAAGCTCCTTAGAGATTAAATCCTAGATACATACATACGATTCATCATCGGACTACAAGACGTCCGGCGATGCGCCATCGGTACATGGTACACATCCCACCCATACGCAATAAACGTTTTGGAAATACTTTCATTATGCGTACAGCTAAGGAGAGGAATTCCCAGCCGGAGTCTGTTTCCCGATAGCTACAATCTAGGGGTGTTTAAGTCAAGAGTGAATAGGTAGCTTCTAGGCAAGCGTGCTTCACCGTTGACCACGTCATCGCTTACCATCAAGTGAGATAGTGGTCACGCGCGAGCCTATATATTATGTACAAAAAAACATAAATACCAAACAATATCTAGATTCTATGTAGAAACGTCAATGGAGTAAGTTACCAAGTACATTTTCTGCTTCGGTTGCCATTTGCGTTTCGAGTTAACTCCTTATCATTTTGCGGTCCTGGTACCGTCGATGTTTTCTATGATTGTGCTTACAGTTTAAACTGGAAAATGTAAAGATGCAAGAAAAAAACTTTTTTACAAAAAAATACAACTAACTTCCAAATAATAACTTTAAAGTGAAAAACAACTTCAATTTCGAAAGTCGGTGTTCCTGTTTCCGTTTCTTCGTATATTGACACTGACTTTAGGTAGTAGTTTTTTGTTTTTACACTTTTTGTTGTGGTACATAATGGAACAGTTCTATAGTTAGGTGCCTATTATGCCCAAAGTGATGACAGAATAGATTAAACCTACATTAAACATGAATAAAACCGGTGGAATGAGAGTATACCAGGGTATACTTGCGTACACCTTTAGAGCGTACCAGTGTGATGTTATGTTATGAAATGGTGTAAACAATAAACAGAAATGCGATTACCGTAATTTATTGAAGAGTTCTGTTGTCTACGAATTTCTTGATCTGATCTTTATGAAGAAGAATCTTATGGCACCATATGAGAGGCACCAGCTTTCTAATAAAAAATAATAAAGAATCATCAAAACTAACACAAATTAAAAATATAGTCAAATTGACAACTTCCTCCTTTTTGAAGTCGGTTAAAAAAAAAAAAAAAAACTCAGTTATTACAACGATTTGCCTTACGTTAGACATCAATATATTTATATTCAAATCAAGACGAAACTTTTGTTCTACCTTAGTAGGTAATTGATATATTAAACTATCCCAACAACATTATCCTATGTCTTAATCTAGCGACATGTAGTAGATACACAGTGTACCTTGTTTCATTCCAATCCATTCATCCGTTGAGGTGTAACCGATGAAACATACAGACATGTGATACATTTACAACATTATTATGATAATAGTAGAATTATAATTCTATAACCTTTCCTAATCTAGTTCAAAGATCTCATAAAGTAAATAATGTACAAAATGCCTCAACAGTATTTACTTCCGTGCCAAGTTAATCTGGAGAACAATAAGATATATTTTGACGCAGTTTTC